>CM062374.1:3185478-4412978 GCA_031216125.1 Dalbergia cochinchinensis
CTTCAAGATTTAAGGTGATGACTTGAAATTAAATATGATTATGCAAGGCTTGAAATTTAAATATGATATGCAAGAGCTTGAAACATAAACAATGGATGCAAGTTTACTTATTATCTTGTTAAGCTCAAAACTTTTAGAGAATTAAACTCTTTAACCTCAATTAATCTTTAAATAAAGGAAGTTAGCATTAGAGTCCTTTATTATCAAGGTTCCAAGAACCATATTCCATAGTCTTATCATTAAGCCATAAATTAGAAGTCATTAGGAGGAAATAAAGGAAAGAACATGAAATAAAATCCCTACCAAGTTGTTTCTTGTTCTCAAATGTTAAAGCTTGATGTCTTAAGAAGTGAAAAGAAGAAAATCTCCTCTAGATGATGATGATGGCTTCTGACCAAGACAAGAGCTAATGGAGGAAGGATTTTTCTTGTGATTTGTGTTTGATAATGGAAAGGTTATCTGTCTAGGAGTTGGTTTATGGTTGAAATGTGTATGCTTGAGGTTTAGAGCTTGGTTAGAGGTTGGGAATGGAGGCTCTTGAATGTGAATAAGGAAGAAGAAGAAAGCTTGAAGTATTGAGAGAATTTGAGAACTTTGAGCAAACTTTGATCAAGAAAACTATCAAGTAACTAAGCACCAAGGCTATGGATGTTTGTGTGTACATTTTATCAATGGAAGAGCTCTTATTTATAGGCCAAGGAAGGCCATAAAACCGTGCATCTAAGGCTGGAAAAATGGGATTTTAATTTCATTTTTCAATTAAAGAAACATAGAGAAAGAAAGCATAATGTGTAGTCATAATTGTGTTCATGTATCATGGCTTGAAAATGCATAAAATATTATGTAAATGGGAGGCAAGGAATCATGGCTGATGAGGCTGAACATGGATGGGTTTCTTTTGATTATATTTAGCCAAAAAAATAATGAAAAAGAAAGCTAAAGGTATGGTGTCATGTTGGATATGTTTTCATGTTGAAAGAAAAGCAATAAAATATGGTTATTTGGCTGATCATGGGTGCTGGTTTCTGATGCTTTCATGATCAGATTTGTGTTATTTTATAAGTGATAAATCATGTATTAGATGTGTATTTACTTAGGTAAAAGATTAGTAATTGATAGGTTAGTGAAAACGGTAAAAGGTCAAGTGTTTAGGACAAATCAAGACAAGGTAAAAGAGAAATCTTACGCTAGTAAATGAGGTTAATTTCAAATGTGTAAAAACCAATTTGTAACTTAGGTTCTAATCTTAGGATAAGAAAATGTAAATGTACAAGATTTTACCGAAACCGTAATTTTAATTTTGACCTAAAACATCACTAACTTTATGAGCTTCTAAAAAGACAAGGAAAGGTAATTTAAATTTATCTTAGGTAAATCTTGACTCTAATTACCTCAAGTAATTATTTTTAACCTTGGGTAATTAATTTTAAACTCCAGGTTAATGAATAAAATCAATTTGAGTTCAAATAGAGTTTTAATACTACCTTAATTACACAAGTAAACCTATTTTACCACAACTAAGGGTAAAAAGGTAATTTCACATAAAAACACTCAGTAAATATTGGACAATCTCAAATCATACTTGAAATAGCTATTTTGAATCTTTGAGTGAAAATCAAATTCAGAAATTATGTAATTTCATGAAAAATTACTATGAGGGTAAAATGGTAATTTTACTTACGGTAAAAATTGAGAATTGAGATTTTTACCTCTAAGGCACATATAATCCCCATCAAGCCTTAAACTAACCCCTCAAAGATAATCTAGATTGGTTATCTTTGACTTTCTAGGTAAAAATGACCTCAGGGGCATTTTGGTCATTTTACACGTACAGAAAAATCGGGGTTTGCGACTTTTGCAGGAATTGCTAAACAAGTCTCCTATGATGTTTCTCTAATGTTATATTCCTTTATTGAGAATTATTTGACCTCGAATAATGTATAAAAATTACCTAGGGGTATTTTGGTAATCTTAACATAGCAGTAAAAACTGGGGCGTTACATTCCTACCTCTTCACACATAATTTCCACACATCATAACACATCATAACATCATCATACAGCAGCAAACCCATCATGGAAGGACCGAAACATTAAGTCCCAAAAAGATACATAACTTCATATTTTTTTAAAACACATAAGTTGCTAGTTTCTCTTGGAATCATTTTCAAGACTTCTAAAACTCTTTTGCAAACCATTTTATTTTGTGAAAGAGACTAAAAACATCCTTAGGTCAGTGACCACTTAATCCCTCCTTAAAAGAGAATTAAATTCATAGAACCTTATTGGTTTTAAACTTGAACAAATTCATGAGATTTAAAAGGATTCCTAAAAACTTGACTTATTGATCCCTAAAGCTAGATGAAACTCATTCCAAGTCCATCATCACCACAAGGCCGAAATCATGCATTCAAAGAATGCTCCCTCATTAAACTTTAACTTGAGATAAAATGGGCAAGTCTTTGAGCTCTAAGATCTTTTAAGTGATGACATAATTTAAACATGCTATGCACTTCATTTTTATTCTTCATTACAAAATAAAGTGAGAGCTTAAAGTAAACATGCAAGACTTAAAATATAAATATGCAAGGCTTAAAATAAATATGCAAGAATTGGAATATAAATATGCAAGGCTTGAAATATAAATATGCAAGTTCAATTCTTTATTTTAGTGCTCTAGGCCCAGCAACAATTGACTTTAAGGCCGAAATAGAAAGGTTTTGAGATTTAGTTAGGTGATAGTGCAAACCTCATTTTAAATCTTTACGTTCTTTAGTGATGAAAGGTAAATATGCTAGACAAGAATATAAATATGAGATGCACTCCATTCTTTAGCCTTTAACTTTAAGTGATGACTTGGAAATTAAATATGAATGCAAAGCTCAAATTAAACATGCAATGCATAAGCTTAAATTTAAATATGAATGCTAGTTCATTTTATTTCTTATTAGAGCTCATACAAGACTTTAAAGGAACTTAAACCTCAACCCAAACTCATCATGACAAGATAAAGTAAAACAAGAGTGAACCTCAAGGGTTCCTTAAAACACAAAGTTTCTTTTCTTGGAATGTGAACATAAATAACATTTTTATTTAAACTCAAGCTCTAGAGGCCTCATTGTGATGAACACATAGTCATCATCTAGAAGCTCTCATCATCAAGCCATTATGAACTCCCTTGGCCAATATGGCCGAAAATATAAAGGAAGAAAAGGAAAAGGAACCGAAATGGTTGGAGAAGAAAAAGAAACATTTGAAACTCTAGAGACCATGATCTTGATGATGCATTAACACCAACATCATGAGTCCTCATCATTGAGTTCATGTGACCATTTTAAAATATCATCAAGGTGAGAGGTTTCAAAGTTCAAGAAGAAAGAACAAAGAAAACATCTTTAACTTAAGAACAAAGATCAAACTTTAGAGATTATCCAAGTGATGAACACTATCATCATGGAACCTCATCATCAAGCTCTCATTCCTTTCCTCTCAAAGGGCTCATGGCCGAAACAAGGAGGAGAAGAAAAGAAAAGAAGTTCTAGAAAGGATTCAAGAGAAACTAAGAACACATAAAGGAATTAAGAACTTTAAATGAAAGAACTCTTGAAAGAAAATCCCTACCTAGTGATTAGGAGGTTGGAATGAGAGAAGAGGATGAAGAACTTGAAGAACTTGAAGACTTGAACTTGAGAGAAAAGGAAACTTTGAAGTGTTCTTTGAAAACTTACACTTTGCAAATGAACCCAAAATGATACAAGTTCACCCAAGCAAGCTATTTATAGAAAAATGAAACAAATGAAGGGTGCATGGAGGGAGAGGAGCTTCGGCCATCAGCATGGAGGGAGCCCATGAGTTCCATGAGGTGAGATAATGTGGTCTTGAGGCATGGTTCAAAGTATGGTGAGGTATGGTTCAAGGTATGGCCTCAAGCATGGTTCTTTGAGTGAGAAACAATTCAACATGTGTGGTAAAAGATAGAGAGGTGGCCGAAATGCATCAGCCATGGGGGGAGGGTTTCTTGCATTTTAATTGTGGTTTAGAGTTGTGTTTAGGTGTATCTTTGATTAGGATTAAGATTAGGAATTTGTAAGAAAGTGTTTAGGTGAGAAAATGGGTAATTAAGGTTGTCAAGACATAATTAAATAGTGTTCTTGCATCATTAGTGAGTTATAAATTCATGTTAGTGTATAAACAATTCTAGACACAATTCCTTGATTTAAGGAATTGGAGAGAGAAAACACTATTCAAGATTCCAAGAGTGAAATCTTGAGTTTTAGAAAAGAGATTTAAATCTAATCTAAGCAATCTTAGGTTCTAATTAATTTTAATAATTTATTTTGACTCTAGATTAATTAGGAAAATTAATTAATTTTCATTTAGAGCCTAATATTGCTTAGGTTTGCTTAATCAAATCGTAATTTTGCACTAAACCGCCTCGACCACCGGGACTCAAACAGATGTTTTGAAACATGTAAAAACATGGTTTTAAACCTCTGGGGAAAGTTTTGGGCTCAAACGGCACCTTTACCCGTGTAAAATGCTATAGGGGTATTTTGGTCATTTTGACCCGAAACTGCGGAAAATGAGACTTTCGCCTCCGGAACCATTCAAGAGTCATTCAATCCCCTTTAAACATTGAGCTGGCCCTTCGAGTACTGTCGGGCCGGCCATCCTCAAATTTCGGGCCGAAAATGACCTCAGGGGCATTTCGGTCATTTTCCACTCAGACAGAAAATCGGGGCGTTACATGTGAGTTGAAGTAATATGAAAGCATGTGACATTATATAATATGTTGTGTGCTTGCATGTTAAGGAGACATAAACTATATGGAAATGATCCTCTAGACTGCTCGAATTAAAGATTATGAGAGGTGTTCTAATAAGGAAGTGATCTTTTGGACTCCCCAAATTAAAGTTTATGAAAGGTAATCCTAGCCTCCTATCCCGTACTTAAGAGTCGGGTGTTAACTTATCATGAGGATAAGAGTATGCTATTGATGACTAGTAAGGTATGAGCTCATAACCTAGAACTCTTAAGAGGAGAGAGTAATAGGGTGGCCCCAAAGAAAGAAAGAATACATTAAGTCACCTAAAGGATAAAATGAAGTAATTCATACTATGTTTACCATGTTCTATATGCATTACTTATGTTTGTTTATAGTAATGTTGCACCTTGTATGGACATGTATTGCATGATGAGGTATGATGCATTCATAACATCCATGATTTATATTAAAATGAATAGGCCTCAGTAATTGGTATTTTAGAACTTAATAATTGAATCTTATGTATGCTCATTATTTCATAATAAAACTTAAGGTTCCTGAGGACGTAGATGATGACATTAGGATAGGAGGATACCCTACTGAGATTTTTATCAAGTTTCTCACTCCCTCTATCTTTTCTTTCCATTGCATCATTACAAGATGATGGCGGCATTCATGATCTATGTTGACGCGCCAACTTGGGAGCTCCATTTTGATGCCATACACTAGCCATAACATTTCGTGGGCCGCTATTCCGTCCGCATGTTCGTGTTTTTGGACCGCCCGTTTGTTTATCCAGTCACCAGTTTTCGTTTCACCCCTACTTCGCCATTTGTCGATGAGCTCCTCTTTGAGGGCATGCGTCCTTGTGGAGAGCAGACTCACTACACCCCTGCCGCTACCTCAGCTGTCTAAGACTACCCAGAGTATGTTCCCCATTCTCCCTCTGCTCATTCGGAGACTGACCCATCTGAGGACTTGGCCACGGAGATTCCATCCATTGGCTCTTCCCCCACAGTGCCTATGGAGATTGGTGGAGGCAGTGAAGCTATGGTGGCTTAGCCACTTCGAGGAGGTAGAGTGAGGATGATACCCTGTCGTGAAGCTCACGCCTGACTTTCTCACTATTTGGCCACTCCGACTGAATTGGCTCAAGGGGTTAGTTATGTTCCTCCCCCTTGGGACAGGCAGCAGTAGGAGCTGGCAGTGGTCTTGGTAGTGCATGGGCGCATAGTTTACATAGGATAGCCTTCTTTTACTTTTAAAGGTTATCTACTTTAGATGTGCTTGAGTAGGCGAGGTTTTTGGGTCACGTATTTTATGTTTCTTTATATATTTGCACGGATGACTGTACTGATGCTACTAGTTGATCTTGGTGTATGGTAAAACTTCTATTATATATATATCCATGATAGTTTGTTATATATCTTGTGTATCATTTATTATATGAATGTCTACTCTTTAGTATATGCAAAACGAATGACATAGTTTTACTATATGCATGGCTCACATTTTCATCTTTAATTTCCAAAAAAAAAAAATTACCCATATTTTCGTTAAGTATTTCCTAAAAATTAGAATTAAGAACTAGAATAAAAGAGTAATAACTAATAATTAACTTGAATACGTCCTAAGTGTGTTAGGTTAAATATTAGGATGTTACATGAGAGATATAAAAGCAAACTCCCAGATAACTCAAGAGGACCTTGAGGTAAACAATGCAAAACTTAACTATTTGTCCTTCCCCCAGTGAACTACAATGTGCGTATGATGACTTGCATGATAGTTTGTTGTGTTTAGAAAATAAAAAGTTCATATTCTTTTCTCGATGAGAAAATTGCTTTTAAGTTTAAAGTCTCAACTATTATTGATAATTGTATTGATCTTGAAAATCAAGTTGAGAACTTATCCACTAAACTTGGTAAAGATGATAATTCTACATGCTTGCATTCTATGTTTGATGACCATAAGGAAATTAAGGATGTTATATGTGAAACATCTAGCATGGTTTGCAACAAGAATGGTTTAGAATGTCATAAAATCAAGACACCAAAGGGTTACAAAGTGAAAAATTCCAAACCGTCATCTAATTCCATTGTTTGCAATTATTGTGGTCATCAAGGACATATTTCTCATTTGTGCCATTATAGAACAAATATGTCTATGAGAAATAATATGATATGGGTTCCCAAAAATCTTAAATGTTCTTACACTAATCTTAAAGGATCCAAGATAAAATGGGTACCAAAATACCCTCCTTGTACTTCAACAATGCAGAAAATTTCTCAAAAGATTGGATAAATTGATCAAGCAAAAGAAGAATCATCAAGGAGAATGCTATCAAGGGATAAGGGTAGACTTGTTGTTCAAACAAGAATGGAGCACTCAACCAAAGTTTCTCACAAGCAAAATATGGAATTTCTAAGTTCAAAATAACAAAAGAGAAACATTGGGTGAGAAAATGTATTCCTTTAAATACCAAGATCAAGGTATCAAATTCGATTTTTTTATGAACAATCACTTATAAAGTCAATTAATTTGAGGCATATTCCTTGTAGGCCTTAGGTAATAGATCAAATCATGCATGCCTAACAAGATTCAAATACTATATTTAACACATGACTACATTATTGTTGCACACCTTCTTACAAAGTTGAAAATATATTGATTATAATGCTATTTATGCCTAGACATGCTTATCATGCTTCAAATTTTTACTATTACATGAAAATGAGCATGCTATTTATAATTTGCTTAGTAATTATTTAATTTTCTACGATCTATCATATCATGGAAATGGTATTTGTGGAAGGACACTTATTAATGCACTTATCAATGACTAATCCTTGTGGATCCAAGATTATTGGATACCAAAGAAAAGTGCTTTCAATTATGTTGTAGGGACATGCACTTGATACAACAACATGAAAAGCATGAACATCCTTAAGGAGGCTTGAAATTTCAAAATTGATGTCATCTAAATAAGCTCAATCGGTTTCTTTTGGCCATCAAATTCTCATATAGAAGCATAAATGAATCAAGAGAAAACTTTTGAGGAATTCAAATGCGGAACATGAAGGAATTTTGTTCACATGTAATGGATTGACATACTCAAAGGAAGAATACTTAAAATTCGAGATAATGATATTTGAAAGAGCCTTATACTCTATCAAACTCGATAAGTATCTCTATCCCTAAATTTGTATTATGTTCAATTTTATGGATTGTATGATACTTATTTGATTAAGTGCTCTTAATTGATCAAGGTATTATGTTCCTTCATATGAAAAGAGTGCTTAGTATGACAAAAGTGCTTACATTGATCTTATTGGTTATGTCATTGCATTAAGGTGAATGTTGCTAATTTATATATACCTTGATCCCTAAAGTTTAAATCATTAGTGGTTATCTTTATTCGAGAATTATGCACTTGCTTTCTTTTATATGTGTTTTTTATTGGAACAAAAGAAAAAAGGATTCTTATTCCTATGATGCTATACAAATAAATTTTTCTTGAGTTTTTTTTTAACTTATTATGAGAATTTGGAAGTATTTTCACCTTTTAATTCTCTAAAAAGTTAGAAAATCATGTATTTGAATATATGTTATGTATGTGATATTCTCTCAATTTAGTTTGAAAATGTTATTAAATCTTGAGAGAACATTTAAGTGAGTTTCAAATACTAATGTTTTGATTTGGAGCAAAAAGTATCAGCCTTGCTCTTTAAAGTGTTTCATCATCTTTAAGCTCTTATTCAAGAATGATTTCTAAAGATTTTTTTTTTTGTACACAAGAGTTCAGTTAATATCATGTATGTCTTTGTAAAGTTCCATTTGAAGTAGGAACAAGTTGATAACAATTATGTTTTAAATCCTTCCTATCCCTACAAGTATACATTTGGATTGTAATTGTTATTTATACTTGGTTGTTTATATATCATGCATGTATACTCTCATTGCTTATGGCTAAATGTATAGCTATACTTGTTGTATGCATGTAAATATATTTAAATGATATGCATATGTTGAGGGGAGGTCTGAGTCCTAATCATATAACTTACATATTTGCTTAACATGATGTGACTATATCATTAGAACTCATAACACACTCATGGAGATGCCTTCTTATTTTTCCTTTATCAATGAAAGAAGATATGTATTCTTCACGTTCATATTTCTTGGCCCTTTCATTGAAAAGTTCATTATATATGTAACAAGATATGATCCTTGATAATCTCAATGTTATACTCTCATATGTCTTATATGTCTTATGTATAACTTTTGCAAAGCAATGATCATTTATCTTGTGCTTTATTTGTAACAAGTAGTATTTCAAAGGTTTATGGTATCTAAAGTGACTTTATTTATATAGACCACTCTTGAACTTATATCTTGTGCTTATTTGGCTTCTTATTTAGCAAATGTTTATTTCATGTTTAAATGTTTGTGACAATGCCAAAAGAGAAGTATTATGGTGAAAAAAAAATTGGAAAATCATTCTATTTTCTTCCTAAACCTTTTTGATGATGTCAAATACGGGGAGAAGTAGTGGAAACAAAAATAAGTTCTTATGCTTATTTTTTGATACATTTTCAATGAACATACATTTGAATAGCTTGTTTGATATATATTTCTTTCGTGATTTATCACCATCAAAAAGGGGGAGATTGTCGAACAAGTGGTTTGATGTGATATGTTTTGAAGATGACAAATGAATTTAAAAAGATATTCAATATAATATATTAGATCATGTGTGGTTATGTACTCATTATTGTGATATCAAATGTAAACAATGATATGCGTGAAGCATGTTGTCATTATGTGAGCAAATATATGTATGAAGCACATTATAGTGTTCTATTCTTAGGAACAATACATATTGAGATATATATTATATATGATCGGTTTAATTGTGTTATATATCAATGAATCATTCATATTGTGATATTTTTTATTGGACAAATGATGACTTTGAAGTGAGTTATTTTGTGTAGAATAGTCCAAGTATCAAGAATGGCCTTCAAACAAGAAAGACTGCAAAAACTGAAGTTAACAAGAATAGGGTCAAAGAAGAACGAGTCAAGAGCTTAATGGTTAGATCATGTTGTTAAAAGGTTTTTCTTTTAATAAGATTATTTGGCCACTTTGTTAATTGATATTTCAATTTGGTTTCAAAATCTTTTTTAATAAAGTTTTTCTTTCAAATATAGTAATGATTTTGATTTTGAAAGAAAAAGTGATTCAATTATTTTTTATGTAATGATTTAATTTGATTTGTGAAAATATGAGTTTGATTTGAAATGAAGTGTTTAAAAGATGTTTAAAAAGTGTTTTTAAGTTGAAAGAATAACATAAACTATGTTTAATATTTAGTTTTTCAAATTTTGGAACATTTGTAATTGATTATTATGTCATGTAATTGTAACATCCTAATTTTTAACCCAATACTCCTAGAACGTATTTAGGTTAGCCATTAGTCTATTACTCTTTTAGTCTCATTCTTTAAACCTTTTCTTTAAAATACTTAGCATAAAATACAAATAAAATTTTTTTTTAAATATAAATACAAAGTAAGAGTTGCACGTATCTTAAGCGAGCATTATCGTAAAACATAACTCATACAAAAGAAAGCACAAAGGTAAGAACATCAAATATCTTCATAACATTGGGCAATCATGTGCGCACCAACAATAATATTACATTAATATACCTATGAAAGGCGAGATGAGTTCAATACCATATAGTGCAAATACAACTGAAATTGAAATACAAGGGAAATCATAAAGGAAATCATCCCTACTCAAGTGAACCTAAGGTGAATAACCTCTAGAACAAAAGAAGGCTATTGTAACACCCTAATGTTTGACCCAATACTACTAGTACGTACTTAGGCCAAATATTAGTCATTACTTACTGTCATGGTTCTTTTTACTTGGAAAAAATAGCTTAACGAAAATACGAGCCAATTTTTTTCAAAACATTACTTAAAATAGAAGCCGCGCGTGTAACACCCTAGTAATTAACCAGATACACCTAGGTTGAATCTGATTAATGACTAGACTTTACTCCTTGCTTTGGTTCTTTCTTCATAATTTGAAAATACTTAGTGAAATTACGAGCCATTTTTTTTTAACACATAATTGAAAATGTGAGCCGAGTACAACGTGAACGAGTAAGCGGAGTATAATAAGACGTTTAAGAATATATCACATCATATCACTTAGGCTCCATCATATAACATCCATAAGCACATTATAGCATATATTTACATACAATAACCTCACTCAAAGGGTGGGTTATGTTCATACATCATTATCTTATGCAAACCCATAAAAGAAAATATACTTAAGGAAATACATGCCCCTAAACTAGATAACTCCATAAGCCGGGAAGGTTATCATAAAACTAGGGTGCATGATCACACATAAATCTACTAAGAACCCTCTATGGCCACTGTCCTGGAAATGGGGGAATAAATCCGATCCACTGATGAGCTCCTCTGAGGGGACACACGAGATGCACCAGTCAGTCGCATGGGACAGCCTTCTTGCTAACCTCTACTGAACAATCAAGCTTCCTCACTACCCTCTCTTACACGTGTGGGAGTAGGAGCAGAGCTCTCAGAATATACATGAGTAGGAGTGTCCTCTGAAGGATCAGTTTCAGAATATCTCGTCTCGGGAACATACTCTGGAAATCCATGGACAGCAGATGAAGCGGGATAAGAACGTAACATCCTTTCATCAAGTGGACGTGCATGTTCGAAACCATTTCATCGCCATAGGGAGAAGTAGGAGAAAATCGATAACTAGGGATAGGATGTGCAAATGGACGACCTATGTAAATAAAAACACGAATCACAAGACCTCCTTCAAAATGATACGAGCGATGCACCTGATCATAGTGAAATTCCTGTAGGGGTATCAACGAGCAGGGCGAATGTCGCCATCTGAATCTGGAGACAATGACGGAAATAAAGAAAAGGGAGTAAGAATCTTGCTAAAGAATTCTCAAGAAGGTACCTCCTTCTACAATGTCATCATCAAAGTCCCCGTGAACCTCGGGATTATTCTAAAATAGCGAGCATGCAAAGATTCATTTTAAGTTCGAACAAATACTTAACCGAGGTTCGTCAATTTTTAATCATGCGTCTTATAATGCATCATATTCTTAACATGTCATATTTACAATGAACTTTTCCTTTATCATTACATCATATTCCTCATCATCATTATCAAAATAACATGCATAAAAGAACGTCATATAATATTAGCTACACATGGACACAAAGGCACATATTTCATTTCTTTAGTGCCTTAGGTGACTTAAAATCTTATCATCATCATTATTTTCCTTGGGCCACCCTATACTCCACCCTTTGGGAGTAATTTAGGTTATGAGCTCATACTTTACTAGTCGTCACTAGCATATACTTATCCCTTTGATAAGCTAAAGTCCCGACTCTACCCTTTTGAGAGAACGGGTTAGGGGCTAAAATCACCTTTTCACCACCTATAGTCCGATGGTTCCTAAGGATCATTTTCTAATAAGTTTAAGTCACCATTAAATCTTTGCATGTTATATCACAATACAATTCATAAACATCATAACATTTTCTCATTTATAGTCTTAAGCTAGGATAATATATATCAATCAGTAATCATGCATATGGGAGATTCCCAGAAAGAGAGGTGGGTCACAATGGACACGCTTAAATACCAAGTCTTTCCTTAGCTGTAACCTTTCCAAATTACACTTTTACAATGATAAACTTTCTTCTAGCAACAAAGGTAAATTTTACATAATAAAGAACATTTCATGTATAAGCATTCTCATTATTTGCAACAAAGAACTATAACATGCAAGCCAGAAATCATTCAATAAGCATCCAATCCTTACATAGAATTATCAATTATAGAACTAATTAGTTACTAAACCAATTATGAATCATTCTCTTAACAATAAACCATAATTATCACAACTTCAATCATATCAAATCATTATCACACATTGATACTAAACTCAGATCAGTGGCGAATCATGAACCTCATGCAATTACATAGAATCATATTTTAAGTGCATATAAAATACTAGTTCCCAGTAAAATCCTTGCAAAGCCTTAAAACTCATTTAGAAACTAGTTCTTTTGTCAAATTTGGGAGGATCTTCACAATTAAAATTCTCACTTAAGATAAAAGGAGTAAGTCTTGAGCTTTAGAGATTTAGGTGACATCTTAGAATTATAAACATGCTATGCAACCTTATTTTAATCTTATCTTTATAAGGTGATAGCTTGGAATTATAAACATGATATGCAATTCCATTTCTTTATCTTTAAGATTTAAGGTGATGACTTGAAAATTAAACATGATGCAAGAACTTGAAATATAAACATGATACAAGAAACTGAGCGGTGTAATCCGCACAGACCAGAGAGGGAGAAGAGAATATTAAGAAACCTGAGCGGCGGTAGTCCGCATGTGACCAGAGAGGGAGAAGAGATTATTAAGAAACCTGGAGCGTGTAGTCCGCACAGACCAGAGAGGGAGAAGAGAATTATTATTACATCTTTTAAGCTCCAATCTCAAGACTTTTTAAAGAATAAATTCTTTAACTCCAATAATCATATTTCTTTGCTTGTGATACATGGGCAAGTCTTTGAGCTCTAGGATCTTTAGGTGATGGCATAAAATAAACATGCCATGCGTTAATTCTTTTAGCCATTATAAAATATAGTGAGAGCATAAATTAAATATGAGATGCAACCTCTTTATTATCTTGAAAGATTAAGTGATGACTTGAAACATAAACATGAAATACAAGCTTGGAATTTAAACATGAGAAATGCAAGTTCATTTATTCATTCTTGAAAATTTAGTGATGACATAGAAGGTAAACATGGTTATGCAAAGCATAAACTTAATCATGGATGCAAATTCATTTTGTTTCTTTACTAGAGCTCCTTCAAGACTTTAAAAGAATTATAAATTCAACCCAATACATATCTAAACAAGAAATAAAACATAAAAGGAAAATACATCTTTCAAGTTCTAAACTAAAAATCTTTGTTTTAGCATCATAAAGCATTATTCTTTAAAGTTTTGCATCAAGTGGAATTTTCAAGCTTTAGAGGCCTAACTTGTGATGGATTTACAACCCACCCTCAAGGTCCTCATCATCAAGCCATCATCTTAGTTCCACCTAGGCCATATGGTTGAATTGGTTAAAGAAAAATTGAAGAGGAAAACCAAAATGAAAAGCTAAGGTAAGTTCATAATTTCATCATTTTGAGCTAAAAACACAACTCCTCAAAGCATAGAAATAAATTTAGAAACTACTCCCTACCTAATCTGAGTTGAAGAAGAGGAAGAGAACTTGGTTTCTTGAAGTGAAATGAAACAAAATCTCTTTGAAAAAAAATGAAGAAAGAATTCAGCCAAAGAGGAAGAAGAAAGAAAGTTTTTGGTGCTCTTAAAAACTAGTTATGAACCAAGCCTTCCAAGACCACTCAAGCAAGCCTATTTATAGAAGATTTTGAGGCTTCTAATTGGCCAAAATGATGAGGTAGTGGATGGAATTTTGCAGGAGAAATAAGGGAGGAAAAATCATTTTAGACAAAGTTGTATGAAATTAAGGAATTATGTCTCTTATGGTGACATTTTGGCATTTTGTTTTAGTGCAACTTTTGGCAATAATTCAGCTGCATAATGGCATCAATAATTTCATCCATTACAGCCCAAAGAAGTGAAATTTGTGTGTTCCATGCATTATTTAGGTGTAGGCAAGGTATTCATGTAATTTAGAGAATTTACGGTTAAGGGCTTAAGTGAATTAGTAAGCAATTTGGGTGTTTTTGAGCAATTTTGGGTTCTAATCAATCTAAATACATAATTTTGACTCTAGATTAATATTTAGAATTTAATAAGCTTTAATTTGAGCCTAATATTGCTTAGGTTTCTGATATCTGAATCAAAAATCCCGAAATTCGCAAAGCGCCAAAAACAAGGGCAAAATCGTACTTTCACTTAAAAACTGCACGAGGCCACCGGAGCTTAACTAATGGTAAATCATGGCTTAAAAACACATTTTAAAACATTTTAGTTAGGTTCGGGCTCAGTCGGCACGCACATCGGAGTTAAAACAGCCGCAGGGGCGTTTTGGTCATTTCGCGCGTCGGAACTCAAAATTGAGATCCTTCTGCTCCATTAACACACATAACCCAAACAATCCCTTATTATCCTCAAAATATCCCCTTGAGAATAGGTGGGGCCCACGATCCTCATTTTCTGAGTAAAATAACTTCAGGGGCATTTTGGTCATTTTGTACGTACAGAAATTCGGGATTTGCGACTCTCGCATGTATCGTTCCTAACCTCTCTTCTAATGTGATATTCCTTTATTGAGGATTGTTCGGCCTCAAATCTTATGTAATACGGTAATTCGGTAATTGAGTAATTTCTAATGACAGTAAAAATTGGGGCGTTACAGCGCGTATCTTACCGGGTCGGTATCATAAAGAGCAGAAATATAAACATAGAAGTGGTTCTGAATCATAACATCATCACAACTGAAATACTTCATATATAATATGCCTACCCTACGGGGTAGGACTCGTCAAGTACATGATAAACAGGAATACAACGGAAATACAAAATACATAGAAATGAACTAGAAAGAAACATCCCTACCCACGTGCAACCTAAAGTGGATAACCTCAACACAAAAGAGGTTTCATCCATACTACGTGTCGTGCGTGCACTAAGGGCTACCCTCCAATCTCTACAGCAGAATCACGGGTACGAAGGAACGTAGCCAATCCACGGGCGGAGCTCGGCGAGTGCAGGCATGCCCTGTGACTGAACGTGTCGTCCATGCCAGGGTCGTGGTCCGGGCACCGAAGCCCTCCGACGCTGAGTGACTGTCTCCTCACTGCCCATCGGTCGTCGAGGCGGAGTGGGGGCAGAGCCCTCATGGTCCATGGGGGAATCCTCTAAAAGGTCCTCCTCCGAGTGCTGCGATAGTGGCACGTACTCCTATATGTCAGCTGAACCGGCAGAGTGGGTCCGTAGGTTCCTCTTATGTTGTGCCCGTGCACGCTCAAAAATCGTGGGGTCACCATAGGGGGATGTCGGGGAGAAGCGATAACTATATACGGGGTGTGCAAACGGCCGTCCCAAAAACATGAAGATGCATACAGTACATCGGCCCTCAAAATGGAATGACCCATGCTCTGGGTCATGGTGGACCTCTCACCAGGGTGTGTCAACGAACAGCACGAACGTCGCCATCTCACTCTGAAGACGTAATGGAAAGAAAGAGATAGAGAGAGTGAGATTCTTACTAAAGAAACTCAGTAGGGTTCTCCTCCTATCCTAGGTGTCATCATTTACGTCTCCAGGTATCTCGGGTTATTTATAAAACCATGGACATATATTGGTTCAATTATGAGTTTTCTAAAGTCTCAATTTCCGAGATCCGTTCCTTTTAACATATCACTTGTATTTACATAAATCATGGGAGATAAACTGTGGGACTTCAATCATATAACTTGGATCGTAGAACATAAATCATACAACTTGGATCATAAAACATAAATCATATAACTTGGATCATCGAACATAAATCATACAACTTGGATCATAGAACATAAATCATATAACTTGGTACTTGGCACATGGTGACTTATCTTGGTTACTTAGGTGACGTTAAACTTTCACTTAAACTGGGGCCGCCCTCATATTTCTCCCTTTTAAGAAATCTCTAGGCTATGAGCTCATACCACACTAGTCGTCACTAGTATCTAGACTTTTATCCCTTGGGATAAGTCAACTTCTCGACTTTAAGTACGGGTTTAGGGGGCTAGAATCACATTTTCCCCACCCTTAGTTTGGTGGTTTCAAAGGATTACATTCTCATATTTTAAGTCACCCTAAGTTTAACATGTTACTTTAAGATGCCACATAATTAATGCATACCACATAATTACCACTTCGGCATCTCTAAGGTTCTTTTAAAGAAGTAATAACATGAGATTACAAATCATCACATAAGGGTAATAGTTTACATGGCACTGCATACGTCATGAGCTAACACATCAATTCATCATTAAATGAGAGGCACATAATCATCCCTTAAGGTAGAAACCCCTAAATCGGGTAACCTCAAACTTTCAAATTATTTTCTTATACCTCTAAGGGATTGATTAACCTCATTACCATGATTTATCAAGTCCTAAAACCCAATTAATCATGGCTAGACAGCCTTGGCAGTAAGCTTGTATTAGATGAATTACGGTGTTCTAGAAGATGCGTTTTAAACCCTTTCTCACATCCGACTTTTTCTATGATGCAACAATTAATACCTAAGACAATTATGAGTCACTCTCACTGATCTAGACATCATATAATGTGATTCTATGGATGTTAATCAATCTGGACAGAATTCATATTTTCTGTACCTATGGGGTTCTAGAATTCACATTTCAAGCAATTAAAGTAACCAAACATGCTCTAAAATGTCTAGAACAATTAGCATATACTTGGCAAGGTACTCAAACATATTTAGACCACCCAAAACATAATTTAAGGTGCTGGAATGATCATGGCAGAACCGAAATTGGTAAGTCATCAAATCATGTGTAAACTTTCTTTTTCATGTACATAGGTAACTAGTTTCTCTTGGAACAATTTTAGGACTTCAAAAATACCTTGGAAATCAATTTAACTTGTCAAGAACTTTCATAAAATACATAAGGCAGCAACTCTTTAAATTTACTCATGGTTGAGATTCTAAATATGAGAACATACTCAAAATACTTTCAAATGTCACTTATGTTTAGGAAAAACTTAAAACATAAACTATAGGCTCTTGTAACTAATGAAAAACTCATCCTAGAGCTTTCATCATCACATGGCCGAATACATTTCAAGAGAATACCTCTTGATTTAACTTTTCTCAAGATGAAATGGGCAAGTCTTTGAGCTTTAGTCTCTTAGGTGATGGCATAAAAGTAAACGTGCTATGCATTCCATTTTATTCTTCATTAGAGAGTAAAGTGAGAGCTTCAAAGTAAACATGAAATGCAAGAACTTGAAATTAAATGTGCAAGGCTCAAAGTAAATATGCAAAACTTGAAAGTAAATATGCAAGTTCCATTCTTTATTTTAGTGCTCTAGGCCCAGCAACAATCGACTTTAAGGCCGAAATAGAAAGGCTTCGAGATTATTTTAGGTGATATGCAAGCTCTCGTTTTACATCTTTAAGTTCTTAAGTGATGACTTAAAATGTAAACATGGAATGCGAAGCTTGGAATTTAAACGTGCATTATGCAAGTTCATTCCTTATCTTGGGGTTTAATGATAGCATAGAAATAAACATGCCATGCAAAGCATAAAGTAAACGTGAATGCAAGTTACTTTTATCTTGTCTAGAGCTCTTGCAAGACTTTTAAAAAGAACATAGTTCCAACCCAAACCTCATCCTCACAAGAAAAGGAAACTACTAGTGCTTGAATACTTAAAATGAATCATGACCATAAAAACTTGAAGATGGCCGAATCTTCATCAAGAAGAATAAACCATTTTTGAACTCTAGGGACCAAGATCTTGATGATTCAAACACCAACATCTCAAGTCCTCATCATTGAGTATTTTACTATGCTTTAAACTTCCATCAAAACCAAACTCATGGTAAACATAAAGGGACAAAACCGAAAACATACTTGGTCTAGGAACCAAGTTCAAGCTCTAGAGTTTTGTTCATGTGACATACATCAACATGAAGCCCTCATCATCAAGCTACCATTTTTTTTCAAGCTCCAAAGGCCTTCATGGCTGAAACCTCAAAAAAAAAAGATGGAGTTTTCAAAGGTTCAAGAGAAACACAACTATTTCTTGAGTAAAACTTGGAAATAATGAACTTTTCTTAAGAAAACTCAAGCTTTAGAGGTTGTTCATGTGACAAACATCAACATGAAGCTCTCATTACCAAGCTATCTTTTTCCAAGTACCTTAGGCCTTTATGGCCGAAACATCAAGGAAACAAAAGTTCCAAAAAGGTTTCATGAAAAACATAACCTTGTCTTAACCAACACTTGAAAAAGATGAAACTTTTCTCAAACAAGATTCAAGCTTTAGAGGTCTCATGTTGGGATGAACACATGGTCATCTCAAGAGAGCACTCATCATCAAGCTCTCCTCATCTTGGCCTTGAGGCCGAAAAAGAAAGAAAAAGGAGAAAGATTGGAACTTTTTCTTAAGAAAGGTTCAAGCTTTAGAGGCCTCACTTTAAGATGAACTCATGGTTTCATCTTGGAGAGCACTCATCATCAAGCTCTCATTACCTTGGCCTTGAGGCCGAAAATGAAAGAAAAAGAGAAGGAGAAAACCGAAATGAAACTTGTGAGAAAACTCACCATAACACATCATTCAAGCAAGATCAAGCATTAAGCATTAAGATAAAAAAGAAAGGCATTATTTGAAAAGCTCCCTACCTTGTGGTTTTTGAAAAGAAGAGGAAGAACTTGAGCTTGAAGAACTCTTGGAAGCTTGAGAGAAAACCTCAAAGTGCTCTAAACTCTAAGCTTTAGTAAAATGAACAAAGGTGCTTCAAGTTCCCTAAGCTACCTATTTATAGAGAAGTAAAATGATGGTGGCCTTTTGGGGGGAAAGAATTCGGCCACTTTACAGCCACATGGGGGAGGAAATATCTTTGTTCAAAGCATGGTGTTAGTCATTCAAAGCATGGTAAAAAGTCTAGCTATGCATGTCCTAAAGTATGGCTAACAATGTAGCTTATTTCCAAACCTTTTAAATGAATAAAATCATAAAATTTTGGGCTGTAAAGGAGTGGAAAGAACCATGCATTCAATATCAAAAAAAGAAGAAAATATTTTCTAATTTTGAATTTCCAAAGCATAGGTAAGGTGGTGTAAGACATAGTGTCTTGAAAAGTTTGATTGAAAGCTTGAATGACCACAAAAACAATTCATTCTTTTGAATTTGAAAGACATAAATATTTTTAATTTAGAAATGAATTGAAAACCTTGATTGATGTATGACAACTTTTCTTGGAAGAGAAAGCATTTAAAAGGAAATGTGAATAGTGAAAATACTATTCATAGTTGCTTTTTCTTTAAAGAAAGGAAAGAATTAGAATTGAGTTGCAAATTTCCCTAAGCAATTTTAGGTTCTAATTAACCTTAAATAATTATTTTAGCTTTAGATTAATTATGAAAATTAATTAACCTTTCATTAGAGCCTAATATTGCTTAGGTTTGAGTTAAATAACTCGTTAGGCTTAAAATGCACTAAGCAGGGGTAAAATCGTAATTTTTACCAAAAGTTGCCCGGGACCTCCGGGACTTAGACCAACATGGTTCATACCTTAAAACATCATTTTTGATCTCCAGGACGAGTCCGGGTAGGAGTCAAAACTTAAAACGGCCTTAAATCAAGTTAGGGGTATTTTGGTCATTTGTGCACAGAAAGCTCAGAAATGAGGTTTTTCTGCTCCGTTGGACATTCACAATCATACAATCCCCTTCATATAACATATGAACCCTATGAGGATGGCCAAAGCCGGCCGTCCTCGCGTTACAGCTATTCTGATCTATGTGTAGTGTGTGCACTAACACTCCCTAAGAACCTCTACTGCTGGTAGTCCGGATAGGGTGAAACGTAGCCGATCCATGGGCGAAGCTCGTCGGGGGTGCGCACTCAACATGGCTAGACGTAAGCTCCACGATGAGGACGCATGGCCTGCCTCTGGGCCAGCCTCGGCTGAGTCACGCCTCTCACCGCCTCCATCATGGATGGGGAGAGGAGCGAGCTCTCCTTTGTCTGGGTGAGTCGGTGGGTCCTCCGAGGGATCATCTTCTGAACCTTGTGAGCAGGGCACGTAGTCGGGGAAGTCTCATACTGCTGACACATTGGTGTGGGTATGGAGAATACTTTCATTACGCGTCCGAGCGCACTCAAAAACCAAGCTGTCTCTATAAGGGGATGTCGGGGAAAAGCAATAACTATGAACAGGGTATGCAAAGGGTCGCCCCAAAAACATAAAAACTCTGATGGTGCAGCTCCCCTCAAAATGGTAGGATCGGTGCTCCAAATCAAAATAGACCTCCCACACTCGAGTGTCGATGAAAACTACGAATGTCGCCATCCAAATCTAAAGATGTGACAGAAGAAAAAGGGAATGAGAATCTTACTAAAAAATCTTAGTAGGGAGTCTCCTATCTAAGTGACATCGTCCACATCCTTAGGAACCTTGGGTTTATTATAAAAAGGTGTGCATGCATATAGTTCATTATTAAGTTTCAAACATAATTATCCAAGGTCCATTCATTTTAGAATGAATTTTAATGTCATGTATGCAACATATCAAAGCATGAATGCATGACAATACTTTATGTAAGTTAGCAATTTGAACACAACATCAAAAAACATCATATAAGTGGCATAAAGCGGCATGTAACTTTTCTTGTGGAACTTTCTCTTTTCTCAACTATGCGACATTAAACATTATACTTTGCACCATAGGCGCCACCCTTAAAACATCTCTAGGTTATGAGCTCATACCTAACTAGTTGTCACTAGTTTTTACTTATCCCTCTTGATAAGCGTAACATAATAATCCCGACTTCTAAAGTGCGGGCTAAGAGGCATAAGGATCACCTATCATAACCTTTAATTTAGGGAGTCCAGTCCATAGGAATATTTCCTTCTTTGAAACGCAATTACTGGTATCTAGTACACAGTTATTTGTCCGCTTTGGCAAACTCGATGTCAATACCCTCACGGTTTTGTTCCTAGGGGTGCTCAGCTAAACCGGTGTCACCCAAATGCGTCTCAGTACTATGTCACATTTGTTCTTGGGCATGCTCGGCTAAACCGGTGTCACCCAGAACGTATCTCATATCTTTCAAAAACTTTCTAAGTCCTTAAGTTTGGCAAAAATTATGCAGCGCAACAGTTGTGTGCTGAATTTTCCCAAACTTGCTTTATGCCACAAAATATATAGAGTAAGTACATTCAATCATAATTCCATATTCAAAATAAGCCATCAAATTCATATAAACATGTTCTTCATAGCACATGCATCAACACTAACAAACTTCATTATATCACTTAACTCACAAAGCTTTATGCCTTTGACCCTTACGGGTATTAAACTTGCAATCTAGCTAACCTATTATCCATTTTTAACCTTTTATGCACCCTTAGGCTTATGACTAATGATTCTCACTTATTTTTATGATACTAAACAAATCTGGATAGCATCATAAAAATGTGGGCAGACTTGATACCATTTAACTACGAGGTTCTAGAAACTACGTCTTAGGCCCTTTCTAAGTTCCGTCTTCGCCTAAGGTGCTATAATTAATTCTTAAACCAATTATGAGTATATCCCACACATTTTACCAAGTGTTCAGCTACCTATCACCGAATTATTATGTTTGTAAAACAGAATTTATAATCTACATCCTTAAGGTTCTATAATTCATATTTTTTATGATTTTCTAGTTACTAGTTTCTCTTTAAGTGCTAAAAATCTTTCTTACGCCAAAAGTTACCAAGTTTTTCATAATTAAACCATCTCAAACAGAATTTTATCATACTAAAATAGTTTTGATAGTGGCTAAGGTTAATTAGACCAAAGACCTCTAAAATCACAACTTTACAGTTTCCTAGTAAACTAGCTTTTTATCTAACATGCATAGAATAGTCTCTACTCTAATTCTTATCAATTTATACACACTCTAACATATTAAACATAACCAACAGTAGCAATCATGCCAAGGCAGAACTGAAAACATACAACATCCTATCAAGCATAAAATTTCATTTTCAATACACATAAGTTGCTAGTTTCTCATGGAATCACTTTAGGACTTCTAAAACTCTTTGGAAACTAACTTATTTTATTAAAATCATTATAAAATAAATAAGGGCAGTAGCTAATTTAAATCTTTCATGGTTGGTCTTTAAACCATAAAATTATGCTTGAAACATTCTTTGAGTTCACCTATGCTTAAGAAAATCCTAAGACATAGGTTATTGGCACTTATGACTAGATGAAACTCACACCAAGCTCATCATCATCATATGACCAAATTTTGCATTCAAGAGAATGCTCCCACATCCAACTTTCTCTTGAGAATTGGCACTTGTGACTAGATGAAACTCACACCAAGCTTATCATCATCATATGGCCAAATTTTGCATTCAAGAGAATGCTCCCACATCCAACTTTCTCTTGAGATAAATGGACAAGTCTTTGAGCTCTAGAATCTTTAAGTGATAACAAGGCTATAAACATGCTATGCACTTCATTTTATTCTTTATTAGAAAAGTAAAGTAAAGGCTCAAAATAAATATGAGATGCAACTTCATTCTTATCTTTGAATTTAGGTGGTGACTTGAAAAGTAAATATGCTAGACAAGGAAATATAAACATGAATGTAAGTCCAATTCTTTATTTTAGTGCTCTAGGCTCCACAACAATCAACTTTAAGGCCGAAATAGGCGAGCTTCGAGATTAATTATTTAGGTGATATGAATATGCAAGCTCTTGTTTTAATCTTTAAATTTTAGGTGATGGCTTGAAAAGTAAATATGCTAGACAAGAAATATAAATATGAATGCAACGTTTATTTTATTCTTTACTAGAGCTCATACAAGACTTTAAAGGAATATAAACCTCAATCCAACACATATCTTAACAAGACAAAGTAAGCTTTAGAGTTTTTTGTACCAAGGTTTCAAAAGAACCTTATGGTTTGACCATCATCATCAAGCTCAAGGAAATGGGTCAAGAGACCAAAATAACTAACAACCTTTCTCTAGAATAAAAAATAAGGCAAGGAAAAAGGAACCAAAACCGAAACCAAAAGGAAAGGAAAAGAAAAAGGAAAACTGAAACCAAGGCTAAGGAAAAGGAAAGGAAAAGCCAAAATGCGTTAAGATCAAAACCATCATGGAAAGTAAATATGGCCTTGAAGGCCAAAAATCAAAGAAAAGAAAAGAAGTTCTAAAAGCCAAGAGAAACTAGCAAAAACTCATTTTTTTCAAAGCTTTAAAATACAAAACTTTAAAGAAAAAAATCCCTAACAAGTGGTGAAGAGAAAATCTTTGTCATTGAGGAGAAAAAGAGAAGGAAACTTGCTTCCAAGTGGTCTTGATGTTTCGGCCAAAGAGGAAGAAAAAGGAAGGAAAGGTTTTTGTATGAGTTTGATGTGTGAGATTGTAAGCTTATGTGTTTGAATGTTGATCTAGGTGATTGTGTAGTGGTTTGAGGTTGTGAGGGGTGGTTCTTTAGTGGAGATGAAGAAGATGAAGAAGAAGATAACTCTTGAAGAAATGGGAGAGCATGAGACAACTCTTGAAAACTGAAAGTCTAGCAAATGATCTAAAGGTTCTTACAAGCTCATTTGCATGTGTATTTATAGGAAAAGAAAACCAAGGGTGTATGAATGAAGAGGGGGCTGAAACCTCATGTTCCATGAGGTGAGAGAATTGGTTTCATGGTGGCATAGTGAAGTATGGTGGAAAGTATGGCTAGGTATGGCCTAAAGTATAGTCCTAAGCATGGGTCTTTAAGTGTTTGAATTCAAACATGTGATGGACAATGGAAGGGGAAGGAATGGCGCCTTTTTCTTCTTGTAATGGGGGAGGACAATCTTTCATTTAATTGTGGTTTAGAGATGTGTTTAGGTGTAGCTTTGATTAGGCTTATGATTAGGAGTTTGTAAGTAAGTGTTTAGGTGAGGTAATGGTCAACTAAGGATGTTAAGACAAGATTAGGGAGTGTTCTTGCTTCATTAGTGATATTGAAACTCATTTCAAAGTATAAATAATTGTAGACACAATTCCTTGATTTAAGGAATTGGAGAGAGAAAACACTATTCAAGATTCCATGACTTGGAATCTTGAGTCTTAAAAGAGTTTTAAGTTTAATCTAAGCAATTTTAGGTTCTAATTAACTTTAATAAATTATTTTGACTCTAGATTAATTATAGAAATTAATTCATCTTTGATTAGGGCCTAATATTGCTTAGGTTTGCTTAATTACATCATTAGGTTCAAACGACACTATTCTAGGGGCAAAATCATAATTTTGCACCAAAATTGTCCGGGACCTCCGGGACTTAAGCAGACCTCATCAAACACATGACATCATCATATTAAGCTTTATGGGAAAGTTCCGAGCTCAAACGGCACTTATACCCACGTAAAAAACTATAAGGGTATTTCGGTCATTTTAAGTCGAAAACTTGAAAAATGATATTTTCACCTCTGAGATCATTCCCAGCTCATCCAATCCCCTACAACATTGGAGTTGACCCTTCGAGGACTGCCGGGCCGGCTATCCTCGAATTCCGGGTGAAAAATGACCTTAAGGGCATTTTGGTCATTTTAACTCAGATAGAAAAATCGGGGTGTTACATTACTCCCTTCCTTAAAAAGAATTTTGCCCTCGAAATTTGTTACCTTAGATAACTCTAGATGTTTTGTCCTCATCTCTATCTCCAATTTCCACGTGTACTCCTCTAACTTGCCATGCCCCCATGCCATTTTCACCAAAGGAACGGACTTGTTCTTCCGCTGCTTAACTCTATGGTCCATGATCCTCGTTGGCGACAGATTAAAAGTTAGGTCATCCCTTAACTGTAATTGCTCTGGTTCTAAAACATGGATAGGGTCAGACTCGTATTCTTTTAACTAGGAGACGTGGAAGACATTGTAACACCCCGATTTTTCTATCTGAGAGAAAATGACCAAAATGCCCTTGAGGTCATTTTCCATCCAGAATTCGAGGATAGCCAGCCCGGCAGTCCTCAAAAGGTCAACTCAATGTTTGAAGGGGATTAGATGGTCCTTGAGTGATTTTGGAAACGAAAATCTTGTTTTCTATAGTTTCGGGTCAAAAGGTGCTGTTTGAGCTCAAAACTTTCCCCGAAGATTTAAAATGATGTTTTCATGTGTTTAAAAGTATCTGTTTAAGTCCCGCTAGTCTCAGGCAGTTTTTATGCAAAATTATGATTTTGCCCCTGGAATAGTGCCGTTTGAGCTTAATGATGTAATTAAACAAACTTAAGCAATATTAGGCTCTAATCGAAGATTAATTAATTTCCATAATCAATATAGAGTCAAAATAAGTTATTAAAATTAATTAGAACCTAAATTTGCTTAGATTAAATCTAAATCTCTTTTTAAAACTCAAGATTCCTAGTCTTGGAATCTTAAATAGTGTTTTCTCTCTCCAATTGCTTAAATTAAGAAATTGTGTCTAGAATTGTTTATACACTAAAATGAGTTTTTATTTCTCTAATGAAGCAAGAGCACTCCCTAACCTTGTCTTGAAATCCTTAATTACATCCTTAGTCACCTAAACACTTTCTCACAAATTCCTAAACTTAAGCCTAATCAAAGATACACCTAAACACATCACTAAACCACAATTAATGAGACATTTTCCTCCCCCTTGGATACTCCAAGAATGGCACCACCTCACCTTCAATATCCATCACATGTTTGAATTCTTACACTCAAAGAGCCATACCTTGAGCCATACTTCACCATGCTTTAGGCCATACCTCACCATGCCTTGAGCCATGCCTTTGAATGACCATTTAAAGAAGATATTTTCCTTCCTTTCCTTCCTCAAAATTCGGCCACCCCTTCATTCCTTCACCCTTGGTTTTTGTTTTTCTATAAATACACATGCAAATGAACTTGTAAGAACCTTTAGTTCATTTGCTAGCTTTGAATTTTCAAGAGTTGTCTCAAGTTCTCTCATTTTCTTCAAAAGTTCTCTTCTTCTTCATCTTCTTCATCTCCACCAAAGAGCCACCCCTCACAACCTCAAACCACCACACAACCACCCTAGATCACCATTCAAACACGTAAGCTTTCATCCTCACACATCAAGCTCACACAAAAAATTTTCCTTCCTTTTTCTCCTCTTTGGCCGAAAAACCAAGGACCACTTGGATGCAAGATTTCTTCTCTTTTCACTTCAAGAAACAAGCTTTCCTCTTCACTATTTGGTAGGGATTTTTGCTCTTTAAAGTTTTCTCTTTTAAAGCTTTGTTAAAAATGACTTCTTGTTAGTTTCTCTTGGCTTTTGGAACTTCTTTTCCTTCTCTTTGATTTCGGCCTTGGAGCCTTTCTTTTTAAACAAAATGTTGGCTTGATGATGAGGTTTTAAGATAATGGTCCTATGGTTATCCTTTGAGAAACCTCTAAAGCTTGAACCTTAGTTTTGATCTTAACACATTTTTGGTTTTTCCTTCCTTTTTCTTTAAACTTGGTTATGGTTTCCTTGTTTCTTTTTCTTTCCTCTTGGCTTCGGCCTTATTTCCTTTTCTTTGATGTTCAAAAGCTTTGTTTAAAGATAGTTGTTAGGTGATTTGATTCGTTTAAGTCCATTTCCTTAGAGCTTGATGATGAAGTTCACACCATATGGTTTCTTTGTAAACCTTGGTACAAGAACTCTAAAGTTTGCTTTATCTTGCTATGATAAGTTTGGGTTGAGGTTTAAGTTTCTTTAAAGTCTTGCAAGAGCTCTAGTAAAAAATATAAAATGAACATGCATTCATATTTACTTTCCTTGCCTAACATATTTATTTTTGGCCATCATCTATGTAACATCCTAATTTTTAACCCAATACTCTAGAACATATTTAGGTTAATCATTAGTTTGTTACGTCATAGTCTCCTCTTTATTTTAAAATACTTAGCGGAAAATACTGGTAAAATTTTTTTTTTTGAATTATAAAAGCAAAGTGAGAGCCGCACGACATGATGAACAATAAAGTATGAAGGGAAATAAAGCAAGCATCTCATAACATCATAACATAAAGCAAGTCAAGGCATATCTCAATAAAACTGAACTGCATATTCATATATAATATGATATGCCCACGCATGAAGAGTGGGACTTAGTTTCGTACAATAAGTAACAAATACATCAAGAGAAAATACAAGGAAAGTGCGACGGAAAGCATAAAAGCAAACTCCCCTACCCAAGTGCAACTAAAGGGATAACCTCTAAACAAAAGAAGGTTTATCCTCATCTAAGTGGTGTGTGCTCTACCCAGGTACTCCATCGGTCATACATCACCTCCTACTGACGTCCATCTCACGAGCAAGGCACATATCCGGGAAACTGAGCGAGCTCCTCCGATGTGTAAAGGCGAAACGGGGGTCGAGAGTGACCCCCACGTAGTGGCCGTATCTCCGATCGTCGTGCTAGCCGTGGCTGAGTTGTAACATCCTAATTTTTAACCCAATACTCTAGAACATAATTAGGTTAATCATTAGTCTGTTACTTCATAGTCCTCATCTAACTTTGAATTACTTAGCGAAAAATACGGGTAAAATTTTTTTTTTGAAAAACAAAGTGAGAGCCGCGTGATGCGATAAGCGGTAAACCATGTATGGTAAACAAATGTCTCACAACATCATAACATAAGGCACACCATGAGTAACACTGAAGATCATCTCATATATATATGATTTGCCCACTTATAAGTGTGGGACTCAGTTTAGTACAAGGAAAGTACAGGAAAGGAAATACAACATAAACATAAACATGATCTACTCCCCTACCCGAGTGCACCTAATAGGATAACCTCTAAACAAAAGAAGGTTTATCCCTATCTAAGTGGTGTGTGCTCTATCTCGGCCATCTACAGCCTCCTACTGGCGACTATCCCTCGAGCGTGGCAAGTAACCAGGAAACTGAGCAAGCTCCTCCGGCGTGAATAGACGGGACGGGGCTCGGAAGTGACCTCCACGGCGTGGCCTCATCTCCGGTCGTCGTGTAAGCCTCGGCTGAGTCACGGAAGGCTCACTACCTTCCCCAAGGTCCATGGGTATGGTGGGGGAAGATCCCTCGGAGGGTGCCTGGGTTGCCGAATCCTCGGAAGGATCTGTCTCCGAAAAAGATGACGGGCAACGGGGCACATACTGGGGGTAGTCTCGAGCGGCGGGCGTGGATGATGGGGTACGGCGAAGCCTCTCCTCTAGGGACGTGCGGCGCTCGAACACCAGGTCATCGCCAAAAAGGTGAGACGAGGGAGAAACGATGGAAATGTACAGGCGGAGGGAAGGGTCGACCCATGAACATGAATACTCTAACCGTGCATCGACCCACAAAATGGAATGACCCGTGGTCCGGGTCATGGTGCACCTCCCATGTCGGCGTGTCCACGAACACCACGAACGTCGCTATCTGAAGACGTGACGGAAAGAAAGAGATAGAGGGAGTGAGAATCTTGCTAAAGAATCTCAGTAGGGCCTCCTACTACCTAGGTGTCATCATCTACGTCCTCAGGAACCTTGGGTTTATTTATACAAAATGACTGAGCATGTATTAGGTTCATTTTAAACTTTAAAATATATTTTAGCCAAGGTCCATTCATTTTAGGATGATCTTAATGTCATGGATGCAACATATTAGAAAATGTATGCATGGCACTACCTAATGCACATACATAAAACATAACATCAAGCATCATCATTCTTGGTGGCATAAAGTGGCAATAGTAACATTCATATGGGAAAAAACTTAGTGACATAATCATAATCATGAAACTTCTCTTCCTCATGGGCCACCCTAAAAGACAATCGAACTGGGGGTGCTCGGTCGAACCGGTGTCACCCATAACGTGTCACTAGGTTATGAGCTCATACCTTAACTAGTCGTCACTAGTTCTTACTTACCACTTAACGATAAGCGTATCATAAATCATAAATCCCGACTATCTGAGTACGGGTTAGGGGGCAAAACTCTTAGGGGTGCTCGGCCGAACCGATGTCACCTAAGAGTGTAAAATGGTACCGATGTCACATGAGTTCTATAGAGGTGCTCGGCCGAACCGGTGTCATCCTAGAACCCATCTTAGTACCTTAATTTTCAAAATCTCTTTAAGTCCCCAAATTTGTTGGAAATTCGGCGGCACAATGGTCATTACACCGAATTTCCTTCCAAATTTGCTTTATGCCACATAAACATATAGTCTCATAAATTCCTCATATGAATAACATCATCATCATTAGCATACTTCATGCATCATCATAAAACATCCAAACGCTTACCCTTACGATAGCTTATGCTTTGACCCTTACGGGTCTTAATCTTGAGATATAGTTCTCTACATCCGTCGTTCATATTTTAAGCACCTAAGGCTCATAATTAAACATCATTCATAATCCTCTCATTTTGCTTTTAAATCTGAATAGCATAGGGTGGAAATCCTAACATGTGAATACGGGGTTCTAGAACTTACGTTTTAGACCCTTTCTTGGTTCCGTTTTCGCCGAAAGCGCTATGGATTAAATCTAAATCAATTATGAGGCATTCCTATGCTTAAGGACTAATTATTAATCATGTTTATCATGTTGTAAGGGTGCTGGACAGAATCCAGAAAATTAAATGTTCTAAGAGTTCTACATTTGCATTTTTACGGTTTTCTAGTTACTAGTTTCCCCATAGGTGCTAGAATTCAATTCTATTTCAAATGAAACCAAGTTTTTCATGTCTAAATGATCTAAATCTGATTATGTCCCCATTAAAACAGTTTGGAAAAGTTCCATAAACAAATGGGTCAAAACTATGTTAAATTCTAGCTTTACGGTATTTCTAGTTAGCTAGTTTCTTACCTATCATGCATAGGATCGCTTCTACATCATCACATGATATTTTCACACATTCCAACACATCAAAACATCATCATACAACATCACACTCATCATATCAGGACCGAAAACATTCAACTTTAATAAGAGAGTTCAAATTGACACTTCTAGGTACATAAGTTAACTAGTTTCTCTTGGAATCGATCTAGAACTTCTGAAACTCTTTGCAAAACATTTTAATTCATCAAGAGGCTAAGAGAAGCCTTAGGTCACTGACCAAAACATATTCCATCCCCTAGAAGATAATAAAATCACAACCTGTGATGACATAACCTTATAAAGATTGTAAAGCTTTAGGGAAAACTTAAAACATAGACTATTGGTCCTAGTAGCTAGATGAAAACTCATTGCAAGCCCATCATCACTACTTGGCCGAAATTATACATTCAAGGAATACATTCACATTTAACTTTATCTTGGAATGAAATGGGCAAGTCTTTGAGCTCTAGGTTCTTAAGTTACGACATAAACTAAACGTGCTCATGCTTTTCATTTTTAATCTTACTTACAAAGTAAAGTGATGACTTAAATTTAAATATGCGAGGCATAAACTTAAACGTGCAAGCTTGAAAGTAAATATGCGAGGCATAAACTTAGACGTGCAAGCTTGTAGGTAAATATGCATGGTTCAATTCTTTATTTTAGTGCTCTAGGCCCAACAACAATCGACTTTAAGGCCGAAATAGAAAGGCTTCGAGAATTAAATTAAGTGATGATACAAGTTCCATTTTAATCTTTATGTCCTTAAGTGATAGCTAGAAAGTAAAGGTGCATAATAAGAATGTAAACATGAGTGCAAGCATAAGATAAATTATGCAAGTTCATTTTATCTCTCTAGAGCTCTTAACAAGACTTTAAAGGAACTTAAACCATAACCCAAACTCATCCAACAAGGTAAAGTCAAGCTTAGAGTTCTTAAAACTCAACATAATATTTTTAGGAAATCAAACCATGAAGCTTAGAAAATTTAAGGAAATGGCCGAAATCATCAAGAAGAAAAAGGAACATTTTAAAACTCTAGAGTTCATGATCTTGGTGATATCTTAACACCAACATCATGAGTCCTCATCATTGAGTTCATAGAGCCATTTAAAAACATCATCAAAGCTAAAGTTCTTAAGAGTTCAAGAAAAGAAAAACTAAAAACATTTTTGCTCAAGAACAAAGATCAAGCTCTAGAGTTTGTTTCAAGTGATGAACATCATCATGAAACTCTCATCATCAAGCTCTCATGTCTTTGTTCTCCAAGGCCTATGGCCGAAAATGAAAAGGAAAAAGGGGTGGAAGTGAAGTTCTAAAAAGAAACAAGAGAAACTATGAACATCAAGCTTGAAACAAGAACTTTAAAGAAAAGAATACATGAAAGAAAATCCCTACTTGGTGTGATGAACTTGAAGATGGAAGAAGAAGATGAAGATGATGAAGAACTTTGAAGAGCTTGAAGAACTTGAAGAACACTAGAACTTTGAGAGAAAAGAAAAGCTTTGAGTGTTTCCTAAACTTAGCAAATGATCTAAAAGTGGTGCAAGCTCCTCAAGGCATTCTATTTATAGAGAAATGAAACAAATGGAGGGAGCTCATGGGGGAGAGTGGCTTCGGCCATGAGGTGCAGAATGGAGGCTTCCATGAGTTCCATGAGGTGAGATAATGTGTTCTTTGAGGTATGGCTTAAGGTATGGTGAGGTATGGTTCAAGGTATGGCTTCAAGCATGGTTCTTTGAGTGAGAAAACAATTTAATATGTGGTCAAAGGGGGAGGATGTGGCCGAAATGCATCAGCCCATGGGGAGGATTAGTTTGCATTTTAATTGTGGTTTAGAGTTGTGTTTAGGTGTATCTTTGATTATGCTTAAGATTAGGAATTTGTAAGAAAGTGTTTAGGTAAGGTAAATGGGTAATTAAGGTGGTCTAGACATAATTAAGGAGTGGTCTTGCACCATTAGTGAGTTAAATCCTCAATTTAGAGTCTAAACAACTCTAGACACATTTCCTTGATTTAAGGAATTGGAGAGAGAAAACACTATTCAAGATTCCAAGACTAGGAGTCTTGAGTTCTAAAAAGGGATTTAAGTTTAATCTAAGCAATTTTAGGTTCTAATTAACTTTAATAAATTATTTTGACTCTAGATTAATTAGGAAAATAAATTAATCTTCGTTTAGAGCCTAATATTGCTTAGGTTTGCTTAATTACATCATTAAGCTTAAAAACACTATTCTAGGGGCAAAATTGTAATTTTGCACTAAAACTGCCCGGGACCACCGGGACTTGAACAGGGACCTCTAGACACATGAAAACATGTTTTTAAACCTCTGGGGAAAGTTCCGGGCTCAAACGGCACCTTTACCCGCGTAAAAACGCTATAGGGGTATTTTGGTCATTTTGACCCGAAACTGCGGAAAATGAGATTTTCGCTTCCTGAAGCATTCAAGGGCCATTTAATCCCCTTCAAACATTGAGTTGACCCTTCGAGGATGACCGAGTTGGTTACCCTCGAGTTCGGGTCAGGAAATGACCTCAGGGGCATTTTGGTCATTTCCCTCGGACAGAGAAATCGGGGTGTTACATGAGTCACAGTATCCTCACTGCCCTCTCTCATCAGTGGTGGAGTAGGGGCAGAGCTCTCACTGTACGGATAGGTTGGCGGTCCTCCGACGGGTCGGTCTCCGAGAAGTAAGTCCAGGGCACGTAGTCGGGATAGTCACGCATGGCTGAGGCGGCGATGTGCATGCGGAGCACTCTCTCGTTATGCGTACGCGCGCACTCAAAAACTTGCTCGTCGTCACTGTAGGGTGCTGTCGAGGATAAGCGATGGGTATGCACAGGGTGAGCGAAGGGACGTCCAATGAACATGAAGACTCGCACCGTGCACTGTCCCTCAAAATGGTATGATCCGTGTTCCGGATCATAGTGCACCTCCCACGCCGGGGTGTCCACAAAAACTACGAACGTTGCCATCTGAAGACGTGACAGAAAGAAAGAGATAGAGGGAGTAAGAATCTTGCTAAAGAATCTCAGTAGGGCCTCCTACTACCTAGGTGTCATCATCTACGTCCTCAGGAACCTTGGGTTTAGTATGTAAAACAAGTGAGCATGCATCAAGTCCATTTTTAAGCTTTAAAACATAATTAGCCAAGATTCATTCATTTTAGCATGATTCTTAATGACATGGATGCAACATATTAAACAATGTATGCATGACTATACTTAATGCAAGAATAATAGTCATAACATTAAGAACATGATAATAGTGGCATAAAGTGGCAATTAAATTCTTATATGGGAAACTTTGTGACATAAACATCATACTTTACTTCCTCATAGGCCACCCTAAAAGACAATCGTTCTGGGGGTGCTCGGCCGAACCGGTGTCACCCAGAACGTGTCACATCTTTAGGTTATGAGCTCATACCTTAACTAGTCGTCACTAGTTCTTACTTATCAATCCTGATAAGCGTATCATAATCATAAACATAATCCCAACTTATCCAGTACGGACTAGGGGCATTTCTTGGGGGTGCTCGGCCGAACCGATGTCACCCAAGAATTCATTATTGGTACCGATGTCACATGAGTTCTCTGGAGGTGCTCGGCCAAACCGGTGTCATCCGAGAACTCATCTTAGTACCTCATAAATAAAAATCTCATAGTTTTCTCAAAAACTTTCTAAGCCCCCAAATTTGTCAGAAATTTGGAAGCATAACCGCAACATGCCGAATTTCTTCCAAATTTTACTTTATGCCACATAAGTCAATCAAACGTGCATCCTCCATCATAATTTCATGCATTCACATAATCACTCGCATACATTCACAAGCAACATTAAAAATTTATTATGGTCTTGGTCCTAAGGTATCTTATGCTTTGACCCTTATGGGCCTTAAACTTGTGATGTAATTAATCTATCATTTTCTATCAACCTCTTATGCACCTAAGGATTCTCTTATAACAAATCTTACTTTTATTTATGCTCTCTAATAAATCTAGAAAACACCATTCCTTAGGGGCAACATTATAAACTTACAATTACGGGGTTCTAGAACTTACGTTTTAGACCCTTTCTTGGTTCTGTCTTCGCCTAAGGCGCTATAAATTCGACCTAAACCAATTATGAGGCATTTCTATGCCTAAGAACTAGTTATAAGCCATGTTCACTACATTATGAGGTTGGTGGACAGATTCTAAAAATTAAATGTTCTAAGAGTTCTAGAATTGCGGTTTTACGGTTTTCTAGTTACTAGTTTCTCTATAGGTGCTAAAATTCAATCCTACTTCAATTTTAACCAAATTTTTCATGATTAAACAATCCTAATCTGATTATATTCCCATTGAAACAGTTTGGGCAGTAGCCAAAAATAAATGGGTTAAAACTATGCTAAATCTTGACTTTATGGTTTTCCTAGAAAGCTAGTTTCTCTCCTATCATGCATAGAAATGTTCCTACCTCATCATACATAATTTTCACACATTCTAACACATCAAAACATCATCATACAACAGAAAACTCATCATGGCAGAGCCGAAACATTAAGTCCAAAAAAGATGCATAACATGATATTTCTAACACATATAAGTTGCTAGTTTCTCTTAGAATCATTCTTAGGACTTCTAAGACTCTTTTGCAAACCATTTTATTTTGTAAAAGAGGCTAAAAACATCCTTAGGTCAGTGACCACTTGATCCTTCCCTAAAAGAGAATTAAATTCATGGATCTTGTTGGTCTTAATCTCATAGAATTCATGAGGCTTAAAAAGAATCTTAAAACTTAGATTGTTGGCCCTTATAGCTAGATGAAACTCATTCCAAGTTCATCATCACTACATGACCGAAATTATGCATTCAAAGAATGCTCCCACATTAAAATTTAACTTGAGATAAAATGGGCAAGTCTTTGAGCTTTAAGGTCTTTAAGTGATGACATAGTTTAAACATGCTATGCACTTCATTTTTATTCTTCATTACAAAGTAAAGTGAGAGCTTAAAGTAAATATGCAAGACTTGAATATAAATAAGCAAGGCTTGAAACAACCAAGTATACTGGGCTACACTGAAACTCGTTTTCACTGGCAGGAATGGGCTGATTTGGTCATCTTGTCAACGAGCACCTATATCGAATCATAGCCTTTAGTGCTTCGAGGTAACCCAACTACAAAGTCCATGGTTATCCTCTCCCACTTCCATTTTGGAATTTCCATTTGCTGAAGTAACCCTGCAGGTCTTTGGTGTTCAGCTTTAACTTGCTGACATACTAAGCATCGAGCTACGAAATCACCTATATCCTTTTTTATACCTTCCCACTAGTATAGTTGTTTGAGGTCATGATACATCTTGGTTGACCCTGGGTGTATTGAGTATGATGCGCTATGTGATTCTTCCATCACCTTCTTCCTCAACCTATCCATGTCAGGTACACATAATCTATTTCTAAAGCGTAATACACCTCCTGAATCCACAGTGAACTTATGATCTTCTCCTTTGCATACGTCTTCTATAAGCTTAACTAGCTTAGGATCATTTTTATGCTTTGCCTTGATCTACTCTACTAGGGCTGATTGGGCCCTAATGTAAGCTAGAAAGGCTCCAACTTATTTAATCTAAACTGGACTCCTTCTGCTTCTAATTTATGAATATCTTCTATTAAGGGCTACGTTACAATTGCAATGTGAGCTAAACTGCCTATGAACTTCCTGCTCAGAGTATCAGCTACTACATTAACTTTACTTGGATGATAAGAAATCATACAATCATAGTCTTTCAACAGTTCCATCCATCTACGTTGTCTAAGATTCAGATCTTTTTATTGGAAGATATACTTTAATTGCTCCATACAAGTAATGCCTCCAGATTTTCAAAGCAAAGACTACCACTGCCATTTCTAAATCATGGATAGAATAGTTTTGTCCATGCTTCTTGGGTTGCCACGAAGCATAGGCTACAACCTGACCGTGCTGCATAAGAACACAACCAAGTCCTGCCCTTGAAGCATCACAGTACATAATAAACCATTCGTACCTGAAGGCAGTACTACTACATGAGCAGTAGTTAAATAGGTCTTCACCTTTTGGAAGCTCTCCTCACAGGCATCTGACCATTGAAACTTAACATTCTTTCGGGTCAATCTGGCCATTGGTGCTGCAATCTTGGAAAAGTCTTTAACAAATAGTCTATAATATCCTGCCATCCCCAAGAAGCTTTGAATCTCTGATACTGTAGAAGGTCTTGGCCACTGTTGAACTGCCTCAACCTTCTTTGGATCTACCTTGATACCATCTTTGGACACTATATGGCCAAGAAATACCATCTATTCTAATCAAAATTCACACTTAGAGAATTTAGCATATAGTTTATGATCCCTCAATGTCTGCAACATAATCCTAAGGTGGTGTTCATGCTCCTCTATGCTCTTAGAATATGTAACTATCCTTTTTTTTTAGTGTTGTTTGTGATAAAATAATTAATTGTGAATAATCTATAAGGATTTTGAAAATTTTGATAGACACAGTTTTGATCATAACAATATGAGGAGCTTGTAAAAAAAATTATATTATTAAAAAAATTCAATATAATAATATTTCTAACTAGAGATATAGGGTAATATGGATGAGACCCTATAAGTGGTATAAGGACTTCGATAAAAATAAGGATAAGGGTATTTATATATTTTAACTCAGTAAAGTTTATTTTATGTCAATCGGGTACCGAAATAGTAATAATCGGTACACCGAAATGGTAATAACCAATGCACTAAAACACGGAGTCTGGTAAAAATAATGGATATTATCGGATCCCAGATAATTTTTACTTATGATAATTAAATAAGTATAGATATTTCTAATACTAATAGAAAGCAAATTGATTCGGAAATATTAATCTTCTTACTTTCTCTTCAAGTTAGTATATTATAAAAGGGAAAAAAAAGAAAAGAAATGACATTCTTCTCAGTTGCACCCACAGACTTCGCGTTTCTTCTTCTTTCCTCCACGATTTTCACTTTCTTTTGCTTGAAACTCCATGAAACCACCAAGTCTTTGAAGATTACACTTGGATAAACCCATAAACTAGTTCAAGAACACTTCATCTACATCAAACTCAAGGCAAAACCTTGTTTTTCCCCTTTAAATATGTCCAAACAGCAACTGATATAGAGGCAGGAAAGTGGGCTTGAGGCTTGGATTAGAGGAGAAAAAGTTAGAGAAAGTTTAGCAAAAGGCTTGAAAGAAAGATAGGAAAAATCTATGTCTATTACTTGGTGATTGTTTGGCTAGTTTATTAATATAAATCTTTGAGATATGTTTAAAATTATTTTATGAAATCTGAAATTTATCTTCAAGATTCATATATATGTGAGTTGAATGAATAAAAAGGATGCAATAGATATGAGTTTTGAATTGGTTTGTTGAATTTTCGGATTTCAACAGGGCAGCATATTTCACGAATTTTTTGACCTATTTAGAGGCCTTAGATTGAACTGAAATTTTTATATGATGTAGCTAACATCTAAGTAAAAATTTTGAGGTATTCTGGTCACTTTTGCTATGCTTAAAAAATCAAGAATCGAAATTGTACCTATGTTGCCTGAACTATTGGAACTGAAGTTACAAATTTGTCTATTTTTGTTACCATATCAAATGATTGATTTTTCCTTTGAAATTTTTACAGGGTATTAGACACATCTAAATTTTTAATAGGATTTTTATGCCAATTTTTTGGTTTCATTTGCTAGGGTTAAAAATTAAGGAATTTGAGAATTTAGCTAAGAATCGGTGGTTTCTGACTACCAAATTTGTCTAATTTTGTTAACATAGCTAGAGAACTTTTTTTACTATGAAATTTTTATGAAAACTTGTGGACAGATTGAGGTGTCATTGAGAATTTTCATAGCCTTCGATTTGATGGTTTGGATTGCATATTAAATTGTGCTACAAATATAGGAAATCTGCAATTGTGCTGAAAACAAATTGATGCTTTGAATTGATGAAATAATGGCATCTTGTACTAGTATGACATGAGCACATGAATATGAATATGAATAATTGAACTTCACGAGATTTTCAAAATATTTTAAGAGATTTTGACTAGAATATTTCATAGAAAGTTTACCAGATTTTCTGATGAATCTCATAAAAAATTTAAAGATAGATTTTGAACAGAACATGAATATCTCATACACATTTAGCAGGATTTAACAGAACATCTCATAATACTTTAAGAGAGACTTTAAGAATGTAAGAAAATAAGTCTCACACAAAGAGAGAGAAATTAAAAAAATAACCTTTACGTAATAATCAAATGCTTAATGATAAGCTCATGGATTCACGGGTAGTAGTAGACGTGTTACGCCCTTAGAACTATATCAGGTTGTAATCGCGACGGCGTTACATCATTATGAGAAAGGGATGTACTGAGAATAGCGAGGCTATTCTAGATAAGATGCAGTAGATGTACTGCATCTAGTGAACTATATCAGGTTGTAACGTGACGACGTTGCAACGTTGACAATACAATCTACAGAGAAGTATATCAGAAGAATCCTATGAGTTCTACTATCAAGCCTAAACTCTAATAATAAGACCATGTCAAAGAGGAAATGAAATTGATAAAATAAAATGAAGTATATCATGTTAAAGGGATGACCTATATCAGATTATAAAACAAGGTGTTACAAAGAAAAAATTGAGATTGATGTATTTAGAAGAAAATGTTTTGAGATCTATATCAAGATATAATACGAGATACTATATCAAGTAAAGTATATCAGATTATAACACGAGGTGTTACAGTAAAGGCACTACATCAAAAGAGAAGTATATCAGAAAATCATAAGTAATTCTGTTCTAAGCCTAAAGCTGTTCATGAGCTTATGATAAAGAAATAATGAAGTAAATGAGATAAGTATTATATGAACAACCAAAGTAAGAGAAATTTTAAGACTATGTCAGATATTAATGTGTAGTAGACTATTGTTTTTCCTACTGGGAATCTTTGATTCTCATTCCTGTTGTTATCATATTTTTTATATAGATTGCCATGATGGTGATTTATTTTGTGGAGATTTTTAGCTAGTATTGGCACTATGGTCCAGACATTTTGATGAATCGATGATAAAGAACTAATCAATTCTTTTATTTGCTTTTGATGAATTTTGAGTAGCACCCTACCTAGATTAGAGGTTTCCTGCGTGAACCAGGATAAGGGTTTGATATAGTTACAAGATATTGGTGATTAGTCATCGATTACTTCAATTATGTATTTTTGACATATTATTTACATTCAAACTTAGCATCATGAAGAGAGGAAGCACTTTATGTTTGTCATGAAAAGCAGGCTCATATGTAATAATATATGTACACTCCTCTAAGATCAAGTAGAGTTCCCAAGTAACTACTCACTATAAGATTATGGCTTAAGCATAGCTTTATGGTGTGAAGGGTGTTACAGAATATACCAAAATATCATCAATAAAGACAATCACGAAATAATCTGGGAACGGTCTAAAAACTCTATTCATCAAATCCATGAAAGCAACTGGGGCATTAGTTAGCCCAAAGGGCATCACTAAAAACTCATAGTGTCCATAGCGTATTCTGAAGGCTATCTTAGGCACATCCTCTCCCTTGATCGTCAACTGATGATAACCTGATCGAAAGTCAATCTTAGAAAAACATTTAACTCCCTGCAACTGATCAAATAAATCATCGATACATACCAGAGGATATTTATTTTTAACTGTCACCTTATTCAGCTGCCGGTAATCTATATACATCCTCAAGGATCCATCCTTCTTCTTCACAAATAGAACCGGAGCACCCAAGGGCTAGAGAATAGAGTTAACACTTTGATTGAGAATTATAATGAATTTAAACTTGGTGTGTTCACACGCAATTCACTGTATTATTATTCTGAACGCTCACTGTAGATAAAGTGCTAGTAAACTTCCGTCTCCCCCCTCTCTCTCTCTCTCTCTCGTGGAAATGATGTTACAAGTATAGTAAGGACAATGAGAAAAGTTAGCTAGGTGTTTTCACACGTAAGAAATTCCCAAGAGCAAAGTTTTGGGGCCTACGACACCTTCAAGTGGAGCGCCAATAAATGGGCATCCAGTAAGTTCCAATCATTATTTATCACAGTACAAACAATTAACAAAAAGTAGAACCTAATAAACAGAGGTCATGATTTCCTAAGAAGTGCTGTGCAAATCACACTCCAATACCAAATCCTTGATCATAAGGAGAAGAGAAATTATTGCAGTACAACAATTTTTTGCAATGTTATACCCTATGTATAACTAGCACATCAAGATAAAAAAAGACAAAAAAAAAACGAAAGAGTAAAAAGGACAAGAGTTTCTTCACTCTTGTGAAAAATTGTTGTGCCTCAATCATTTCTCCTCTCATATATGATCCGTTTTATTTATTTGGTATTACAATAATTAGTGCCATGCAACATATTCAGCAGTTATTCCTTTAATAATTACATAAGAATATCGAAGTGACATTTTTCTTCATGTGAGAAGCATATTCTATTATTGTTTAATTTTTCTTTTAGAATAAAAATTTTAGATGGGAATAAATGCTGATATCTCATTAGAACTAGAGAAGACCCCAACTCTTCCAGGATTTCTAAGAAAACATTATATATTGTTTCACCAATAAACTTCTCATTGTACCGGTATGTGAATTTAAACCTATGCCCTTATGAGATATAAGTTAAACCTTAATCAACTGCATCCACCTTGATTCGCATTGCTGTTTGATTTGAATGAAAAGTATACTAAAAACGCATTTCACATTGGAATAAAAATTAACTTTTCTTTTTAACATTTTGGTGTGGTGTCCATATTACGTGAGTTATGACATTTACTATCTCAGGTTCGAGTCTTCCTTTTTCCATATATGAGTCAACTGAATTGTGCGTGTGTGATATGTCGTAAGGATTACCATTTGATTTAAACGAAAATATAGATTAACATTTGAGGTGAAAAGTAGCTCAGTTCAGAGAGCATTATTGTTGTCAAAATTGATGCATGGAAAAGCTAAATTAAAATTGAAGCAGCTAATTGAGGCAAAGTAAGGACCTTTTTTATTTTAGAAAACTAGTTTTAGTTTTTCATTTTTGTTTTTAATCAGTTTTTTATTTTCAAAATTTTTTATAAAATACTGAAAACCAAAAATAAAAATTAAAAATTGAAATTTATAGTTTTTATCGTTTCCTTTGTAAAATCCTGAAATAAAAAAAAAAAAACTAACCAACAATAGAAAATGAAAACATAAAACTATTTTTTGAAACACAAAATTATCTTTAGTTACTTTGTCCTTCAAAATCACACTCAGCTAACTAAACTGAAATTGATAAAGAATTAAAGATATTGAACAATATTTGTTGCCATGCGGGATCCTGCAGCAATCGTGATATGATAGTTAGAGCTATTATGGGTGTACAAGGGACGGGTTGGGCTGGGTTGGACCAAGCTCGAACCTGGCCTGATTTTAGGTTGGGTCAATTTTTGAAACCCAAATCCGACCCGATAATGACCCGACTATGTACTAGTTCATACCGAGTCAACCCGACATTCGAATAATATATGGGAATTTGAATATTGTGTATAGTAAAGTTATAAAATTTTAGAAGTGAGAAAAAATTTTTAGAGATATTTTACGATGTAGATTTCAAAATAAACCATATTAATGCAGAAATAACATCAAGTTATGTAAAATACATTAATTGAATTTTAAAATCTTATAATTTTTCATAAATTATTATAAAAATATATATCTTTTAAGGAATTATTGACTTTGAGATGGGTCGGGCTAATCTTGTAACGCCCCGATTTTCTGTCTGAGAGGAAAATGACCAAAATGCCCCTTAGGTCATTTTCATTTAAATTCGAAGATGGCCGGCCCGGCAATCCTCGAAGGGCCAACTCAATGTTTGAAGGGGATTGAATGGCCCTTGAGTGGTTTCGGAGGCGAAAATCTCATTTTATGTAGTTTTGGGTCAAAATGACCAAAATACCCCTATAGCGTTTTTACGAGGACTAAGATGCCGTTTGAGCCCGAAACTTTCCACGAGAGTTTAAAACAATGTTTTTACATGTTTAGAAGCGTCTGTTTAAGTCCCAGTGGTCCTGGGCAGTTTTAGTGCAAAATTACGATTTTGCCCCTAAAATAGTGTTTTTGAGCTTAATGGCGTAATTAAGCAAACCTAAGAAATATTAGACTCTAATCGAAGATTAATTAATTTCCATAATTAATCTAGAGTCAAAATAAGCTATTAAAATTAATTAGAACATAAAATTGCTTAGATTAGATTTAAATCTCTTTTTAAAACTCAAGATTCCAATCTTGGAATCTTAAATAATATTTTCTCTCTCCAATTTCTTAAATCAAGGAATTGTGTCTAGAATTGTTTATACACTCAAATGTGTTTATAACTCACTAATGATGGAAGACCACTCCTTAAATATGTCTTGACAACCTTGATTACCCATTTTCTCACCTAAACACTTTCTTACAAATTCCTAATCTTAATCCTAATCAAAGATACACCTAAACAAAACTCTAAACCACAATTAAAATGCAAGAAAACCCTCCCCCATGGCTGATGCACCTTCGGCCATCTCTCTCCCATTTGCATCACATGTTGATTTGTTTCTCACTCAAAGAACCATGTTTGAGCCATACCTTGAACCATACCTCACCATGCCTCAAGATCACAACATCTCACCTCATGAACCTCATGAGGCTGCCCTTGCTTGGCCGAAACCTTCCTCTCCCTCTTGCACCTTTCATTTGTTTCATTTCTCTATAAATAGCACACTTGAGTGAACTTGAAACACCTTTAGTTCATTTGCTAAGTGTAAGTTTCCAAAGAGCACTTCAAAGTTTCCTTTTTCTCTCAAGTTCAAGTGTTCAAGTTCTTCATCCTCTTCTCTCATCCCAATCTTCAATCACTTGGTAGGGATTTTCTTTCAAGTATTTCCTTCATTTAAGTTCTTATTCTAGTTATGTGTTTATGGTTTCTCTTGAGTCTTTTTAGAACTTCTTTCCCTCTCCTTTTTCTTCTTCATTTTCGGCCATAGGCTTTTGAGGACAAGGGAATGAGAGCTTGATAATGAGGTTTCATGATGATGTTCATCACTTGAACAATCTCTAAAGCTTGATCTTTGTTCTTAAGTTAAAGATGTTTTTAGTTCTTTTCTCCTTGAACCTTGAGATTCTTAACTTTGATGATATCTTAAAATGGTTATATGAACTCAATGATGAAGACCCATGGTGTTAATGTTAATACATCACTAAGATCATGGTCTCTAGAGTTTCAAATGTTTCCTTTTCTTCTTAAAAGTTTCGGTTCCTTTCCTTTTTCTCCTCTTCATGATTTCGGCCAACATTTGTTGGATAGTCCAACATGATAGCTTGATGATGAGAGTTCTAAATGTATGACTTTGTGTTCACCACAAAGAAATCTCTAAAGCTTGAGTTTTCATGAAAATGATATATAGATCACTTATGGCTTTGTTTTTTTAAGGAATATTATCTTGAGTTCCAAGAACTCTTATCTTCACTTTATCTTGTCATGATGAGTTTGGGTTGAGGTTTAAGTTCCTTTAACGTCTTGAATGAGCTCTAATAAGATATAAATGAACTTGCATATTTATTTTGAGCTTTACATTCATATTTATTTTCCAAGCTATCACTTAAAGTTAAAAGATAAGAAATGGAGTGCATCTCATATTTACATTCTTGTCTAGCATATTTACCTTTCATCACTAAAGAACATAAAGATTTAAAATGAGAGCTTGCATTATCACCTAACTAATTCTCAAAGTCTTTTTATTTCGGTCTTAAAGTCGATTGTTGCTGGGTCTAGAGTACTAAAATAAAGAAATGAACTTGCATTGCATATTTACTTTCAAGTCTTGCATATTTAAATTTCAAGCCTTGCATATTTATATTTCAAGTCTTGCATATTTACTTTAAAGTTCTCACTTTACTTTATAATGAAAGATAAAAATGAAGCGCATAGCATGTTTACATTTTGTCATCACTTAAAGACCTTAGAGCTCAAAGACTTGGTCATTTTATCTCAAGTTAAAGTTTAATGTGGGACTATTCTTTGAATGCATAATTTCAGTCATGTAGTGATGATAAACTTGGAATAAGTCTCATCTAGCTACAAGGGCCAACAATCTAAGTTTTAGGATTTTCTTTAAGCCTCATGAATTTTATGAAGTTAAGACCAACAAGATTTATGAATTTAATCCTCTTTTAAGGAGGAATGAAGTTGGTTACTGACCTAACAATGTTTTTAGCCTCTTTGACAACATAAATGGTTTGCAAAAGAGTTTTAGAAGTCCTAAAATGATTTCAAGGGAAACTAGCAACTTATATGCTTTAGAAATGTCAAATTATGCATCTTTTTGGTACTTGATGTTTTGGTTCTGCCATGATGAGTTTGCTGATGTGTGATGATGTTTTGATGTGTTAGAATGTGTGAAAATTATGTATGATGAGGTAGGGACATTTCCATGCATGATAGGTGAGAAATTAGCTTTCTAGAAAAATCGTAAAGTCAAGATTTAGCATAGTTTTAACCCATTTATTTTTGGATACTACCCAAACTGTTTCAATGGGAATATAATCATATTAGGATTGTTTAATCATGAAAAATTTGGTTACAATTGAAGTAGGATTGAATTTTAGCACCTATAGAGAAACTAGTAACTAAAAAATCGTAAAATTGCAATTCTAGAACTCTTAGAACATTTAGTTTTATGTTTCTGTACAGAACCCTTAAAATGTGGTATAAATGATTTATAATTAGTTCAAAGGTTTAGGAACACCTCATAAATGGTTTAGATTTAATTTATAGCGCCTTAGGCGAAAACAGATCCGAGAAAGGGTCTAAAACGTAAGTTCTAGAACCCCGTAATCATAGATATGTAACTCTGCCTTGGGGTATGGTGCTGCCCAGAATTATTAAGGAATATAAATGAAGGTAAGATTTGTTAGAAGTAAATCCTTAGGTGCATAAGAGGTTGATAGAAAATGATAGAATAATTACATCTCAAGTTTAAGGCCCGTAAGGGTTAAAGCATAAGATACCGTAGGATCAAGAGCATGATGAATTTTCAATGTTGCTTGTGAACGTACGAAAATGATTATGAGAACGCATGGAATTATGATGGAGGATGCATGTTTGATTGACTTATGTGGCATAAAGTAAATTTGGAAGAAATTCGGCATGCTCTTTGTTATCTTTGCGAATTTTTGACAAATTTGGGGACTTAGAAAGTTTTTGAAAAACCTATGAGATTTTTATTTATGAGGTACTAAGATGAGTTCTCGGATGACACCGGTTCGGCCAAGCACCTCCAGAGAACTCATGTGACATCGGTACCAAGATGTATTCTTGGGTGACACCAGTTCGGCCGAACACCCCCAAGAAATGCCCCCTAGCCCGTACTAGATAAGTCGGGATTATGTTTATGATTATGATATGCTTATCGAGATTGATAAGTAAAAACTAGTGACGATTAGTTAAGGTATGAGCTCATAACCTAGAGATGTGACACGTTCTAGGTGACATCGGTTTGGCCGAGCACCTCCAGAACGATTGTCTTTTAGGGTGGCCTATGAGGAAGTAAAGTATGATGATTATGTCACAAAGTTTTCCTATATGAGATTCAATTGCCACTTTATGCCACTACTATGTTGTTCTTAATGTTATGATTATTATTCTTGCACTAAGTAGAGCCATGCATACATTCTTTAATATGTTGCATCCATGACATTAAGAATCATACTAAAATGAATGGACCTTGGCTGACTATGTTTCAAAGCTTAAAAATGGACTTAATGCATGCTCACTTATTTTGTAAACTAAACCCAAGATTCCTGAGGACGTAGACGATGACACCTAGGTAGTAGGAGGCCTTACTGAGATTCTTTAGCAAGATTCTCACTCCCTCTATCTTTTCTTTCCGTCACGTCTTCAGATGGCAACATTCGTAGTTTTTGTAGACACCCCGACGTAGGAAGTGCACTATGATCTGAAGCACGGATCGTACCATTTTAAGGGACAGTGCACGGTGCGAGTCTTCATGTTCATTGGGCGTCCCTTCGCTCACCCCATACATACCCATCGCTTCTCCCCGACCGCACCCTACGGCGACGACGAGCGGGTTTTTGAGCGCACGCGTACGCACAACGAGAGAATGCTTTGCATGCACACTGCCGCCTCAGCCATGCGTGACTATCCCGACTACGTGCCCCGGACTTACTTCTTGGAGACCGACCCGTTGGAGGACCCGCCTACCCATCCGTATAGCGAGAGCTCCGCCCCCACTCCACCACTGATGAGAGAAGGCAGTGAGGATACTGTGACTCAACCACGGCTAGCATGACGACCGGAGATGCGGCCACGTCGTAGGGGTCACTCTCGATCCCTGCTTCGCCTTTACACGCCAGAAGAGCTCGCCCAGTTTCCTGGATATATGCCTCGCTCGCGAGATTGACGTCAGTAGGAGGTGACATATGACCGATGGAGCACCTAGGTAGAGCACACGCCACTTAGATGAGGATAAACCTTCTTTTGTTTAGAGGTTATCCCTTTAGTTGCACTTGGGCAGGGGAGTTTGCTTTTATGCTTTCCATCACACTTTCCTTGTATTTTCTCTTTGATGTATTTGTTTCCTATTGTACTAAACTAAGTCCCACTCTCCATAAGTGGGCATATCATATTATATATAAATATGCAGTTCAGTTTTATTGTGATATGCCTTGACTTGCTTTATGTTATGATGTTGTGAGATGCTTGCTTTATTTCCTTTCATACTTTATTGTTCATCGTGTCGCGCAGCTCTCACTTTGCTTTTATAATTCGAAAAAAAATTTACCAGTATTTCCGCTAAGTATTTTAAAGTAACAAGGAAACTACGACGTAACAGACTAATGGTTAACCTAAATATGTTCTAGAGTATTGGGTTAAAAATTAGGATGTTACAAATCTGACATATGACCCGGACCTAACCTGAAAAGTATACTGGATCAAATTTTAAGACCCGAATCTATCCCAAAGAGTTTCAGGTCGGGCCAAGTCAGCGAGTTAGGACAGGTCATGAACACCCCTAGTTTGAGCAATACTATTGAAATTCCCTTTCTTTTTCTTTTTTAAATATAAAAATAATAATAACAAAACAAAGACTTGGAATAGTTGGAACATCAACATTATGTCATGATTGGCTAATGAGCTGATGGAATTATTGGGCTCAAAAATCTGTAAGAACATTAATGTTGTTAATGGAATATAACTCCACACCTGGAATGGTAATTGGTTAAGTTGTGGGACAGGTTTGAGCCAGATTTAGGGGTGGGTTGGGTTCTTATTCACTCGCCTGCTAAGTCTAGATTAGCTTATCAGATCACATACTCTTCAGTCTTGTCACGACCCATCTTGAATCGGGACTGGCACGTGAGGAACCATGTCCCCACGTAAGTCTCGTGATTGCCAAGTTGTACTATATGAATATATTTATCATAAAATCCATTTCGAAATGCACTTTAACTTGCAATTTGAAATCATAACAATAACTTTGAACAATTCATTTCATAAATCAAGCTGAAGCTGTAACTGAAATATAAAGTATACTAAATTGCTCAATTACAATGGAGCCATGAAACCTATATCACTTTAAATACAAAAAGAATCATGCTAAATCAAAAAGCTATGTGATACATGTCCGGGACCCTGCTCGCACTACCACTAGAGCACTTTATACAAAAACAAAACACTTCACGGTAACGTGAAGCTCACCCAAACCAAAAGCAAACGCTATGGAAGAGAAGGAGAATTTGATGTTTCAACTATATCTGTGAGGAAAAAGGGAAAGAGAGGTGAGTTTTATCATAAAACTCAGTGAGTGGATCCTCACCCACAACTATACATGGGACAAGAAGAAGATACATAAATAAAATGCAGCATTCGTAAAATACTTCCTATTTACTTTAAATAATAATTACAAAATCATAAATTTGCTAGAAACATAAAATAATATCATCTTTATCTTTCTCGAGAATTACTAAAGAGAACAGACTATCCCTAAACTGTAAGGTGGTGCTCAGTCCCGTGCATACAAGAGTACCTAGCTGAGATCTTAATGGTCCCTCACAAAATGATCTAACATGTGGATAAATGACCCTCAAGGGCCTTGGTATACCAAGGCTAATGATTTGACTGTCGTTAACTCACAATTATATTCGTCTCAGTAATTCCCTAATCTAAATCATATAGAAATCATAAAATAAGGGAGTTCTATGCATGTTTATAAGTTCAACATCTCTCATTGCTTGTGAATAAACATATAGCTTTTCATCAATCATAACTAATTCTCATTTTCATAAACAAATCAAATCATAAATTGAATCAGTTAAAGAATCCCTAGCTCAAATATGATCCAATGCATTTTCATAATCATAGATTTTCATGAGAATTTCAAAATATATTTCCTAATCCTTGCAAAAATACATGTAGATCTTGTTTCATGTCAAAACTCAAATTTTGGTTTGCTAAATACACAAATAAGCTAGACAACATGTTCATAATGACCAAAATATGGCCATGAGATTAAACCCACTTACCTGGAGGGGTGAAATGTGAAGGACCAACTCCACGAGAGCTCTAGGGAGTAGAGATGGCACCAATGTCTCTGCCATAACAACCATAAAACTCATCAATGATCTATGGGTACTCCTAGATTACCCTAAATCAACTCTAACAATATTGGGAAAACATTCTCACTTGACAACAATGAGAGAACAATGACACCCATTACATAGGGGAGGAAGAAAATGAAGAGATCTAACATAAACCAATATTAAACACATACCTTAAAGCTTTAGGGGAGCTAAATTGGAGTGGATTTGAGTGGGGGTTAAGAGAAAATTGATGGAAGGGAGTTTGGGAGAGGGGTTTTGATCAAAATGGAGTGTTTTCATGAGTTGGGGGGTTTATAAAGGGTAGAGGTTCACTTAAGTGATGCGGCGACATTTCGCACTGTTCACAAGGCCAGGGGCATCGCCATAGCAGCCTGGGACCACTATAGCGATTGGCATAGTATCCAAACCCTGCTAGCCCATCCCCCTGACCGCTATAGCGATGACAACAAAACATGTTTCTGAATAATTGGGTCATCTTGGTACTTAGGGCCTTCTAGCAACACGGGTAGGTCCCGAGAGACCCTAGGGCCGCATCAAATCTGACTATGAACACGTGTGCTCAAGGTATTACAAATCTTGTCTAGAAGGACGATGAGGTTAAGTTAAAGGTCGGTGACTCATTGAACTATATTAGATACATATGATTTTTTAAAAAAATAAAAAAAATAAAAACCACTGTGTTAAAGTGATCAACATGGACACTATCCTCGTCTATTTAAAAGGAAGCAAAAAATAGGTTTTCTGGTACTACTATATTAAAATAGGAAGAAAAAGAGTGTTTGGTGAACTAATACATCAGATAACTAGGTTTATCGGGAAATCTCCTATTTCGGTTAAGAACCTTGGTTTGGGCTCACGGCTTTGTGATTAAAAAAGGTGTTTGGGCTCATAACTATTATTTAACTATTTTTTAAAATTTGTCTGAACTTAAATAATGAGTGTAAGGATCAAATATAATTGCTGATATAATAATATATGACTAGATAATACTATAAAAATTAAAAATTAAATCATTAATTAAAAAAAACACACACACGCACAAAGAAGTTAAGTACCATCTGCTGACTACTAAAGGTGTAAGGATTCTGCTAGTATGTACATGCACATGGAGCTAGAGTGCAAGACAGCGTCTGGTCTATGCTACAAGGAATTCGAATGAAGTATCATTCGAAAACATAAACAGAATTCTGGTTATATTATTCTTCTATATAACATTACTCATTCATAAATTATATTTGTTACGTTTTCTCGGGAAGGTATATAGGAACGATAAGTGCCACAAATAGAAGCTCCATTTGGATCCAATTGCCTCACCAATCAAGTTCAGCCAATCAATGTGCCAGATTTTGAATAATTTCAGACAAGCACTAGGTATCTTATGAATTTCCTTATTAAGAAATTTATGTGCAATAAGTGGAAGAAAAATTGTCATCGTCATTCTCCTGTCCATATATTCCAAGCAAATATCTTTTAATATCATCATCAATTATGCGGGCAAGGAAATGTTGGTGGTTGTGCTGTACATTCATCTATAAAACACAACTTTGTTCCCAAGGGTACAAGAAACCAATTAATGAGTAGGGACCAAAGATTATACAAATAATTTTGCGGTAGTGGAATGCACGCAATACCAACATTTTATGGCCAGATTAACGCCTCTCTCAAATAAAAAATATGGTTTTACTTTGAGAAAATATTAATGTTTCCATAGTGGCTGAATATTTAACACCATTCCGATGTGTACTTTAATTTATCAACGTGCATGAAGAACAAATTAAAGCAAAAGGCAACATTGGTGTTAGTGACTTCTGCAAATGCATGCCATTTCACCAAACCAAAGCATGCATATGATGTGATAGGAACATTGCTTGAGACTGCAAACAAAACCAATAATCAAAGTAAACTATCTAAATTTCTGTGATTATTAAAAACAAAGAATAGAAAAGGAACTGCTGCTAGAAAAATTGATTGAAAATAAGAATAAAATGGAAATAAAAGTTATTATTCACAAGAACACATAAATAATTAATTAAAATGAATGGCACAAATAAAATAATTTTCAGTTTTTATTAGTATGGTTGAGGCATGCTTTGCCATATTACTAGTTGATTAATCATTCCAGATGATGTTCATGACTAATACTCCTAGGATACAATAACTTTTTTTCACTAACTCTTCACTCAAACTAATAAATCTACACAAACAACCATTTTGAATTGCTCAAAGGAATCAAATAAATTTTTGGTTTCCTAGAGTATCCACCACCGGATATAGTGATTAATCCCTTCTCATACTATAAACTCATTTAAGGGGTTGATGCTTACCAGAATTTTTAAAATTGCTCCATTCCTAAGACAAGAATAGAATTATAGACACTTGGTTAAGGAATGAGAGAACCTTTACTATATCACCTTAGTCCTATGGTTAAAGGAACCAAATAATGAATAGAAGAAAATATTTTTACTTGAAAACGTGAACTCCTCAAATTGTAGTTTTACAAGATACTAAACATATATCTCACTAATTTTTCCCCCTTAACATTTGGCTATAATTTATAATAGTAAAAGAATGCCTGTTGTCCGATCCTACAAATTCTAACATTCTAAAAGATTATCATTAGAAGTTCATTAAATTTTACTTGTCATAACAGCCCAATAAATTGAAAAACATATAAGATTTGGTCTCAACAGAGAGTTTGTCTTCAATCCCTCCTAAAACTTTAGGGTATTGAATACTGACAGTTTTTTGGTAAGTGTCAAGGGAATACTGTTCAAATTTTAGAGAATTGTTGGTCATAGGATAGGGATAAAAAATTATTCCCTCTTCAACTTTTCCTTTCTCTAAAATCTACTGAAGAAAATTTTCAAAAGATGGAATGAGGATCAAATTTAAGTTGTTATAACAAAGAAATTTATATTCAAGCATATATTTGAATACACAGTATCTTTTGAGTTGAAAATTCCAACTTTTGAATTAAAAATCTTAAGTTTTATACATGAATTTCCAACACTATGTTCAAGTATGTATTCGAATCCATAGTGAATTTTGAGTTGACAATCACCACTTATGAAATAAAATTCCTCTAAATTTTATACATGACTTCCCACTTAGATTGATCAATGGTATGATAGAAAAATGGAAAAAATAGGTTTTTTAATCTCTCATCTTTATTCAATTTTTCATTGTGATCTCTTACCTTTTATATTTCTCAGTTTGGAGAGAATAATTAGAAGTTTGAGAGAAAGATTTTGTCTCCATTACATAACTAAAAATTCCCTAAGGTTGATCCCGTGGTGCCATTTACCAATAAAAAACAAATAAAAATAAAACCCAAACTAACCGCTCTAAAACTTTACGTGGGACAAATTAGCCACTCTAGAAAAAAAAATGAAAATAACCCAAACTGATATCTATCAATTAAAAACGCGAAACAAATTGATCCCTCCATTACGGCTCCTGTAAGTGTTTGCTCTAACAGAGATGATTAACATGTATTGATTCTCCCCTTCCAGCATGGACATTCAAAACGGCACCCTTTCCGGGACGAGAGTGAACATACACTCACTCACATATAAATGGGTTATTTCACATCAATTAAGATGAAATAATTAACAAGATGAAATAATTAACAACAATTAAGTTTATATAATTCAGAATCATGAAATTCAATTATTAAATCTGTTATTTGAAATAAACAATTAAGCTGGTGTAATTCATATTAAAAAAATCTAATTGCTTAATCTGTAATTTGAATAAACACAAGTTGGTGTAATTCATATCAAACAAGCTAAGTGGATAAGAATAAACACACAAGGAGGCTACATTACTTCAACCAAAATCACAATAACTTAGTTGGCAATCTTTGCTAAAAAATGTAAACTCAATCAAGATAAACCTTGACATCAATCCCATTATCAAGAAGTGATTGAACTACAGCTCTGATTTTCCCTTCAAACTTGTCTCTGTCCCTTGGAGTGTAAGAAGCAGTATAAACATCGGCTTCTCTTGCTCTTTCAGCTAAAATCCGACCAATGGCTATGCACGCTGGTATGTCAGAACGAGATTTAAGAACAGCTTTTATGTCCTTGGAGTTGGTACCAGCAACTGCAACCTGTTTGCTTGTCACCCTATGAGTGAGTGAAGCTGATACAAAACGTTTCGAGATAAACACATCTAGTGTAAAAGGTTCCATGTAGGCAATTGTTCTTTGTTTAAACGATACGTGCTTATCTGGATTCTTTGACTTCTTCCCTTTCTGGTAAGTGTAAGGTCGGCTGTTGTCATCATCAAGGAAATCCTCTACCCCGAAAAAGCTTCTAGGTGCCAAATGAGCCTGCATACAAACAAATACATTAAAAAAGTGTTAAAACTTCAAAAACTGTTACACTGTCATTCAATGTTTCACATGCACATGGTAAGTCAGCAAATGAAGGAAATTATCAAGGAAAAGTGGTCTCAATCAGAAAAAAATAGTTATCCACAATTAACAATTCTCCAGGAGAGTAGAAGTGATAACATAGGTGAGTCGTGTACTTAAATAATACAAACTTGCGGAAGATGGATTAGATATCTTGTTCCACCAGATTGCATGCTGTTAGGGACCAGGCCCATGAGGGTATCAAAGTGTACAAAAGAAAAAAAATATCAGGGCATTAAGGGCAATGCAAATGAGCTAACAAACTAAGCTGAAGTGGCATAGGTGTGTGCGGGGGGTGCTCTGACAGAAGATGGGTGCGTGTGTTTCTGTCAGATGCGGTTGGGAAAAAGGGGATATTTGTAGGCTAGGGGAGCTAGGGATAGGACAGGCTGTGATTTTGGAAAAAGGCTTGGGAGAGGAGACTGCTTAGTGTCTCAACCCTTCCTCTCTATTTTCTGCATACTTGTGTATTTCTTCCTTTCCCTTAGCTGATATTACGTCGCTATCAGTTAAGGAGTTAAAATACTATTCAGTGCATCTTCTGTGCTTTTCCATTTAGTAGTTTCTATCATTTTGGCATCAGAGACTCAGGTTCTGGAAGCTGTGAGCGCCAACCACTGAAGCTGCAATGGAGGATCGCATGGGTGAATTGGAAAGGAGAATGGAGGAGGTGGTGCAACTATTGAGGGATGGGAGGAAGGCTCGTTCTAGGAGGCATTTACCTCCCAATAGAGGACCTCATCGGGTGGACTCAAGGGACCGCTGGGATGGGGGTTTTAGAGGAGAGAGGGCCTCACATGATCACCCTCCTTTTCGCAATGAGGACAGAAACGGGTGGTCTCACAACCGCACGCTCACGAAATGGTTTTTCGTCCTACCATGATTACTCATCTTGGGGAAGCAAACCTCTGAACTCATCGCAAGCGAGTCCTTCAGATAGGCGGCAATTTTCTGAAAGGAAAATGGAGTTACCCATTTTTTCCGACAAAGATGTCACCAGTTGGCTACTAAGGATTGAGAGGTACTACACTATTAACGGGATTGAGGGGGATGAAAGGATGGAGTTAGTGTTGGTGGCGCTGGACGGGAAAGGGCTGAGCTGGTATCGAGCTTGGGAGGACCAGGTCACGTTTCCGTCATGGAATGACTTCAGGGGGCCGCTACTGCGGCATTTCCAACCGGGAGTAATGAAGGATCCGTTTGCGCCTCTCTTGAGGGTGAAACAAGTGGGCTCTGTAATGGACTATATTGAGTTATTTAAGCAAGTGTCTAGGCCCATGAAAAATATTGATAGGGAAATGTTGAAGGGGATTTTTATAAATGGGCTGAGGCTCGAGTTGCAAGCAGAAGACAAGAGTTTAGATCTCTTGAGCCTAACTGAGGTCAAGGATCGGGCTCTCATGCTGGAGGAGCGCAACAAAGAGTGGAAAGGCAGCAGTGTTGGGCCTCTAGAAAAAGGGCTGGGCCATAACCGAGGTCCAAATCAGTTTAGAAGTGGACAAGGGGGAACCGAGTTTGGGAAAATAAAGGAGTGAAAGAAGTGAAACCTAATTCTTCTAAGGAGGACAACAAGGGGGTGGCGGAGGAAGAAAACTCACAATGGAAGAGCTATTGGAGCATAGCAGGAGGGGTTTGTGTTTCAAATGTAGGGAGTGATAGGGACATGATCACATTTGCAAGCTGAAGAATTTCAATTTGGTGTTGTTAGAAGAACCCGAAGCAGAAACCGAAGGTGAAGGGAGCATAGAGGTCGAGGAAGAAGTTGCAGCTCTAGAACTGAAATCCCTGCAACTTTCTCTCTGAAGCCTCAAGGGGTTGACAACCACAAACAAATCTTTCAAGGTGCGAGCAAGCATCGGGGATGATAAGGTAATAATCTTGGTTGATACGGAAGAACAGCTTCATTTCGAAGAGGAAGGATGAACAGTTGAAGCTCACTGTGACACCTACACGAACTTACAAGGTGGAGTTAGGGACGAGGCAAGAGACAGCTGGCAGTGGAGTGTGTGAGGGAGTTACGCTAAGAATTCAAGGGGTAGTTCTTGAACAAACTCTGTTTTTACTTAAGTTGGGGAATATGGACGTGATATTAGGAATGGACTGGATTTCGGGATTGGGTGATATCTTTGCTAACTTCCACAAACTGTACATAGTTTGGAAGGAGAAAGGAAGATTACTGAAGATAACAGGGGACCCCTCGTTATGCCGAGTTGAAGCATCGTGGAAGGCAGCACTTAAAGCACTCAAGGATAAGGGAGAAGGGTACCTTGTCACTTTTGTAGAAGACATGAGCAAGGAGGAAGTTGAAGAAACTTTATCGGAAGCGATACCAGGGGTTCTCCAAGAATTTGTTGATCTGTGCCAAGCTCTGAAGGGGCTACCTCCAAAAAGGGAATGGCATCATGCAATTCACCTTAAGGAGGGAGCTGGGATTCCAAATGTGTGGCCCTACAAGTATCCTTATTTTCAAAAAAATGAAATAGAGAAGATAATTTTGGAAATGATGGATTCTGGAATCATTAGGCCCAGTGTGAGCCCTTATTCGAGTCCCGTGATCTTAGTTAAAAAGAAAGATGGGGGATGGAGATTCTGTGTGGATTATAAGGCCCTCAACAAAGTTACTATTCCTAATAAATTCCCAATTCCTATCATTGATGAGCTGTTAGATGATTTTTTTTTTTTTTGGGGGGGGTTCACATCTTCTGTAAATTGGATTTAAAGTCTGGCTATCATCAAATCCATATGTGGGAGTAGGACATAGAAAAGACAGCTTTTAGAATGCACAAAGGGCATTACGAGTTCTTGGTAATGCCCTTTGGGCTCACCAACGCCCCCTCCACATTTCAGGCTTTGATGAACAAAGTCCTACGCCCTTATCTTAGATAAGTTTATTTTGGTGTTTTTTGATTACATACTAATTTACAGCAAGTCCCTGGAAGGGCACCAGAATCACCTCAAACTGATATTAGAAAGCTTAAGGGCTAACAGCTTATACATCAACCGCAAGAAGTGCAGCTTCGAGCAACCAAAGATTGAGTATTTGGGTCATATAATCTCGGCAGAAGGGGTATCAGCTGATCCAAGGAAAATTGATGCCATGGTTACCTGGGCTGCCCCAAAAGATTTAAAAGGATTGCGGGGGTTCTTGGGGATGACTGGTTATTATAGAAGATTTGTTCAGGGATATGGGAAGATAGCCTGGCCTCTCACCCAGCTGCTTAAAAAAGACAACTTCCAGCGGGGTATGGAAGCTCAACTTGCATGACACCCTCAAGCAAGCGATGACCTCATTACCTGTTCTTGCTGTACCAGATTTTAGTAAAGAGTTCGTGGTGGAAACAGATGCCTCTGGGAAGGGGCTGGGTGCAGTGTTGATGCAAGGAGGTAAACCAGTGGCATATATGAGTCATACGCTGAATGATAGAGCTCAACAAAAATCTGTTTATGAGCGGGAACTCATGGCGATAGTGTTTGCGGTGCAGAAATGGCGACATTATTTATTGGGAAGGCGGTTTGTAGTGCATACTGATCAGAAAAGTTTAAAATTTCTGGTTGATCAGAGAATGATGGGGGCTGACCAGCAGAAATGGGTTGCTAAATTATTGGGGTTTGATTTTGAGATCAGGTATAAGATGGGGAAAGAGAACAGGGCTGCTGATGCTCTGTCTCAAAAGCTTTATTTCAGCGCCATATCTTCAGTCACTTTTCAAGATTGGGAAGGATTAGAGGAATAAGTGCAAGCCGAAGACAAGCTGAAGGGTATTATGCAAGTACTACTGGGGGGAAAGGAAACTCTTCTGGGATTTGAACTCAAAGGGGGCAGCTTGTACTACAAAAACAGGTTGGTAGTTCCCAGAAACTCATCTCAGATTCCTTTAATTCTGCAAGAATTTCACAATACTGTTACGGGAGGACATTCAGGTTTTTTAAGAACCTACAAGAGGATATCTTTGTTGCTGTGGTGGGAAGGGATGAAAAGCTCCATCCAACAATACATCCGGAAATGCGAAGTGTGCAACCGCAACAAATACCAAACGCTTTCACCAGCCCGGCTGCTGCAACCTTTGCCCATCCCTTCTCAGGTTTGGGATGAATCATGAATTAACAATGGATTTCATAGTGGGACTACCCAAGGCACAGAGGCTGGATTCAATCTAAGTGATGGTGGACCGGCTTACAAAATTCGCCCATTTCATAAGCCTCTCTCATCCATATACAGCAAAAGATGTGGCTGCCATCTTTGTTAAAGATGTTGTGCGGCTGCATGGTTTCCCAACTTCTATCATTAGCGATCGGGACCGGGTCTTTATGAGTTCCTTCAGTCTCCAAACCCAAGCAGTGGCCAAAATGGCTTTGTTGGGCTGAATTATGGTTTAATACAAACTTCAATTCCTCCACCACTACAACCTCTTTCAAGGCTTTACATGGGAGGGATCCTCCTACTCTCCTTAGGGGAGACGTGACAACCTCCTCTGTGGAAGAAGTGAATAGGCTGCTGGCTAAAAGGAATATAATTCTGGAGGAGTTAAAATGGCAGTTGGTCAAGGCTCAAAACAGGATGAAATCCCAGGCAAATAAGAAGAGAAGAGAGGTAGAGCTAGCTATTGGGGACATGGTGTATCTCAAAATCCAACCCTACAGGTTGAAATCTCTAGCAACCCGTAGCAACCAGAAATTAAGCCGAAGGTATTATGGCCCCTTTGAAGTGATTGAGAAGATTGGTGCAGTTGCTTACAAACTGAAACTCCCTCCAGGATCAGCAGTCCACCCTGTTTTTCATGTCTCCATTCTGAAAAAATGTTTGGCAGCTGATGTGCTGAGCCAACCACTTCCTGCGAGCCTCACGGGTGATTGGGAATTGAAAGTACAACCGGCTGTTAAGTGTTGGTCACAAAGAACACCCAAGGAGGGACTGAAGTGCTGCTTAAGTGGCAGGACATGCCGGAATTTGATAGTTCTTGGGAATTGGCAGAAGTCATCAGGCTAAGTTTTCCACATTTTCACCTTGAGGACAAGGTGATAGTCCCCTGTTGGGGGGGGGGGGGGGGGGGGTTATTGTTAGGGAGCAGGCCCATGAGGGTATCAAAGTGTACAAAAGAAAAAGTATACGGCCATTAAGGGTAACAAACTAAGCTGAGGTGGCATAGATGTGTGGGGTGGCGCTGTGACAGAAGATGGGTGCGTGTGTTTCTGTGAGATATGGTTGGGAAAAAGGGGATATTTGTAGGCTAGGGGAGCTAGGGATAGGACAGGCTGTGATTTTGGAAAAGGCTTGGGATAGGAGACTGCTTAGTGTCTCAACCCTTCCTCTCTATTTTCTGCATTCCTACTTGTGTATTTCTTCCTTTCCCTTAGCTGATATTTCGTTGCTATCAGTTAAGGAGTTAAAATACTATTCAGTGCATCTTCTGTGTTTTTCCATTTAGTAGTTTCTATCACATGCTCAAAGTTTATGTCTGTATATAGAAGGACCATAGTACTAAGTGGGAAGCCATTTAATTTCAGAGTTCATACTACTGATAGGAGCAATATGACAAATACTTCCGCACCACATTTGGCCAAGTGAAATTGATAGGAACCAGGAAAATAAAGAGGAACAAATAGGAATAAACTGTGATAGAATTGGCTTAGTAATTTAAATGCAGTACAAGAGAGAAAATGAGCACTATATCAGCTCTACTCTCCTATGCCTAGGCCTTAGCCAAAAAGGAAAAAATGCCTGCCTCCTGCTCTGCACTACCCTACAATTATACCCTTTTTCCCCCAACAAATTCCTCACCCACACTGCTGCAAAACACTCCCAGCATACATACATGCACAGCAGACACCTTTTCACAAATTGGTTATGGCCAATGGTCCCATACAATCATCAATTTCTGATTCTCTCTCTGAATTACCCCTTATACCGCCAAACTTCTTTCTTTTGTATACTTGCATTCCTTCGTGAAAACGGCCTCTAACAGAAATCAAGGAATTAAGGAAAGCTGCATTTCAGTTCAAAAAGAAGAAATTATTTAATTTTATTAACAACCCTGCTGTTTTGAAAACTCGTAAAAGTGCTTTTTTCTTTTAAAAGCTAAAACATCAGAACCTATGATACTTGCCTGAAAGTACAGAAGTGTTTCTATGTTACAACCAATGTTGAAAATCCATTGTTGCATAAAAGCAGGAAGTGCTCCAATAAAAGCAATAGCAAAGCGAGACAGGAAAAATAAGACAATTTAACAGAAAACTAACATTTCACAGCCAGGAGAAACAAGTAAGAATTCTTTTCATGTTATTAGATTCCATAAAGGATAAACTACATAATTTCAGTAATGATGTCCCTATGGATTGCATAATTCATAGAATAGATTATAGAACACTGACACAAGGATATTCAAATATAATGCATCACTAGCATAAAATAAGGAGTTCTATCAGAAATCCTTTTCCACACTAAAATAACAAGTGCAGAACATTGAATTGTGACATGAAAAAACCACAAGACATTCAAAAGGCTACAACACTATTATAACTAAGAATTCAACAGGCCAATATGCCAACTTAACCCTTCCAAACTTTATTAACTTCTGGATTTCATACTTCTCTAAAGTGCTTATTCCCATAATCCCATATTTGTCCATGATGTTAATGATTTCTATGCGAAGCATCAATACCAGCCACAACATATAAATTGCAAACAAACGAGAAGGCAAAGAAAAGAGTACAAAAGAAGATAGTTCATTCTCAAAATGAAACCAAAAATTAACAACTAAATCCTGTGTGAATAAATCATGCAACAAAGCATGTCAGTCCCTTTGTGGGTCAGATAAAGAAACACCGTTAGACATACTTGTCTAAGTGTCTATCTCAAATAAAGTCAAAACTTGAAAAGGAAGTATGAATCAACAATTGTTATCAACGCCTTATATTGGAATCACTCACCTCCCACCATATGTTTCACTCAAAAGTTTTTAAATAAATAAGAATGTTGCACTCCAAGTTAGTGGGAAAATCTATATTCAGCCAATTTCAGCCAGTCTTTTAAATAGACTAGTAAGTAGATAAATAAGAAATTCAAGTAACAATAAAGAAAAAAAATTAAACTATAAATTGAGCTTTGATGGACAGAAGAGGAACTTTACTTGTCCAGTGTGGAAATAGCATGAGGGAACATTAGTCCAACGCAAAACTCTGTTTCCTTCCCAACCATAAACACCGGTTCTGCAAATTCTTCCAAATGCTTGCTTCAACATATTTCTCAGACACCCAATAATAACTCCTTCCAATTAGGAAATCTAACTTCAACCTATGGAGTACAGGATTAACTGCAAACAATTTGAAATTAGGAACAAAACAATAATAATGTGGCTGCATAATCCTCAACAAGATAATCCCAGAAGAGTAAACAATTAGCTCTTACCTCTTCAGCAGCAACAACGTACAGAGCAATGCCTGCAAAGAATCAGGGGAGAGCCGAGCAGAGCAGGCAGCACGCTCAGAGGAGCAATGTTGCGGGAGCAGCTGGGCATACAGAGGATTGACGATGACGCGTTACCAGGGGCGACGGTGATGGTTGATGCAACCATGCAGAGAGAAGGAGAGATTGAGAAGAGCTAGGGCATGGTTCGAAATTGAACTTTGAGATGATAAAATTAAACCCCTCTTCTTTTTCTTTTTTTCGTTCTTGTTTTTGGTCGAGAACTGGGTTGGGCTTAAGTTAGGTCTATAAAAGCTGGAAAAAAAAGGACAAAAAATATAAGGCGATTGAGTGTAATTTTCTCTGTTAAGAGCTCTTTAACTCCATTTATTTTTGTTAAGTCCAGGGGAGGTAAATGTCAATTGGACAAATATAAGGGATGAGAGTTATGCTATGCCAAATCTCACGAGAGGTGAGTGTAATTTTCCCTATTTATAATTTCTCAATTTAAATTAAAAGAATGTTGAAAAGATGAAACACATACACAATAACATAGGCATATGAGCAGAGAGGCATTGGCTTAAAAATAAACAAATCAAAGCAAAATAACTAACATGCATTCATAGAAAATTGAAAGTCGAGGTTTATATATAATAATTCAAACCTCAAACAATAACTGGGCTACAACCCAAACAAGATTAGCAAATCACTTGTCACAAACCAAGACACGTCAATAGCACATACCCCCTTCAAAAATTCATTAGTATAACCCTTCAACCTAGCAGAAGTCTATTATACATCCAATCACAATTTTGACGTATATCCATATTATGTACCATTGTTAAACAACACAATACAATTATAACTACACAAGATTGAAAACTTGTTTTCAAATAACAAATAGAGTGATACAAGACAAGAAAAAACACTAATATGCTAAGAATTAAAAGTCAACTCTAATCCAAGTTAAAATAATAATAATAATAATTATTAACTTGAACACGATATGCACAAGATTGATACCTTTTTCAATATATGCTCTTTATGGATGCACTCCACCCATCCTTTTTAAAAGGGAAACTAACCCTTCCAAACTTCCAGAGGTGCAATCCCTAGTGGCCTCAAGGGATGACCTATTGGATGAGCTTAAATCCAACTTGGAAGTGGCACAACAAAGGATGAAGCAATATGTGGACAAGCATAGACGGGAACTAAATTTTGAAGTAGGTGATTGGGCCTTTCTGAAGTTTCAGCCTTACAGAATGAAATCACTGGCCAAGAAGACCAATGAAAATCTCAACCCCCGCTTCTATGGGCCATTCTGAATACTAGAAAAACTGGGACCAGTAGCCTATAGACTAGAGCGGCCAACTAACTGCAAACTCCACCCTGTTTTTCATGTCAACCGCTTGAAGAAGGCGTTACCCCCCCGAACACAACCAGCTGAGCTCCCACAAGGACTGTCAAAGGAAGGAGTGCTGTACACCTCCCCGGAAGGGATCCTGGAAAGCCGCCAAACCCCGGAGGGCACCACCGAAGTCCTAGTCAAATGGAAGAACCTGCCATCTGACGACAACTCCTGGGAGTCCTCGAAGTCTGCAGAGCAAGATGCAAAGCTCACCTTGAGAACAAGGTGAATCAACAGGGGGGGATAGTGATAGAGACTACAGATATGGAAGAGTTTATGAGAGAAGGAAGCAAGGTTGTTAATGGCGGATGGCGGTTTATGGCGGTGAGGCAAAAAACCGCCATAAAAATATGGCAGATGGCGTTGCGGATTATGGCGGAAGCCATGGCGGACTAAAAAAATATATACATACATATAAAAAAAAACAAGATACAAAGACATAATGCATAATCAGAGCCTCAAAGACATAATCAAAGCCACAAATACACAATCAAAGTCACAAACAAGGACTGAAAAAATAGCAATCCATGATCAAAGCCACAAAGCCATAGTCATAATGTCAAGAAAATTAAGAGTTCAAGACAAACAAACATAAACTAAGATCAACTAATCTAACAACTAGTCCTCATCATCTTCCCCAAAGTAATTATCATCATCATTGTCCTTGTTCTCAACTGGGCGATATCCCTCTGCTTGTTCTCCTTCTGATTCAGAATCATCAAACATTATTTCCTCTTCCTCTTCTTCAGTTTCCATAGTGTCTTCAAATTCAGGATCTTCAGGCTCTTCTTCAACCACCACTACCTGTTTTCCTTTCTTGGAAACTCTACTTGTTTGTCCTTCACCACTAGTTGAGACCTTTTTTCTTTTTTTACTTTGATGCCTAGTATTTGTTGTGGGGCTCTCCAATCCCAAATGCCTTAAACACAGTTTCCCAATTCAAAGTTTCATCACCTTCAAAAAGCAACTCATCTCCAAAGATTCTCTTTATCAACCAACTCCCCAACCATCCACTCATTACACTCATCAATATCATTGAGTGAAATGGGATCAATTTCATCTCTAATATTATATCTTTGTTTGAGTGCTTGGTTATACTTCACAAAAACCAAATCCTCCATCCTTTTGTGCTCAAGTCTATTTCTCTTCTTAGTATGTATCTGCAATACCAATATAATTATCTAATTGTTAATTGGTACTATGTTATACTTATAATAGTAACCATTAAGATAGAAAATTGCTTCTTACTTGCTCAAAAACACTCCAATTGCGTTTACAGCCCGAAGCACTACACGTTAAGCTCAAAATCTTGATAGCCAACTTTTGCAAATTTGGAGTAGAATGCCCATACATTCGCCACCATTGAGCTACAAATTCAAAGGCAGCAATGTAAAAAAGAAAATCACTAACTTTAAGTTTAAAATTTAATTAAGAAATTTGATAACTAGTAGTATTCTTCTTACCCGGTGCAAGGGTTTTTTGATTTGATCGGGCGAAATCCGATCCAAAAAGACCATCACCATTCTTATAAAGTGGCAGCTCAATTAATATTTTTTGTTGCACATCTCGACTTGGCACCAATCTCCTAATGCATTCATACAACCCATTTGTAACTTCCAAATCAAACTCCAAATCTGAGTTGCTGTAGTAGAACTCTGGATTCAAAAAATGACCCGCTGCATGTTATGGGCGATGAAGCTGGCAATTCCATCTCTTATCAATGATTGCAAACACATCTTTGTATTTGCTTTCATCATTGTTGAAGGACTTCATAATGGCCTCTTTGGCCTTGTCCATGGCCTCATAAATGTATCCCATGGCCGGCTTTCTTTCACCATCAACAAGCCTAAGCACATGAACAAGAGGCCTCATAACTTTGAGGGTGTAACTCACATGGTTCCAAAAAGAAGGCATGATTGCAATTTTGATTGCTTCCTTTCCCTTAGCCTCCTTAGACAGCTTGTTTCTCACCCATTCATCAGAGGTAAACATTTTTGTCAAATTTTGTTTCTCTCCACGAAGCCTCTCCAATGATAGAAATGAAGTAGCAAATCGTGTAACTGCATGCCTTACCAATTCCTTCTTGTTTGTGAACTGTCTCAATAAGCTTAACGTGCTAGTGTGGCTATAAATGAAACCAACAAGAAAAATTGCCCTCTTGATCGTTTTCTTTATCAAGGAATCTTTCCAATATCTTCCAACATCAAATCCAAACAATGAGCAACACAAGGAGTCCAATAGAGGTGTGGTCTTCTTTCTTCTAACATCTTGCCCAAAAAAACATAGTTGCTCCCATTATCAGTTATAATTTGAACAACGTTCTCCGCTCCAATCTCCTCCACAAGAGAGTCAAGAAGCTCAAATAACTTCTCCCCAGTCTTTACAAAGTCAGATCCATCAATGGACTTTATAAACATTGTTCCAGCAGGAGAGTTCACTAAGAAATTAATAATGGACCTCTGCTTCCTATCAGTCCAGGCATCAGACATGATGGAGCAACCATGTTTTTTCCACTGCTCCTTATGATTCTTCATCATATTTTTTGTGTGCTCCAACTCTTTATTGAGAAGAGGAACCCTTATAGCATGATAAGATGGAAGGGGCAAATTGGGACCAAAGCTTCCAATGGCTGACAACATATCATGAAAACTCTTCAACTTAATACAATTGAATGGAATTCCAGCTTGATACCACCGAGCTATGTATTGATGGACCCTTTCAATTGCCTCTTTGTCACATGCTTCTCTAATATTTTGCTGCCTGAACTTTTCCTTGTTCTTCTTCCCAATTACAGTTTTAGGATTTCTAACAAATAAATCCATTGGGCCTTTCAAAGCACTAGCACCTCTTCTCACTCTAGGCCTTGGGTTAGGGATATCATCAATCCCTTCAGCATCTTCTTCAGATAACCCACACCCCAAGTTCTCAAGATCAAGCTCCTTGCATTTGGAGCTTGAACGTCCTCACTCCATTGGGATTTTTTTCTGTTTCATATACTTTATCAACTCCTCTTTAACTTCTTTTGGAACCTTGATGCACTTAGAAACATTGTCATTCTTACCTATCAGGTGTTCTTTGGCTCTTGTTATTCCACCTTTCATTAGTTTTGAGCAGAAATTACAGATAGTGTCATTTGTATTGTTTTCTTCTACAGGGTGGACATACTTCCACCCAAGGGTCGATCTGTTTACGCTCGTAGAAGAAAATCGAAGCCTTGTTCAGGTCCACTTGCCATTTCAACCTAAAATAAAATAGAAGAGGCTGCTGGACAAAAAATAAGAACAAGGAAGAAGAAGAAAAAATTTAAAACAAAGAAAAAGAAGACATAACTGACGAACAAGGAGGAAAAGAAGAGGAGAAGAAGAAGAAGGAGGACCTGACTGGGGGGCTCCAAGCTGGCCGCCGCCTCTGATGAGATCCGCCGCCGCCGATGAGATCCGCCGCCGCCAGTGCAGTGGTTCGTCGAAGCTGGCAAAGGGAAAAGAGGGACCGAGAGAGAAAAGGGAGCAGAGAAGCAACAGACCGAGAGAGAAAAGGAAGCAGAGGAGCAGCAACCTCGCCGCCGCCGGTGTAGTGGGTCGCCTTTGCCGTCGCGCCGTTCTGCCGTGGTGCGCCATTGCTTGGGAAGCACGAGAAAAGGAAGCAGAGAAGCGAGCCGCAAAGCGGCGGCAAAGAAGAAGAAGTAGCAGCAAAGCAAAGAAGCAAGCTGGGTCTCATTAGGTTTAGGATGAGGGTTTTGGACCTCCAAAAATCCGAAAAAAAAAAACCAAAAAAACGGGGTTTTGGGCCGGATTTCCGCCATGGCCGCCACCAATCCGCCATGGCGCCACCGCCATTTCGCCCGCCACGCCATACCGCAACGCCATCCACCTTTCCATGGCGGCGAGGTCGATTTCCGCCACGCCATGGCCGCTTTTTAATAACACTGGAAGGAAGGTAAAGAGGACTGAATAATATGGCCTAACAAGCGCCAAAGCAGTTAAGTTTGAGCGGGAAAATCAGTTAGTAGAAATAATAAGAGAATAAAAGGAGAGCAATAGGATTGTATAGGTAGTTATTCATTCATTGTCTGTTATTGTTTCAGAGTTGAGGGCTCTAACCTCCTCCACCTCTTGTATCCATTTCTAGGGTTCATTAGTATTGCTGAGGTCCCTTTTCTCAATAAAGATTCATACTTCTCCTAAGGGTACTGGTCCTATCATCGATGAGCTCAATTTGATCCACACACAAAAGAGAAACTTACAGCAGAGCCAATGTTTTTACTCCATCTCCATATAGGCAAGATCATGCCTTTCAAATATCGATGCAATTAATTCTAAAAGTAATTAAAATTGAGCTCCAAGAACCCAAAAGATAATGATAACCAAAAGATAAAATAGAAGAATAAAAGAGCAAAAATACACACCTTATGAGAATGATATCAACTCTAACTCAGCAAAGGTCTTTTTTATAAACTACAAATTGACATTGCCTGCCCTTGAAATAAAAAAAAAATACATTTGACAATTAGATACCCAATTCATCAAACTGAGCACAAGATAACCCATGACAAGATGAATTTAGAAAAACTAGCTCTATTATTGAAGAGAACACAAGTATTTAGAAAAACTAGCTCTATTATTAATACACAAATATTTAGACATCAAAATCGATATTCAGTGATTAGAAAAATAAATACTGAAGAGAACACATACCACCTGAAGTTCCCGTAAACACTTCTTTTCCCTGTCATGCACATTATTACCACAGATTCACTTTTCAAAAGTCCAGTTGCAGATCACACTGAAAATGTCATCTTAATCATAGTAATACAACACCACCAATTTCAAATTCTCAAAATAATACATCAAGTAGTAATGAGGACTAGGAAAATAACTGTGCATCCAGCACAGCTAGTATCCCCAATCGCCAAACATCATTTCCCAAACTAAAATAAAAGAAGAGCTCAACACAAGCAGAAAGCTAAAGAGAAGCAGAAAGCCAAAAATTGAACCACCAAAGACAAGGATCAGGAAGAGCCCCGATGGCACAAAATCGAAACATAGAACAGCTAAAGATGCAATGGAAAGATCCCCCTTCTAATTGAGATGAAAATCAACCTGTATTTTTTGAGCCTAGTCTAGTCTAGTCATAAACAAACCTATACGCAAAACACATTGGGGGAAAAACAAAAGAAGTCTCAGCTTTCGGCATATAGAATTCAAAAAACCTGAAGCGCGAGCTTGAGGGAGTGGAGTCGAGGCGGAGCAGCGAAGCAGAGGCTTGGCGGAGCGGCGGTGCCTGAAGAAACCACGAGCACGAAGGAGTGACGCGCGGAGCAGCGACGCCCAGAGAAGCTTCAAGCACGCAGGAGAGACAAGCAGAGCACCCACAACATCGAGCACGGAGAGCAACGGCGCAAGCGACCACGAGCGCGGAAGAGCAACGCGCAGAGCAACCTCAATCCCACTAGCACGGAGCAACGACGCGAGGAGCAGCACCGCGCACAAAGAAGCAAAGCGTAGAGCACCCACGAATGAAAGACATGCGCACCAAGGTGAGCGATGGTGAGGATGGCGCACTGTGGGTCGCAAACCGAAGAAGACGAGGAAGAAGAATGCGCACCACGGATCCTGGGTCCCCCAAATTGTCTCAATTGAAACCCTCAACTGAAGTCAGGTTTAATTCCTTTTTTCATCATTTTTTTTGTCTTGTCTGATTTTTTTTTTTTTATCAACTAAAGAAAATTCAAAATATGCAGTCCAAGAATTGTTTTAATTTTTTAGTTTTTCAAAATAGTTTTTAAAAGTATGATTTATATTCAATTTTCAAAAATAAAGAAACAAAACATCTGTTTGTTAACAATCTTGATAAAATCATTTTTAAATGGTAAAAAATAAAAATATTGTTTGCATAATTATTTTTAAAAATAAGTTTTAAAAGTAGTCAAACACAAAACTTGTTTGAGAATGTATTTTTAAAAAAATAGAACTAGATATAAAATAATGTATTGGTGTAAATAATATATATAACTTAACTAGTTTGGTACATAGTATTAGACTAAAGGGGGATTCTCATACGATTTGGCGATAATCGCCACGCTACGATAGTGGCGCCATGTTTCATTTTACTAAGCAGACAACAGTAAAGCGAATTTTCTAGGAAGGATAAGGACAGGAAAGTCAATTTAGTGAAATAATTATGGCGAAAAAAAATACTGTGGGTAAGTGAAAAAAAAAATTAAGGAAAATTAAAGTAAGAGGGGGAAAAAAAACAAAATGGAGTGGAAATTGTTCACTGGCAACGAGACGGCAAGGGCAAGGTAAACCGACAAGAACAACGCCATCGAAAATCTTCAACTTAACTGATCATTCAAGACAAAGAAAGGAGGAACATTGGTCTGAATACATCTAGGTATTATGGAAATGATTAGGCGTAAAATGAGTCGGAAAGGAAGGTCGTGGGTTCAAATGTTTCAATGAGCATCGTTGCGTGTGGTGTCGATTTGGTGGAGGCAATAAAGGGGAAATATGGGTACCGACCACAGTGAGCTTCTGCGAATAAGGTGTGTATGAAACTCAGATGTAACTTGTGGCGTGCTATCTGTTTAGGGTTGAGGTTTTGCATTTGTTTGAAATTATTCAGATGTTATGGTAGGGGTAAAGGTCTGAAATGGAAGATACAGTGTGTGTTTGGCGGTAGTTACGTCGAATCAATGAGGCTATCAGATTGGCTTGGCCGATGTGGGTTATTCGGGTAGGAATTTGTAGTTTTCATACTAAAGAGAATGTGAAGTGGGATGAAGTGTTGCAGTCATGGAAATGCTTCATTGCATTGTTCAATGAGAGAAGAGGATAATTTGTGTTTATGTCTTAAAGTTTGTGTTGTTCAACTGCGTCCAATTTATAAGCACCCACACGGAAATGCAATCAAACATAATCAGAATAGGGAAGAACAGAGAAGAAAAAAATGAGAGAAGAGGAAGGAGGAGATGCCACAACAAACTACAACACATAGTCCATCATATGAGTATTTTTTCTCCCCTTCCTACAGCTATGCATATTTGCTGGTAGTTGACCATCTGATGAGATTTGTGTAAGGGGTGTAAGTAATGCACATGGTGCAATTTTTGTGGCAGGAGTTAGAATATTGGTCCATTTGGGATAAACTTGAATTGAAGGCTGAAATTGAAAAGGTTTGGAAAAGGAAAGAATAGCTGCTGGCGTTGAAGTTTCATTGTATTATGTTATTGGTGAACCTGGTAAGTAGTGTTTACAGCATTTTGTTAAGTAATGTTTCTTGAAACAATTATGTCGTTTACTTACTTTGCATCCTATTATGCATGGAAAGAAAAAGAATTAATTTAAAATGTTAAAAAGTGTATGTATTTCATATTAAATGTATACGTGGAAATTTAGGAACGTAGTTTGGCTGATTTTCATACTCTTGTGATTTTGATTCGACAGTGAATAAATGGTATAATGTCATGCTATAGAGTGCTAGGATGTGTTAGGAAATGTTGAATTGTAACAACAGAAAATAAAATTTAACCAGAGTTGCATTTAGTGATATATTTACAAGTCACAGAGGAGTGGGAAGCTCTGTTGGTTGAACATGTTCTGTAACTGGCTAGCAGAGTATGGAGGTCAAATACAAACTTAATTGGCTAGCAAAGCTTGAAGGTAAAATACAAACTTGTTTTTTTGACGTAAAAGGTTCAGGTGCTTGAATTTTGTTGAAATTGGTGAGTAGCATGGATGTAATGGTAGGTGGATGGCATCCTATATGCATTAGAAAGGTTGGCTAATGAATAGCATAAAAAGGGAGGTTTGAGAAGTTGTGACTCAAGTTCAAAACACTTGAGTTTTGCAATAATTAAGTATGTCATTATAAGGGCTTCTTTATGCTGTTTATGGTTTCATTTATGGATGTGCTTAAGAATAGTTTTGTGATGTTAGAGGATTTTGTGTTATTTTATTTGCTTATCATCTTATATAGGTGGATTTGTTCTTGGGTCTGATAGTTCACCAAATGACTGTTGTAGATCACCTATTGTAAAAGTGCATAGGGTGAAGGATTAATTAGTAAACAATGGCAAATGTTGTTGGTGTCTTTATATTATGATTTTGGTATTCTCTATGTTTAGCTGGATATGTATGAATATTGAAGTAATTTTGTTGGTCCTTTCCATGTTGCGAGAGTCTACCATGTTATGTTTACGAAGAGGGTCGCATGGGCAGAGGTAATTGTCAAGTTTGTGAACTCTACACCTTGCTTAAACCCAAAATAAAATATATACTTATTATTGTTTTATAATAAATATAATAAGGTATAAAATATTAAATAAATCTTTTATTGTTTAATAAAAAGTATAAGTATATGAAAAACTACCTGTTCAGTGAGTAAATATGTACTTTCTGTCCTTTTTACATATGCTATCATTTTAGTACAACAGGTGGAATTCAATTTTATGTAAGAATCAGATTTACCACAATGATAAGAGTACTTTGATTAGGCTTGTTAGGTATAAAAAATAGAAACTAGAAGTAGGAAGACATGACACAATTTCAATTGGAATAACTTGGCATATTATATGGAGATGAATGAATACTCCAAAATTCTTAACATACATAAGTGGAATGAGATCCATGTAGTAATAATAAGTCTTTCACTTCTATTGCAATGTAAATGAATTTATATGAAAGGTGTTTCTATATTGAAATTGGTTGTGGGATGCTCACTGGGTTTTTATGTATTTGTATGAAGTTGACGAGTGTAAAGGAAAATTTTTGCTGCCAAGTATGACGTGAAAATAATGTTTGAATAAAGGACGCATGTTGCAATTGTTTTGCTTTAGTCAACCATGTTGTAGGCATGCTGTGGAATACTAATTTTATTTATTTGTTTGGAATTAAAGGTTTTTTTTTCTTGTCTTTTGTGCTAAAGAATTGATTGTTTTTGGTTTGTTTTTTAGTTACATTTCTTTTGTTTGAATGAATAAATGTCATTGATTCCATTTGTGTAAGGTGTAATCGTAAACAAAATTTGTAGTAAGAAGGTTTTTGAACTCACATATGGTGATGGAAAGGTATAAGTTGAAGGTTCAGATTGTTACCCCTCCAGTTTTCAAATTGATTACTGTAGACAAATGAAATTAAATTGTGGAATGATTACATTGGGTTGTTGAAATTTTTTTATTATGATATGGACATACCCCAAAAGAAATTGGCACAAACACACGTAGCTTTTAATTTGCCAACAGCATACATGGAACTTGAAGCATAGAATAAAAAGTATAGCATAAGAGGGAAAACACAGGAAATGCAAAGATTAAGAATACAAAAAATAAATAATATGTTGATGGGGATTTATGGTTGATTTAAAAATGGAATAAAAGAATGTGAGGTGGGGTGTAGATTTTGTACACGTAGAGGCATAAATGTATTGCGGTTGTTGAGGTTATTTGGAAAGAAGAAAATAACTTGAAGTGCAATCAATGGGTTGCGTGTATGAGTTATCGTGTTATTCGAAATTTACTTTTCGTCTTGAATTTGGTCGATAAGGGTGGATGGGGAGTGGATGAGTTTTACGAAGTATGCATAGTTTGATTTATTTTTGGCATTTGTATTGTTTTGTGGTGTTATTAAAAGAAGAATATGTGTAAGGGAACATAGGCTATCAAGCCTAAAAATCAAAAGAATGAAGGGCGTGGCCCAAAGCATTGGGAATATATAGTTATATATTGGCTTCATATGGTGACTGACATAAAGGAACCAGATAAAACCCAATTGGATGTTATGTTTAAGTAAAATTAAAAGGAAATGTACGTGGCCCAACTGAAAAAAAAGAAATGCACACGTGAACAAGGATGAGCAGCAGAGCAAAAAATAAAAAATTGGGCACGTGACTTTCAGCACGGGCGAATGGTAACATCCATTTCATCAACATGCAATGAGCAAGTAGAAAAATAAGTAGGGAATTTTGATAATGACAAAGGTAAGGAGATTATGTAAATAGAAATGTTTATGTCTAATATTGTCATTACCACACATAAGAAAACATAGTATTAATCACAGATTTCAGACTCAGACCGGTGATCGACTCGGTCGAGGCACTAGGTCACTGGTTCAACCGTTGGGTCACTGGTCGAACCGGTTGAACTGGATTTATATAAAAAAAAATATAAAAATTTAAATAAAATATAATGAAATGACAACTAATCAACAATTTAATACTCTTTAAAGGGTTCAAATATAAAAGCATAAATAAATAATATAAATTTCAAAATATTATTCACATTTGACATTCACGAATCACAATTAACAAGTTCAAAACATAATTATACAAGCAAACTCACAAAGTTTTACATCATAAACTCATAAGTTATAACCAAACAAATAAAGTTATTACATTTTTCTATAAATTAAATTGGATTTTTTTTTAAGGTTTTTGAAAAAGCCTCATTTAGAACAACAAAGTAAAAAAAAAGCAAAAAATTAAAAAAGCAAAAAAAAAAACTCGACTGGTTCGACTGGCCAAGTCAAACCGGGTCGCACCGGTTTTGATGCCGCACCGATCCAAATACTAACTCGGATCGGTTCCACAACCAGTTCACCAGTTTTCCGGTCGAATTTGATGCGGCCGGTCCGAACCAGTTTTTAATACTATGGTATTAATTATGTGCAAAATACAGAACATGGCATTGAAATTAAGCAATCGGAAAGTCAAAGTGGATAAATACAAGTATGCAAAGTGAAAGGCAAAATAGTAAGTAACTTAAAAGAGAAACTTGTGTTTTCAAAAAGTGGATAACTTGTATGCAAGGGCTGGGCTGAGCATATAATCATGCACATTGGATTTGCCAACTCCCTTCTTCTGATCACCTGGAGTGAAATAGTCAAGGCAGTCAGTTGTAATTTGTGAAAGCAATCGAGTGGGAGAAAAAAAAGAACATTTGTGTAAAGAATTATGTGCACAGTTGTAACCTGATGGTGTCATTCGATTGGATGAGAGATATGAACTCCCAATTAAGGAATCCTTCCACCTTCAATGACCTCAAATATGCATATATCATTAGCAGCCAAGCGATTATCAGACGCAAACAATTCCTATCCATTTCTGAACATTACATTATCCCTATTCGCATACTTGGTACAGCAGACATTCCATTTGCGGTAACCATGGGCGAGGACAAGCTTATATCTTTTCTGCCATTTGTTACAGCTAGCAGGCAAGTTTATCTGGAAAACTCATTTGATATAAATATGATATTGTATAGGTTAAGCACGATAAACGCATAATGGGGGACAAAAAAGGTACCAGTTTCCCATTATCTTGAGCAGATAAAGAAAGCTTGATGACAAAAAAGTCATGTTCTGTTTGGAAGGCTGTTGCAAGCTCTTGTGTTGGTAGATTGTCAGGCCAAGTCAACGCTCTAATTGGTCTCACTAGTCTATTTACTTGCACTGGGAGAACAAAATTACAACAAGTTATTTTCAGGTGAGCATGTGTGCAGGAGAAAATACCAAATTCAATAGTAATTTACTCAATTCACCTTGAAAGGAACGAGGTGGGGTGAAGGGGGGATAAGGGATAAGGAAAGCTCTGGCGATGGAATTAAATTGAAAGTGTGGTCGAAGTTGTTATAGGTGATTTCCAAAGAATCTAGTGCCATTAAAATTACAACAAATGTTATGGCAACGTTGAATTTAAATGCCAAGTGGTAGGTAGGCTAGATGCTATAATGGTAGATGAAGTCAAAACAACCTTCTTTAAAATAAAAATGACCATCAATCTCATAACATGTTACTCTCCATCTGTTGCCATTTGGAGTCCTCAGTATCAGCTAGTTGGGTAAATGCTCCCTATGAACCGAGGTGAAGGGTATTGGCAATTGCTTCACCAGATGTGAGAGTAAGCATTAGCACATATAAAATTAGATACATGAAGTAGGAGGTGAAGATAAAAGGCTGTGAAAACGCTTACAGTTTGAATTAGGTCAGGTTGGAGAAGTATCTTGAAGAATGTGTTTGGCAACCATGGGTGGAGATCACCATCGTAATCCATATTGTGATTGAAGTCCTAGTAAATCAGAATATGTGATACAAAAAGAAGATGAATGATAGGAATTGTGTCCCAATGTGAACTGAGAATATTTTCAATTACTATCTGTTTTTAAAAATTTTCAGCAATTTAACTTACAATATTAAATTGTACTGAATGCAGTATGGAAGTAGTTGGCAAAACTATTGGAAGTTCTATGTTATTTGAAGGGAACAGAGAGGGTTGAGCAAAGAACATGATTACAAATGAATAACCAAGTGTGAAAACTTGTTGTACAGAATAATGATAGTTGTGGGAAATGAGGAGTACGAAATTATTTTCCATCATAATGCCATCAAAGAAAAATAAGTTGCATAGATGAAATGTGGTTAATAAAATAAAATATTTAATATGATAGGCAGAAAATCAAGAAGAAAACAATGATAGGCGTTAGCACTTAGCACACAGACAAAAGTAGGGATGGATGCATAAATGTTCACAACGGCGCGTAGAAGCTTTTAAAAACAAACAAGTGGGAAACAGGTAAAACTTGCTTCCAAAAGTTTGTAGCAAATTATTCATAATGGTCTGAAGAAAAAACAAAGAAGATTTAGGGTTTATTGAAGTGGTATGGCGATAAAGGTGGAACAGAGCACACGAAAAAATAAACAAAGACAAATAAAAGGTGGAAAGTGTATTTGAGACTAACTAGTGAATGGAGAAATCGCAGCTGTTCGCCTGCGAATAGGAAGTTTAGATGGTTAACGTCGATGAATCAAGAACGGAAGAGAGGAAAAAATAAAGAGAATAGGTTGGTGAAAGCTTCAGTAAGACTAACCAGTGAATAGAGAACTCGAGTAGTTGTTCACCTGAGAGTTGGAAGGTGAAATTGTTAGTGAGAAGTACTAGAAGCCCTGTAATGGAAGAGGAGACCAGGAAGATGAATATGGTGCACGACCAACCCGACAAGTGGGAAAAATTTTGGGGGATTTGCTTATGTGGCTTGTAAAACAGACTTGGAAAGTGAAAAGGGTGAGAGATTATATGTATCCTTAATTTAATTTAATTTGATAAGTTGGTTAATTTATTGTGGTTGAGGAGTGATAAAGGAAATATTGGAAAAATAATAAATTTTTCAACATGCGTGGATCATTAAGGGTGACATGGCTGTGTGAAAATATTTATTGTGTTTTAATTTTGCATCTCATGAAAAGGATTTTTATTTTTAGATTTTAAAAATTAGGAAATGCGTTTGGTTTGTAAAGGTAGATTATAGTTGCTGAAAGTGAAAACGATGAAAATATGATTGGTTTATCTATTTTCAAAATGTGTTTCTCAAATTCAAAATTAAGATAATAAAATGATATTAAGTATTAAATACTTAAAATTGCATATATATATTTTATTTGCATTGGTGCATTCACTTAAAAAAATTTAAAAATATAAAATAACTGTATACAATATTAAGGGTAAAGAGAAAGTAAAATTACCTTGAGTTCTTTTATTACTATTATTGTTATTATTATTAGTATTAAGTTTGAACGTGTACATAGATAAACATTCAACAAATACTAATTTATTGGTTAAACACTATTCAAAATACATTTGTTTTTTAAATAAAGTAGTTGTAATGAAATTCTAATTAGCCCACATGTAATGGCAGGATTTATATAGAAAATGTAACAAAAAAAATTAAAATATAAAATATGATTTGTAAATGTCTTTTATTAAAAATAATGAACCTAAAATAAACAAAAATTTAATAAAGAAACCAAAAGGTGAGGTGGTAGGGGAGCAAGAGAACAATGAAAGTGGCAAATAAAGAGAATAGAAAGTACCAAAAAAAATAAATAAATAACAAAAGCAATAGAAACCAAAATGTAAAGGTACATGTTCCTCCAAAGGCTAGTGAAAAGATTAAGCTAGTGGAAAAGATTACACAATCGAGATGGCTTTAGACTTGTTCAAAGATGTTGCAGATTGGAGCCACATCTGGAGATGTAGATGATCCTGTGAAGACCTGAGTGCTAGTGAGTAGAGTTTGGAAAGGATGGAGACCTAGGAAGGAGAGTCCCAGAGGGCAACGGGGGAGGAGTGGTGGCTCGGCTTCGTAGGTGGGAAAGGGAACCAGTAAAGGACTTGGCTTGATGGTTTCAAGAAATAGTGTCAGTGTGTGGACCGAAGTGTTGAAGGACCAAGGGGAAGAGAGAGAGATAGAGAAAAGATTGAATGTGGTTACTAGTTCAAATTTGCCATTGCATTTTTAGTCGTTTATTCTTTCCAAAATTTCCAGAGGAAATGATGAAAATGAGGATTTATCATTTCCAATTTTCATAGTCTGATGAAAATATTTGGTAAACATATTTTTAAAAAGAAAGAACCAAACATATTTGCAATTTCATTTTCCTTTTTTAGTGAAAATAAAAACAACAGTTAAAAAACCAAACACACCCTAATTGGGAGGGCAGCAATGGTGGAAAGCAATCAACATTACATGTGGACTATGTATGAGAGGGGGTGGATATTGTCACTAATTTTTTTTTATTGTCACTCACATCAAACCATTCTTATATTTAGATACCGGTGCAATGACCCATGCTGTGGTCAGAGTTAACTAGTTATTTATATAATAATAGGAAGAAACACATGAATATAATTAATGTATTTCTGTGGAAGATAAATTTAAAGTGATATAGATATGATTAAGATATGCAAAAATATGAAATTGACTATATTACATGTCCTATCATAATGTAGGGAGTGGATATTGTTAGTTTCAAAAATAAACTGTGACTCCCTTTTACAGTGGGTTTAGGATTATTTGTGCATAATACCCTTGTTCTGATATTTAGTTAATAGAATAATATAATAGATATTAAATGATCTTCGTATTATTGGTATAATAATATTAAAAATAAATTAAGCAACTTAACATTAACTGTAAAAAGACAAAAAAAGTTGATTTGTCTCTAAATATTATAAATTTGAGAGGTCTGTACATTATGATAAAAAATTGCACGCGATAATATAATAAAGATGAAATCATGTACAGCTGTACAAGTCAATTGAACGAAATTAAAAGGCTTGCAAAAAGCTTGACAATATACATAAACTCTCCATTGTAATAACTCGTATTACAAAATTCACAAAATATGGAACATGACATTTTTTTTTTGTGCTGCAGCATATGATAATTTATTTGTTAGTGATTATTTTGGAAATAAATACTTATTGTTATACTGTATATAATTATTAGCCCAACAATTTTGACAAAAAGATCTCAGTGAAAAGAAGTAAATAATTATGTGGCCCGGATGAATTATCAGTATCCTGTGATTCAAAAAAAATTTCAATATCCTTGACTTTACTTTGAGAGAAACATTGTATTTGTTACAGGTACATGGTAAGGATCCTACAATTTGTGGATAAATTCAACAGTTATAAAAAAGGTTTAGGATCCTAGCATAGTGACAGAGGGGCATAGTAAGCACAAACCAAACATGGAAATCAAGGGTAAAGAAAAAAAAGCTGGGTGATCACTGGTGAATGTTGAAGACAAAATTTACTTTACTATTTTAGTGGCAAATACCGCAAACCAAATCATGGTTGCACTTGCCAAAAACGTGATCATATTTTCACCGTGCACACTAACTCATGCAAGGAAATTCGATACAAATCCATAGATATTAAATTACACATTGACCACCCAACAAAAAGCACTGACCAAAATGCTGAAAATCGAAGAGGCCTTTAAATAAAGGAGGAAAATGTCAATATAAGCAAATAGGATAGCATGAAATGGTGAGATTTTGTAAGAGACTGAGCATCGATCTTGTAGAGGGAGTTAAGGGGTTTTGAACTAAGTAACCCATTTTGACAACAAGCAAAGAAAGTGGTGGGACAACAACATAGATCGACAAACTGGGAAATAATAAGTGTTGCTAGAGGCATGTAAAGCAATATTGTTAGAATTAGATATTTATAATAAAGTTTAAAAAAAGACACAAATGAATTATGTGTTTTAGCTTTGCCGTGGGCCATACTCATGATCACCATACTCATTATACATTGAAAACAAGAAAACTTATTCACAAACCACCAGCACATAAAAAAAATGAAAAAGGTACAAACTTAGAATTGACACCAGCATCACAAAAAAATAGAGACAGTATAAGCAGAAAACATAAAGAAAACTAGCACACCAAACTAGTTATAACCATGTACAACTTCTTCAACGAACAGAAAATAGGAACCATTCAGTCAAACATGGTCAGAAAGAAAAGTGGCAATTGAATTTCGTAGCCTTTTATGTCAATTCTTATCATTACCTACCACGATTCATTATCTTGGAATTCCTTTTTCAAGGGAACAATATCAGAAGATACAAAATGTTAAAACTTGCTTATGTATTTGATCGCACCTTTAGGCATTACATTACGGGTAATATTACTGATAGATGATAAGATAGTTTGTAACCTTGAAAAGATTTGTTTAGCTAAAAAACTAAACATCGGTTACATGAATCTAATAACAAAAACAATAGGAAGAAAAAGTCAATAATTGAGTAAGAATAGTCATACATGGAGATAGTTAATTAAAACATAGACAAAGAAAGTAAAAGACATGCTGGCCTATCACATATCATACCAAAACAAATTTGCAAATCCAATTTTGTACATGAAATGATTAGAATCCATATCAAATAAAAAAAATAAAACACAAATCCATATTTGCACATATCTAAACTGTTTCTTACAGTTTTGGTCAGCCTTGATAATAAATAAATTAAATGAAAGAATAACTATCTACCAACATTTGCAATTGAAACCTGATAATACATTGCAAATGTAACACCATCAGTATGCGCTTTCACAACTTCCTGATATTGCATTATTACAGTTACAAATACAATTTTTGTTGTGACATTAAGTTAATTTCTTGCATTACAGACAAGTACAACCTGAAACCTTAGAAAGAAATGAAAAAATTTGCAGAAGACAACACAATCAAAACAACAAATAAATATAAACCCAAATTTAATATAGGATGACACTTATATTGCACTCTAATATAAGATAGCATAAGACCTATATATTGACACATGGCACTCGTGATAGTTTAATCCATTTGGTTGTGTTCATTTGTCTAGTCAGGCTGCAAGCGAAACTCTTATCATCATTTTTATAGCCTTAGTTGTGTAAACAACTTAGCATTTCAATTTGAATGTCAATTTCCTCAGTTTGAAATGACAGCATCAAACTTTATATTTTTTCATATATCCATTTCTTGCCAAATCTCCTTATATGGCACCATGAGTTTTGTTGTGTAACTGTTAACTTATGAAAGATAATCGTATTCCTAGCATTCAGTAAACTCCAATTAAAGCTAAAGAAACAATATACATAATGATACATGTAGAGTAGATGTTTTGGCCTAATATGGCTATGAAGTGCCTGGGTAGGCAATAAGTAAAATGAAAAATGTATTGAGCAAAAGCTTGTTAAGCCAGTAAGTGGTTTTTTTTTTTGTAGAAGCTGTTAAAACTTTAAACCCATATCAACAAATATTTTCTGTGTAAATGTACCAAGGTTTGCTATATGCATATTTCGTATGGGTGATAAGTCTTAGGATTGATATACATGCAAAGGTAGGCAATGGGTTACTGCCTAAAAAGTAGTAAATATACTTATCTATCAGATGTAGGACGATTCATAATTGAACAAAAATGTAGAACTCTAGATGAGCTTGTATCATCGTATTGTATTGTTCTACATCTTTGTTGATTTTCATGGTCCATCTGTTGAAGCGTCTACAAAGAGTGTACTTAAAGTGCTAGAAATAGATGTAACATTAAATTTAAGTGTCATAGATGTAACACAAATGTAACCAACTGTAGGTTGAATTGATGAAAAGATGAAAATTTATATGTATAAAAGTCGTGTTGAAAAAGAAATGATAAACATAAGACAAAATCTGTGGGAGATAGTAAATTGAATGGTATGTAGATACAATATAGCATATAGGAAATTGATCAATATACTTAAATTTGAAAATCATATAATAGCATAAGAACACACATCAACATCAAAAGACTACTTTTTGTGTTATTTATTTACCAAAAATTTTGACAATTTTTATAGCATCTCAGCTTCCGTCTTCTAGTTTTTTAGTGCAACCATAATCAGAGAAATTTATATAGCATTCTTGTTTGAAGCATAAATATTTATTATTTTTCAAATATAAAGGAGGCGTGTATTTTAAAGTAAGCATGTATAACCAGAGTACTCCATAAATGGATTATTCAATATATAATGAAGACTCTATCAAAGATTGTGAAGTTGGTAATGATGACAGTGAAAGGCCTATAGTACTTGGGAATCATGTACACATGTTTAAGTTGCACCGCAACTTTCAACAAATATACCCGAGTCCCAGGTGCTGCAGGCCTTTCAATGTCATCATTGCCAACTTCACAATCTTTGGTAGAGTGTTCATTACATATTGAATAATCCTTTCTAAAGTACTCTTGTTACGCTAACTTTAAAATAGACGTCTCCTTCATATTTGAAAATTAATAAATATTCATGCCAAACCAATAATGCTCTGTCAATTTCTCCCAGCCAAATATTTGAAAATTAATAAATATTCATGCCCCAACCAACAATGCCTTGTCAATTTCTCCCAACCAAATATTTCAGTACAACAATAGACATATACATTTCATAACACAAGCTCAAGTTACTACTTTCAAACACATAGAAGGTATGGTTTTCTTTATTTTTGTGTTAATACAATTAGTTGTAATGCCTTCTTTAGATATTATTTCCTTAAGGAAAATTGTAATAAAATTTCAACCGCATTTCCTCTTAAATTAGTAACTTTCGTCATTAGAATTTTCTTTTAAGTGATCTCTAACACACATTCAATTGGTCTTTAAGTTAGATTTTTATCATTAGTTTCAAGCACATGCATATTATAACTTTCAAACACATTCAATTGGTGTTTAAGTTTTTCTAATACAGTTACTTTTAATACTTTATTCCTACAAATAAATTGTACCAAATTTTATACAGCATCTCTTCTTAGTTTAGGAGCTTCCATTATAACATATTTCTTTTAATTGGTCTGTAAGTATCTGTAGTACAGTTATTTATAATCTTTTATGCTTGGAAAAAGTATAACATAAGTTCAACAGTATGTCCCATTAAATTAGGAGCTCTGCCTTCAACTATTTTAATCAATTCAACAATTGTAGATAGTAACATAAAGATCAACAACAACAGATCACATAAAATGAAACAGTAACATTAGAATAATAACATACAATTCATATATTCCTAAAACCTGTGCTATAGTGCATATTCTTATAACTCCACAATATGCATCCTGCAATCTCCGCAAACACAAATAACTCCACAGCAAACAATGCAAACAAGTCAGGGAAGGACCTCTATGCCCTTTCCCCCAGTCATGCAATCCCCATCTTCTACACCTCTATCATAGAAAACATAAGTCTCTAGCCTTGGTTTATATTGAAGCATATAAAGGCTAAGGGTTTAGTTACTAACCTCTGCAGTAGTGGAAATAAATAGTTTATGTAAGGTAGTCGCGTCTAACAAAGTCCAATCCTAAAATTCCAAAATGAAAAATTTAAATGTACACACAATTATATACATAAAAACATAAAATAAGATAAGAGAATTAGAATGGCAAATAGATCCCAGTGCATAATTGCTGCTGTGTATGAAAATAAATTTGCCATTGAACCCATGGGTCACTGTCACACAAAGTATACCATCCAAAACTAAATTTGAGTAAACATCTTCTTATAAGTAATAGAAACCGTCAATTATGAACTTAAACACAAATAACTCCGTCATTAATAGTACAAGGCTACAACCTAACAATAGTTGGACTGTTTATACCAGTGATCTTCTGAATCAGGGCAAATACAAAATTATTACAAAACATACAATCAGATCTCCAAGTCCATAAAGGAATGTCGTAGGCAGTAAAAACCATAAATAGAAATAAATGAAAAGTTTAATTAAAACACAAAGCAAGTAACTTTGCCAAGTAAACCAAAAATACATGCGCACAGGAAGCAAGGCCAAAATAGCAGCCATGGTTGAAAAAGTAGAATGCAATCTAACCATCCGACGAAATGTAGTGAGTAGTCCACTCATAAGGTCATGCAGTGGCAGTCTTGACTTGCCATTCAGGGGGTTGCTCGTACATAGAGTTTGCGGGGGGAAGTCACTCTGCTTCGTACTGGTATTGGGTGGAGGTGCTTTTTATTTTCTTAAGTTGCGTATTTGCTGTGGGTCCCACAATGATTTGCGGGGATCACAGTTGCTATCCCGCATGTTACTTGTATTCAAAATGATCGCACAAGGTCCAGGGAGCAGATTTTGATTTGTTTTGGGTTTGGGTGTGTTGGTGAGATGTTTGGCCTCTGTGCACCTAATGTAACGTGAACAGAGTTTGTGATTTATTTTGAACCAACACGAAAGAAATGTTAAAGGAAAAAAAAATTTGTACAACCGTTTCAATGACACGAATGGGATGCACCGTGGACGATCCTAGTTAAACTAGAAGAAAAAGACTATAGGTACTTCCATGGGACCCTAATATCGTTAGACACACACAGAAAAAGGAACTGAGAAAAATAATTAGTTAATGGACAACTCTTGTGTTTGCTCTGCCATAGCCACCCGTCATTAGACAAGGCGTCAATCTTCATGGAAGGTATATGTTGTGTTCAAGGGAAGGAACCCAGGCTTCAACTTATCATGGCTCGAATGTGAGGCGCAGGTATCCAATTTCCATGGTTATGTTCATAAAGTGTATAATACACAAGAAGAGGCGGAGTTCGCGTGGCTAAGGTTTGGGAGCTGTAGAGGCCCTTGGCGAAGTACATGCCGCAGCCACATCACTTCCTGGAACAATACATGGAGACAGTGATGATTTAAGCGCACAACACAATGATCGTACACATGACCTTCAACTTGAGGACACGGGAATAGTTCATAGGATGGTAGAATATGGTCTCGCTGAAGCTGGTCCCGGTGGAATGGCATGCATGGCCATGTCCATCGCCTTCGTGATTATGGGTCTAGTGTGGATTTTGTCCACCTACAGTCCATAGGCGTGCCATTCAATGGGGATACGTGGGGTGGCCATCTCGATGGTTGGAGGATGTAGTTGTCTTTATATTATCTTTCTTATTTAACAGTATTAAGTGCCCCACCGCATACTTGTGCTTTAGCCTTTTATATTATGACTTTTTTTTTGTGAAACCTTTTGTGCTGGGCTTCGGTACAACTATATGTCAAATTCTGTGGTATTGCACTGTTGGCCGCAACTATCGGGCCGTGCCCATGTCTACGGATTAGGGAACTAAAATATGTGAAGGTTTCATTCCCAGTACACATGGTTTGCTAGATTTTCAAATAAAACGTAAGTTCATTTTTTGACATTTTTGCAAGATGGATATGCAAGAAAGTAACTTACGAGTAACAACCACCGTTTCTTTTTTTTTTTTTCTGGCACATAATGTTAATCACATAATTGCAATTACATGTATTACTGTGGGGTAATATTGCACACTATCAAACAAAAATTCATAAAATGTGCATGGATCCAAGGCGCGTGTGTGTGAATCTATTTATTGTGAATGGTTTGGATACATGCCATTGTTGTAAGATTTAAATGGTTAAATGACACAAGTTATTCAGTTTAACCCACTAAGCAAGCAATCCATTTCTATTGTGTGCACATATGATTTTTAATAATTGATTATTTATAAATAAATTTTGTGTTTTGAGACTTCAAGTTAAAAGACCATTGGTTATGGTTAGATTATATCAAACCTAGTCATAATCGGTGGGTTACAGGAGATTGAAATAAAAAAAGTTTGATGGTCAATAAAGAAAATATATTTGATTTTTTTAAGTTTAGTTTCTACAAAGATTAATTAACAATCAAGGTTTTAAATGGCGGGGAATTTTCATGGGCACTTAATAGTCAATGCAGTCAATTGTGGTAGCAAATGGGAGAGGGACACGTACTGTTGTGGGATGTAACGTCCCGATTTTCTGTCTGAATGGAAAATGACCGAAATGCCCCTGAGGTCATTTTTGGCCCGGAATTCGAGGATGGTCGACTCGGCAGTCCTCGAAGGGCCAACTCAATGTTTGAAGGGGATTGAATGACCCTTGAGTGGTTCCGGAGGCGAAAGTCTCATTTTCCTAGCTGGGTCAAAATGACCAAAATACCCTCAGAGCGTTTTACGCGGGTAAAGGTGCCATTTGAGCCCGAAACTTTCCCCAGAGGTTTAAAACCATGTTTTTACATGTTTCAAAACATCTGTTTAAGTCCCGGTGGTCCCGGGCAGTTTTAGTACAAAATTACGATTTTGCCCCTAGAATAGTGTTTTTGAGCTTAATGATGTAATTAAGCAAACCTAAGCAATATTAGGCTCTAAACGAAGATTAATTAATTTTCCTAATTAATCTAGAGTCAAAATAATTTATTAAAGTTAATTAGAACCTAAAATTGCTTAGATTAAACTTAAATCCCTTTTTAGAACTCAAGATTCCTAGTCTTGGAATCTTGAATAGTGTTTTCTCTCTCCAATTCCTTAAATCAAGGAATTGTGTCTAGAATTGTTTATATACTAAAATGAATTTATAACTCACTAATGATGCAAGAACACTCTCTAATTATGTCTTGCCAACCTTAATTACCCAATTCCTCACCTAAATACTTTCTTACAAATTCCTAATCTTAAGCATAATCAAAGATACACCTAAACACAACTCTAAACCACAATTAAAATGCAAACTAATCCTCTCCCAAATCTGATGCACATGGCCGAAACTCTCTCCCCCATTTGACCACATGTTGATTTGTCTTCTCACTCAAAGAACCATGCCTTGAACCATACCTCACCATACTTGAGCCCATGCTTGACCATGCTTCCACCATGCTTTGAACCATGCCTTGTAAGAGATATTTTTCTCTCCCATTCTGCACTCCTCATGGCCGAAGCTCCTCCCCCTCCATGCACCTTCCATTTGCTTTATTTCTCTATAAATAAATGGTCTTGAGAAGTTTGCACCACTTTTAGATCATTTGCTAAGTTTAGGAACACTCAAAACTTTTCTTTTTCTCTCAAAGTTCTAGTGTTCTTCAAGATCTTCAAAGTTCTTCAAGTTCTTCATCTTCTTCATCTTCTTCTTCCATCTTCAAGATCATCACACCAAGTAGGGATTTTCTTTCAAGTACTTCTTTCTTTAAAGTTCTTGTTCTAGCTTTATGTTCATAGTTTCTCTTGATTCTTTTTAGAACTTCTTTTCTTCTCCTTGTTCTTTCTGATTTTCGGCCATGGGCCTTGAAGTTCAAAGAAATGAGAGCTTGATGATGAGAGTTTCATGATGATGTGCATCACTTGAAACAAGCTCTAGAGCTTGATCTTTGTTCTTGAGCAAAAATGTTTCTAGTTCTTCCTTTCTTGAACTCTTGAGAACTTTAGCTTTGATGGTGTTTTAAAATGGTTCTATGAACTCAATGATGAGGACTCATGGTGTTGGTGTTAATATATCACCAAGATCATGGACTCTAGAGTTTTCAAATATTCCTTTTCTTGCCTAGAATGTTTCGGCCATTTCCTTTTCTTCTACATGTTCAATGTTTTGTTTTTCTAAAAATGTTGTCTTGAGTTCTAGGAACTCTAAGCTTCACTTAACCTTGGTTGGATGAGTTTGGGTTGAGGATTGAGTTCCTTTAAAGTCTTGTTAAGGGCTCTAGAAAGATAAAATGAACTTGCATAATTTATTTCATGCTTGCACTCATATTTACATTCTTGCTATATATGCATCTTTACTTTCAAGCTATCACCTAAGAACATAAAGATTAAAATGGAACTTGCATCATCACTTAATTTAATTCTCAAAGTTGGGCCAAGAGCATTAAAATAAAGAATTGAACCTTGCATATTTACCCTCAAGCTTGCACGTTTAAGTTTATGCCTTGCATATTTATTTCAAGTCATCACTTTATTTTGTAAGCAAGATTAAAAATGAAAAGCATGAGCACGTTCATTTTATGTCATAACTTAAGAACCTAGAGCTCAAAGACTTGTCCATTTCATTTCAAGCTAAGGTTTAATGTGAATGCATTCTTTGAATGCATGTTTTCGGCCAAGTAGTGATGATGGACTTGCAATGAGTTTTCATCTAGCTACAAGGACTAATAGTCTATGTTCTAAGTTTTCTTAAAGCTTTATAAATCTTTACAAGGTTATGTTATCATGAGATACGACTTTATTCCCTTTTAGAAGATGAAATATATTTTGGTCACTGACCTAAAGCTTCTCTTAGCCTCTTGATGAATTAAAATGATTTGCAAAGAGTTTTAGAAATTCTAAATTGATTCCAAGAGAAACTAGTTAACTTATGTACCTAGAAATGTCAATTTAGTTCTCTTATTGAAGTTAGGTGTTTTCGGTACTATCATGATGAGTTTATGGCTGTATGATGATGCCTTGATGTGTTAGAATGTGTGAAATTACCATATGATGATGTAGAAACGATTCTATGCATGATAAGTAAGAAACTAGCTAACTAGAAATACCGTAAAGCTAGAATTTAACATAGTTTAGACCCATTTGTTTTTGGAACTTATCCAAACTGTTTTAATGGGAACATAATCAGATTAGGATTGTTTAGATATGAAAAACTTGGTAATATTTGGATTAGAATTGAATTTTAGCACCTATAAGGAAACTAGTAACTAGAAAACCGTAAAAATGCAAATGTAAAACTCTTAGAACATTTAGTTTTCTGGATTCTGTCCAGCAACATTACAACATGATAAATGTGATTTATAATTAGTTCTAAAGCATAGGAATGTCTCATAATTGATTTAGATTTAATTTATAGCGCCTTAGGCGAAGACGGAACTGAGAAATGGTCTAAAACGTAAGTTCTAGAGCCCCGTAATCACAAGTTAGAAATTCCACCCTATGCTTTTCAGATTTGAGTATGGACATGAGGATTAGGAATGATGATTAATTATGATCCCTTAGGTGCATAACATATGAGCGACGGATGTTAGAAAACTATATCTCAAGATTAAGACCCGTAAGGGTCAAAGCATAAGCTACCGTGAGGGGTAAGCATTTGAATGTTCTATGATGATGCATGTGTTATATGAAGAATGATAATGTTATACATATGAGGAATTCATGAGGATATATGTTTATGTGGTATAAAGCAACTTTGAAAGGAATTCGGCATAATGCCTTTGTGCTGCCGAATTCCCGACAAATTTAGGGACTTAAAGAGCTTTTGAAAATTAAGGTACTAAGATGGGTTCTAGAATGACACCGGTTCGGCCGAGCACCTCCATAGAACTCATGTGACATCGGTACCAATTTATACTCTTAGGTGACATCGGTTCGGCCGAGCACCCCTAAGAGAATTGCCCCCTAACCCGTACTCAGATAGTCGGGATTTATGATTTATGATACGCTTATCGTTAAGTGGTAAGTAAGAACTAGTGACGACTAGTTAAGGTATGAGCTCATAACCTAAAGATGTGACACGTTCTGGGTGACACCGGTTCGGCCGAGCACCCCTAGAGCGCTTGTCTTTTAGGGCGGCCCATGAGGAAGAGAAGTTTCATGATTATGATTATGTCACTAAGTTTGTCCCATATGAATGTTTCTATTGCCACTTTATGCCACTAAGTATGATGATGCTTGATGACATGATTTATGTATGTGCATTAGGTAGCGCCATGTATACATTCCCTATTATGTTGCATTCATGACATTAAGATCATCCTAAAATGAATGGACCTTGGCTAAACTATGTTTTAGAACTTAAAAATGGACTTAATGCATGCTCACTCATTTCGTATAATTAAACCCAAGGTTCCTGAGGACGTAGATGATGACACCTAGGTAGTAGGAGGTCTTACTGAGATTCTTTAGCAAGATTCTCACTCCCTCTATCTCTTCTTTCCGTCACGTCTTCAGATGGCGACGTTTGTGGTGTTCGTGCTCACACCGACATGGGAGGTTCACCATGACCCGGACCACGGGTCATTCCATTTTGTGGGTCGATGCACGGTTAGAGTATTCATGTTCATGGGTCGACCCTTCACTCCCCCTGTACATTCCCATTGTTTCTCCCCCATCTCACCTTTTGGCGATGACCTGGTGTTCGAGCGCGCACGTCCCCGAGAGGAGAGGCTTCGCCGTACTCCACCGTCCGCCGTTCGAGACTACCCCCAGTATGTGCCCCGTTGCCCGTCGTCTTTTTCGGAGACGGATCCTTCCGAGGATTTGGCAACCCAGGTACCCTCCGAGGGATCTTCCCCCACCATACCTATGGACCTTGGGGAGGGTAGCGAGCCCTCCGTGACTCAGCCAAGGTTTGCACGACGACCGGAGATGAGGCCACGCCGTGGAGGTCACTTCCGAGCCCCGTTCCGCCTATACATGCCGGAGGAGCTTGCTCAGTTTCCTACTTACGTGCCACGCTCAAGGGATAGTCGCCAGTAGGAGGCTGTGGATGGCCCGGGATAGAGCACACACCACTTAGATGGAGATAAACCTTCTTTTGTTTAGAGGTTATCTCATTAGATGCACTCGGGTAGGGGAGTAGTTTATGTTTATGTTTATGTTGTGTTATCTTTCATGTATTCCTTTGTACCAAATTAAGTCCCACACTTATAAGTGGGCAAGTTATATATATAATATGAGGTGATATTCAGTGTTTCTCATGATGTGCCTTTATGTGCCTTATGCTATGACGTTATGAGATGTATGTTTTGTCCGTTACATGTTATATCGCATCACGCGGCTCTCACTTTGTATTTCAAAAAAAAAATTTACCGTATTTTCGCTAAGTATTTCAAGGTAAAAATGAGAACTATGAAGTAACAGACTAATGATTAACCTAATTATGTTCTAGAGTATTGGGTTAAAAATTAGGATGTTACATGGGACACAATGGCAATGGGATTGAAGTTGATTTTTTCCCCGAATAAAGGCAACACCTATAAAAATACCAAATGAAATCAACTGAAAAAGAAAAATAATTTTGACTAAAATAATTTCAGGGAATGTAAAAAAAAAAAAGTATGCAGGAAAACAAAGTATTAATGTGTACGAGAGATGGAAAAAAAATACATATTCAGCAAAAGATATTACAACGTAAATATTAAGACAAAAAACCTGACTAACTGAATTATTTTGTATCTACAAAAAAAAAGGAAAACTGTTCACACCAAATAATGCTGACAAACAATTTCTTAAAAAAATAATTATCATGAATATTAAAATTATTTACAATTAAAAAATTAAAAATAAAAACACTGAAGACAAATAAAAATAAACAAAAGCACCGTATTGTGCATAGAACTCGTACCAACTGAACTCTAACAAAAGTTCAAAAAAATTGTTAGTTTTCTCTTTTCATCAAATATTTTTTGTTACTTTTATTTATTTATATTTTTAATATACTTTTAGAATTCAATTCGTTCGAATTTGTTTGTGTGTACAGTGTATTTTGTACTTTTATGTTTTTTTCTAATTTGAATTGTCTTGCATGTTTTGTATTGTACTGCTTTGGTACTTGTAGTGAATTTCCTGTCGTATAAAGGTTTTTATTTTCTTATGTTTGAATTAATTCTTAGTAATGTATTTTATTAATTCAATTTTTTATTATTTTTCTGTTGAATTATTTTTTCTCAATCTATTAACTTAATAGTGCTTTTTTTTTCTCTTTCATCTTACTTTATTATGATATTTTCTAACTTACATATTTTTAATATTTACTTTTTTTTAACGCCCCGATTTTTCTGTCTGAGAGAAAATGACCAAAATGCCCCTAAGGTCATTTTCTTCATTCTTACCTCGAGAATAGCAACCTTACAAATTCCTTAAAGGGTCAACTCAATGTTTGAAGGAGATTAGATGGTCCTTGAGTGATTTCAGAAACGAAAATCGTGTTTTCTGTATTTTCGGGTCAAAATGACCAAAATATCCCTATAGTGTTTTTATGTGGGTAAAGATACCGGTCAAGCCACTTTCCCCAAATGTTTAAAATGACGTTTTCATGTATTTAAAAGTATCTGTTTAAGTCCCGGTGGTCCCGGGCAGTTTTGTGCAAAATTACGATTTTGCCCCTAGCATAGTGCCATTTGAGCTTAATGATGTAATTAAGCAAACCTAAGCAATATTAGGCTCTAATTGAAGATTAATTAATTTTCATAATTAATCTAGAGTCAAAATAAGTCATTAAAATTAATTGGAACCTAAGATTGCTTAGATTAAACTCAAACCCCTTTTCTTTTAAAAACTCAAATTTCCAAGACATAGAATCTTGAATAGTGTTTTCACTATTCATTCTCCATACTCTAAGAAGCCTAGGTAGAGTAGGATTTTAACCCCACTAATGGGCTAGAATACTCACTAATCATGCCTTAAAATAGCCTTGATTACCTATCTTTTCACTTACACACTTACTTACAAATTCCTAATCCTAAGCCTAATCAAAGATACACCTAAACACACATCTAAACCACAATTAAATGAAAGATTTTCCTCCCCTTGGATCCCCAAAAAATGGCGCCACCTCATCCCCTCTTGCCTCACAAATTTGTTCACTCACACACTCAAAGAAGCATGCTACACTATGCCTAAATCCATGCCTACACCATGCCTTACACCTTACCTTGAAATGACATAACCAATAGATATTTTTCTCCCTCCTCCCTTCCCCAAAATGGTGCCACTTCTCCTCTCATTTTCACCCCTCATGTTTCATTCCTCTATAAATAGCATGCTTGGATGAACTTGAATCACTTTTGGTTCATTTGCCAAGTTGAGTTTTCAAGAACACCTTAAAACTTTTTTTTTTTCTCTCAAGTTCAAGAGTTCCTCTTCTTCAACTTCTTCATCTTCTTCTCTCATCTCAACCTCTAATCACTTGGTAGGGATTTTATGTTAAGTGCGTTATTCATTAAAAGTTTTTATTTAGTTATGTGCTTTATGCTTTTTCTTGAATCTTTTAGTTCTTCTTTCCTTATCTTTTTCTTTCTTTTCGGTTCTTGGCTTCCTTTTTCCTCCTTTTAATTTTGGCCATAATGGCCTATCTTGGAAGGAAAACCATGGCTTGATGATGAGGTTTCAAAATAATGGACTCATGATTTTCATTTGAGAAACCTCTAAAGCTTGAAACTTAGTCTTAATCTCAACACATTTTGGGTTATCCCTTTCTTTTCTTCCAATGGTTTTGGTTTCTTTTCCTTTTTCTTTTCTTGTTTTGGTTTCGATTTTTCCTTCTCTTTTCCTTGCTATGGTTTCGATTTTGAAGGTCTATTTTTGGATAAAAATGACTCAAGAATGAAAGCACATGATGTTGGAGTTTACGTGTCACCAAGATCATGGCCTCTAGAGTTTTAAAGTTTTGTTCTTTTTCCTCCTCATGGCTTCGGTCTTGTTTTCCTTTCCTTTGGTGTTCAAGGTTTTGTTTTGAATAATGTTGGTTGTTAGTTATTTTGATCTCTTGATTCATTTTCTTGAACTTGATGATGATGTTCAAACTATAAGGTTCCTTTGACACCTTGGTACAAAGAACTCTAAAGTTCACTTTATCTTGCTATGATAAGTTTGGGTTGAGGTTTAAGTTTCTTTAAAGTCTTGCAAGAGCTCTAGTGAAGAATATAAAATGAACTTGCATTTATATTTATTTTCCTTGCCTAACATATTTATGGTTGAGCAAATCACCTACAACATAAAGATTAAAACAAGAGTTGCATTCTCATATCACCTAATAATCGATCTCGAAGCTCACCTATTTCGGCCTTAAAGTCGATTGTTGTGGAGTTTAGAGCACTAAAATAAAGAACCGGACTTGCATGCATATTTATATTTCAAGTCATCACTAAAATCCTAAAAGATAAAATGAATTTGCATATTTATTTTCAAGTCTTGCATATTTATTTTCAAGTCTTACATATTTATATTCCTAGCACCTCATGTTTATGTTTCAAGTTCTTGCATCTCATATTTACTTTGAAGCTCTCTCTTTACTTTATAATGAAGAATAAAATGGAATGCATAGCATGTTTACTTTTTATCATCACTTAAAGATCCTAGAGCTCAAAGACTTGCCCTTTTATCTCAAGCTAAAGTTTGGTTATGGAAGCATTCCCTTGAATGCACAATTCGGCCATGTGATGATGATGAGCTTGGTGTGAGTTTCATCTAGTCACAAGTGCCCATAATCTATGTCTTAGGATTTTTCTTAAGCATACAAGGACTCAAAGAATATTTCAAGAATGATTTTACGTTTTGAATTCCAATCTTAGGACAACTCAAATGGTTGCTGCCCTTATTTAGTTTATGAGGATTTTAATGAAATAAGTTGGTTTTCAAAGAGTTTTAGAAGTCCTAAAATGATTCCAAGAGAAACTAGTAACTTATATGTCTTGAAAATGTAAGATTATGTGTTTCTTGGGAACTATACTTTTTGATTCTGCCATGGTGTGGTTGCTGCTGTATGATGATGTTTTGACATGTTAGAATGTGTAAAAATTATATATGTTGAGGTAGGAGCCTTTCTATATATGTTAGGAAAGAAACTAGTCTTATAGAAAAATCGTAAAGTTGAGTTTTTTCATAGTTTTGACCGGTTTATTTATAGCCACTGCCAAAACTGTTTTAATGGGATAACATTCAGTTTAGGATTGATTAATCATGAAAAACTTGGAAACATTTGCTGTAGGATTGATTTTTAGCGCCTATAGAGAAACTAGCAACTAGAAAATCGTAAAAGTGCAATTCTAGAACACTTAGACTATTTGATTTTCTGTTTCTGTCCAGCAACCTTGTAATGTAGTAAACATGATTTATAATTAGATCATAGGCATAGGAACACCTCATAATTGGTTTAGGCTTAATTTGTAACGTCTTAGGCGAAGACGGAACGTAGTAAGGGTCTAAAATGTAGTTTCTAGAACCCCCCGTAATCACAAGATATGATTCTACCCTTAAAGCATGACGATGTCCAGATTCGTTGATGAACATAAATATTAGTAAGAATCTTTAATTGTGAATCCTTAGGTGCATAAAAGGTTAACAACGAATGTTAGAGTAATTATATCTCGAGTTTTAAGCCCCATAAGAGTCAAAGCATAAGACACTTTAGGTTTAAGAGCATAATGAACTTTAGTACTTCATGTGGGTGTATGTTTTTATTATGAAAATTTATGATGACTATGATGCTCATGATTATGTATATATATGAATGTGGCATAAAGCAAATTTGGAAGAAATTCGGTGTGTTATGGTTATGCTGCCAAATTTCTGACAAATTTGAGGAACTTAGAAGGTTTTCAAAAAGATATGAGTTTTGACTGTGACATAGTACTGTGAGAACGCGTTCTAGGGGATGGCGATATGTAACGCACCAAAAACAAATCCTTGAGGGGGACGGTGTTACGTAACGCCCCGAAGAGGACAATATTTACCGTGTACTTGATACCGGTGCGACGCGTTCTGTTATGATTATTATTATTATGATTATGCTTATCAGATGGTAAGTAAGAACTAGTGATGACTAGTTAAGGTATGAGCTCATAACCTAGAGATGTGATACGTTCTGGGTGACACCGGTTCGGCTGAGTACGCCCAGATCGATTGTCTTTTAGGGTGATCCTTATGTTACAGTACGACGTTTTGAATGTCACACTGTTATAGAAAGAGAAATGCTTTTACATGAGAAGTACATGCCACTTTATGCCACCTGTATGATGTTGATAGCTCTATAAATGTTTAATTAATTCTGCTTATTGCATCTTCATGCATTCATGTTTTACCATGTTGCATCTATGACATTAAGACTTATCCTAAAAGGAATGGACGTTGGATAATTAAGTTTGAAACCTAATAAATGAATTTTATGCATGCTCACCTTTTCAAAGAAACCCAAGGTTCTTGAGGACGTAGATGATGACACCGAGATATAAGGTTGCCCTACTGAGATTCTTTAGCAAGATTCTCACTCTCTCTATCTTTTCTTTCCGTCACGTCTTTAGATGGCGACTTTCGTGTTGTTCGTTGATACCCCCACCTGGGAGGTGCATTATGACCCGAAGCACCGGTCGTATCATTTTGAGGGGAGCTGCACACTCCGAGTATTTATGTTCTTGGGATGCCCTTTCTCACCCTATACACAACCATCATTTTTCTTCGACTTCCCCATTTGGCGACGACGTGGTTTTTGAGCATACACGGACACATAACAAGAGGGTACTCCGCACGTACTTTGCTAACTCTTCCGCCTGTGATTTTCCCAACTATGTCCCCCGTTCGAGACACTCGGAGACTGACCCACTCAAGGATCCACCCACCCATCCATACTCTGAGAGCTCTGCCCTTACTCCCCCGCTGAGGGTAGAGGGTAGTGAGGGGATGGTCACACAGCCGAGGCTGGCTCGAAGGCAGTCCATGCGGCCCCATCGAGAGGCTCATGTCCAACCGCAGTGAGTGCCTACTCCGGATGTGCTTCGCCCATGGATCGGCTATGTCCCACCCTATTTGAACTACCAGCAGTAAAGGCACTTGAGGAATGATAGTGTACACACCACACATAGCTTAGGGTAGCCTTCTTTTGTTCGGAAAGGTTATCCATTTTAGGTGCACTAAGGTGTGGGTGTTCTCTTTTTATGTTTCCATGTATTTCTATTTCAGTTATATTTGTTCGATGTTGTACTAAACTAAGTCCGGCTCTTCTTGAGTGGGCGCATTATATATCTATATATGCCGTTTGTTTCATCATGCTGTGCAATTACATGTTTTATGATTGGATGTTCATGAGGTGTTTATTTGGATTTGTGTTTTAATTCATTTACGCTTCATTGTTCGTCGTGTTGCGCGGCTCTCACTTTGCTTTCACATTTCAAAAAAAAAAAAATTTATTTGTATTTTCCGCTAAGTATTTTAAACTAAAGAGGAAACTAAAACGTAATAGACTAATGATTAACCTAAATATGTTCTAGAGTATTGGGTTAAAAATTCGGATGTTACAAAAAGCACTGTCCTAAGCATTTGGACCAACCGATTTTGTACGAAATTAGAAAATAAAACTTAAAAATTGTAATCATTGCGTATTTAAAATAACTAAATTAGAATAAATTAGTAGGAAAGGGAAAAATACAAAAAATAGCAGTGTTAATTTAAACGTTTTCCAACAAACCAAAAATAAACAAAAAATAAAACACAAATTGGAAAAAATTAAAAAAATTAGAATGAAAACATACATTATAGTGAAAACAAACAAAAAAGTTATATGAAAAAAAATTCTGTAAAAAAAAATTACAATATATGCAAGACCATTAAAATTTATAAAAGCACCAAAAAAATAAAATTAAAAAGTATACTGTAAATAACAGAGAATTCGTACAAACCGAATTCTTCACAAAAAAATAAATAAATAAATGTTAAAAATAATTATAATTATCAGTTTAAAACACTGTACTGACTTCAATTATATGTGAGTTTCAAACTTATAACCCACGTTCTTGGAATGTAAATAATTAAATCTTTTTTACACTTCCAAATGATTCTATGTTAACGTAGTTCAACTTAGGGAAATGTTTTATTCCACATTAATAAAACAGCAAAATGTGGAAAAAAATTTCCACTACCTTTAAAATTGTGTATTAATTGATAGTGTAATAGTCAGGTGTTCCATATAGAATTATATTACATTTTAAAACAAGCATGACTATATATAAGGACAAATAAACTTTTGAGCAGCCAGCCAAATACTACAATTTGTACAAAACAATTTCAAAAATTTTACAATGAAAAAAATTACTATTTCATAAATTGATTTGGTAGACAAAAATGTCCAAAAGTCACGAAACAAAACAAGTTTCATATTACAAATTGATACAGTAATTGATGGTAGGTTTTCAAATTGCGTTGCCAAGTGGAAATTAAGATAATGATTTATATGTAATATCTTATATTTATTAATTAATTACGATTGATGCTATTCATAAGTATTGATTAGGTGTACTAAATATTTATTAAGGTGTATATATATATATATATATGAACATTTACAATTTAACATGACAATTGGGCATCCTATATCGTTCTGTAAGTGACATCGGTAATGGTTCCATATGACTATAGGGAATTGCTTATCTTTTTATATTGGTATATTGGATGTAGCTTTAAGTATACAGGGTGCGGATGCCTATTCGATCAATCCAAAGTAATACATGAGTTGGCAATTAAAACAACTATCATTTCAGCACAATTTGTGCCATTCAGTTTAATCTTGACCTTTGCCAATCTGCTGTGAACGCGCTGGGCACTCCATGAGAATCCACCATAAAAGGATTGACTGGACAACTCCCAGGACCTGATTGAGTGTACAAGAAATGGAAATGTTGTTACGTCAATGTGTACCTAAAGCTTAGCAGTACAGTAAATAACCAAGGAGTCATTCTTCCATTGTCAACCATGAAATTTTTTTTTTTTGTCATGCAGCCCTCTTTACACCACAAGATATTTTTATTGTGTACTTTTAGAGAGGCCCCACAATATCAGTTGAAGGTCATAACACATGATGGATCAAGATATGCTCTTCCTCCAAGAGGATATCAGAATTTTCCATCATGAATAGCCAATTCGTTGGGAGATACGAAGACGACAACCCCTTGATGCAGGTAATAAGGGACCATATAAACTAAGAGTAGTCCCAAATGTATTTGTCAAAAATGAGTACGTGAAAACTGAGAGTCCAACCTCCTACACCCATCCCTGTCTAATAAAGTGTTGTAGAAATTTTAATATCAAATGGCCAACAGGTGTGGTGTGGCTCGAAGAGGAAGATAACCATGGATCTGCAAAATTACAGCTGTGGAGATGCTGTGCAATAGCAGGGACACCACAACCTGATGTGGACATAAATAGGTGAATCTTGTTTCACATTGTGAAAAATAATATATAATCATGTGTGCACATGGATAAACTATTCATAATTTTTTCCCAATTTAGGTGTTGTCGCGTAAAGTGGATTCCCTGGATGGAAGTTCAAACGAAGGCATCAATTGTTCACTGTCCACCTAGCTGTCTGATGTGATCAAAATAATATTCAATCTAAAAGATAAGGACACTACCACAGGCAAAAATTTGAATTGTGCAGGAAAGGTTGGGGGTGGGCATAGCCATATGTGGATTCTTGCATCTCTATCAGGTAGATACTAGATAACTGTCGGCATATTAAGTACGCTCGTGGTGTGCTTGTTGTTTTAAAATAATGAAGTTCATATACGGTAACAGAATATAATGAATAGCACACTGATAAACTTTTGTTTAAGACGATACATACTGATGCCATGTACAAAATATCAACTAATATCGTATACTCTTTCCCAAACATTGGAAAACAACCTTCCAACAACCATATTTTTACCTTTGCCAGTAGTGCTGTACAAGTTTGAGGTATTTTCTTAGGGAAAAATACAAACCTTTATATACAAGAATAGTCGTAGGACAAGTGGTCAATAACACTGTTGCTTTTTAACGCAATTTTGGACACCTACTGCCCATGACCTAAGGCTAAGGTTTTCACTATGATTATCAAGGCGCAATGCATATACTTTGAACATACTCCTATTTCACATTGTAGTTTCCTCACATTAGTAGCCAAATAAAAAGGGAAAAAATTTATTTTGTGCTGACTAGATGCATTCCTTGTTATTAATAGGTGAAACTCTTGTTCGATGGGATGAGGACTTAAATTTCCTAATTTGGCCAGACTATATTGACGAAGGTAATTGCAATCATGTGAGGCTTCACAGTTTTGCCCAAATACATTTGCACTTGGTCCCACCCTATAAAAAATACAAAAACTTTTTTGCAGGCATCATCCAAGGTAATATACACCTAGACTTACTCCAAGCCATCAACCCAGTAACAAAATGGAAAATCAATCGGAGGAAAATGTCCTAATTGTGCTAAACACAACTGGTAGGTCAGCATTGTCCAATTCAGGCAAATCCGGCTTTTCGTGCACCCAGATTGGTAACCATTTAGCATTCCACGCGATTGATGTCAAGTAAGACAACAACTTAACTAAATATGCTCCAAAATGGATAATACAAGCTAGCAATATTATAAAGTTGACTACTGCTATACGACTATATACATTCCATAATCATTTTATACAGTCTTTTTGAAATTGAGTTATCTTGTTCAATATTATTTAAATGTATAAGAATATTATTTTATGTAGTACGTAGTTTAAATTGAAGCATGATGCAACTTTTATACGATTGCGACAAAAATATAGAGGGTTCAACCCAAACACAAACTGACATTCCATTTACAATATGTCATCCCCAATATAATACACACAAGCTAGACTGTGACCTCCGCAATATGTATTTTGTAACTTAGGTCTCTATTTGTGGACCATTTTTCCTGTAAGGGGTGGAATGATTGCCAATTAGAATGTAAGCAGGTGAGCCGCCACTATGCGGGTCTCATGAATTGTGGGCTTTAGTGCCACAAGGCCCACAACTCGACAAAAAGACATGGCAAAAATCCAAATCTAATCCAAAGTCAACTATTTCAACTTTTTTTTTTCGTTGGTTCATTCCAAAATCACATATGCACATATACATATAACTTAGTTACTACATGAACAAGCTTGATATTTAGTTTTAATTTGTAGTTATTTACATATGTTTAAAGTTACCGGTGATATGTTTATAAGACCAGACTGATGAGCACAAATCTGAATAATATAAATACTAACAATAATAATATAAATAATCATCCAAAATTACACTATAGTGCCAAAATTTATAAATAAACTAACATCACTCTTCCAAAGCATCCATTATTTAAAGTTGCTTATCCCAGTGTCTCATGACTAAATAATATCATGACCCCAAATTTTTTTTTTCTTTCCTGAGATTAGATGTGGACCATGAAAATCTCAAATAATGTTAAAAGTATTTTAACCAAAATAAACATGGCAAGTGAGATCTAAGGAACTCTTTATTGATGTAAGAGGCGAAACTGACATCCATTCATGATTGCACAACCATTAAAACCCTAAACCTTAAAGAAATGTAGTAGAAGAATTGCTTAGTTAATAATCCAAATAGCAGTGACATGATTACTAAAGATGTGTACTTTGTTTATGATGTTGTTCAAATGGTAGAGGCCTTCATTTACTCACCTACAGACAATGTATGAAGCAGACGAAAATAGATGAGACAAACATACATCAAATATAGACTTATGGCATTCACAAAGAAATGTCTTATCACACCTTATCCCTAAAAAGCGACCAAATTTAAACTTAAAAGATAGACTTGATAGGGAAAAATAAAATTACCATTGTTCAGTCGTTGCGTATATCAATATCTACAAGAGCGTCTGATTTAAAGATAACATGTTGAACCCATAGTGTAATCCATAGTGTATTGCCTTCAGTTACTGGGTTATGTTCAAATTACACCAGGGTAACTCTCAAACAATAGTACACGATTTAATAAAAATTTATTCACATAAATTTTTACAAAATCTCTCATTCGATGAGAAGGTGAAATCATATAGGTCATTGTCAATCAAATTTCAAATTAATCAAAAAAAAATTTGGTATAGTTCTTATATACATCAAAAAGCAACGTAATATACATACATAAAATGAAAAAAAATGAAAGATATAATATTGCACTGCTATTAATATTTAATTAATATGAAATTTTACACAATGCTCTTTATGATTATCAATTGTAACTTAATGGTTGGATCCACAAAATGTTTTTCCATTAAATTAGCAATCAATATGGGGAAACCTCAAAGGAGATGTTTCTCATTGATAGACATATGCACACGACACGACCTTTCAAAACCTGGATTTTCAATTTGATTTAATGAAATGTAGAAATCTACATTATCATAGTGCAAGTACAAATAAGTGTAGGTAATGTTAGTCTAAATTGAAATAACATTGCTCAAATTGCTATTTTCAAAGCTTCAGCCAAAGCTTCAAAACAGAATACCAATTGAAAAAGTAAATCTTAATTACATAATACATTTGTTATACATTGTTGGATAAACTATGTCTTTCTGTCAATAGAAGTATATAGGTGTGATGTTAGATCCTTTGAAACTGTTCCTGCTCATACCTCAAAATAATCAAACTATGACCATGGTTTAGTATGGTTGCATACATACTTTGACCATGCAATGAAGGGGTCAATCCTTCTCAACCTAATTATTGTAATAAAGATATGAAGATATAATTGGTGCATAAGATTTAAGTGGACATCTATAACAAAGTTTGACTGGGCTTTAGTGCTTAATCCACACTCCAATCATAACAAGATAATGGACAGAACACTCAATTTATAATGTATTGAAAAAATCATTACTTCCCATTGCACTATAGCTGACGTGTGGACAATGTGATTGATTATGCAGGGAACACTCCCCTATTAACACGGGTGATATTGGCACACAGGGGAACAAAACAAACCAAAAATTGCCAATAGACGTGGTATGACACCCCACAGCAAAATAAGATATCTATACTTTCTAATATATGCTCTGCTTTTACTGTTTATTCAAAGTTATGACATAGTTTGACACTATGTTATAGGCTTTTCAAGGTGAGGTGAAGAAAATTTTGACGTTGTTCAAGCAACGAACAACCAGGTTAAGGTACTCACTGCTATAGTTACGCAACAATGCAAGGACATGGAAAAGATGAAGGCCAAAGTGACGAAGCTTTTGCAAACTACCCAGTCCCCATGCCATCGCAAGGTGGATTCAAAGTGCCTATACAAGGGCTGTACCGCATGCACAATACTGAAAGAAGATTGTACACATAACAAAAATAATGCAGAACAAAAGTCCAGCTCCCCGAAAACCCTGTACATAAGTATCAGTTCCACTAAGAAGGATTCCAACTATACCGTGAATGGCAGCACTTCATTCAGCACGGACTACCTGGGGTTTAGGGAAAAAAATCACACAAGAGTGTGGGTAGAAAGATGTCAAGGAAGCAGAACCATGACACTTTTGTTCGGCTTGTAACGCCTCGATTTTTCTGTCTGAGAGGAAAATAACCAAAATGCCCCTAAGGTCATTTTTGGCCCAGAATTCGAAGATGGCCGGCCCGACAGTCCTCGAAGGGATAACTCAATGTTTGAAGGGGATTGAATGGCCTTTGAATGGTTTCGGAGGCGAAAGTCTCATTTTCTACAGTTTCAGGTTAAAATGACCAAAATACCCCTATAGTGTTTTTACACGGGTAAAGGTGCCGTTTGAGCCCGAAACTTTCCCCGAAGGTTTAAAACAATGTTTTTACATGTTTAAAAGCGCCTGCTTAAGTCCTGGTGGTCCTAGGCAGTTTTAGTGCAAAATTATGATTTTGCCCCTAGAATAGTATTTTTGAGCTTAATGACGTAATTAAGCAAACCTAGGCAATATTAGGCTCTAATCAAAGGTTAATTAATTTTCATAATTAATCTAGAGTCAAAATAAGCTATTAAAATTAATTAGAACCTAAAATTGCTTAGATTAGATTTAAATCTCTTTTTAAAACTCAAGATTCCAATCTTGGAATCTTGAATAGTATTTTCTTTCTCCAATTCCTTAAATCATGGAATTATGTCTAGAATTGTTTATGCACTAAAATAAATTTATAACTCACTAATGATGCAAGACCACTCCTTAAACATGTCTTGACAACCTTGATTACCCATTTTCTCACCTAAACACTTTCTTACAAATTCCTAATCTTAATCCTAATCAAAGATACACCTAAACACAACTCTAAACCACAATTAAAATGCAATAAACCCTCTGCATGGCTGATGCAAGTTTCGGCCACTCCTCCTCCCATTTACATCACATGTTGATTTGTTTCTCACTCAAAGAACCATGCTTGACCTATACTTGCACCCATGCTTGAACCCATACCTAGCCATGCTTTCTACCATGCCTTGAACAATACCTTAGAGAAGATATTTTCCCTTCTCTTGGTGCTGTAAATGGCCGAAGCCTTCCTCCCCATTTACATCTCTCATTTTGTTTTATTTCTCTATAAATAGCATGCTTGGGTGAACTTGCATCATTTTGGGTTCATTTGCTAAGTGTAAGTTTTCAAAGAGCACTTCAAAGTTTTCCTTTCTCTCAAAGTTCAAGTGTCCAAGTTCTTCATCCTCTTCTCTCATCCCAACCTTCAATCACTTGATAGGGATTTTCTTCAGGCTGTGTCGTTCGTGTATTTATGTTCGTTGGACAGCCCTTCAGTCAGCTTGTACATAGTCATCGATTCTCTCCTGCCTCACCTTTTGGCGACGACTTCGTGTTCGAGCGCGCATGCCCTTGAGAAGAGCGGATCCACCGCACCCTACCGACAGCTTCTGCCACCCGGGACTACCCACAATATGTGCCCTGCTCGCCCTCATCATTCTCCGAGATAGACCCTTCAGAGGACTCTGTCACTCAGGTACCTTCCAAGGGATCCTCCCCCACTGTGCTGATGGACTTTGGGGAGGGTAGCAAGGCTTCTGTCGCTCAGTCGGTACGTGGAGGACGGGTGAGGATGATTCCCCACCTTGGAGCTCATGCCCGACCGATGCAGCGCATAGCCACCTCGGTCGAGATAGCCCAGTGGATCGGATACATCCCTCCTTTCCAAAGAGGCCCGTAGTAGGAGATGACCGTCGCGTTCTGGTGCCCGAGCTTTGACTAGGCCAGGATAGCCTCCTTTTGTCTTAAGGCTATCTATTTGTAGGCGCACTAGAGTTAGGAGAGAGTTTCTTTTTATGCCTTCTGTTGTACTTTTGTGTTCCATGTATTTTTATTTCGGTTGTACTAAACTAAGTCCCATTCTCCATGAGTAGGCATATCATATTATATAAATATACAGTTCAGTTTTATTGTGATGTGCCTTTACTTGCTTTATGTTATGATGTTATGAGATGCTTGCTTTATTTCCTTTCATGCTTTATTGTTCATCGTGTCACGCGGCTCTCACTTTGCATTTATAATTCAAAAAAAAATTTACCAGTATTTTCCGCTAAGTATTTTAAAGAAAGAAGGGAACTATGATGTAATAGACTAATGATTAACCTGAATATGTTCTAGAGTATTGGGTTAAAAATTAGGATATTACACGGCCAAGGGACAGTAAGGTGGGTATTATGAGCGCAATTGTCTGTTCGTATAGGGTAAAATGAGTAAATACTAACCAACAACCACAATTATTGACATTTCATGCAAATGAGTAAGAAGTTATTCGCAGTAGTAGAGAATAAATGTGTGTACAATGACAAGGTAGTCAAGTACATCCAAGGCCCGTATGGCATACCGCCGATAAAAAACTAAGCTGGATTACAATCAATAAGGGGAATGAAGTTCCAAGAGTAAAAGAATCTACTCCATATATTCACATTCAGTGAATTGTTTATTTGATCATTCATACAACTAGCATGTGTGACCAACAAATCATTGACTTACTTTCAGTGGATCCCAGTCACATTTAGGCCCTCAAAGCACATGCTGCTTGTTGCGGTAGAGTTAGCTGTCACAGTATACATCTTTGGCACAGACTAGGACCCAAAGTAACCACTACCATACATGTCTGCAGTAGTGGAAATAAACAATTCATACTTTGTTGTGCATAATTGTGTAATTAATGAGTTCGTATAATGTCTCAGGCAAGTTCTTATGCTTAACCAAAATTGCAATGGAGATAGGGCAACCCTAATGACACTGCTTTCAGTGACACCCCTTGTAGATGACGTACAACTTATTTCTCAATTGTTGCAAGAGATAGAGAAAGTGCCAATAAATGATCGTTTGCATTTGTGCAGATCCTCATACTAATTGCATGTATGCTTTCCTATAACTCAAATAGAGCCAAATGGTTCCTTCCAACTATTTTCACAGTGACAACATGACACATTTTAAAAAAAGTTAGAGACATTCGGTGTTTATTTCTAGAACTAATGCCTTTTCATGCAGCAATATGTCCTCGACAAGATTCCCATGTCAGCTACAACTCTTGATTGGATGCAGAACAAATTCATGAGAAAAGTGGACCACATGACGATGGTAAATATATGGTACTCATTTACAAGTAAACACATTACACTGTTGAATTGCATTACTGATAGTTGATCTTTGTTTCATCATAGATATATGCTCCAATTTGGTGCGACAATCACTGGTTCCTCCTTATAGTGGACACAATAAGGCAGCAGCTCTTGTATCTAGACTCTATGAAATGCACATATGAGTACAGTAAAAGGATCCCAGCAGTAAGAGAAGTGGTTAGCACCCAAAAATATTTTTATTGTAATAACAATTTTAGTTTACATCCAACCAATGTCCATAGAAATTTATTCCGCAATTCCCCTCAAAAATGCAGGCCGTCTTCTTAGAGAAAACTCTACTCGATCAATCATGGTACAATAACCTAAAACACCCAAAGCCAACAATCTAAGACTACCCAATCGTAGACAGCTCATAAGTTTAATTACCTATGCAGCAGATGCCAACTAATTAACCTGTCTATAAAACTACCATCACACAGTCACTAACTTGTATTTTATTTCTCCTAGTAATGACTACGGTGTGTCGGTTGCCAATGGATGATTATGTCTCGCCTCTGGACTAATCCAACCATAGAGGTAAGCTAAATTCCTAAGTTATTACAATTTTTTCAATGCACTTTTTACATTCTAATGTCAAATACAAATCATAGGAAGTCAATAACTATACAAGAATAAGGCTTGCTATTGATCTCGTGCTAAAAGAACACAATGCTAATAGAGCTAACATAATTGACCAAGTAATTAACAATTGGAACACTAGGAGAAGGCATACACGTGGGTTGAATTGACCTTGCTAAACACAGGTGGGATACAGCCTTGTTTTGGATCCTTTTAACTATCTAGTTGATGTGGTGCTATTTTGGATTTCTTAACACTTCCTTGCCTGACTTATGCTCCTATAACTGCATATTATGATACATCTATGTTGTTTAAGTAGTTTTAGTTGATAAGTCTTCACATTTTCCCAATATCAACTAATATCAAATTCAATATTCCTAATACTTGCAACCTCTGTAGTTAGACCATGAGTCAGACATTAACTCTGCCATGAAGCATGAAACAAATTATTAACATATGATATAGGAGTTTCCATATTTCCATACCTTCCCCTTAGTTATTTCCTTTTATTGCAGGTGTATATCCAGAACCTTTTTTGGGCAAATTAAACCACTGGCACTTTTGAAATTTAACGGATAGCCCTTACTACACAGCCAGTTCATCATGTATACCCGAATTTATGGAACAAATATTTTGTGTAAAATATTATTTCGGGTCCCATGGAACACAAGTTTTTTCTATGGTGCAACACGAACGTTATTTTGGTGGCCATGGCTGGAAAAAAACCTGTATTTGCAACTTCTATTTTCCATTGCCATCTCGAATGGTAGGATCAAGTCTGGTATCTCTTTTGGGGCCGACCGTGGCCACATACTACTTGTATCCTACGGAGTCAATGGAGGGCAAGCGTGTCACTTTTCCAACTAATGCAGCGTATGGGGCAAATATATATTTGTAAATGGAAAAGGAAAATTAAGGCTAAGTGTTGTCTCGATGTTGGTCATTAATGAAACTAGAAATGAATAACAAAAAATGTGATCTTTATGAAAATCTTCATTTTAATTTAGCATATCATGCAATTATATTTGTACTTAGATCTTTAATATCTTTTTAAAATCCTTTTCAATGTTAACCCAATATTATATCGCATTGGAGAAATATGTGCACATCTTGTATGAAATTGCAGAATCTTCGAATTAGTCTGACACAAAAATTAGCAACGTATTAGGAACCATTGAAACATATTTTTAAAACTTATTTTATATTAGTGGACCTGCAAAAAATTAACCATCCTGTTAAATCAAGTGCAAATGCCATGAGATTAAGACAATAAAACATAAATAAAAAATTATTAAATAAATAATTTATATATTCAACAAATTAAAATTACAAAAAATAAAAAAATACAATTTGGACAAACTGACTACGACGAAAAAAATGAAATAATATATTTAAACACAGTAATTACTTGTAAAATAATTACAATTAAAACAAACTAAAAAGTATGATGAAGACAAAAGTAAAAATAAACTTCACAAATCTCATTCATAAAAAAAAAGATGCAATGGGATGAATATTGTTCACTACAAATACAAAATACTACAACATAGATATTGAAGACAATAAAAATATAAAATCACAAAATTACAAGAATCTATTGCAATTCGATTATTTTTACAAATAAAATAATGTTCACAACACAGACTTCGGACAACCCGAATTCTTAAAAAAAAATACAAAATATATATATTAAAACTATTTAAAATTAACAACATAAAAAAATAAAAATTCAAACTATGACTATACACTATATAGAGTTCGGCCACACCATTTATAACTTAAAAAAAATAAATATTAAAAATACATAAAATTAACAAAATAAACAAAATTGGAGAAGGATAAATAAAATAAAAGGTCCTGTACAATCACTACAATTAGGATCAACCTAATTCTTTACAAAAGTACAATTAAAACATATAACCATTAAATATAAAAAATTATTACACTTTCTCACAATAAAATAAAAGGAAAGGGAAAAATAAAAAAGCCTTAATATCTTTTGGACAACCCGAATTGAACAAAAAAAATTGAAATAAAAAAATAAACATAATTAGAACCCTTATATTAAAAATAATTAATTATACAAAAATTATTACAATTAAGAAAAAACTTAAAAAGTAAGATGAATGCAGAAATAAAAATAAACTTGACAAACCTCAAGCATATAAAAAAAAAAACTAAAAGGGGTGAATACTGTTCATTACAAATACAAATCTTTCCAAGATATTAAAGACAATAAGAATTAAAAGATACAAAAATTAGAAATTTCAGAAAGATAACCAAAAATACTACTGTACAATATATGGACTTCAGATGTTCCAAACTCTATTTTACAAATAGTAATACTATACCGTATATAGAGTTGGGGGTGTCCGAATTCAGCTTTAACATAGAAAAATCTCTGTGCACATATAATAAAATAATTAGAATAAAATATAATAAAATTAAAAATCACTGTACACTCCATAGGATTCGAAATAGCTGAACTCTTAAAAAATTACAAAATATAAATATTGAAAATAATTAAATAACACCATAAAAGAATAAGAATAAAAAATATCAATGTACACTATATAGAGTTCGGAGAACCCGAATTCCTTATAATTTAAATAAAAAATAAATATTAAAAAATCTAAAATTAACAAAATAAACATAATAGGAAAATAAAAAAATAAAAAACAGGTACTGTACTAATGCTTGAATTCGAATCGCCTTAATTATTTACAAATTTACAATTAAAAAATATAAACATTGAATATTAAAAACCAAAATTTGTCAGAAAAAGGATGGGAAAAAAATAAAGAAAGCACTGTTCGCTTAATGAATTTTGGACAACCCGAATTCAACAACAAAAAAATTTGAAATAAAAAATTAAACAAAGTTGGAGCCCTAATATTAAACATAATTAAATATACAAAAATTATTACAATAAAAAACTAAAAAGCAAAATGAAAAAAGGGATGAAGAAGGGATGAATACTAATGCAGAAGTAAAACTAAACTTTAGAAACCTCAATCGTATAAAAAAATGAAAAAGGGATGAATACTATTTACTACAAATACAAATTATTTGAACATATTAAAGACAATAAGAATCAAAAACTAAAAAGCAAAATATTTGGAAAGAAAAAAAAACTACTGTACACTATGTAGAGTTCGGATGTTTCACATTGTGCATTACAAATAGTAGTATTGTATAGTATATTGTATTCAGACACTTCGAACTCTGTTTTAAAATAATAAATATGGACCAAAAAAAGAAATATCACTGTACACGTATACAACTCTTACAAACTGAATTCTTTACAAAATAATACATAATAAAATAAAAAGCACTATACACTCGATATGATTTGAACCAATCGAACTCTTGAAAAATTACAAAATAAAAACAAAACTGTAAACATTAAATTTTAAAAAATAACTAAATTTCACAACCAAAATAAAATAATAGAAAGGAAAAAAAGTATTGTACATAAATTTTTTTTTCTCTTCGGTCATTACTTATTACAATTAACTCAAAACAACAACATTTCAAAATTGTCTCCAATGTATTCGCTACCTACTTTCATGAAAGATACAGCATACTGTGGATTACGTTATCCCAACCCTTATAAATTTATTGCGTAAATGAGGAAACCCAAAGTAAGGTGAACCTATTTAACTATTTTTCCTTCTATTTCTTAACAAATATAATCTACCAAAACACATAATAAATTTTATTTACTGCATCAGACCACTTTTGGCTTAAAACCCACAGGGAAAGGCATCTTATATATGCATAGCTGACCCATTCTGTAAACACTATGCTTATTTAATTTGAACATCATTGTTGGGATGCATCCTTTCTCATCTAATACTATTTTTTCTTGTTTCTCTCCTTTTTTTAAAAAAAATTCCCATGTGAGTACATGGCCCACCCATATCTATGCCATACCCACAAACTAATAATGTGACGAAAACAAGAACCCAATTTGCATAACAACCAACCCACCATTAATCACTGTCGCCCGAGATATAATGATAAATTTCTTTCCATAACAGATCGTAACCATCTACATAGACACTACAAAGCACCACTTTCTTTTCCATTTTAGTACCATTCCAAACCCTCACCAAATGGTGCCCTCACCAAATTTTCACTCCCCACCCTACTCAATTATCAAACATAGGCATGCAATTATCACCTACATTCTGCAAAAATGGCATGTGTGCCTCAACACAAACATCATTACTCTCGTATTTTAGTTGAACCATAACCTCATCTGTTCATTACACCTTAATGCCAGCCATTCACCAAACAACAAAAGACACACAAAATATATACAAATCCACTTCGGACAATATGCCAATAAAACCATAACAACATAATTTTGATAAATGCTAAACGGACAGTCCTCACATAAATCCTCACTGCCGGCATGTTATATATCGATGCATATTCTATTTCAGATATACTTCCACCTGCCAACTAGATACCACAGAATAGACAGATTTTTCCACCAACCTCTTCAATGCTCATCCATTACACTCCTTTCGCTTCAACGACCTATCTACTACATTTTACAATGGAGACTCGATAATGAAAAAAATAAATTCATTACATACATTTGTAAAAGAAAAGTAAAAATCCAAAATGCTTACCACGCAAGCAAAAAGGAAAGACCAAATCGAACCCTTACCTTCAGGTGTTGTTGCTGACAAGGATCCTTAGTATTTTGATGTTCACTATACACAAAAGTCTCCTGCACTAATGACTCAGGAAAGCAATGTTGGACTGCACCATGAGACACACAAGATGCTTGGTTGCAAGGGTTCATTTGGACAAGATAATAATAATGGTAGATCTGCTATCCACCAAAAAATATGTTCTTAACAGGAGGCTGTGTTTGTGCCCCCATAATTATGCTTGCACCCCTTGTGCATCCACCTTCATTGCCCAAACCTACGAACCTTGATCCACAATGGCTTTCTATCCAATCACCATCCTAAGCACAATTGTTCATGTACAAAGATTAAAAAACTAGAGCAAGGTTTCAGGCAAGTAAAAAATAATTCAATATTATAAACATGACTGCTGACAGTATATTGCTGAGGAGAATCTACTCCCCTAAACTCTTCACGAGTCCACCGTTGAAATCACCTTGGTTAATGACAAAATTTCTACACTTAAGACAACGGCAATTCCTCTTTATATGTACGTCGAGGGTAAAATTCGAGCAATGCCTCTTCTTTGTTGAATCCTTCTGCACACGTGGGGCACCCTTTGACTTGCAAATAGAAGGGTCACCGATCTTAGACTTTTTATTGTATCCAGATTTGGACCCACCATCACCCATGTCACATTGCTGTTCCAATTCATGTGTTTTCCTCATTATATAGTCAATCAGACTCCTAAAACAACTGCTATCCTTCAACCCAAGAAAGGACATCCGTATACCTGCACCACAAAGTGAACTTTCTTCAAGCAAGCGCCTCTGCATCCTTTGTCTCTTTCTTCGTTAGGGGGATCCAAATATGCCTTTACATCTTTGCACCATCTTTTTAGAACCAACCTTTGTGGCAACTCAGGTATATTGTGGTTCATCACGAAACGAAATATGTGGCTGCAAGGAATACCATGACAATCTTAAAAGCGGTACTTGCATTCTAATATTTGGCCATTCATGTCATACAATACCTCATAAAGCCTCTCAGGATTACCAAATTTTGCCTTTTTATACCTCATCAAAGTCGATATGTTTTCCTGCTGAACTATGATAAAGGATGCAACCATTTGCATCTGCTTCTTAACCTCTATAAATATTTCCCTAGTGTAGACATTAGCAGCCCCAAGCTTAATCGAATCCAACCCAGTTGTGAGCACGGGCTTCCCATACAGAGATTGGAATTGAGCAACCACCTCATTATTCTTATACTCCTTCAGCACAAGCTCAAGTCCTTTTACCCTATCAAGTATGTTGTGCCTTGATTTTATAAACCTCTTTATGAAACTGTTTATGCCCTCACATCTCGATGTTATTCTAATTCTAGCACTGAATTTATCACGTTGATAGACAATTGCCCACATTATCTATTACCCCAAAGTCCTCCACAATGCCATTCCAGTAATGCTCAAATTCCTCCTTCCCAAAATTGGCATATATGCTCCTTTTGAATGTTCTACAAAACTTTATGTTCTTAATGTTAGCCCACACATTCTTCCGCAGATGCCACACACAAATGCAATGTGTAGCACCTTGGGAGCACCATTCGAATTGCCTCCCTCATCACCTTATCCCCGTTTGTAACAACTACATTGGGCTATTTATTATGCATAACTTGTAAGAAATTCTCCAACAGCCACTCATACGTCTCTGTGTGCTCATCCCCAAGTAAGCCAAAACCAAAAATGCAAGTTTGGTGATGGTGATTTGTACCACAAAATATCACTAGTGGCTTGTTATATTTATTCTTTTTGTATGTGGAATCAAAGGCAAGAACATCTCCAAGGTATTCATAATTAGCTCGGCTCAACCTATCAGCACAAAACAAATTGCCCAAGCTATCATTCTCTGTAGAAGTGTATTGCATAACTATCATAGGCTCAGAATCTACCTTCCCTTCTAAGTAACTGATAGTTGTAGCCGCATTACCATCTAATATTTTCGCCTGTCTTACTCGATCGATATAATTGTATAGGTCCTTTTTACAGAATCCAACCCTACAAATCCACCTGCTTGCCCAGCCTTGAAGCTGAGAATTTGAGGTGTTTGCATTCCATATCGATGCATGTTGTCTGACTCAGTAATTCGACGATAACTAGGAATCAAGTGGACAAAAACCTGTGGCATAAGTTCATGGCTGTGGCCTTCTTTGAAGTTTTTCACCTCTAGGTTGAATTGATCTTGTTTAGGTGTATCAGTAGTCTTGCCTTGCAATTTGTCCTAGTCCCCAACTTGTGTTCCCTCGCCTTGTCCACCTTTGTCAAGTATTTTGTCTTTCTTGACCCTTCTCTATTGCAGACAAACTTTTGCCTAACAACTGTCCCCCTCTCATCGCGTCTAACGTCTCCTTTTCAGACTCCAAATCCAACATTCTTTGCATATTTTACATACGGCTGATATGCCTCTTCTTCACTTGCAAACTCTATATCCCGAATATCCTCAGTAGTTGGTTCTTTACTATGCTCAGACCAATTGCCCTTCGAGTTCGTACCCTATTCAGGGACATCGCCGACCTCCAAGTCTTCCAAATCGCTCGCAGAGCAGTCTGTCATGTACTCATCACTGCTATAATCAAACTCATCCAAATCAACACTTTCCATGCATACGTATAGTTCTGTAATAACACAGTTCAGAATAATTAAGTTAATCTACACACATCTTCACAGAAACAACACTATATTATGTATCTTCAACTAACCACCCATGTGTTATAGCCATTGCTGCCCAATCACACATTAAAATGCAATGCATTGATGTCCATATTATCTAATATGTATTTCTCATGTCATTCCCAATAAGATTCAGTTCTTACATTTTTAAAATCCACTTAGTCACTGAACAGATCATTACCATAATTCAATTTTTAACGCACCCACATAAATAGTGTCAGGCACCATTCAAAATATACACTAGAAAACAAGTTTCACATCATTACAAAATCTGAGCAAACAAATTATTATAAAATACAAAGTTTTAATGCCACTTGCACAAAAAGTATCTCCTCACAACTATTGGCACATGCCTAGTCAATCCACGATTAAAAACGTTTCCATTGCAATATGCTTTACATAGACCCCACAACACACAAAACCCAAACATTACATTCAAAAATACTAACTAAAAATCAAATCAGCCAATTATATTGCAAATTTGTCTAACTAAAAGAAGACTACATATAGATTGCATTTTCATCATGGCCTTCAAAACAAATATTGCAAATAGCCACTATTTTGCAAAAAAAATAATACCTTCTTTTCCCAGAAATACTTTTCCTCGCTCACTGACTCCAACGGCCTTTCTGCCCACAACTATATACTAAAAGAATTGGGATTCTAGACCAAAATCAATGCCTTTCCACCACCACGCCCTCCATTTCATTGCAAGATGCTTCACACTGCGCCCACCCCACACAAAACTTAGACATTGGATTCCAAAATACTAACCACAAATCAAATAAGCACAATATATTGCAAATCCAGAAAAAAATTACAAGAACAGTACGTTTACTTTGCAATTTTTCATCATGGCTTACAAAACAGATATCACAAATTGCCTTTATTTTTCAAAGAAAGATACCTTCTTTTCCCTGAAATCGCTAATTGACTCTACCGCCCTTTTCACCCACCCCAATGGCCAAAAACAACTACGGCTGATTCTGCTCAAATAGTAACGACCACATCAAGAACGTTGCCTCGCCGCACTACCACTTGCACCACTGAAGCAAAAACAGATCCAACGCTCCACTGGTCTACAGATGGAAAACTAACCCACCGCCTACAATGATGAATAGTAATGACCAACAGTTGGATTAGGGCTTTCGGATGTCAGCGATATGGAAACTTCCCCACCAAAATTCACTCAGATCTTTGGGTTCTACTTTTTCTTTTCACAAATAAAATTTTTTTCTTTTTAATATCTTTTTTTGGTTGTTTTAAAAGAAAACACCAAACAAAAAGCCTACGTTACCCTCCATGACGTTTTACACATAAATAATCGCTCATAACAATAACCATTACATGTCATGCTTGTAGCCTATACACATATCACATGCATGGAAGCTATTGACCAACACATTCATGAGAGTAGGCACCTTAGACTAAGTAGTAGTTAATTTCTTAAATTAGAACCAACAAATATAATATAAATCCAATTTCGATTACCTAGATTATTATAACATGATTTAGATAATCTTTTAGAATCATATGCAAAAGTAAGTTGAGGGACTTTTATAATAATCATAGCCATTTAATAAATAGTTAGCTAAGCAGGGTTATTCTTAACTTTGCAAAATCGATTTTTCATTCTACCAAAGAATTGATGATAAGTGCTTTAAAGGATATTTTAACTGAAGAACAAGTCAGAACTCAGAAAGAAGCACAAAGAATGAAAAATGTTAGAGAGAGAAAGAAAAGAAGGGGTTAGAGAGAGGGGGGAGAGAAGCATATAAAAAATAAGGGGCGTTAGACATCGTTAATAGTGGATTAGAAAAGAGATTGACACAGGAAGAGAGAAATCTTAAGGAAAATGGCACAGGGAGAAGAGATTCTTAGCTTGTAAAGCAACCGAGAGACTGGTATAGTAAATGGTAGAAAGATGGTTATTGGTGATGGAAGATGATCACGCAAACCAAAGGGTATTTGTGATGAGATAAAGAAAAGGGTTGAGATTTTCTGGTTTAGAGGCTGGTGAGGATTGAAAGTGGGTAAAATCAATAAAACATCAAAATTACAAAATATGCCATTGTGTTTTTCATTGTTTTTCAAAACAAAAGGACAAAAACAACTTTGAAGTGTTTTATATCTTCTGTTTTTTAAAGTCATAATCTATTCTTTTACTTTTAAAACCAACTTAACAAAAACAATTTGCCAAATAATATTTTTTTGGTTTTTATTTTTAAAAATTGAAAATTGTTTTAAAAAAACTTTTCAAAAAAGGCCTTAGTGGTTTAGTGATTGATTTTCCTTATAAACGGATTTTAACATTAAATATTATTGGTTGCTAAATTGGTCACTAATTGTAATTTAGTGATTGATTTAATTATTGATTTCTTTAATAAAAAGGATTTTAACATTAAATATTATCGGTCACTAATCGATAATTTTGTGGCCGATTTAGTGACTGATTTTTTTATGAATAGGGATTTTAGCATTAAATATTATTGGTCACTAAATCTATCACTAATGGACCAATTTTGTGACTGATTTTTCTTACAAACAGGGTTTTAGCATTAGATATTATTGGTTGTTAAATCGGTCACTATTTTCATTTAGTAACTGATTTTTTTCACCCTACTGTTGGCTTTATTCAGTCACTAATTCAGTCACAAAATCATCATTTTAGTGACTGATTATTTTCAGTCACAAAATTAATCTCTATACCACCCTTTTCTAGTGGTGATACACACAAGTAGAAAACCCCTAAACTAACTTATTATTTTATTTGAAAAATAAATTAAGAAACCTAAACTCAAACGAAAATTGTGTTCAATCAGCTTACAAAAAGATGCAGTAGTCGATTGAAAGGTTGTTGGGAAGAGATTGAGAGAGTAAAGAGGCTTCCTCCACAAACAGAGAAGGGGCACCAAAGTGGCTGTCAGAGGAAGAGTGGAGCTGTAAGGGTAAGAAGGTCAGTTGTGAAAAGAGAGGCCACCAGACATGTGTGCACTTGTCACAACCCGATTTAGGAAGGTGACTGGCACATGAGGAACCAACCCCATGGAAGCTTTTTCGATAACATGTCATGCATAAAATATAATTTTCATTTCAAAACATGATTCAAATATAATTTAAATATACTTTTCTTGTGTTCCAACATATAATTCCATAATCATAAATTCTGTAAAATACTAGCTTAAGTTCATTCAAAACATAATTTCATAACTCATCTAGTAATATAGTAATGAAAATAATGCATGGTCCGAGATGCTGGTTGCCCAAAATACTGGAGCACTCTACTGAACATAAACTATAAATAACTTCACTTCAAAATGAAGCTCACTAAAGAATTGCTAATAGCTACTGAAGAGAAGCCTGGGAGGTACCTGGGGCTGAAATTGTATCTGAAAAGGGGAGGAGGGAGCGAGTTATTAAACTTAGTGTGTGAATTTTTATCTATAACAAACATGGAATAACTAAGGAAATATATATATATATATATATATATATATATATATCTATATATATTAATGGAACAAGAAAAAATCATTTTCATATATACTACATAATAATGGAAAAACATATAATCATTGTAAGGAAACATAACATAAAACCATTCTAAGGAAATTATTGCAAACAAGAACATCTAATTGATAGCAAATAGCCACTTGCAAACCGTGTCCCTTGTGGACAAGCTAAGGCCACCTAACTAAGTCCTTTATCTGTGATTTAGAAAAAAAGTATGATTGCCAGGGTGATTGTCCCTCATGGACAACATGGTATAATGTTAACAAAATTGCTACTATTAACTCACAAATACGTTTTTCTCTAATTCTTTTCTTACACTCATGCTTATGCTAAAAGGGGGTTTGTAACATAAATCTCAAAGACATTGTTCCAAAAACTCAATGGTCTTATGTAATTCTAAAATATAATTTCATGAGTAAGAATGAAAAACATAATTTTCCAACTTCTTGCAATTCACAATAAACCATATATTCATAGCATTCCAATTTCTAAAATCATGTATTCTAATTTATAATGCTAGGAAAATTATTATAATTGTAACACCCTAATATTTAACTCAATACGCCTAGGACGTATTTAAGTTAGGTATTAGTTATTACTCTTTTGTTTCAGTTTTTGATTCAAAACTTCTTGAAAAATACTTTAGTTAAAATATGGGTAAATTTTTTTTTGAACTTTAAATACCAAAATGTAAGCCGTGCATGCTAGATATCTAACATCATGTATCTTGCCTGTGTAAGAGAGATGTTAGAAACAAATAACGGATAAATATATAATACAACCATGGCACAACATAACTCAAATGTTAATAACATATCAATAACTGTATCGTAATAGTGATGTCTTGTAAACTTAAGGACATCAATATATATCCATCAATAGAATACAAACTGATATATGAGATATGATCACTCTAAAGGCAAATATCCAAAGGAAAGTCATCTCCGTAGCTCTTCATCCAGTCTCAAGGTAAATCACGAACTACACCATCATTCATGTCTGGAAACGACACGGAAAAGAAAAAGGGATGAGAAACTTATACAAGAATCTCAGTAGGGCTTCCCGACTCTAACACAAGTGTCATCGTCATCATCCCCAGGAACGTCGGGTTTAATTATGAAAATGGTGAACATATATATAAGGTTCATTTATTAAGTTATAAATACTATTAGTCGAGACCCATATCTTTTAGCATGAATCTTAATGTCATGAATGCAATATATTAGTCATTGATGCATGTCAATATCATAAAATTCATAAAATGATGCATATGATATAAAGAACATCATGATCATCATTCTTACAGGTTACTTAAACTTCTTTATTCTCTTTTCCTTGGGGGCCGCCCTATAATTCTCTTTTTTCTCGAGAGTTCTAGGTTATGAGCTCATACCTCACTAGTCGTCACTAGCGTAATCTTATCCCTTTTGATAAGTTAAATTCCCGACTCTTAAGGTACGAGATAGGGGGCATTAGGATCAACTTTCATAACCTTTAATTCGGGGAGTCTAGAGGATCATTTCCATGTGTTTTATGTCACCTTAAATCTTGGCATGATATATATAGATGCAAACATAAATAACTCATCATTAATATTTCATGCTCATAAACTTTAGAACTTATGCATCTCAATGAATCAGACATAACCATAACATGCCATAAATCAAATCACATAAACATGCATCATATTTCATTACACATATCCATAAGCCATATAAATCTCAATATATGAACATAGCCATCACAAGATATCAATCACATTCATCTCATCAAATTATCAATATTTATGTTTAAGTCCCCAAGGGTCAAATCACAATTTCTCAAAGATTACGGGTCAAAATGTAATTACCCCTTTTTAACATCTACTTATTAATTAAAGACCTTTAACTTTAACCAATACATTTCAAGAGACATATAACTATCAGAAACCATTCAAACTCATCATAAAAACCTTTTAGGGCCATAGACTAAATTTAACATATTTTAGGGGTCAAAGTACAAAGTTACTTATTTTTGACACTTATCAAAAGCCAATACTTCTAAAACGTTCTCTAAACATCATAAATGGTATTCTAAACACATATACACACAGATATCATTATTTACTCTAATTAAAATCCTTTGAATAAAAAAAAATACATAATTGATAGTTTAGGACACAACTTTCCGCATTTTATGAATCGGTCAAAACTAATACTTGTAATTATTCTTTTCAACCTCTAAGATACCAAAAATAATTTATACATCAAATACTAATAATTATAATGTATATAAACCATAAGATCAGTATCAAATTAGTGAGGAATTAATCCAGAAAATTCATTGTCTAAAGCTTTATAAAATTACGATTTTGATCCTTTCTAATTATTAGTTTATCTCAAAAATGCTAAAAACAATTCTTACATCAATTATAAGTAATTTATACACATTCAAACATTATAAAATAGCATTCTAACTATTTTATTTAAATCAGGTCAGTAACATAATTTTTAAATCAAAAAGCTTGAGAAAAACATAATCTTTAACATCTTTGGATTTCTAACTCTAACAAAAATTATCTAAGTGATTTAAAGACAAGATCAAAGCCTTAAAAAAATAAAATAAACTAATTTTAATACCAAGAACATCAAGAGGCTGAAATTAACTTAATTTAAGTATAAGAATTCCTATTTAAGATTAAAGAAGTAAGTTTTGAGCTTTTAGAGATTTAGGTGATAGCAAGAATCATAGATATGCTATGCAATCCATTTTTAATCTTTATCATTATAAGGTGATAACTTGGAAATATAAACATGATATGTAATACTTCAAATATAAATATGAAGATGCAAGTTTATTTTTAGATCTTCAAAGTTTAGTGATAACTTGAAACATAAAATGCGTTACTTGAAATTTACACATGAGAATGCAAATTCATATTATTATCTTAAAGATTTAAGATGATGACTTGAAATTAAATATGATTATGCAAGGCTTGGAATTTAAATATGATGTGCAAGAACTTGAAACATAAATATGGATGCTAGTTCATTTTTATATCTTGTTAAGCTTAAAACTCAAAACTTAGTAATTCCTTTATTAATCTTTTAACATCAAGAATTAAACCTTGGGCTTTAGAGTTCATTTAAATGATGGATTCACAACCACCACCATGATTCCTTATCATCAAGCCATGGTCATTATCAAATCATAAAAATCAAAAATATAAAGAAAGAACAAGAGAAAGAACATGAAATAAAATCCCTACCAAGTTGTTTCTTGTTATCAAAAGATAATGCTTGATCTTTAGAGAAGTTAGGAGAAGAAAATATGTCCTTGATATGTCCTTGAAATTCAGCCAAGATTAGAGCAAATGGAGGAAGGATTTTTCTTGTGTTTTTGTGTTTGATAATGGGAAGGTTATGTGTTTAGGAGTTGATTTATGGTTGGAATGTGTATGCTTGCGGTTTAGAATTTGATTAGAGGTTGGGAATGGAGTCTCTTGAGTGTGAATGAGGAAGAAGAAGAAAGCTTGACGTATTGAGAGAATTAGAGAACTTTGAGCAAACTTTGAGTAAGAAAACTATCAAGTAAGAAAATGCTAAGGCTAGGAATATTTGTGTGTGCATTTAGGCAATGGAAGAGCTCATATTTATAGGCCAAGGAGGGCTGTATGGCAGCTGCCTTGTGGTTGGAAAAATGGAGTTTTTAGTTCATTTTCAATTAAAGAAAACATGGAAAAATAATGCTTTTATTCTTGTAATAATTTGGTTCATGCATAATGTAACATCCTAATTTTTAACCCAATACTCTAGAACATAATTAGGTTAATCATTAGTCTGTTACTTCATAGTTCCCATTTTTACCTTGAAATACTTAGCGGAAAATACGGTAAATTTTTTTTTGTGAAATACAAAGTGAGAGCTGCGTGATGCGATATAACATGTAACGGACAAAACATACATCTCATAACATCATAGCATAAGGCACATAAAGGCATATCATGAGAAACACTGAATATCACCTCATATTATATATATAACTTACCCACTTATAAGTGTGGGACTTAATTTGGTACAAAGGAATAAATGAAAGATAACACGACATAAACATAAACATAAACTACTCCCCTACCTGAGTGCATCTAATGGGATAACCTCTAAACAAAAGAAGGTTTATCTCCATCTAAGTGGTGTGTGCTCTGTCCCGGGCCATCCACAGCCTCCTACTGGCGACTATCCCTTGAGCGTGGCACGTAACCAGGAAACTGAGCAAGCTCCTCCGGCGTGAATAGGCGAAATGAGGCTCGGAAGTGACCTCCACGGCGTGGCCTCATCTTCGGTCGTCGTGCAAGCCTCGGCTGAGTCACGAAGGGCTCGCTACCCTCCCCAAGGTCCATGGGTATGGTGGGGGAAGATCCCTCGGAGGGTACCTGGGCTGTTGAATCCTCGGAATGATCCGTCTCCGAAAAAGATGACGGGCAACGGGGCACATACTGGGGGTAGTCTCGAGCAGGCCAGAGACGGTGGAGTACTGGCGAAGCCTCTCCTCTCGAGGACGTCTTGCGCTCGAACACCAGGTCATCGCCAAAAGGTGAGACGGGGGAGAAACGATGGGAATGTACAGGGGGAGTGAAAGGTTGACCCATGAACATGAATACTCTAACCGTGCATCGACCCACAAAATGGAATGACCCGTGGTCCGGGTCATGGTACACCTCCCATGTCGGCGTGTCCACGAACACCACGAACGTTGCCATCTGAATACGTGATGGAAAGAAGAGATAGAGGGAGTGAGAATCTTACTAAAGAATCTCAGTAGGGCCTCCTACTACCTAGTTGTCATCATCTACGTCCTCAGGAACCTTGGGTTTAATTATACAAAATGAGTGAGCATGCATTAAGTCCATTTCTAAGTTCTAAAACATAGTTTAGCCAAGGTCCATTCATTTTAGGATGATCTTAATGTCATGAATGCAACATAATAGAGAATGTATACATGGCGCTACCTAATGCACATACATAAATCATGTCATCAAGCATCATCATACTTAGTGGCATAAAGTGGCAATAGAAACATTCATATGGGACAAACTTAGTGACATAATCATAATCATGAAACCTCTCTTTCTCATGGGCCGCCCTAAAAGACAAGCGCTCTGGGGGTGCTCGGCCGAACCGGTGTCACCCAGAACGTGTCACATCTCTAAGTTATGAGCTCATACCTTAACTAGTCGTCAGTAGTTCTTACTTACCACTTAATGATAAGCGTATCATAAATCATAAATCCTGACTATCTGAGTATGGGTTAGGGGGCAATTCTCTTAGGGGTGCTCGGCCGAACCGGTGTCATCCTAGAACCCATCTTAGTACCTTAATTTTCAAAATCTCTTTATGTCCCCAAATTTGTCGGGAATTCGGCGGCACAAAGGCATTACGCCGAATTCCTTCCAAATTTGCTTTATGCCACATAAACATATATCCTCACGAATTCCTCATATGAATAACATTATCATTTTTCACATAACACATGCATCATCATAGAACATTCAAACGCTTACCCTTACGGTAGCTTATGCTTTGACCCTTACGGGTCTTAATCTTGAGATATAGTTTTCTAACATCCGTCGCTCATATGTTATACACCTAAGGGCTCATAATTAATCATCATTCCTAATCCTCACGTTCATACTCAAATCTGAAAAGCATAGACAGAATTTCTAACTTGTGATTACGGGGTTCTAGAACTTACGTTTTAGACCCTTTCTCGGTTCCGTCTTCGCCTAAGGAGCCATAAATTAAATCTAAATCAATTATGAGACATTCCTATGCTTTAGAACTAATAATAAATCACATTTATCATGTTGAAATGTTGCTGGACAGAATCCAGAAAACTAAATGTTCTAAGAGTTCTACATTTGCATTTTTACGGTTTTCTAGTTACTAGTTTCCTTATAGGTGCTAAAATTCAATTCTAATCCAAATGTTACCAAGTTTTTCATATCTAAACAATCCTAATCTGATTATATTCCCATTAAAACATTTTGGATAAGTTCCAAAAACAAATGGGTCTAAACTATGTTAAATTCTAGCTTTATGGTATTTCTAGTTACCTAGTTTCTTACCTATCATGCATAGAATCGTTTCTACATCATCATATGGTAATTTCACACATTCTAACACATCAAGGCATCATCATACAGCCATAAACTCATCATGATAGTACCGAAAACACCTAACTTCAATAAGAGAACTAAATTGACATTTCTAGGTACATAAGTTAACTAGTTTCTCTTGGAATCAATTTAGAATTTCTAAAACTCTTTGCAAATCATTTTAATTCATCAAGAGGCTAAGAGAAGCCTTAGGTCAGTGACCAAAATATATTTCATCTTCTAAAAGGGAATAAAGTCGTATCTCATGATAACATAACCTTGTAAAGATGTATAAAGCTTTAAGAAAAACTTAGAACATAGACTATTAGTCCTTGTAGCTAGATGAAAACTCATTGCAAGTCCATCATCACTACTTGGCCGAAAACATGCATTCAAAGAATGCATTCACATTAAACCTTAACTTGAAATGAAATGGGCAAGTCTTTGAGCTCTAGGTTCTTAAGTTATGACATAAAATAAACGTGCTCATGCTTTTCATTTTTAATCTTGCTTACAAAGTAAAGTGATGACTTAAAATAAATATGCAAGGCATAAACTTAAACGTGAAAGCTTGAAAGTAAATATGCAAGGTTCAATTCTTTATTTTAGTGCTCTTGGCCCAACAACAATCGACTTTAAGGCCGAAATAGATAGGCATTCGAGAAATTAATTTAGGTGATAATGCAAGTTCATTTCTTTATTTTAGTGCTCTCGGCCCAACAACAATCGACTTTAAGGCAGAAATAGAAAGGCTTTGAGAAGTAAATTAAGTGATGATGCAAGTTCCATTTTAATCTTTATGTTCTTAGGTGATAGCTTGAAAGTAAAGATGCATAGCAAGAATGTAAATATGAGTGCAAGCATAAAATAAATTATGCAAGTTCATTTTATCTTTCTAGAGCCCTTAACAAGACTTTAAAGGAACTCAATCCTCAACCCAAACTCATCCAACCAAGGTTAAGTAAAGCTTAGAGTTCTTAGAACTCAAGACAACATTTTTAGAAAATAAAAACATTGAACATGTAGAAGAAAAGGAAATGGCCGAAACATTCTAGGCAAGAAAAGAAATATTTGAAAACTCTAGAGTCTATGATCTTGGTGATATATTAACACCAATACCATGAGTCCTCATCATTGAGTTCATAGAACCATTTTAAAATACCATCAAAGCTAAAGTCCTCAAGAGTTCAAGAGAGGAAGAACTAGAAACATTTTTGCTCAAGAACAAAGATCAAGCTCTAGAGTTTGTTTCAAGTGATGAACATCATCATGAAACTCTCATCATCAAGCTCTCATTTCTTTGAACTCCAAGGCCTATGGCCGAAAATGAAAAGAAAAAAGGAGTAGAAGAGAAGTTCTAAAAAGAAACAAGAGAAACTATGAACATCAAACTTGAAACAAGAACTTTAAAGAAGAGAATACATGAAAGGAAATCCCTACTTAGTGTGATGATCTTGAAGATGGAAGAAGAAGATGAAGAAGATGGAGAGCTTGAAGAACTTGAAGAACACTAAAACTTTGAGAGAAAAAGAAAACTTTGAAAGTGCACTAACTTAGCAAATGATCTAAAAGTGGTGCAAGCTTCCCAAGGCCATCTATTTATAGAGAAATGAAGCAAATGGAGGGGGTGAGGGGATGATGAAGCTTCGGCCATGAGGAGTGCAGAATGGGAGAGAAAAATATCTCTTACAAGGCATGGTTCAAAGCATGGTGGAAGCAAGGTCAAGCATGGGCTCAAGTATGGTGAGGTATGGTTCAAGGCATGGTTCTTTGAGTGAGAAAACAATTCAACATGTGGCCAAATGGGGGTGAGAGTTTCGGCCATGTGCATCAGATTTGGGAGAGGATTAGTTTGCATTTTAATTGTGGTTTAGAGTTGTGTTTAGGTGTATCTTTGATTATGCTTAAGATTAGGAATTTGTAAGAAAGTGTTTAGGTGAGGAATTGGGTAATTAAGGTTGGTAAGACATAATTAGAGAGTGTTCTTGCATCATTAGTGAGTTATAAACTCATTTTAGTGTATAAACAATTCTAGACACAATTCCTTGATTTAAGGAATTGGAGAGAGAAAACACTATTCAAGATTCCAAGATTAGGAATCTTGAGTTCTAAAAAGGGATTTAAGTTTAATCTAAGCAATTTTAGGTTCTAATTAACTTTAATAAATTATTTTGACTCTAGATTAATTAGGGAAATTAATTAATCTTCGTTTAGAGCCTAATATTGCTTAGGTTTGCTTAATTACATCATTAAGCTCAAAAACACTATTTTAGGGGCAAAATCATAATTTTACACTAAAACTGCCAGGGACCACCGGGACTCAAACAGATGTTTTGAAATATGTAATAACATGGTTTTAAATCTCTGGGGAAAGTTCCGGGCTCAAACGGCACTTTTACCCGCGTAAAACGCTACAGGGGTATTTTGGTCATTTTGACTCGAAACTACGGAAAATGAGACTTTCGCCTTCGGAACCACTCAAGGGTCATTCAATCCCCTTCAAACATTGAGTTGGCCCTTCGAGGACTGCCGAGTCGGCCATCCTCGAATTCCGGGCCGAAAATGACCTCAGGGGTATTTCGGTCATTTTCCACTCAGACAGAAAAATCGGGGTGTTACACATAATGGATGAAAACACTAAAATATGATGCTAATGGGAGACATTGTTACTGATCACATCATGGCTGAAATGGGTGGGTTTTCTTTTGAATAAGCATAGCCAAAAATAATGCAAAAGAAAGCTAAGGGTATGGTGTTATGGTTGGATATGTTTCTTTGTTGGAAAAACAATTAAAATATGGTGAAAAAGAGACAAGTTGGCCACTAGTTTCTGATTCCTTTAGGATCAGATTGGTAATGTTTTACAAGTGGTAAATCATGTATTAGATGTGTATTTACTTAGGTAAAAGATTAGGAATTGATAGATTAGTGAAAATGGTAAAAGGTTAAGTGTTTAGGACAATACAAGACAGGGTAAAAAGAGAAATCATATACCAGTAAATGAGGTTAATTTCAAATGAGTAAAAATCACTTTGTAACGTAGGTTCTAAACTTAGGATAAGAAAATGTAAATGTACAATATTTTACCTAAACCGAAAGCTTAACTTTGATCTCAATTATCACTAATTTTCTGAGCTTTCATAATTAAGGAAAGATAATTTAATTTTACCTTAGGTGATTTTAGACTCTAATTACCTCAGTAATTATTTTTAACCTTGGGTAATTAATTTTAAACTCAAGGTTAATGAATAAAATCAATTTGAGTTCAAATAGAGTTTTAATGCTATCTTAATTACACAAGTAAACCTATTTACCACAACTAGGGGTAGAAAGGTAATTTCATGTAAAAACTCCCTATAAATATTGGACAATCTCAAATCATACTTAAAATAGTCATTTTGAACCTTTGGGTGAAAATCGAATTTAAAGATTATATAATTTCATGAAAAATTACTGCAGGGGTAAAACGGTAATTTTACTTACGGTAAAAATTGAGAATTGAGATTTTTACCTCTAAGGCACATATAATCCCCATCAGGCATAAAATTAACCCCTTAAAGATAATTTAGATTGGTTATCCTTGATTTCTAGGTAAAAATGACCTTAAGGGCATTTTTGTCATTTTACACGTACAGAAAAATCAGGATTTTCGACTTTCGCATGAATCGCTAATCAAGTCTCCTATGATGTTTCTCTAATGTCATATTCCTTTATTGAGGATTATTTGACCTCGAATTACGTGTAACAATTACCTAGGGGTATTTTGGTAATTTTTACATAGCAGTAAAAATTGGGGCGTTACATTTCTCCTAACCAATAGGGTTATAAGCTTAAACTCACTCACTTTGAGGAGTTGAGTGTGAGGTATCACCACCAACTTGACTTTGGGAGTTAGGGAAGGCACCAACAACTAAGGGGATTAACAATATGCTTGGTTTCACATTTGAGTTACCAAAATCATATTCAACACACATCAATTGTGATTTTTAGGAAAAAAATTTATGTTTGGTTAATTATTGGCACAATCAATTCTATGTGTAATGTAACACCCCGATTTCTCTGTCCGAGGGAAATGACCAAAATGCCCCTGAGGTCATTTCCTGACCCGAACTCGAGGGTAACCAACTCGGTCGTCCTCGAAGGGTCAACTCAATGTTTGAAGGGGATTAAATGGCCCTTGAATGCTTTCGGAAGCGAAAATTTCGTTTTCAGCTTTAGTCAAAATGACCAAAATACCCCTATAGCGTTTTTATGCGGGTAAAGGTGCCGTTTGAGCCCGGAACTTTCCCCAGAGGTTTAAAAACATGTTTTCATGTGTCTAGAGGTCTCTGTTCAAGTCCCGGTGGTCCCGGGCAGTTTTAGTGCAAAATTACGATTCTGCCCCTAGAATAGTGCTTTTGAGCTTAATGACGTAATTAAGCAAACCTAAGCAATATTAGGCTCTAAACGAAGATTAATTTATTTCCCTAATTAATCTAGAGTCAAAATAATTTATTAAAGTTAATTAGAACCTAAAATTGCTTAGATTAAACTTAAATCCCTTTTTAGAACTCAAGACTCCTAGTCTTGGAATCTTGAATAGTGTTTTCTCTTTCTAATTCCTTAAATCAAGGAAATGTGTCTAGAGTTGTTTAGACTCTAAATTGAGGATTTAACTCACTAATGGTGCAAGACCACTCCTTAATTATGTCTAGACCACCTTAATTACCCATTTACCTTACCTAAACACTTTCTTACAAATTCCTAATCTTAAGCATAATCAAAGATACACCTAAACACAACTCTAAACCACAATTAAAATGCAAACTAATCCTCCCCATGGGCTGATGCATTTCTGCCAGACCTCATCCCCTTTGACCACATATTAAATTGTTTTCTCACTCAAAGAACCATGCTTGAAGCCATACCTTGAACCATACCTCACCATACCTTAAGCCATACCTCACCATACCTCAAGAACACATTATCTCACCTCATGGAACTCATGGAATGCCTCCAATCTGCACCTCATGGCCGAAGCCATCCTCCCCCATGAGCTCCCTCCATTTGTTTCATTTCTCTATAAATAGAATGCCTTGAGGAGCTTGCACCACTTTTAGATCATTTGCTAAGTTTAGGAAACACTCAAAGCTTTTCTTTTCTCTCAAAGTTCTAGTGTTCTTCAAGTTCTTCAAGCTCTTCAAAGTTCTTCATCATCTTCATCTTCTTCTTCCATCATCAAGTTCATCACACCAAGTAGGGATTTTCTTTCAAGTACTTCTTTCTTTAAAGTTCTTGTTCTAGCTTTATGTTCATAGTTTCTCTTGATTCTTTTAGAACTTCTTTTCTTCTCCTTTTTCTTTCTCATTTTCGGCCATGGGCCTTGAAGTTCAAAGAAATGAGAGCTTGATGATGAGAGTTTCATGATGATGTTCATCACTTGAAACAAACTCTAGAGCTTGATCTTTGTTCTTGAGCAAAAATATTTCTAGTTCTTCCTTTCTTGAACTCTTGAGAACTTTAGCTTTAATGATGTTTTAAAATGGCTCTATGAACTCAATGATGAGGACTCATGATGTTGGTGTTAATATATCATCAAGATCATGAACTTTAGAGTTTTAAAATGTTCCTTTTTCTCCTTGAAGATTTCGGCCATTCCTTAATTTTTTCTAAGCTTCATGGTTTGATTTCCTAAAAATATTATGTTGAGTTTTAAGAACTCTAAGCTTGACTTTACCTTGTTGGATGAGTTTGGGTTATAGTTTAAGTTCCTTTAAAGTCTTGTTAAGAGCTCTAGAGAGATAAAATGAACTTGCATAATTTATCTTATGCTTGCACTCATGTTTACATTCTTGTTATGCACCTTTACTTTCTAGCTATCACTTAAGAACATAAAGATTAAAATGGAACTTGTATCATCACTTAATTTAATTCTCGAAGCCTTTCTATTTCGGCCTTAAAGTCGATTGTTGTTGGGCCTAGAGCACTAAAATAAAGAATTGAACTTGCATTATCATCTAATTAATTTCTCGAATGCCTATCTATTTCGGCCTTAAAGTCGATTGTTGTTGGGCCAAGAGCACTAAAATAAAGAATTGAACCATGCATATTTACCTACAAGCTTGCACGTCTAAGTTTATGCCTCGCATATTTACTTTCAAGCTTGCACGTTTAAGTTTATGCCTTGCATATTTAAATTTAAGTCATCACTTTACTTTGTAAGCAAGATTTAAAATGAAAAGCATGAGCACGTTTAGTTTATGTCGTAACTTAAGAACCTAGAGCTCAAAGACTTGCCCATTTCATTCCAAGATAAAGTTAAATGTGAATGTATTCCTTGAATGCATAATTTCGGCCAAGTAGTGATGATGGACTTGCAATGAGTTTTCATCTAGCTACTAGGATCAATAGTCTATGTTTTAAGTTTTCCCTAAAGCTTTACAAATCTTTATAAGGTTATGTCATCACAAGTTGTGATTTTATTATCTTTTAGGAGATGGAATATGTTTTGGTCAGTGACCTAAGGCTTCACTTAGCCTCTTGATGAATTAAAATGTTTTGCAAAGAGTTTCTAAGTTCTAGATCGATTCCGAGAGAAACTAGTTAACTTATGTACCTAGAAATGTCAATTTAACTCTCTCTTTTAAGTTAAATGTTTTCGGTTTTGATGTGATGAGTGTGATGCTGTATGATGATGTTTTGATGTGTTGGAATGTGTGAAAATATCATGTGATGATGTAGAAGCGAACCTATGCATGATAGGTAAGAAACTAGCTAACTAGAAATACCGTAAAGCTAGAATTTAACATAGTTTTGACCCATTTGTTTATGGAACTAATCCAAACTGTTTTAATGGGAACATAATCAGATTTAGATTGTTTAGACATGACAAACTTGGTATCATTTGGATTAGAATCGAATTCTAGCACCTATGGGGAAACTAGTAACGAGAAAAACCGTAAAAATGCAAATGTAGAACTCTTAGAACATTAATTTTCTGGATTCTGTCCAGAACCCTTACAACATGATAAACATGATTAATAATTAGTCCTTAAGCATAGGAATGCCTCATAATTGATTTAGATTTAATTCATAGCGCCCTAGGTGAAGACGGAACCAAGAAAGGGTCTAAAACGTAAGTTCTGGAACCCCATGAACCCAAGTTAGAGGATTTGCCCTATGCTATTCAGATTTAAGTATGAACATGAGGATTAGGAATGATGATTAATTATGAGCCCTTAGGTGCATAAAAATATGAGCGACGGATGTTAGAGAATTATATCTCAAGATTAAGACCCGTAAGGGTCAAAGCATAAGCTACCGTAAGGGTAAGCGTTTGAATGTTTTATGATGATGCATGTAGTATGCAAATGAGGATGATGATTATTCATATGAGGAATTCATGAGGTTATATGTTAATGTGGCATAAAGCAAATTTGGAAGGAAATTCGGTGTAATGACCGTTGTGCCGCCGAATTTCCGACAAATTTGGGGACTTAAAGAGATTTTGAAAATTAAGGTACTAAGATGGGTTCTAGGATGACACCGGTTTGGCCGAGCACCTCCATAGAACTCATGTGACATCGGTACCATTTTACACTCTTAGGTGACACCGGTTCGGCCGAGCACCCCTAAGAGAATTGCCCCTAACCCGTACTCAGATAGTCGGGATTTATGATTTATGATACGCTTATCGTTAAGTGGTAAGTAAGAACTAGTGACGACTAGTTAAGATATGAGCTCATAACCTAGATGTATGACACGTTCTGGGTGACACCGGTTACCGAGCACCCCCAATTCGATTGTCTTTTAGGGTGGCCCATGAGGAAGAGAAGTTTCATGATTATGATTATGTCACTAAGTTTTGTCCCATATGAATGTTACTATTGCCACTTTATGCCACCAAGAATGATGATGCTTGATGTTATGTTTTATGTATGTGCATTAGGTAGTGCCATGCATACATTTTCTATTATGTTGCATCCATGACATTAAGATCATTCTAAAATGAATGGACCTTGGCTAAAATATATTTTAAAGTTTAAAATGAACCTAATACATGCTCAGTCATTTTGTATAAATAAACCCAAGGTTCCTGAGGACGTAGATGATGACACCTAGGTAGTAGGAGGCCCTACTGAGATTCTTTAGCAAGATTCTCACTCCCTCTTTCTCTTTCTTTGCGTCACGTCTTCAGATGGCGACGTTTGTAGTGTTCGTGGACACCCGGACATGGGAGGTGCACTATGACCCGGGTCACGGGTCATACCATTTGAGGGCAGTGCAGTGCGGCGAAGTTTTCATGTTCGTAGGGCGCCTTCGCTCATCCTGTGCACACCCATCGCTTCTCCCGATCGCACCCTATGGCGACGACGGCGGGTTTTGAGCGTCTTGGCGCACGCATGACGAGAGAGTGCTCGCATGCACACCGCCGCCTTAGCCATGCGAGACTATCCCGACACGTGCCGGACCTACTTCTCCGAGACCGACCCGTCCGAGGACCCGCCTACTCATCCGTATAGCGAGAGCTCTGCCCCCTCTCCACCATTGATGAGGGAGGGCAGTGAGGATACCGTGACTCAGGCTCGACTTGCACGCATTTACCGAAGATGCGGCCACACCGCGGGGTTACTCGATCCCGCTCCGCTTCTTTACGCCGAGGAGCTCGCCACAGCTTCGGATACTTGCCTCGTTCACGAGACGGACGTCAGTAGGAGGTGACGATCGACCGATGGAGTACCCGGTTAGAGCACACACCACTAAGATGGGGATAAACCTTCTTTTGTTTAGAGGTTATCCCATTAGGTGCACTCGGGTAGGGGAGTAGATCATGTTTATGTTTATGTTGTATTTCCTTTCCTGTACTTTCCTTGTACTAAACTAAGTCCCACACTTATAAGTGGGCAAATTATATATATATGAGATGATCTTCAGTGTTACTCATGGTGTGCCTTATGTTATGATGTTGTGAGACATTTGTTTACCATACATGGTTTACCGCTTATCGCATCACGCGGCTCTCACTTTGTTTTTCAAAAAAAAATTTACCCGTATTTTCCGCTAAGTAATTCAAAGTTAGATGAGGACTATGAAGTAACAGACTAATGATTAACCTAATTATGTTCTAGAGTATTGGGTTAAAAATTAGGATGTTACATGTAAACCTCTATTTAACTATAACCAACTCGAAGTTGCTTTCACATTGAACATTTCACATTTGACAATTATGGGTAATTGACTTTCTAGTTTTATCCCTCATATACGTAACTTTTGCATGCTTTTTATTATCTATATTTTATCCATTTTGGTAATTACACATCTAAAAGTAATTTTAATCAATACTATCCAAACAATGTTTTTTTTTTAACTAAAATCACTTTGAAAGTAAAGATATCCAAACATAAACCATTTTACTTGAAAATCAATTTTAACTTAAATCAGTTCCTTCAAAATCAAATTTTAATACCTTAGGTACACATGTCTCTAGACAAACCTAGTATATACTTAGGGTCCTCCGGGACCCACCTGTGTTGTTAGGAAGACCCCAGATGCATGAAAGAGCCCTTAAGTGTGGAGCATGCAACTTTGAGATCGCTATAGCAGCCAGGTTGTTTAGACTTAGGCATTGTTTGCCTTTGGAGACCATGTAACAAGGTGGTTTTACTCTATTGACCGCTATAACAGTGCCCCTGGTATAAAAAACAGTGCAAAATAAAGTAGTTTTATTTAATGACTCCTTTCTTTATTTAAACTCTTCCTCACACGATTTTTCACTCGAAAATCGAATGCTAATATCCCCCAAGATGTTCCTTTCCCCTCTCACACAAAATCCAAGCTTCCTCCTCCATCTAATCCCTTTGGGTAATTGTTTCTTCATGAAATCCTTCAAGTTTCATCTTGTTCTTCCATTTTTATGTCTAGGGCTCCCTCATGCATGACTTGGCATCTTTTCCCTTCCCCCAAATTTGCCTTATCATGTTCTTGAGTGTCTCATATGTTTATGTTGGTTTTGTGGCAGTTGTTGGTTGTCATGACCTGACTTAGGAGCATGACCGGCACGTGAGGAATTCCATCTCCACGTAAGCCTCGTGACCTCTGAGTCTCTCTATATGCATAAAATAATATGCTTTTCATTTTGAAATCACAACTTTCTCTAAAACTCTATATAAAGTTTATATCTAGAATTATAAAACTGAAATACTTGATATATGAAACTCTGAAATTATCTTTATCATACTCTGAAAATCCATTAACACATGAACTGAATCATAATTACATCTCAGGTTTATTTCATAAACTCTATTCAAGCTCTATAATTTCAATCCATACTTGTGAACTGGAAATATACATAGTTGTTCAAATACTGAAATCAAATACATAATCTGAAAATGGTTTGAATCCTGCCTGCACACCTATTGGAGCACTCTACTCTAATTAGACTCTAGCTAGGCCTTACTTCAAAGTAAGACTCACCACTGAGAAGGCAATGTCTGCCAAACTGAAAGCTGAGCCACATTTGCATCTGCAACTATGAGGAGGAAAGGAGAGGAGTGAGTCAATGGACTCAGTGAGTGAGCTCTCACCCATCACCCATATGGGACAACCAAGGGAAATACTATAATACAATATACATGCAATAATCATAAACTGTTTGATAATCTCATAGAAAATATATCTCTGTATTCATAAATTCATAGAAAAACATCTCTAAATTCTTACTTCAACAAGAAAATCATTCCTTATATACATAATAGCTTTTAAATCAAATATTCCCTAAAAAAACATCATTAATCTATGAAAACATAAATAACGGTATTCTAATAAAGAAACAAGAATCTCTGGTTATGCCCAATTCATAACACATAACAAGTCCCATTTATGATTTCTCTAGCCCTAGGGGTGACTTGGTATACCAAGGTTAACGGAGTAACTGCCATTAACTCACAGTCTGTTTCTCTATAGCTACCATAGGTTTTCTCGGTCATAAAATACTTATTTCTCTAAAACTCTCACATATGCTTGTGCTCTACTCTGGAAATCATCATAATATTTCACAAATCTCTAGACATAATCATATCCATACTCTAACTCTCTATAAAACTGTTTGAATATGAAAACTCTTGAAATTCTAAAAGCTCTGGACTCATATAACTCTAACAACATGACTTTAGCATAATTGTGACTGTGAAATCATGCCCAAGGGATCACTCGCTTGCAGGCATTCCGATTTCAAGCTCACAGAATATGTATCTGGCAGTCACTCTGAATTATACTGAATTCCATACTTTTGGAATATCACAAAACTGGATTTCTAAAATCTCATTTCTCAAGATAATCTCTAGTATTATAATAAAACATCTTTGCTCTATATTCTTTGCCAAAATATCTTAACTGATATTCTAAAATCATATTTCAAAATCTCTAGTCTTGAAGTATAAGTATGTCATAACTCTTGAAACATATTAGACATGCTAAAAACTTATTAAATCATATACTCTCGTACTAAATCTCTACATGAATATATATCTTCATAGCACTCTATACATCAATCATGGTCCCATGGTTTTCTAAATACATAATTCATGCTCTTTAAAAATCATACTTTGCCTAGATTGCCATACTTGCAAAATCATATATATATAATCATAATTTCATCTCTAATGTCATATTTGACAATTATCATGCATAAAATGTATTCACAGTGACTAAACTAAGGCTATAAGATCAAACCCACTCACCTGGAGGGGAGCAAATAGTGGCGTCAATGCCAATGGATTTTTGGATAGGAGGAATGACACCAACGTCTGCCATTGAAGTCACAAAACTCTAGGTTAGTCTCCAATAACCTTTAGATTACTTGACATAACTTTGACAACATGGGGAATTAAAGTCAGGTTTCGGGCATCTTTATCGCAGCGAACACTTTTCGCTGTAGTAAACAAACCTCACTGTAGTGAACAACCCTCACTGTAGTGAGTCCTCGGCTCGCCATCTCTTTGCAGTGAACATACCTTGTGGTAGTGAGTCTATCTGCAGAATCCCGCACCCTCACTCGACGATAACAGCAACGAAGATAAAAAGAGTACCCAAACTCTAGGTTATGAAATGGGAACGAATGGAACAATAAAAACCCATAAATCTTTTACCTTTGATCTTGGATTAAGATGAAATGAAGTGAGATTGAGTGGAAGAGGGTTTGGAGAAAGTTAGGGTGTAAGGTTTCCGAAAATAGGATCAAAATCCCGACTTGGGGTTTTTATATTGGGCCAAAATGAAAAGCGTTGTTTTACTTATACTATGCTGTCTCGGCCCTGCTCGCTGCAGCGAGCCAGCTAAGGCTCACACTCACTACTTGCTCACTGCAGTGAACTTTCTGACTTGCTAACTCGTTGCAGCGAGCCTGCCTGCAGAATCTTGCAGCACTAGCACCCTAATTCCATCCTTTGACCCTTCACATCACCGGGGCTTTCTTGGCAACACAGGCAGCTCCTGGGAGATCCTTGGGCAGTACCGGACTCATCCAAGGACATGTGTACTTGCGATATCACATTGGTGCCACCCCTACTTCATGGAGCTCCTTAGTTGTTGATGCCTCCAGTTTTCCCCTTCCAGGTAAGTAGGTTTGAACTCATAATCATAGTCTCATTATTATGAGTATGTTTTATGCATTATGTGTGTTAAACATGAAATTTGAGATGAAATATGACATAGATACTATTTTATAATTGACACCAAGCTGGCAAGAATTATGAATTTGATTATAGTATGATAAATGTATTTTAAGAAAACAATGGGACTATAATTTGAATTGTTATGTACCATGAAAATGTTTTACATGTTTTTGGAGAGATTCACTGGAAAGTATATGGTTTAGAAATGTTTATGAAAGTTGTCAAATGCATTTTATGGATTACGATATTGCCATGTTTTCAAGATTTGGGATTTTAGATTATACTTTTAGAATATTCTGTTATATTGTAATGGAAAACCGTTGAATAGAATATGATTTATCTTAAAAATAAATATGTTATTATGATTTTTCTTAGTCGTCACGATTATGAAACAGATAGTTTAAAATATGGCATTAGAGATATCAAGTTTGTGAAAGTATTGTTTGCTCTAGAACCCTTTTAAAAGCTTTAATGAAATATGTTTTGAATGACAACAAAGCCAATTTAAAGAAAATACTTTGAAGAATGATTAATATTTATTTTGAGTTTCTTGAAGTAACAAATAGGTTCTACTGTTAGCATAATAAGGCTTATTTAAGCAAGAATAATTTCACTTTACATGTGCAAATATGCTTTATCTCATTTAAAGAGATATGAACTAAATGAAAGTGATAATTATGTTCATGCATGAGCTTAAAATGTCTAGCGATTTGAAGAAAAGCAACCAGTATAAGAAACCAAGATTTCGGACTTTAGAAAATAGCACTAGACTTTAGAAAGTACACTTGAAATGAAGATATCAGTCCAACATTGGAGCCAAAGTATTCTACTATCTTCAATCATCACACTCATAATGCTTCATTCAACAACAAGCTCTAATTGAAGACAAGAACACCAAAGAATCATCTGGGAAATAATTCTACACGTCAGAAAGATCACTTATAGTGATACAATGCGTTCTACAAGAAAAGGAGGGAAAATTTGAAATTCAAATTTGAATTTGAAAGTCAAAACCTAGTGTCGAATTGGTGTGTCATTTTCAGAACATCCTAATTTTTAACCCAATACTTTAGAACATAATTAGGTTAACCATTAGTCTGTTACGTCATAGCTTCCTTGTTACTTTAAAATACTTAGCGGAAATACTGGTAAATTTTTTTTGAATTATAAAAGCAAAGTGAGAGCCGTGCGACACGTTAATTAGTAATGCACGAAAGGCAATAAAGCAAGCGTCGCATAGCAACATGACATAAACACATAAAAGCACATCATAATAACATTGAACTGCATATTTATATAATATATGATATGCCCACTTAGGTAGAGTGGGACTTAGTTTAGTACAACTAGAATGAAAATACATGGAAACGAAAGTACAACAAAGATGATAAAAGAAACTCTCCTAACTTTAGTGCGCCTACATATAGATAGCCTCAAGACAAAAAGGGCTATCCACGCCTAGCCAAAGCTCGGGCGCCAAAACCGACGATCGTCTCCTACTGTGGGCCTCTCTAGAAAGGAGGGATGTACCCGATCCACTGGGCGATCTCGGCCGGAGTGGCGATGCGCTGCATCAATTGGGCGTGAGTTCTACTGCGGGGAACCATCCTCACCCGTCCTCCACGTACTGGCTGAGCGACGGAAGCCTCGTTACCCTCCCCAACATCCATCGGCACAGTGGGGGAGGATCCCTCGGAGGGTACCTGAGTGGCAGAGTCCTCTGAAGGGTCCGTCTCGGAGAATGATGAGGGCGAGCGAGGTACATACTGTGGGTAGTTCCGGATGGCAGAGGCCGTCGGTAGGGTGCGGCGGATCTGCTCCTCTTGAGGGCGTGCACGCTCGAACACGAAGTCGTTGCCATAGGGTGAGACAGGAGAGAATCGATGGCTATGTACGAGGTGACTAAAGGGCCGTCCAACGAACATAAACACTCGAACGACGCAGCGGCCCACAAAATGGTATGACCCGCGATCCAGATCATGATGTACCTCCCAAGTTGGGGTGTCCACAAAAACCACGAACGTCGCCGTCTGAAGACGTGACGGAAAGAAAGAGATAGAGGGAGTGAGAATCTTGCTAAAGAATCTCAATAGGGCCTCCTACTACCTAGGTGTCATCATCTACGTCCTCAGGAACCTTGGGTTTAATTAACAAAATATGTGAGCATGCATTAAGTCCATTTTTAGGTTCTAAAACATAATTTAGCCAAGGTCCGTTCATTTTAGCATGATTCTTAATGACATGGATGCAATCATATTAAAGGATGTATGCATGGCTCTACTTAATACAAGAATAATCATCATATCTTTAAGAACATCATAATAGTGGTGTAACGCCCCGATTTTCTGTCTGAGTGGAAAATGACCAAAATGCCCCTGAGGTCATTTTCGGCCCGGAATTCGAGGATGGCCAACCCGGCAGTCCTCGAAGGGCCAACTCAATGTTTGAAGGGGATTGAATGACCCTTGAGTGGTTCTGGAGGCGAAAGTCTCATTTTCTGCAGTTTCGGGTCAAAATGACCAAAATACCCCTATAGCGTTTTTACGCGGGTAAAGGTGCCGTTTGAGCCCGAAACTTTCCCCAGAGGTTTAAAACCATGTTTTTACATGTTTCAAAGCAGTTGTTTGAGTCCCAGTGGTCCCGGGCAATTTTAGTGCAAAATTACGATTTTGCCCTTAGAATAGTATTTTTGAGCTTAATGATATAATTAAGCAAACCTAAGCAATATTAGGCTCTAATCGAAGATTAATTAATTTTCATAATTAATCTAAAGTCAAAATAAATTATTAAAATTAATTAGAACCTAAGATTGTTTAGATTAGATTTAAATCTCTTTTTAAAACTCAAGATTTCCAATTTTAGAATCTTGAATAGTGTTTTCTCTCTCCAATTCCTTAAATTAAGGAATTGTGTCTAGAATTGTTTATACACTAAAAATGAATTCCTATCTCACTAATGAAGCAAGACCACTCCTTAATTATGTCTAGACAACCTTAATTACCCATTTCCTTACCTAAACACTTTACTACAAATTCCTAATCTTAATCCTAATCAAAGATACACCTAAATATACATCCTAGCCCACAATTAAGGAACAACTTGTTCCCCAAGTCCTTCTAGAAAGGCATGGCCACCCATACCTCCCTCATGGCCACCCATACCACACCATGTCTTGAGCCATACCTAGGACCATGCTTTGAAGCATACCTAGCCATACTTCACCATGTTTTAGGTCATACCTCACCATACCTTGAACCATGCCTTTGAATGACCATTTGATGAAGATATTTCCTTCCTTTCCTTCCTCAATTTCGGCCACCCCCTCCATCCCTTCACCCTTGGGTTGTTTTTCTATAAATACATATGCAAATGAACTTGTAAGAACCTTTACTTCATTTGCTAGCTTTGAGTTTTCAAGAGTGTCTTGGTTTCTTTCTTTTCTTTCAAAGAACTCAAGAGTTCTTTCTTCTTCTTATCTTCTTCATCCTTTCCACCACCACACAACCACCATTAAATCCTCCTTGAAACACTTAGCCATATCATTCTCAAGATCAAACTCAAGAAGCACAACATCCTTTCTTTTTCTTCTCTCTTGGCTGAAACTTCCTTCAAGCCCAAGGGAAGATTTTTCTTCCATTCTCCTCTCAAGACCAAGCCTTGTTCATCCTCCAAGAGACATACCTTAGGTAGGGAGTTGTTTTGATAATTATTTCTTTGCTATGTTAAGATTTGTTTTTGGTTTAAAATGATGTTTTGAGGCTTTACCATTTCGGTTTCTTCCTTTTCTCCTTCCTTATGTATTTCGGCCATCAAAGTTTTGTTAGTTTCTCATGATAGCTTGATGATGAGTGTTTCTAGATGATGACCATGTGTTCATCACAATGAGACCTCTAGAGCTTGAGTTTTGATAAAAATGTTATTTATAATTTTGCTTCAAGGAATGATATTTTGTTTACTTTAGCTTGTTGTGATAAATTTGGGTTAAGGTTTAAGTTCCTTCTAAGTCTTGTAAGAGCCCTAGTAAAGATATAAAATGAACTTGCATATTTATATTTCTAGCACTTCATATTTATGTTTCAAGCTCTTGCATCTCATATTTACTTTCCTATGTCATCACTAAGCTCTAAAGATTAAAGAAAAGGACTTGCATTATCACGTTTAAGTTTCAAGCCTTTCATTGCACGTTTATATTTCGAGTCATCACTTAAAGAACCTAAATATTTAAAACGAGAGCTTGCATATCACCTAATTAATCTCGAAGCCTTTCTATTTCGGCCTTAAAGTCGATTGTTGCTAGGCCTAGAGCACTAAAATAAAGAATTGAACTTGCATATTTACTTTCAAGTTTCTCATATTTACTTTGTGCCTTGTATATTTGATTTCAAGTTCTTGCATTCCATATTTACTTTGAAGCTCTCACTTTATTTCATAATGAAGAATTAAAAAATGGAATGCATAGCACGTTTATATTTTGTCATCACTTAAGGAACCTAGAACTCAAAGACTTGCCCTCATTATCTCAAGCTAAAGTTTGATTATGGAAACATCCCCAAGGATGTAAATTCGGCCATGTGGTGTTGATAAACTCAAAATGAGTTTCATCTAGTCACAAGTGCCCATAATCTACGTCTTAGGATTTTCTTAAGCATAGGAGAACTCAAAGAATATTTCAAGTATGATTTTACGTTTTAAAACTCCAATTTTGGGCCAACTCAAATGGTTGCTACCCTTGTTTGGTTTGTGAGGATTTTTAGGAAACAAGTTGGTTTTCAAAGAGTTATAGGAAGTCCTAAAATGATTTCAAGAGAAACTAGTAACCTATATGTCTTGAGAATGTAAGATTATGTATTTCGCGGGAGCTATGCATTTCGGTTCTGCCTTGATGATTTGGTCGCTATATGATGATGATTTCATATGATAGAATGCGTAAAAATTATATATGTTGAGGTAAAAGCCTTTCTATGCATGTTAGGAAAGAAACTAGTCTTATCGATAAACCGTAAAGATGAGTTTTAGCATAGTTTTGACCCATTTATCTTTAGTTTCTTACCAAACTGTTTTAGTATGATAATAATCAGATTAGGATTGTTTAGATATGAAAAACTTGGTAACATTGGATGTAGGATTGAATTTTAGCACCCATAGAGAAACTAGTAACTAGAAAATCGTAAAAATGCAATTCTAGAACTCTTAGAATATTTAATTTTCTGATTCTGCCCAGCGCCCTTACAATGTAGTAAACATGGTTTATAATTAGTTCAAAGGCTTAGGAATACTTCATAATTGGTTTATATTTAATTTATAGCGCTTTAGGCGAAAACAGAATCGAGAAAGGGTCTAAGATGTAGTTTCTAGAACCCTCGTAATCACAAGATGTAATTTCTGCCCTTAAAGTGTAAGGCTGTCCAGATTCATTAACGAACATAAAAATTAGTAAGAATTATTAGTTGTGAGCCTATAGGTGCATAAAAGGATAAAAAAGGATGATAGCATAATTAGTTTTCAAGATTTAGACCCGTAAGGGTCAAAGCATAAGACACCATAGGTTTAAGAGCATAATGAGCTTTAATGTTTCATGCAAGTGTATGTTTTATTATGAGAACAATTTGAGCATATGATCTCTTATGAGAGTATATAGTGTTGATGTGTTGATGCTCACGCCATGATGCCTTATGCAAAATTATGATATTATGATGCTTATGATGCATACGATGATTATGATGCCTTATGTTGGTATTGAATGGCTATGTATGCTCCATATGTTTGGTGGCATAAAGCAAGTTTGATGGAAATCCAGTGTACGTCGTAATGCTGCCGAATTTCCCATCAAACTTGACTACTTGAGAAAAAGCTTGCGAAAACTCCTGGGTGACACCGGTTCGGCCGAGCACCCCTAGGATAGGTTCTGGGTGACACCGATTCGGCCGAGCACCCCCAGAACAGATGTGACATAGTACTGAGACGCATTTCTCCCGCTACGGTGGGGAGGAAACAAATCCGTGAGGGTATTGACATTGAGCTTGCCAAAGCGGACAATTCGCTGTGTACTAGATACCAGTAGAGCGTTTCAAAGAAGGAAATGATCCTAAGATAGGTGATCCAAGGAAGTAAAGTATACCCCCTCTATTAGCCCATATTAAATCTAGTGACGACTAGTCAGGATTGAGCTCATTCCTAGGCGATAGGTGAGATGTAGTTTGTAACATCCTAATTTTTAACCCAATACTCTAAAACATAATTAGGTTAATCATTAGTCTGTTACTTCATAGTCCTCATCTAACTTTGAATTACTTAGCGGAAAATACGGGTAAATTTTTTTTGAAAAACAAAGTGAGAGCCGCGTGATGCGATAAGCGGTAAACCATGTATGGTAAACAAATGTCTCACAACATCATAACATAAGGCACACCATGAGTAACACTGAAGATCATCTCATATATATATAATTTGCCCACTTATAAGTATGGGACTTAGTTTAGTACAAGGAAAGTACAGGAAAGGAAATACAACATAAACGTAAACATGATCTACTCCCCTACCCGAGTGCACCTAATGGGATAACCTTTAAACAAAAGAAGGCTTATCCCCATCTTAGTGGTGTGTGCTCTAACCGGGTACTCCATCGGTCGATCATCACCTCCTACTGACGTCCGTCTCGTGAACGAGGCAAGTATCCGGGAAACTGTTCGAGCTCCTCGGGCGTAAAGAGGCGGAACGGGGATCGAGAGTGACCCCCGCGGTGTGGCCGCATCTCCGGTCATCGTGCAAGTCGGGGCTGAGTCACGGTATCCTCACTGCCCTCCCTCATCAATGGTGGAGAGGGGGCAGAGCTCTCGCTATACGGATGAGTAGGCGGGTCCTCGGACGGGTCGGTCTCCAAGAAGTAGGTCCGGGGCACGTAATTGGGATAGTCTCGCATGGCTAAGGCGGCGGTGTGCATGCGGAGCACTCTCGTCATGCGTCTGCCACGCTCAAAAACCGCCGTCGTCGCCATAGGGTGCGATCGGGAGAAGTGATGGGTGTGCGGGATGGCGAAGGGCGCGTCTGAACATGAAAACCCGCACCGTGCACTACCCTCAAAATGGTATGACCCGTGAGCGGGTCATAGTGCACCTCCCATGTCGGGTGTCCACGAACACTACTGACGTCGCCATCTCAAGACGTGGCGGAAAGAAAGAGATAGAGGAGTGAGAATCTTGCTAAAGAATCTCAGTAGGGCCTCCTACTACCTAAGTGTCATCATCTACGTCCTCAGGAACCTTGGGTTTATTTATACAAAATGACTGAGCATGTATTAGGTTCATTTTAAACTTTAAAATATATTTTAGCCAAGGTCCATTCATTTTAGGATGATCTTAATGTCATGAATGCAACATAATAGAAAATGTATGCATGGCACTACCTAATGCACATACATAAAACATAACATCAAGCATCATCATTCTTGGTGGCATAAAGTGGCAATAGTAACATTCATATGGGACAAAACTTAGTGACATAATCATAATCATGAAACTTCTCTTCCTCATGGGCCACCCTAAAAGACAATCGAACTGGGGGTGCTCGGCCGAACCGGTGTCACCCAGAACGTGTCATACATCTAGGTTATGAGCTCATACCTTAACTAGTTGTCACTAGTTCTTACTTATCACTTAACGATAAGCGTATCATAAATCATAAATCCCGACTATCTGAGTACGGGTTAGGGGGCAATTCTCTTAGGGGTGCTTGGCCGAACCGGTGTCACCTAAGAGTGTAAAATGGTACCGATGTCACATGAGTTCTATGGAGGTGCTCGGCCGAACCGGTGTCATCCTAGAACCCATCTTTGTAACATCCTAATTTTTAACCCAATACTCTAGAACATATTTAGGTTAATTGTTAGTCTGTTACTTCATAGTTCTCATTCATCTTTGAATTACTTAGCGGAAAATACGGGTAATTTTTTTTTGAAAAACAAAGTGAGAGCCGCGTGATGCGATAAGCAGTAAACCATGTATGGTAAACGAATGTCTCACAACATCATAACATAAGGCACACCATGAGTAACACTGAAGATCATCTCATATATATATAATTTGCCCACTTATAAGTGTGGGACTTAGTTTAGTACAAGGGAAATGCATAAAAGAAAATACAACATAAAACATGAACATAATCTACTCCCCTACCCGAGTGCACCTAATAGGATAACCTCTAAACAAAAGAAGGTTTATCCCCATTTAAGTGGTGTGTGCTCTAACTAGGGCCATCCACGGCCTCCTACTGGCGACTATCTCGGGATCGAGGCAGATATCCGGGAAACTGGGCGAGCTCCTCGGGCGTGAAGAGGCGGAGCGGGGATCGAGTGTGAGCCCCGGGGTATGGCCACATCTCCGGTCGTCGTACACGCCTCGGCAGAGTCACGGTGGGGTCGCTATCCTCTCCAAAGTCCATAGGTATGGAAGGGGAAGATCCCTCGGAGGGTGCACAGGTTCTTGCGAATCCTCGGAAGGATCCGCCTCCGAGAAGGGCCGAACAGCAGGGCACATCTTTGAGGGTAGTCTCGAGCGGCGGACGTGGATGATGGGGTACGACGAAGTCTCTCCTCTAGGGGACGTGCGCGCTCGAACACCAGGTCATCGCCAAAAGGTGAGACGGGGGAGAAACGATGGGAATGTACAGGGGGAGTGAAGGGTCGACCCATGAACATAAATACTCTAACCGTGCATCGACCCACAAAATAGAATGACCCGTGGTCCGGGTCATGGTGCACCTCCCATGTCGGCGTGTCCACGAACACCACGAACGTCGCCATCTGAAGACGTGACGGAAGGAAAGAGATAGAGGGAGTGAGAATCTTGCTAAAGAATCTCAGTAGGGCCTCCTACTACCTAGGTGTCATCATCTACGTCCTCAGGAACCTTGGGTTTATTTATACAAAATGACTGAGCATGTATTAGGTTCATTTTAAACTTTAAAATATATTTTAGCCAAGGTCCATTCATTTTAGGATGATCTTAATGTCATGGATGCAACATGATAGAAAATGTATGCATGGCACTACCTAATGCACATACATAAAACATAACATCAAGCATCATCATTCTTGGTGGCATAAAGTGGCAATAGTAACATTCATATGGGACAAACTTAGTGACATAATCATAATCATGAAACTTCTCTTCCTCATGGGCCACCCTAAAAGACAATCGAACTGGGGGTGCTCGGCCGAACCGGTGTCACCCAGAACGTGTCATACATCTAGGTTATGAGCTCATACCTTAACTAGTCGTCACTAGTTCTTACTTACCACTTAACGATAAGCGTATCATAAATCATAAATCCCGACTATCTGAGTACGGGTTAGGGGGCAAACCTCTTAGGGGTGCTCGGCCGAACCGGTGTCACCTAAGAGTATAAATTGGTATCGATGTCACATGAGTTCTATGGAGGTGCTTGGCCGAACCGGTGTCATCCTAGAACCCATCTTAGTACCTTAATTTTTCAAAATCTCTTTAAGTCCCCAAATTTGTCGAAAATTCGGCGGCACAACGGTCATTACACTGAATTTCCTTCCAAATTTGCTTTATGCCACATAAACATATAGTCTCATAAATTCCTCATATGAATAACATCATCATCATTAGCATACTTCATGCATCATCATAAAACATCCAAACGCTTACCCTTACGGTAGCTTATGCTTTGACCCTTACGGGTCTTAATCTTGAGATATAGTTCTCTACATCCGTCGTTCATATTTTAAGCACCTAAGGCTCATAATTAAACATCATTCATAATCCTCTCATTTTACTTTTAAATCTGAATAGCATAGGGTGGAAATCCTAACATGTGAATACGGGGTTCTAGAACTTACGTTTTAGACCCTTTCTTGGTTCCGTTTTCGCCGAAGGCGCTATATATTAAATCTAAATCAATTATGAGGCATTCCTATGCTTAAGGACTAATTATTAATCATGTTTACCATGTTGTAAGGGTGCTGGACAGAATCCAGAAAATTAAATGTTCTAAGAGTTCTACATTTGCATTTTTACGGTTTTCTAGTTACTAGTTTCCCCATAGGTGCTAGAATTCAATTCTAACTCAAATGATACCAAGTTTTTCATGTCTAAACAATCTAAATCTGATTATGTCCCCATTAAAACAGTTTGGAAAAGTTCCATAAATAAATGGGTCAAAACTATGTTAAATTCTAGCTTTACGGTATTTCTAGTTAGCTAGTTTCTTACCTATCATGCATAGGTTCGCTTCTACATCATCATATGATATTTTTACACATTCCAACACATCAAAACATCATCATACAGCATCACACTCATCACATCAGAACCGAAAACATTTAAACTTAAATGAGAGAGTTAAATTGACATTTCTAGGTACATAAGTTAACTAGTTTCTCTTGGAATCAATCTAGAACTTCTAAAACTCTTTGCAAAACATTTTAATTCATCAAGAGGCTAAGTGAAGCCTTAGGTCACTGACCAAAACATACTCCATCCCCTAAAAGATAATAAAATCACAACTTGTGATGACATAACCTTATAAAGATTTGTAAAGCTTTAAGGAAAACTTAAAACATAGACTATCGGTCCTAGTAGCTAGATGAAAACTCATTGCAAGTCCATCATCACTACTTGGCCGAAATTATGCATTGAAAGAATGGTTTCACATTAAACTTTAACTTGGAATGAAATGGGCAAGTCTTTGAGCTCTAGGTTCTTAAGTTTCGACATAAACTAAACGTGCTCATGCTTTTCATTTTGAATCTTGCTTACAAAGTAAAGTGATGACTTAAATTTAAATATGCAAGGCATAAACTTAAACGTGCAAGCTTGAAAGTAAATATGCGAGGCATAAACTTAAACGTGCAAGCTTGAAGGTAAATATGCATGGTTCAATTCTTTATTTTAGTGCTCTTGGCCCAACAACAATCGACTTTAAGGCCGAAATAGATAGGCATTCGAGAAATTAATTAGATGGTAATGCAAGTTCAATTCTTTATTTTAGTGCTCTAGGCCCAACAACAATCGACTTTAAGGTCGAAATAGAAAGGCTTTAGAATTAAATTAAGTGATGATACAAGTTCCATTTTAATCTTTATGTTCTTAGGTGATAGCTAGAAAGCAAAGATGCATAGCAAGAATGTAAATATGGATGTAAGCATAAAATAAATTATGCAAGTTCATTTTATCTTTCTAGAGCTCTTAACAAGACTTTAAAGGAATTTAAACCATAACCCAAACTCATCCAAACAAGGTAAAGTCAAGCTTAGAGTTCTTTAAAACTTAACATAATATTTTTAGGAAATCAAACCATGAAGCTTAGAAAAATTTAAGGAAATGGCCGAAATCTTCAAGAAGAAAAAGGAACATTTTAAAACTCTAGAGTTCATGATCTTGATGATATATTAACACCAACATCATGAGTCCTCATCATTGAGTTCATAGAGCCATTTTAAAACATCATTAAAGCTAAAGTTCTCAAGAGTTCAAGGAAGGAAAAACTAGAAACATTTTTGCTCAAGAACAAAGATCAAGCTCTAGAGTTTGTTTCAAGTGATGAACATCATCATGAAACTCTCATCATCAAGCTCTCATTCCTTTGTTCTCTAAGGCCTATGGCGCAAAATGGGAAGGAACAAGGAGAAGAAAAGAAGTTCTAAAAAGAATCAAGAGAAACTATAAACATAAAGCTTAGAACAAGAACTTTAAAGAAAAGAATACTTGAAAGAAAATCCCTACTTGGTGTGATGAACTTGAAGATGGAAGAAGAAGATGAAGAAGATGAAGAACTTGAGGAACTCCAAGAACTTGAAGAACACAAAAACTTTGAGAGAAAAAGAAAAGCTTTGAGAGTTCCTAAACTTAGCAAATGATCTAAAAGTGGTGCAAGCTCCTCAAGGCATTCTATTTATAGAGAAATGAAACAAATGGAGGGAGCTCATGGGTGAAGAGGTTTCGGCCATGAGGGTGCAGATTGGAGGCTTCCCATGAGTTCCATGAGGTGAGATAATGTGTTCTTGAGGTATGGTGAGGTATGGTTCAAAGCATGGTGAGGTATGGCTCAAGGTATGGCTCAAGCATGGCTCTTTGAGTGAGAAAACAATTTAATATGTGTGGTAATTGGAGAGTGATGGCCGAATATGCATCAGCCCATGGGGGAGGGTTCTTTGCATTTTAATTGTGGTTTAGAGTTGTGTTTAGGTGTATCTTTGATTATGCTTAAGATTAGGAATTTGTAAGAAAGTGTTTAGGTAAGGTAAATGGGTAATTAAGGTGGTCTAGACATAATCAAGGAGTGGTCTTGCACCATTAGTGAGTTAAATCCTCAATTTAGAGTCTAAACAACTCTAGACACATTTCCTTGATTTAAGGAATTGGACAGAGAAAACACTATTCAAGATTCCAAGACTAGGAGTCTTGAGTTCTAAAAAGGGATTTAATGTTTAATCTAAGCAATTTTAGGTTCTAATTAACTTTAATAAATTATTTTGACTCTAGATTGATTAGGGAAATAAATTAATCTTCGTTTAGAGCCTAATATTGCTTATGTTTGCTTAATTACGTCATTAAGCTCAAAAGCACTATTCTAGGGGCAAAATCGTAATTTTGCACTAAAACTGCCCGGGACCACCGGCACTTGAACAGAGACCTCTAGACACATGAAAACATGTTTTTAAACCTCTGGGGAAAGTTTCGGGCTCAAACGGCCCCTTACCCGCGTAAAAACGCTATAGGGGTATTTTGGTCATTTTGACCAAATCATGAAAACGAAATTTTCGCTTCCGAAAGCATTCAAAGGCCATTCAATCCCCTTCAAACATTGAGTTGACCCTTCGAGGATGACCGAGTTGGTTACCCTCGAGTTCGGGTCAGGAAATGACCTCAGGGGCATTTTGGTCATTTCCCTCGGACAGAGAAATTAGGGTGTTACAATCTTAGTATCTTAATTTTCAAAATCTCTTTAAGTCCCCAAATTTGTCGGAAATTCGGCGGCACAACAGTCATTACACCGAATTTCCTTCCAAATTTGCTTTATGCCACATAAACATATAACCTCATAAATTCCTCATATGAGTAACATCATCATCATTAGCATACTTCATGCATCATCATAAAATATTCAATCGCTTACCCTTACGGTAGCTTATGCTTTGACCCTTACGGGTCTTAATCTTGAGATATAATTCTCTAACATCCGTCGCTCATATTTTTATGCACCTAAGGGCTCATAATTAATCATCATTCCTAATCCTCATGTTCATACTTAAATCTGAATAGCATAGGGCAAATCCTCTAACTTGGGTTCACGGGGTTCCAGAACTTACGTTTTAGACCCTTTCTTGGTTCCGTCTTCGCCTAAGGCGCTATGAATTAAATCTAAATCAATTATGAGGCATTCCTATGCTTAAGGACTAATTATTAATCATGTTTATCATGTTGTAAGGGTGCTGGACAGAATCCAGAAAATTAATGTTCTAAGAGTTCTACATTTGCATTTTTACGGTTTTTCTCGTTACTAGTTTCCCCGTAGGTGCTAGAATTCAATTCTAATCCAAATGTTACCAAGTTTTTCATGTCTAAACAATCTAAATCTGATTATGTTCCCATTAAAACAGTTTGGATTAGTTCTATAAACAAATGGGTCAAAACTATGTTAAATTCTAGCTTTACGGTATTTCTAGTTAGCTAGTTTCTTACCTATCATGCATAGGTTCGCTTCTACATCATCACATGATATTTTCACACATTCCAACACATCAAAACATCATCATACAGCATCACACTCATCACATCAGAACCGAAAACATTTAACTTAAATGAGAGAGTTAAATTGACATTTCTAGGTACATAAGTTAACTAGTTTCTCTCGAAATCGATCTAGAACTTCTGAAACTCTTTGCAAAACATTTTAATTCATCAAGAGGCTAAGTGAAGCCTTAGGTCACTGACCAAAACATATTCCATCCCCTAAAAGATAATAAAATCACAACTTGTGATGACATAACCTTATAAAGATTTGTAAAGCTTTAGGGAAATCTTAAAACATAGACTATTGGACCTAGTAGCTAGATGAAAACTCATTGCAAGTCCATCATCACTACTTGGCGGAAATTATGCATTCAAGGAATACATTCACATTTAACTTTATCTTGGAATGAAATGGGCAAGTCTTTGAGCTCTAGGTTCTTAAGTTACGACATAAACTAAACGTGCTCATGCTTTTCATTTTAAATCTTGCTTACAAAGTAAAGTGATGACTTAAATTTAAATATGCAAGGCATAAACTTAAACGTGCAAGCTTGAAAGTAAATATGCGAGGCATAAACTTAGACGTGCAAGCTTGTAGGTAAATATGCATGGTTCAATTCTTTATTTTAGTGCTCTTGGCCTAACAACAATCGACTTTAAGGCCAAAATAGATAGGCATTCGAGAAATTAATTAGGTGATAATGCAAGTTCAATTCTTTATTTTAGTGCTCTAGGCCCAACAACAATCGACTTTAAGGCCGAAATAGAAAGGCTTCGAGAATTAAATTAAGTGATGATACAAGTTCCATTTTAATCTTTATGTTCTTAAGTGATAGCTAGAAAGTAAAGGTGCATAACAAGAATGTAAACATGAGTGCAAGCATAAGATAAATTATGCAAGTTCATTTTATCTCTCTAGAGCTCTTAACAAGACTTTAAAGGAACTTAAACCATAACCCAAACTCATCCAACAAGGTAAAGTCAAGCTTAGAGTTCTTAAAACTCAACATAATATTTTTAGGAAATCAAACCATGAAGCTTAGAAAAAATTAAGGAATGGCGAAATCTTCAAGGAGAAAAAGGAACATTTTAAAACTCTAAAGTTCATGATCTTGATGATATATTAACACCAACATCATGAGTCCTCATCATTGAGTTCATAGAGCCATTTTAAAACATCATTAAAGCTAAAGTTCTCAAGAGTTCAAGAAAGGAAGAACTAGAAATATTTTTGCTCAAGAACAAAGATCAAGCTCTAGAGTTTGTTTCAAGTGATGAACATCATCATGAAACTCTCATCATCAAGCTCTCATTTCTTTGAACTTCAAGGCCCATGGCCGAAAATGAGAAAGAAAAAGGAGAAGAAAAGAAGTTCTAAAAGAATCAAGAGAAACTATGAACATAAAGCTAGAACAAGAACTTTAAAGAAAGAAATACTTGAAAGAAAATCCCTACTTGGTGTGATGAACTTGAAGATGGAAGAAGAAGATGAAGATGATGAAGAACTTTGAAGAGCTTGAAGAACTTGAAGAACACTAGAACTTTGAGAGAAAAGAAAAGCTTTGAGTGTTTCCTAAACTTAGCAAATGATCTAAAAGTGGTGCAAGCTCCTCAAGGCATTCTATTTATAGAGAAATGAAACAAATGGAGGGAGCTCATGGGGAGGATGGCTTGCCATGAGGTGCAGATTGGAGGCATTCCATGAGTTCCATGAGGTGAGATAATGTGTTCTTGAGGTATGGTGAGGTATGGCTTAAGGTATGGTGAGGTATGGTTCAAGGTATGGCTTCAAGCATGGTTCTTTGAGTGAGAAAACAATTTAATATGTGGTCAAAGGGGGAGGATGTGCCTGAAATGCATCAGCCCATGGGGGAGGTTTCTTTGCATTTTAATTGTGGTTTAGAGTTGTGTTTAGGTGTATCTTTGATTATGCTTAAGATTAGGAATTTGTAAGAAAGTGTTTAGGTAAGGTAAATGGGTAATTAAGGTGGTCTAGACATAATCAAGGAGTGGTCTTGCACCATTAGTGAGTTAAATCCTCAATTTAGAGTCTAAACAACTCTAGACACATTTCCTTGATTTAAGGAATTGGAAAGAGAAAACACTATTCAAGATTCCAAGACTAGGAGTCTTGAGTTCTAAAAAGGGATTTAAGTTTAATCTAAGCAATTTTAGGTTCTAATTAACTTTAATAAATTATTTTGACTCTAGATTGATTAGGGAAATAAATTAATCTTCGTTTAGAGCCTAATATTGCTTAGGTTTGCTTAATTACGTCATTAAGCTCAAAAGCACTATTCTAGGGGCAAAATCGTAATTTTGCACTAAAACTGCCCGGGACCACCGGCACTTGAACAGAGACCTCTAGACACATGAAAACATGTTTTTAAACCTCTGGGGAAAGTTCCGGGCTCAAACGGCACCTTTACCCGCGTAAAAACGCTATAGGGGTATTTTGGTCATTTTGACCCGAAACTGCGGAAAACGAAATTTTCGCTTCTGAAAGCATTCAAGGGCCATTTAATCCCCTTCAAACATTGAGTTGACCCTTCGAGGACGACCGAGTTGGTTACCCTCGAGTTCGGGTCAGGAAATGACCTCAGGGGCATTTTGGTCATTTCCCTCGGACAGAGAAATCGGGGTGTTACATAGTTTGGTGACCAGATTATCGCCGGGTCGGTGAATCGGTTGGATTTTTGGTGGATATGTTAAGAAGGTGGTCTTTAAGAAAAAGAACTTAAGAGTTTTACTTATAAGAAAGATGTCACATGAAAAGTACTATGCCTTTTTATGCCATGTATAAGATTTATGTTTCCTTATGATGTGCCCAAGTATTATGATTTTCGTGTTAATGTGCATATCGTATTGTCATGCATTCGTCAAATATCTGTTGCATTCATGTCATTAAGACACATACTAAAAGACACCCACTTCGGATAAATAGATTTGTAAAGCCTAAAACCAATCCTTATGCATGTACACCTTTCTCATAATTAAAACCGAGGTGGCTGGGGACGACGACGATGACACTAGTGTTAGAGTCGAGAATCCCTACTGAGAATCTTGAATGAGTTTCTCATCCCTTCCTTTTCCTCCGTGTCGTCTCTAGACGAGGATTACAACGAGGTTCGTGACTTCTTCTGAGGCTCGCGCTTAAGGGTCACACTAGCAGACGGAGCAGAGGGTCGCTGCGGGAGCATAGATAGCTTAGCTTTTTGAGTTGACACTTATCCAACCTCATAGGTGGATAAGGATGACTTCACATATATGGGCGTGTTTTGATGTAAATAATGGTACAATGATGTTAGTAGTCTATGTATCTATGAAGATGTGATGATATTATGATTGTTATGTATAATACTATGTTTCATGATTATCAATGGTGTGGTTACTTTTCTTGCACGTTATGGTTATGACGAACGTTAGGTTAGTGCGCGGCTCGCGTTTTGCTTTCAAGTTTCAAAAAGAAAAATTTATTCGTATTTTCCGCTAAGTATTTTAATGAAAGGTTGTAAGGAATGAGACTAAAAGAGTAATAGACTAATGATTAACCTAAATATGTTCTAGAGTATTGGGTTAAAAATTAGGATGTTACAAGTGGCATAAAGTGGCAATTAAATTCTCTTTGTGACATAATCATCATAACTTCCTCATAGGCCACCCTAAAAGACAATCGCTCTGGGGGTGCTCGGCCGAACCAGTGTCACCCAGAACGTGTCACATCTCTAGGTTATGAGCTCATACCTTAACTAGTCGTCACTAGTTCTTACTTATCAATCCCGATAAGCGTAACATAATCATAAACATAATCCCGACTTATCCAGTATGGGCTAGGGGGCATTTCTTGGGGGTGCTCGGCCGAACCGGTGTCACCCAAGAATTCATCTTGGTACCGATGTCACATGAGTTCTCTAGAGGTACTCGGCCGAACCGGTGTCATCCGAGAACTCATCTTAGTACCTCGTAAAACTTTCATAGGTTTTCAAAAACTTTCTGAGTCCCGAATTTGTCAGAAATTTGACTAAGATAATCAGAACACTTGAATTTCTTCCAAATTCTTCTTTATGCCACATAAGTCAATCAAGCATGCATCCTTCATCATAATTTCATGCATTCTCATAATCATCCTCATACTTTCACAAGCAACATTAAGAGTTCGTTATGCACTTAGTCCTACGGTATTTTATGCTCTGACCCTTACGGGCCTTAAACTTGTGATGTAATTAACCTATCAATTTCTATCAAACTTTTATGCACCTAAGGGTTCTCTCCTAACAAACCTTATTATTAATTATGCTTGCTATTAAATCTGAACCACATCATTCCTTAGGGGCAGCATTATGAACTTATAATTGCGGGGTTCTAGAACTTGCGTTTTAGACCCTTTCTTGGTTCTGTCTTTGCCTAAGGCGCTATAAGTTAAACCTAAACCAATTATGAGTCATTCCTATGTCTAAGAATTAATTATAAACCATGTTCTCTACATTACAAGGTTGCTGGATAGATTCTAAGAATTAAATGTTCTAAGAGTTCTAGAGTTGCGGTTTTATGGTTTTCTAGTTACTAGTTTCTCTATAGGTACTAAAATTCATTCCTACTTCAAATGTAACCAAATTTTTCATGATTAATCAATCCTAATCTGATTATATCCCCATTGAAATAGTTTGGACAGTGTCCATAAATAAATGGGATAAAACTATGCTAAATTTTGATTTTATGATTTTTCTAGAAAGCTAGTTTCTCTTCTAACATGCATAGAAGTGTTCCTACCTCATCATACATACTTTCCACACATCATAACACATCAAAACATCATCACACAACAATAAACTCATCATGACAAGGCCGAAACACCAAGTCCCCTAGAAGGTGCATGACTTGATGTTTCTAAGACATATAAGGTGCTAGTTTCTCTTGGAACCAATTTAGAACCTTTAAAACTCTTTTGCAAACCATTTCATTTTGTGAAAGGGACTAAAAACATCCTTAGGTCAGTGACCACTTAATCCCTCCTTAAAGAGAGTTAGATTCATCGAACCTCGTTGGTCTTAAACTCAAACAAATTCATGAGATTTAAAAGGATTCTTAAAACTTGACTTATTGGTCCTTGAAGCTAGATGAAACTCATTCCAAGTTCATCATCACTACAAGGCCGAAATCATGCATTCAAAGAATGCTCCCACATTAAACTTTAACTTGAGATAAAATGGGCAAGTCTTTGAGCTCTAAGGTCTTTTAAGTGATGACATAATTAAAACATGCTATGCACTTCATTTTATTCTTCATTACAAAATAAAGTGAGAGCTTAAAGTAAACATGCAAGACTTGAATTGTAAATATGCAAAGCTTTGATTTAAATATGCAAGACTTGAAATATAAATATGCAAAACTTTAAAATATAAATATGCAAGTTCATTTCTTTATTTTAGTGCTCTAGGTCCAGCAACAATCGACTTTAAGGCCGAAATAGAAAGGCTTTGAGATTTAGTTAGGTGATAGTGCAAACCTCATTTTAAATCTTTACGTTCTTTAGTGATGAAAGGTAAATATGCTAGTCAAGAATATAAATATGAGATGCACTCCATTCTTTAGCCTTTAACTTTAAGTGATGGCTTGGAAATTAAATATGAATGCAAAGCTCAAAATAAATATGTAATGCATAAGCTTGAATTTAAATATGAATGCTAATCCATTTTATTTCTTATTAGAGCTCATACAAGGCTTTAAAGGAACTTAAACCTCAACCCAAACTTCTCATGTCATGGTAAAGTAGAAACAAGAGTGAACCTCAAGGGTTCTTTAAAACACAAAGTTTCTTTTCTTGAAATGTAAACATAAATAACATTTTTATTAAAACTCAAGCTCTAGAGGCCTCTTTGTGATGAACACATAGTCATCATCTAGAAGCTCTCATCATCAAGCCATTGTGAACCTCCTTGGCCAATATGGCCGAAACCTTAGAGAAAGAAAAGGAAAAGGAACCGAAATTGTTGGAGAAGGAAAGAAACATATGGAACTCTAGAGACCATGATCTTGATGATGCATGAACACCAACATCATGAGTTCTCATCATTGAGTTCATGTTAACCATTTAAAAACATCATCAAAGTGAAAGGTTTTCAAGGATTCAAGTAGAAAAAAAACTAAAAACATCTTTAACTCAAGAACAAAGATCAAGCTTTAGAGATTGTTCAAGTGATGAACATCATCATGAAACTCTCATCATCAAGCTCTCATTTCTTTGATTCTCAGGCCTTATGGCCGAAAACATAGCGGAGAAGAAGAAGAAAAGAAGTTCTAAAAAAGATTCAAGAGAAACTATGAACACATAAAGAGATTAAGAACTTTAAATGAAAGAACTCTTGGAAGAAAATCCCTACCTAGTGATTAGGAGGTTGGAATGAGAGAAGAGGATGAAGAACTTGAAGAACTTGAAGACTTGAACTTGAGAGAAAAAGGAAACTTTGAAGTGTTCTTTGAAAACTTACACTTAGCAAATGAGCCCAAAATAATGCAAGTTCACCCAAGCAAGCTATTTATAGAGAAATGAAACAAATGAAAGGTGCATGGAGGAGGAGGAGCTTCGGCCATTTACAGCATGAGGGCAGCCCCCATGAGTTCCATGAGGTGAGATAATGTGGTCTTGAGGCATGGTGAGGTATGGTTCAAAGTATGGTGAGGTATGGTTCAAGGTATGGCTTCAAGCATGGTTCTTTGAGTGAGAAACAATTCAACATGTGATGTAAAAGGAAGAGAGAGGGCCGAATTGCATCAGCCATGGGGAGGGTTCTCTTGCATTTTAATTGTGGTTTAGAGTTGTGTTTAGGTGTATCTTTGATTAGGATTAAGATTAGGAATTTGTAAGAAAGTGTTTAGGTGAGAAAATGGGTAATCAAGGTTGTCAAGACATAATTAAAGAGTGTTCTTGCATCATTAGTGAGTTATAAACTCATTTTAGTGTATAAACAATTCTAGACACAATTCCTTGATTTAAGGAATTGGAGAGAGAAAACACTATTCAAAATTCCAAGAGTGAAATCTTGAGTTTTAGAAAAGAGATTTAAATCTAATCTAAGCAATCTTAGGTTCTAATTAATTTTAATAATTTATTTTGACTCTAGATTAATTATGGAAATTAATTAATCTTTATTTAGAGCCTAATATTGCTTAGGTTTGCTTAATTACATCATTAAGCTCAAAAACACTATTCTAGGGGCAAAATCGTAATTTTGCACTAAAACTGCCCGGGACCACCGGGACTCAAACAGATGCTTAGAAACATGTAAAAGCATCATTTTAAACCTCTGGGGAAAGTTTCGGGCTCAAACGACACCTTTACCTGCGTAAAACGCTATAGGGGTATTTTGGTCATTTTGACCTGAAACTGCAGAAAATGAGACTTTCGCCTCTGGAACCACTCAAGGGTCATTCAATCCCCTTCAAACATTGAGTTGGCCCTTTGAGGACTTCCGGGTCGGCCATCCTCGAATTCCGGGCCGAAAATGACCTCAGGGGCATTTTTGTCATTTTCCACTCAGACAGAAAATCGGGGCGTTACAATTTTTTTGCCTTTGTGGCCAACTAACCTAGCTTCTAGAAGAAAGAGTTCAGAAACCATGTTTAGAAAGTAAGAGCAGTTTTTGAAGGTACATTAGAAACCTCAAGCTAACGAATCCTGTAACAGCTTTGACAAATAGAGAGACTACTCTCCTAGATTGTTTTTCCAAGACAAAAATAGATGGTCAACACGTGTCACTTGGAGATTTGATCAAGGGCAACAGTCACAAAGAAGACTATTTATAAATAAAGATGTTGTGCTTTCACAGAGAGAAGACAAATGCTGCACATAGAGCAAAAACTTTGTGAAAATTTCTCTTCATCTTGTAAAGCTCATTACATCTTGTAATTATTTTCTTTGCTTGTAAAAAACTTCTTTCTTCATTCCTTTATTGTTCATACATTCTTCCAAGGAAGAATAGCTAGAAAGAAGTCATTCAAGTGTTTCTTAGATTTTTCTTTGTAAATCTTAAGGAAAATTGAGTGTAGGTTAGTTTGAGTTGCAAACCCAAACACAAACCTTTGTAACCTCGATCTAGTAGTGATCGGTGTGAGTTATCTTAGGGAGGCTAGTCAAAAGACTACTTGCAACATAACAGTAAAAGTGTTTTACTAGTCATGATTTAGTTTAGAGAGGCTAATCAAGGACTACTCAGTTTAGCTTAGAGAGACTGGTCAAAGACTACTCAGTTCAGCTTGAAGAGGTTGGTAAATAACTACTTGGTTGGTGATAAGAGGGGTTGTTTATTGCTCATTGATGAAAGCTTGGGAAGACTATTATAAAGACTATCCTTGTTCTTTCTCTGGTGAGGGAAGGGTTTAATAGAACTCAATTATTGTTGAGAGCAGGATGTAGGTAGTTTGGCCAAACTAGTATAAAAGCTCTTGAGCAGTATCTTATTTTATTTCTACTCTTGAGCAGTATCTCTCTTCTGCTTCATTTCTTATTTTTCCTTTACATGTTTATTTAGTATTCTTAGTTTAGAAAGTTCACTTTCTGAAGTTACTAACACTGTTTTTGCTGCACTTCAAGCTTATAACTTTATAGTATCCTGATTAAGTTTTTCAGAAGCTAAATAGGAAAAGAAAAAGCGAAGCATGATTAAATCCCCCATTCTTATGTACTTTCCTACCTACAAGTGGCATCAGAGCTTGACCTCTAAAGGGTTGAGCACTCTAATGACTGCAAATGATAAGATCCTAGGGACACATGGCACAAAACATTCACATAGCTGAAGAACACTTCATCAATAAATTGTCATTCTTTGATGGTGGAGATTATGCCTACTAAAGAGATAGAATGGAGTTTATTCATAAAATACACAAGTCTTTTGTAGGAGATCATACAAGAAGGAGACTATGTTCTAATAGAGAAAGTTCTAGGAACAACTGATGTACCCTCAACATCAAGAAAAGTCCCCTGAAATAGGTGCACAGAGCAACACAAGGCCATAATTCAACTGAACTCAAAAGCTAAGTTCCTACTCACATGTGAACTAAACAAAGCTCAATGTGACAAAATCATTGCTTGTGACACGACAAAGGAAATATAGGACAGGCTATACGTGCTGTATTAAGGCACTAATCAAGTGAAAGAAACTACAATCAATATCCTGGTTCATCAATATGGGATGTTCAAAATGACATATTAAGAAAATATTGATGAAGTGACCACAAGGTTTACGCATACCATAAACCAACTAAAGGGGTTAGGCAAAAGATATTCCAACTCTAAAATGGTTAAAAAAACCTTAAGAAGTCTCCCTGCCAAATGGATGCTAAAGGTCATAGCCATTACTGAGTCAAAAGACCTTCAAACTCTTGGTTTGGATGCACTTATTGGGTCACTTAAAACTCATGAGGTAGTGCTATCCAAAATACATGGTGAATATACCAAGAAGAGCAAGTCCATGGCCTTAAAGTCGTCTTATCAAAAGGCAAATAAATCTAAGACAATGAAAGTTGTTGAAACCTTTGATGAAGAGGAAGAAACTGATGATGAGACAGAAGAAAAAGATGGAAAAGAGATTTTCATGCTAGTGAGAAAGATGTGCAAGGCCTGGAGAGGCAAGATGAAGAAACAAAGGGGACATAAATCTTAAGAAAGACTGAAAAGGAAGGTAAAGGATGAAAGTGTCACTTGCTACAACTGTGGGGAGAAAGGACACTTCAAACCAGAACATCCTAAACTTAAAGGCCCACAGAAGAAGTTTGTGCCTAATAAGAAAGGCATACTACCCACTTGGAGCGAATTTAAGGAAGAAAAAGAAGGATCAAAAGACTAAGAGGAGATGGATGTTGCCAACTTATGCTTCATGGTAGGCAATTCATTAGAAAGTGAGCCTAAGGTAAACAATTCTAATTTTTCCTATAATAAAATTTTATCTTTGTATGAATAGTTGCTTGAGGATTCTCACACTCTTTCTTCTTACAATCTCAACTTGAAAAAGGAACATAAAAAAGTTGTTTTAGAACTTAAAATGGCCAAAGCAGAAGCTGAAAATCTAAGGCTTGAAAAAGAAGAACTAAGGGAGAAAGCAATATTCTAAATATAAAATTCAATGTCCTAGAATCTGAAGTTGCATATAAAAATGAAAACACTCAGAAGGTCATTTTTAAGATTGAAAAACTTCAAAGCTTCTTAAATCTGACCTAGAAAAAATGGTGAAGGAATAAAAAAATCTTGATCTGATGCTTGGAGGTTAGTAGCCATATTTTCAAAAGACCAGGTTGGGATATGAAGAAAAATTTGATGAGAACGGAAAACCAACTCTCCTTGAAAAAGTAAAGAGTAAGGCTTCTTGTATTTTTTGCTTTAAGAAGGGACATCCACCTAACAAATGCTTTATGAAAAAGAAGTCTGTCAAAAAGGTTGGAAGACTTCCTTATTAAAAGACTAACTTAAGAGGACCCAAGAAAATTTGGATACATAAAATGAAAACTATGTTTGTTGCAGGTCTGTCTGAGAACACACGTGGAACTTGACAACAAGTGGTACATGGACAGTAGCTGCTCAAAGCACATGTTTGGATCTAGAAGGTAGTTCAAAAACCTGCGAGCCAAAAACTCTGGATCATTAAAGTTTGCCGATGGAGGTAACGCTAAGGTCACAGGCATAGGAAATGTTGGTAAGGATGATTTTTACCAAATTTCTGATATCTTGCTTATTGATGGTTTGGGTCATAACTGATTAAGTATCAGCCAGTTCTGTGACCAAGGCTTTAATATTGTTTTTAATGCTCATGCGTGCAAAATAGTTAGTCCCACTTTTGCATAAACTATACTATATGGTAAGAGACATGATAACACGTGTTATTCATGGATGACCTGAGAGATCAATATATAAAATGTCTTGCATCCTTCATGGATGATAAGTGGTTATGGCATAAGAAGTTTGGGCATACTCATACAAAGCTCATTTATGAACTTTCTCAAAAAGAGCTTATTAAAGGCCTTCCAACGATCAGATTTGACAAGTACTCAACTTGTGTCCTTATACAGTATGGCCGAGTTGTGGCCTTGCCTTGGTGATAAGAGATCGTGCAATCATAGCCCTTCAACAACTCTAGCCATCTGCACTGCCTGAGATTTAGATCCTTCTGTTGGAACATGTACTTCAAGTTCTTGTGATCTGTGAAGATCTCCCAAGTCTCGTCGTATAGGTAATGCCTCCAAATCTTCAAGGCAAAGACCATAGTTGCCATCTCTAAATCATGGGTAGGGTAGTTCTGCTCATGCCTCTTGAGTTGCCTAGAGGCAAATACCACAACTCGGCCGTGCTGCATAAAGATACAACCAAGCTCGACTCTAAAGGCATCACAATATACCGAAAAGCCTCCTGTACCCGAGGGCAAAACCAAAACTAGAGCTGTGGTCAAGTAGGTTCTGAGCTTCTGGAAACTCTCCTCACATGTATCTGACCACTAAAACTTAACCCTCTTTTGAGTCAACCTGGTCGAAGGTGCTACTATTCTTGAGAAGTCCTTGACGAACCTTTGATAGTGCCTTACTAATCCTAGGAAACTTTGGATCTCAGAAACTGTAGAAGGCCTTGGCCACAATTGAACCACTTCAACTTTCTTTGGGTCCAATAGAATGCCATCCTTGGACACTATATGTCCAAGAAATGTCACTTGCTCAAGCCAAAACTTGCACTTAGAGAATTTGGCATACAACTGGTTTTCTTTCAAGGTTAGCAAGACAATTCTTAAGTGTTGCTCATGCTCTTCCTCACTTCTATAGTACACTAGGATGTCATAAATGAAGACAATCACAAAGTGATCTAGAAATGGTCTGAAAACTCTGTTCATCAAGTCTATGAAAATTGTAGGGGCCCAAAGGACATCACTAAGAACTCATAGTGTCCATAGCGTGTCCTAAAGACTGTCTTGGGCACATCATTACCCTTAATCTTCAACTAGTGGTAGCCTGACCACAAGTCTACCTTGGAAAAACACCTAGCCCCTTGGAACTGATCAAACAGGTCATCTATGCATGGCAAAGGGTATCGGTTCTTAACTGTCACCTTGTTCAACTACCAGTAGTCTATGCACATCATCATTGACCCATCCTTCTTCTTCACAAACAAAATCGAAGCATCCTAAGATGAGGTACTCGATTGGATGAATCTTTTGTCAAGTATTTCTTCTAATTGCTCTTTTAGCTCCTTCAACTCTGCATGAGCCATCCGATAAAAGGGAATGAAGATGGGTCTCTTTCTAGGCTCAATCTCTATCTCGAACTATACCTCTCTATCTAGTTTCATACCTGACTTTAAGCTCAGCACTAGGACGTCTACATCTCTAACTGAGGCTAAGAACTCACTGCTACCCTTATCCATAAACTGCATGGCACTCAATGCTGAGATCAAACTGGAAGGAACTAAACAACTAATACCCTTGAACTCGTAGAGCTCGCCCTATGGTACCTCAAACTTCACTCTGTGCTCTAATAATCTAGCATAGCATGGCAGGAGCGTAACGCCCCGATTTTTGGGAGTCTGATCATAAGCTCGGTCGAATGATCAGATCTCCACTACTTGTCGGTCGAGCTCTGCTCTACCTCTGGCCAAGCTCCTTTGGCCGAATTCTCTTTCTCTGGCCGAGCTCCTTTGGCCGAGTTCTTCTCCTCAGTCAAGCCCTTCCTTTCCGGTCGAGCTCCATTTCTTCTGATATGACCTTTATTTTTCTAGTAACCGAGCTCACCTTCCTTCGGCCGAGCTCTGCTTTTTCTCAGCCGAGCTCTACTCGAAGGTTCTCTTTTGGTCGAGCTCTGCTTTCTCCTAACCGAGGTCCCTTTTCCATTAACGATAATTAGCTCCGTTTGTTTTCATTTCACAGGGAAGGGTGTTTGTGTAATTTGCCATGTAAATATGTTCTGAATTAGTCACTGACACACTCAATAGAAAAGCCATATCCAAACCCATACTTAGCCATTCTATTTCACGTAATGGTCATACAAATGAGATATTCTCTTTCATTATCCTATGTTGAAACTTCTCTATAAATACAGGAAGCTCACTAAGCCACTTGCTCACTTCTTGCAATCTTAGTTTTCCCTCTTAAGAGTCCTTCTTCCTTTTTACTCTCTAGAAAGACCACCACACAACCCTTTACACTTTCCACTTCTCGACTATGCTCTCCTCATTCCAAAAACACCTTGGGTAGGGATTTCGTCCTTCTTCTCTTGAATTTATTTTTGGTCTGAACGATGAAGTAATGTCAAAAGTTTTCTTTTCTTTTTTCCTCTTTTGAGCTCCATGATGAGTGTTTAATTGAGTTTTTATTCTTTTTCTTTTCCTTGACAAATTGGTTTTGATCTTCCTTTCTTTATTTCTAGTTTTGATGTTGGTTGTCAATATTGGAACCATGGCTTGATGATGATAGATCTTAGTGATGGCTGAAAAACCACTGCATGATAGACCATCTAAAGCCCGAAGTTTTGGTTCTAGTTTTGATTTTAAAAAGAATACGAGAGATAAAAGATGTTGTTAATCTTTTACTTAGTCTTCTTTGAGCTTGATGATGAGTCCTAACAAATATAAGGTTCTTGGAACCATGGTGTTGGTGGACTCTAAAGCTCACGTCAATTTTATAAGATTGATCAGTGTTTTAGAGTCATACTCTAAATAGAAGCCTTGATCTTTGAACATAAAGAAATAATAAATGGAAATGCATTCATATTTGTCTTCTATGTCCTTGCATTTCATGTTTATTTCCAAGTCATCACCTAAATCTTGAAAATTTTCATGTTTATATTTCTTGTCCAGCATATTTACCTTCCAAGCCATCACCTAAATCTTAAGGATTAAAAATGAGCTTGCATTCTCATGTTTATACTCCAGCTTTGTATATCATATTCCATCGCCATCACCTTATAATGTTAAAGATTAAAATGAGGCTTGCATTATCATGTTTATGTTTATGTCATCATCTAAATATCCAAAGCTCAAGACTTACCCCTTTCAACTTATACGAAAACTTCAGTTTCATGGGCAGTGTCTTTTTAAATGTGTTTTGCTTATCACGTGATGTCACACAGGTCGAAAACCCCACACCTCAACACTTTGGTCAAGTTGTGCTCTTACTTAAAGTGACACGAGTTAATGACCCCACACCTTGGCATTTTGGTCGAGCTGTGTTATCACTCGGTATGACACGGGTCGATAACCCTATACTTTGGCACCTTGGCCGAGCTATGTCTTCACTTGGGATAGCACGTGTCAATATCATTACACTTCGGTCGAGCTCTGTTTCTCCTCGATTGAGGTCTACCTTATATGAGTTGACAATTTACATGATTTTGGGATGAATGAATAAATATGTGACTTGCATGAATATCCTGTTAAGCATGGCATATTTATTATTATGTTACGTTGCAACTTATGCATGCTTTACAAGTGTATGAGCATGACAAGTTTATGAATGTTTTATGTTTGCATTGCATCTCCATTGAACCTGTCATGTTTTAAAGGTAACCTAAAAACACTTGGAAATGATCCTTTTGTAACGATCCGGGCTCGGTGTAAGGTGATCCAGGGAGATGATCCTTTTGTAAATGAGTCCGGCTCAGCGTAGGGTGATCCCGAGGGGTAATCTTTTCATGGTTGGGTTGAGCCCAGTGGGAAGTGATCCTCTGCCCCCTATCCCGCACTCTGGGAGTCAGGAATTTGCTTATTGAGAGGATAAGTGTATGCTAGTGACGGTTAGTGAGGTATGAGCTTATAACCTAAAACCTCTCGAGAGGGGAGAGATTATAGGACGGCCCCAAATAAAATAGATAAGAACTTAAGTCACCTTATAAATCGTCGAGAGGACAATCATGCTAGTATAATGTGCATCCTTTATTGTGATAGATTGTTTGTAGCATTAGCATGACTCATCATGTTGCATCTGTGCATTAAGGTGCATGTTAAAATAAGCGGACCTCGAATAAATACCTTTGGAACTTAAAAATTGAACAGTATATGCATGCCCACTATTTCATAATCAAATCCAAGGTTCTTGAAGATGTTGATGATGACACATGTTGGGAGGTGTTTCCCATACTGAGTTTCTTATATAAGATTCTCATCCCCCTCTTTCTTCTTTCCATCACATCTTTATAGGATGATGGCATCATTCGTGATCTTTATTGATGCGCCTACGTGGGAGCTACACTTCGACGCTGCGCACCAGTCATATCACTTCATTGGTCGTTGTACTGTTCATCTTTTTGTATTTATGGGGTGGCCTTTTGCGCATCTGGTCTTTAGTTTTTGTTTCTCCCCCGCCTCTCCTTTTGGTGATGATCTCGTCTACGAGTGAGCTTGCCCTCGTAGGGAGCAGGCCCGCCATACTCGCCCTACTATTTCTGCCATCCGTGACCATCTCGAGTACGTCCCATGATCTCCCTCGATGGACTCTCAGTATGACCCCTCTGAGGACTCTGCCATCGAGGTTCTGTCCGTTAGGTCTTCCCCCACCATGCCCATGGAGATAGGTGGAGGAAGCGAGGCCACGGTGACTCAACCAAATCAAAGGGGTAGAGGATGATACCCCGCTGTGGGGTTCATGCCCGACCCTTTCTCCTTTTGGCCACACTGGCCGACCTAGCTCAGTGGGTCAGTTATGTTCTCCTCCTTGGGACAGGTAGCAGCAGTAGAAAGCGGGCATTTTAGTGCATGAGCACACATCTTGCGTAGGATAGCCTTCTTTTACTTTTAGGTTATCCACTTTAACTACACTAGAGTAGGCGAGGTTTCAGATTTATGTATTTGATGACTGTACTAATATTACCTTTTAAATCAATGTATAATGAACTTCTATTATATATATACATGACGGTTTGTTATGTCCGAGCTCTTGTGCTTCTTTTATTATATGTATGCCTACTCTTCTTTTCATATGAGACGAATGATATAGTTTTCCTCGACAACCTGATATAAGGCCATGGGAGATCAGACCCAATGTGTCGGAGCTCTGAAGAGATCAGACACCCTATGTCCGAGCATTGAAACCATGTGTCCGAACTCCGAGACTAATAGCCAAGCTTTGGAGATTTGGGCCGAGGTCACTTGGCCCATATTCCTAGTTCAATACGATAGGATTATCTCACGCATGGCTCATATTTTCACTTTTATCTTCAAAAAAAAAATTTCTACCCATATTTTCACTAAGTATTTTCTAAAGATTAAAAAGTTAGAACTGGAACAAAAGGGTAATATCTAATAATTAACTTGAACATGTCCTAGACTTGTTGAGTTAAATATTAGGGTGTTATAGTTTGGTATCAGAGCAATTTGGTTCTCAAGGGGCCTGAGGATTGGACTGACTATGCTTCTTAAGCATGACACGATAGATATGTCATGTATAGTTGCCTTATCAATAGGATAAGCCTAGGGATAGAGATGCATGACTGTCGTACGTTGTACATGCCATGGTAACTAGCTCACCTTACTTAAAGTATTGAGTCTGATCACCTCAGTGTTTGTTGTTTTGGTGTGCGTAGGAACCATTGGCACCGCAATGATGAAACGGGAATTCGACTAAGAATAACCAAAGCAATGAGACGGCTGGAGCCCTTCATGATGTAACACCCTAATACTTAACCCAATACTACTAGCATGTACTGAGGCCAAATATTAGTCGTTACTTCTTGATTTAGTTCTATTACCTTTGAAATTACTTACTGAAAATATGAGCCATTTTTTTTTGTAACAAAACCTTGATAAGGTATGAGCCGCGTATAATGTAATTCGAACGATATCATAAAGTGCGGAAATGTAAACACATAAAACGCTCCATCCATAGCATCATGAATACTTATACTGAAATACCTCATGCATTAATACTTAAGATGCCCACCAATAACGGCAGAACTATTCGATACATAAAGTGCAATATGTAACACCCCGATTTCTCTGTCCGAGGGAAATGACCAAAATGCCCCTGAGGTCATTTCCTGACCCGAACTCGAGGGTAACCAACTCGGTCATCCTCGAAGGGTCAACTCAATGTTTGAAGGGGATTAAATGGCCCTTGAATGCTTTTGGAAGCAAAAAATTTCATTTTCCGCAGTTTCGGGTCAAAATGACCAAAATACCCCTATAGCGTTTTTACGCGAGTAAAGGTGCCGTTTGAGCCCGGAACTTTCCCCAGAGGTTTAAAAACATGTTTTCATGTGTCTAGAGGTCTCTGTTCAAGTCCCGGTGGTCCCAGGCAGTTTTAGTGCAAAATTACGATTTTGCCCCTAGAATAGTGCTTTTGAGCTTAATGACGTAATTAAGCAAACCTATGCAATATTAGGCTCTAAACGAAGATTAATTTATTTCCCTAATTAATCTAGAGTCAAAATAATTTATTAAAGTTAATTAGAACCTAAAATTGCTTAGATTAAACTTAAATCCCTTTTTAGAACTCAAGACTCCTAGTCTTGGAATCTTGAATAGTGTTTTCTCTCTCCAATTCCTTGAATCAAGGAAATGTGTCTAGAGTTGTTTAGACTCTAAATTGAGGATTTAACTCACTAATGGTGCAAGACCACTCCTTAATTATGTCTAGACCACCTTAATTACCCATTTACCTTACCTAAACACTTTCTTACAAATTCCTAATCTTAAGCATAATCAAAGATACACCTAAACACAACTCTAAACCACAATTAAAATGCAAAGAAACCTCCCCCATGGATGATGAAGTTTCGGCCAGCACACTCCTCGTTTGACCATCTATTAAATTGTTTCTCACTCAAAGAACCATGCTTGAGGCCATACCTTGAACCATACCTCACCATACCTTAAGCCATACCTCACCATGCCTCAAGAACACAATATCTCACCTCATGGAACACATGGAACCCTCCAATTCTGCACCTCTTGGCCGAAAATACATCAGCCCATTCACACCCTCCATTTGTTTTATTTCTCTATAAATAGAACGCCTTGAGGAGCTTGCACCACTTTTAGATCATTTGCTAAGTTTAGGAAACACTCAAAGCTTTTCTTTTCTCTCAAAGTTCTAGTGTTCTTCAAGTTCTTCAAGCTGTTCAAAGTTCTTCATCATCTTCATCTTCTTCTTCCATCTTCAAGTTCATCACACCAAGTAGGGATTTTCTTTCATGTATTCTTTTCTTTAAAGTTCTTGTTTCAAGCTTGATGTTCATAGTTTCTCTTGTTTCTCTTTAGAACTTCATTTCCACTCCTTTTTCCTTTTCATTTTCGGCCATAGGCCTTGGAGAACAAAGGAATGAGAGCTTGATGATGAGAGTTTCATGGTGATGTTCATCACTTGAAACAAACTCTAGAGCTTGATCTTTGTTCTTGAGCAAAAATGTTTTTAGTTTTTCTTTTCTTGAACTCTTCAGAACTTTAGCTTTGATGATGTTTTTAAATGGCTCTATGAACTCAATGATGAGGACTCATGATGTTGGTGTTAATATATCACCAAGATCATGAACTCTAGAGTTTTAAAATGTTCCTTTTTCTTGTTGATGATTTTGGCCATTTCCTTAATTTTTCTAAGCTTCATGGTTTGATTTCCTAAGAATACTATGTTGAGTTTTAAAGAACTCTAAGCTTGACTTTACCTTGTTTGGATGAGTTTGGGTTATGGTTTAAATTCCTTTAAAGTCTTGTTAAGAGCTCTAGAAAGATAAAATGAACTTGCATAATTTATTTTATGCTTGCATTCATATTTACATTCTTGCTATGCATCTTTACTTTCAAGCTATCACCTAAGAACATAAAGATTAAAATGGAACTTGCATCTTCACTTAATTTAATTCTCAAAGCCTTTCTATTTCGGCCTTAAAGTCGATTGTTGTTGGGCCTAGAGCACTAAAATAAAGAATTGAACCTGCATCCTCACTTAATTAATTCCTCGAATGCCTATCTATTTCGGCCTTAAAGTCGATTGTTGTTGGGCCAAGAGCACTAAAATAAAGAATTGAACCATGTATATTACCTTCAAGCTCGCACGTTTAAGTTTATGCCTTGCATATTTAAATTCAAGTCATCACTTTACTTTGTAAGCAAGATTAAAAATGAAAAGTATGAGCACGTTTAGTTTATGTCGTAACTTAAGAACCTAGAGCTCAAAGACTTGCCCATTTCATCCCAAGATAAAGTTAAATGGGAATGTATTCCTTGAATGCATAATTTCGGCCAAGTAGTGATGATGGACTTGCAATGAGTTTTCATCTAGCTACTAGGACCAATAGTCTATGTTTTAAGTTTTCCCTAAAGCTTTACAAATCTTTATAAGGTTATGTCATCACAAGTTGTGATTTTATTATCTTTTAGGGGATGGAATATGTTTTGGTCAGTGACCTAAGGCTTCACTTAGCCTCTTGATGAATTAAAATGTTTTGCAAAGAGTTTCAGAAGTTCTAGATTGATTCCAAGAGAAACTAGTTAACTTATGTACCTAGAAATGTCAATTTAACTCTCTCATTTAAGTTAAATGTTTTCGGTTCTGATGTGATGAGTGTGATGCTGTATGATGATGTTTTGATGTGTTGGAATGTGTGAAAATATCATATGATGATGTAGAAGCGATCCTATGCATGATAGGTAAGAAACTAGCTAACTAGAAATACCGTAAAGCTAGAATTTAACATAGTTTTAACCCATTTGTTTATGGAACTCTTCCAAACTGTTTTAATGGGGACATAATCAGATTTAGATTGTTTAGACATGAAAAACTTGGTATCATTTGAGTTAGAATTGAATTCTAGCACCTATGGGGAAACTAGTAACTAGAAAACCGTAAAAATGCAAATGTAGAACTCTTAGAACATTTAATTTTCTGGATTCTGTCCAGCACCCTTACATCATGGTAAACATGATTAATAATTAGTCCTTAAGCATAGGAATGCCTCATAATTGATTTAGATTTAATCCATAGCGCCTTCGGCGAAAACGGAACCAAGAAAGGGTCTAAAACGTAAGTTCTAGAACCCCGTATTCACATGTTAGGATTTCCACCCTATGCCATTCAGATTTAAAAGTAAAATGAGAGGATTATGAATGATGTTTAATTATGAGCCTTAGGTGCTTAAAATATGAACGACGGATGTAGAGAACTATATCTCAAGATTAAGACCCGTAAGGGTCAAAGCATAAGCTACCGTAAGGGTAAGCGTTTGGATGATTTATGATGATGCATGAAGTATGCTAATGATGATGATGTTATTCATATGAGGAATTTATGAGGTTATATGTTTATGTGGCATAAAGCAAATTTGGAAGGAAATTCGGTGTAATGACCGTTGTGCCGTCGAATTTCCGACAAATTTGGGGACTTAAAGAAATTTTGAAAATTAAGGTACTAAGATGGGTTCTAGGATGACACCGGTTCGGCCGAGCACCTCCATAGAACTCATGTGACATCGGTACCATTTTATACTATTAGGTGACACCGGTTCGGCCGAGCACCCCTAAGAGAATTGCCCCCTAACCCGTACTCAAATAGTCGGGATTTATGATTTATGATACGCTTATCGTTAAGTGGTAAGTAAGAACTAGTGACGACTAGTTAAGGTATGAGCTCATAACCTAGATGTATGACACGTTATGGGTGACACCGGTTAGCCGAGCACCCCGATTCGATTGTCTTTTAGGGTGGCCCATGAGGAAGAGAAGTTTCATGATTATGATTATGTCACTAAGTTTTGTCCCATATGAATGTTACTATTGCCACTTTATGCCACCAAGAATGATGATGCTTGATGTTATATTTTATGTATGTGCATTAGGTAGTGCCATGCATACATTTTCTATTATGTTGCATCCATGACATTAAGACCATCCTAAAATGAATGGACCTTGGCTAAAATATATTTTAAAGTTTAAAATGAACTTAATACATGCTCAGTCATTTTGTATAAATAAACCCAAGGTTCCTGAGGGCGTAGATGATGACACCTAGGTAGTAGGAGGCCCTACTGAGATTCTTTAGCAAGATTCTCACTCCCTCTACCTCTCTCTTTCCGTCACGTCTTCAGATGGCGACGTTCGTGGTGTTCGTGGACATGCCGACATGGGAGGTGCACCATGACCCGGACCACGGGTCATTCCATTTTGTGGGTCGATGCACGGTTAGAGTATTCATGTTCATGGGTCGACCCTTCACTCCCCCTGTACATTCCCATCGTTTCTCCCCCGTCTCACCTTTTGGCGATGACCTGGTGTTCGAGCGCGCACGTCCCCTAGAGGAGAGGCTTCGTCGTACCCCATCATCCACGTCTGCCGCTCGAGACTACCCCCAGTATGTGCCCCGTTGCCCGTCATCTTTTTCGGAGACGGATCCTTCCGAGGATTCGGCAACCCAGGCACCCTCCGAGGGATCTTCCCCCTCCATACCCATGGACTTTGGAGAAGATAGCGAGCCCACCGTGACTCAGCCGAGGCGTGCACGACGACCGGAGATGCGGCCATACCCCGAGGCTCACACTCGATCCCCGCTCCGCCTCTTCACGCCCGAGGAGCTCGCCCGCTTCCGGATATCCGCACCGATCACGAGATAGTCGCCAGTAGGAGGCCGTGGATGGCCCGAGATAGAGCACACACCACTTAGATGGGGATAAACCTTCTTTTGTTTAGAGGTTTCCCATTAGATGCACTCGGGTAGGGGAGTAGATTATGTTCATGTTTTATGTTGTATTTCCCCTGTACTAAACTAAGTCCCACACTTATAAGTGGGCAAATTATATATATATGAGATGATCTTCAGTGTTACTCATGGTGTGCCTTATGTTATGATGTTGTGGGACGTTTGTTTACCATACATGGTTTACTGCTTATCGCATCACGCGGCTCTCACTTTGTTTTTCAAAAAACAAAATTACCCGTATTTTCCGCTAAGTAATTCAAAGATAAATGAGAACTATGAAGTAACAGACTAATGGTTAACTTAAATATGTTCTAGAGTATTGGGTTAAAAATTAGGATGTTACACAATACAACTGAAAAGAAGAAATACATGGAAACATAAACGATACATGCAAGAGAATACCCACACCCAAGTGCATCTGAAATGGATAACCTCAACACAAAAGAAGGTTTATCCTATCTACGTGACGTGTGTGCACTAAGGACTACCCTCTAAACCATACGGCTACAGTCACGGGTAAGGTGGGACATAGCCGATCCACGGGCACTCGGACACGTCCTCCGTGCTGGGGTCGCATCTCGGGCATCCGAGCCTTCCGTGGCTAGGTAACCGTCTCCTCGCTGCCTACTGGTACACATGGGGGAGTGAGGGCAGAGTCCTCCTCATACATGGGGGTGGGTGGCTCCTCTGAATGCTGCGAGCGGGGTACATATTCGGGTACGGCGCCTGAGCCTGCGGTGTAAATCCGGAGGATCCTCTCATTACGTGTACGAGCACGCTCAAAAACCATGTCGTCGCCATAGGGCGACATTGGGGAGAAGAGGTAGCTATCTACAGGATGGGTGAATGGCCGTCTGGGAAACATAAAGACGCGAACAGTGCAGCGACCTTCAAAATGGTACGATCCGTGCTCCGGATCGTAGTGGTACTCCCATGTGGGTGTCTCAACATAGAGTACAAACGTCGCCATCCGAATCTAGAGACGTAACGGAAAGAGAGAGATAGAGGGAGTGAGATTTCTTACTAAAGAAACTCAGTAGGGTTTTTTCTCATATCTAAGTGTCATCATATACGTCTCCAGGGACCTCAGTTTCTTAGTAAAAACATGGGCATATAATGGTTCAATTATGAAGTTCGAAAATGTTAACTTCCGAGGCCCGTTCCTTTTAATTATGAAAACCTCTTGGTTACATAGTCTATACATCATAAAACTCAACTCATAAATCATGGTTCTTATATCATGGATCGTGGCACATAAACTCATAATTCATGGTGCACAAAATCATAGTTCTTAGAGCATGGTACATGGTAACTTATCTTGGTTACTTTAGGTGACATTAGAACCTCATCATTTTATTCCTGGGGCCACCCTAACTGATCTCCCTTTGGAGAAACTTCTAGGTTATGAGCTCATACCACGCTAGTCGTCACTAGCACATAGACTTATCCCTTTTGATAAGTTAAAGGTCCCAACTTAACGTACGGGTCTAGGGGGCTAGAATCACCTCATCCCCACCCTTGGTTTGGTGGTTCAAGGATCATTTTCACATAGTTTAAGTCACCTTAAGTCTTAGCATGTTTTATTAAGATGCCACATAGTTTCATGCATGTCACATATCCTTTATTACAACATAGGCATCTCTAAGTTCTCAAAGAACAATCAAATGCAATAATAAAACTATCAATTAAGAATAATAGTTCACATAGCATCATAGAAGTCATGAGGTAAATACCAATTCATTATTCATAGAGTAATGCTTAAATCTTTCCCTTAAGAGTGAAAACCCCCAATCGGGTAATCTCAACTTCTAAATTATTTCCGTATACCTCTAAGGGATTGATTAATCTCATTACCATAATTTATTAAGTCCTAAAACCTAATCAATCATGGCTGGGCAGCATTGGCAGTAAGCTAAGTTAGATGAATTACGGTGTTCTAAAAGATGCATTTTAGACCCTTTCTCATATCTGACTTTTTCTATGATACAACAATTAATACCTAAGCCAATTATGAGTCACTCTCACTGATCTAGACATCATTTAATGTGATTCTATGGATGTTAATAATGCTGGGACAGAATTCATATTTTCTGTACCTATGGGGTTCTAGAATTCACATTTCAAGCAATTCAAGTACCTAAGCATGCTCCAAAATGTCTAGAACAATTATCATACACTTGGCAAGGTATTTAAACATATTTAGACCACCCAAAACATGATTTAAGGTGCTGGAAATGAACATGGAAAAACCGAAAATGGTTGGTCATTAAATCATGTATAAACTTCTTTTTCAATGTACATAGGTAGCTAGTTTCTCTTGGAACAATTTTAGGACTTCAAAAACATCTTAGAAATCAATTTATCTTGTCAAGAACTCTTATAAAGTACATGGGGCAGCAGCTCTTTAATCTTTCTCATGGTTGAAATCCTAATTAGAAGAACATACTCAAAATACTTTTAAATGTCACTTTTGTTTAGGAAAAACTTAAAACATAAACTATAGGCTCTTGCAACTAATGAAAACTCATCCTAGAGCTTTCATCATCACATGGTCGAATGCATTTCAAGAAGATACCTTCTTGATTTAACTTTTCTCAAGATGAAATGGGCAAGTCTTTGAGCTCTAGTCGTTTTAGGTGATAGCATAAAAGTAAACGTGTTATGCATTCCATTTTTATAGTCCATTAGAAAGTAAAGTGATAGCTCGAAATAAATATGAAATGCACCTTCATTTTTAGTCCTTGGGTTTAGTAATGACTTGAAATTTAACATGAAATGCAAAGCTTGGAATTTAAACGTGCATTATGCAAGTTCATTCCTTATCTTGGAGTTTAGTGATAGCATAGAAAATAAACGTGCTATGCAAAGCATAACATAAACGTGAATGCAAGTTACTTTTAGATCTTGTCTAAAGCTCTTGCAGGACTTTAAGAAGAACATAGTTCCAACCCAAACCTCATCCTCACAAGAAAAAAGAACTACTAGTGCTAGAACACTCAAAATCAGTCACAACCTTAAAAATCTTGAAGATGGCCAAATCTTCATCATGAAAAATGACCATTTTTAAACTCTAAGGACCAAGATTTTGATGATCTATGACATCAACATCCTAAGTCCTCATCATTGAGTACAAAGCTTCCTTCAAAACCAACGTTAAAACAAGTTCATGCTAAAGAAGAAAGAAAAACTAAAACCATGCTTGGTTTAAGGTTAAAGTTTCAAGCTTTAGAGTTTGTTCATGTGACAAGCATCAACATGAAACCTTCATCATCAAGCTTTCATTTTTCCAAGCTTTAGAAGCTCTCATGGCCGAAAATATGAAAGAAAAAGGGAAGTCCAAGAAGTGTTTAAGAGAAACATAAACTCCTTCTTTACTCAACCTTGAAAAAGGATGAAACTTTCCTTGTGAGAAATTCAAGCTTTAGGGGTTGTTAGGCAACAAGCACCATCATAACACCCATATCATCAAGCTTTCATTTTTCCAAGGGTCAAAAGCCTTCATGGCCAAAACTTGAAGGAGAAAAGGAAGGTTCCAAATGTTCAAGAGAAATATAACCTCATTCTTGACTAAACTTGTAAAAGATGAAACTTTTCTTAAGAAAACTCAAGCTTTAGAGGTCTCATGTGAGATGAACTCATAATCACCTCTAGAGAGCACTCATCATCAAGCTATCATGTTCAAGGCCTTGAGGCCGAAAATCAAAGGAAAAGAAAAGGAAGAAACCGAAAATAAAGAAGCAACATGGAGGTTCCACCTTTCATCATTTCCCAACAAGATTCAACATAGAAATCAAAGACATATTTAGAAAGGTTCCCTACCTTGTGTTTTCGAAAAAAGAGAGGAAGAACTTAAGCTTGAAGAACTCTTGGAAGCTTGAGAGAAAAAGAAGTAAGAAAGCTTGAGACTTTTAGAGATTTTGCAAGAAGTGAGCAAAGGAATGAAGTTGTGTAGTGTTGTGTATTTATAGGAAAATGAATCATGAAGGAGTGGAGGGGGAGTGGGCTGGCCGAAACTTCTCCAGGAAGAAGGAGGGAAGAAAAATCTCTTATGTCGTCATTCATGGTGTCATAGGTCATAGGTCTTAGGGTGGCTTTTGAAGAACAACTTGATTGACTACATAAAATATTATTCTTTTGAATTTTGGGGGGAAAAGTGGCTGAACATTATAAGGCCAAGGGAGGGAAGATTTCATTCAATTTAATCATGTACTAATGAAATGTTTAGGAGTAAACAAGGTTAGGTTGCTAATTAAAGTTGTGTGCCTAAGTGTTTAAGGTGAACTAAGTAGGTAATTAGGACCATTAATACCTTTGATTAGGGGTGATCTTGTAGGATTAATGGAGTCAAACTCCTATGACTATTGATTAAAGTGTGACCACTTTTTCTTGGGAAAGGAAGTGTTCTTGGGAATGAAAGTGTGAATAGTAAAAATACTATTCATAGTTGCTTTTTCTTTAAAGAAAGAAAAGAATTAGAATTGAGTTGTAAATTTCCTTAAGCAATTTTAGGTTCTAATCAACCTTAAACAATTATTTTAGCCCTAGATCAATTAAAGAAATTAATTAAACTTTCATTAGAGCCTAATATTGCTTAGGTTTGAGTTAAGTAACTCGTTAGACGTAAAATGCACTAAGCGGGGGTAAAATCGTAATTTTTACCAAAAGTTGCCTGGGTCCTCCGGGATTTAAACCAACATAGTTCATGCCTTAAAACATCATTTTTGATCTCCAGGACGAGTCCAGGTCGGAGTCAAAACTTAAAACCGCCTTAAATCAAGTTAGGGGTATTTTAGTCATTTATACACAGAAACCTCAGAAATGAGATTTCTCTGCCTTGTTAATATTCATAAATATATAATCCCTTTCATATATCATAAAAGCCTTGTGGGGATGGCCGAGGCCGGTCATCCTCATGTTTCAGGTAAAAGTGACCTTAGGGGCATTTTGGTCATTTAAAAGTTTAGAGAAAAACGAGGCGTTACACATGACATGGCGAGGGCCATGTAGATGTTGTTCGAATGGATGGACCGCCAGCACAATGCTGGCCGCGGTCTTAATGCTGCTGAAGACCTCAAGCATGCTAGGTTTGGAGAGTGAACCCCCTCGTTCCGAGAAGCTCTAACCCCGAACACCGCCGATGAATGGATCAAGCATATGGAGAAGATCTTCTCGATGATCTCTTGTTCAGAAGAGCAGAAGGTGATGTTCACCGCCTACATTCTAGAAGCGGATGCCGTGCTCTAGTGGACTAGCACTAGAAGGTTGCTCGAGGCATCTGGCACACCAATTAATTGGGAGCTTTTCAAAACCCATTTATATGAGAAGTATTTCCCAGAGTCCATAAGGAATGCTAAAGACATTGGGTTCATGCAACTGGTGCAAGGAGGCACGAGCAGCGCACAGTACACCGCGAAGTTTGAGGAGCTGAGCAAGTTCTCCAGAATTTTCCAAGGGAACCCCGATGAGGTATAGAGATGCATCAAATAGGAGGCGGGACTGACACCAGAAATCAACACTACTATCACCCACTTGGAAATTAGGGACTTCCCAACCCTAGTCAACAAGTGCCGCATAATCGAGGATGGCCAGAAGAATCTGAATGTACCGAGAGTTGACAGCTTTGCCAAGAAGTTAGTCCTGCAAGCCCTAAGGTTCAAGTTGTCGTTCAGACCCCAACCCAGGCCACAGTTCATGCCACAAGGCTGAAGGAGGAATTTCCATCAAGGTGGACCCACTGGCCCCATAAGCAAGGCATCCCCGAGGGTCCTGGCAGTGACCCCAAGACCTATCCCTACCTAGTTTGTCCTAAGTGCAAGAAGCCGCAAGGAGACTGTCCCTGTTAGATAGGCCGGTGGTTTGCTTCAACTGTGAGAAGTGATAAGGGGCTTTTGTGCCACTTATCTTACTTCTAAACCTTAGCTTTTTACATGAGTTTTAATGTGTTGTTGATACAATTAATAAGGATTTTGATTTATTCCTCATTGTGTGATTTTGATAGAATTGATGGCTTTTGCATTGATTTTGGGATAATTTGTAATTATACCCTGTTGCGTTTGACTTATCTTTTTGAGTATCATTTTGTGCACAGGAGCTTTGAATAAAGTGAAAATGTCAAGAACAAGGTTAGAAACTCTTGGGAAGAATTTGGAAGCAAAATAGAAGAATTCTTGAGTTTATTTGAGCAAAATTGCAAGAAGCATTGTAAGAGAACATCTGTGTATCTTTCTACAGGGATCGGATTAAGACAAATAAAGATGTTTTGGAAAGCTCAAGAAGTCCTCTACAACTTTCATGTTAAGCTCAAAACCTAGTTCTAAGAGTATCTTGGTGAAAATCAAGTTAAAATATTAAAGGTTACTGATGTTCTGATACTATCCAACTTGACCTCTAGTTAGTGTTTTCGTAATATCTAGAGCTATAGATGTCCGATTGAGGTGATTTTGGTGGCGTTGGAAAGCTTATTCAAAGGGCTAAAACTTTTATTTTAGTGCTAAGACTAATTTCAATTCTATCCATTGCTGTAGTGGTCTTTAACTGCTGTCATGGTCAACAGTGCCTGAAAAAGTGACGTTCAGCAGCATAGCTCATTGCTGACCACTGCAGCAGTCAATGAGCACTGCAGCGGTCATACGATAACCCAGAATAGCTCATTTAACTTGTTTTTGGGCCCCACTTTGACCTATTTTAGAGAGCAGTATATAAGGAATTGTTATAGACTTTTACGCTAGCTTTTCATTCAGTTTTTGACTCACTTTGAGGCAGCCATATTCCCTCTTTACACCTCTCTCTTCTCCTTCTCTATTCTTCTCTCTCTAAGGGTTCCATTTATGAAGGTGATCTATCTTGGAGATCGTGGCAAGAATTATTGCTATTATTTTCAGGTTCTTTTATCTTCATTGTTGTAATCCTCCAGAGATGGAGGAGTAAATTTCTTTACTAGTGTAAGGATTTCCAGATGGATTGGGATGACATTTGATGTAACGCCTTAATTTTCTGTCTCAGAGAAAAATGACCAAAATACCTCTGAGGTCATTTTCTGCCAGGAATTCGAGGATAGCCGGCCTGACAGTCCTCGAAGGGTCAACTCAATGTTTGAAGAGGATTAGATGGTTTTTGAATGGTTTCAGAAATGAAAATCTTGTTTTCTACAGTTTCGGGTCAAAATAACCAAAATACCCCTATAGCGTTTTTACGCTGGTAAAGGTGTCGTTCGAGCCCGAAACTTTTCCCGAAGGTTTAAAATGATGTTTCCATGTGTTTAAAAGTATTTGTTTAAGTCCCGGTGGTCCCGGGCAGTTTTTGTGCAAAATTACGATTTTACCCCTGCCATGGTGCCATTTGAGCTTAATGATATAATTAAGCAAACCTAAGCAATATTAAGCTCTAATCGAAGAGATTAATTAATTTTCATAATTAATCTAGAGTCAAAATAAGTTATTAAAATTAATTAGAACCTAAGATTGCTTAGATTAAACTCAAACCCCTTTTTTTCTTTTTAAAAAACTCAAGTTTCCAAGACATAGAATCTTGAATAATGTTTTCACTATTTACTCTCCATACTCTAAGAAGCCTAGGTAGGGTAGGATTTTGACCCCACTAATGGGCAAGGATGCTCACTAATCATGCCTTAAATAGCCTTGATTACCTATCCTTTCACTTACATACTTACAAGTTCCTAATCCTAAGCCTAATCAAAGCTATACCTAAACACACCTCTAAACCACAATTATATGAAAGATCTTCCTTCCCCATTATAAGGTGGAAATGGCGCCACCTCACCCTCCATTGTCCATCACATGTTTGTTCACTCAAACACTCAAGGAAGCATGCTACACCATGCCTAAACCCATGCCTATACCATGCTTTACACCTTACCTTGAAATGACATAGCCAAAGATATTTTTCTCCCTCCTTCCTTCCCCAAAAATGGCACCACTTTTCCCTCCCATTCTCACCCCTCATGTTTCATTTCTCTATAAATAGCATGCTTGGATGAACTTGAATCACTTTTAGTTCATTTGTCAAGTTGAGTTTTCAAGAACACCTTAAAGCTTTTCTTTTTCTCTCAAGTTCAAGAGTTCCTCTTCTTCAACTTCTTCATCTTCTTCAAGCTCACATAGAGCCACCACACCTCAACCTCATACCACCACCTTTCAACCATACGCCATCCTTTAAACACAAAAGCTCAAAATAAACACCTCACCTTCCTTTTCTTCCTCCTTTGGCCGAAAATCCAAGGACCACTTGGAAGCAAGATTTCTTCTCTTTTCACTTCAAGAAACAAGCTTTCCTCTTCACCACTTGGTAGGGATTTTGTTCTTTAAAGTTTTGTCTTTTAAAGCTTTGTCAAAAATGAGATTTTGCTAGTTTCTCGTGGCCTTTAGAACTCCTTTTCTCCTCTATGATTTTCGGCCTTGGAGCCTTTTTCTCTAAAGAAAATGGTGGCTTGATGATAAGGTTTCAAAACAATGGACTCGTGATTATCATTTGAGAAACCTCTAAAGCTTGAAACTTAGTCTTAATCTTAACACATTTTGAGTTATCCCTTTCTTTTCTTTCAATGGCTTCGGTTTCTTTTCCTTTTCCTTTTCTTGTTTTGGTTTTTCCTTCTCTTTTCCTTGCTATGGTTTTGATTTTGAAGGTTTGTTTTTGGATAAAAATAACTCAAGGATAAGAGCACGTGATGTTGGAGTTTGTGTGTCACCAAGATCATGGCCCCTAGAATTTTAAAGTTTTGTTCTTTTCCTCCTCATGGCTTCGGCCTTGTTTTCCTTTCCTTTGGTGTTCAAGGTTTTGTTTTGAATAATGTTGGTAGATGGTTTTAGCTTCTTTAAGCCCATTTCCTTAAGATTGATGATAATGTTCAAACCATAAGGTTTCCTTGTAAACCTTGGTACAAGAACTCTAAAGCTTGCTTTATCTTGCTATGATAAGTTTGGGTTGAGGTTTAAGTTCCTTTAAAGTCTTGTAAGAGCTCTAGCAAAGATGTAAAAATGAACTTGCATATTTACTTTCCTTGCCTAGCATATTTATTTTTGAGCTAATCACCTATATCGTAAAGATTAAAACAAGAGTTGCATTCTCATATCACCTAATAATCAATCTCGAAGCTCACCTATTTCGGCTTTAAAGTCGATTGTTGTGGAGTCTAGAGTACTAAAATAAAGAACTAGACTTGCATTCATATTTATAGTTCAAGTCATCACTTAAATCCTAAAAGATAAAATGAACTTGCATATTTATTTTCAAGTCTTGCATTGCATATTTATATTCCTAGCACCTCATGTTTATATTTCAAGTTCTTGCATCTCATATTTACTTTGAAGCTCTCACTTTACTTTATAATGAAGAATAAAATAGAACGCATAGCATGCTTACTTTTGTCATCATTTAAGGATCCTAGAGCTCAAAGACTTGCCCTTTTATCTCAAGCTAAAGTTTGGTTATGGAAGCATCCCCTTGAATAAACAATTCAGCCATGTGATGATGATGAACTTGGTGTGAGTTTCATCTAGTCACAAGTGCCCATAATCTATGTCTTAGGATTTTCTTAAGCATAGGAGAATTCAAAGAATATTTCAAGTATAATTTTACGTTTTAAATTTCAATCTTAGGCCAACTCAAATGGTTGTTGCCCTTGTTTAGTTTATGATGATTTCCATGAAATAAGTTAGTTTCCAATGAGTTTTAGAAGTCCTAAAGTGAATTCATGAGAAACTAGTGACTTATGTGTATTGAAAATGAAATTTCATGCTTGGTATGATGATGACTAAATTCAGTTATGCCTTGATGATTGGTTGCTGTTTGATGATGATTTTATATGATAGAATGTGTAAAAATTATATATGTTGAGGTAGAAGCCTTTCTATGCATGTTAGGAAAGAAACTAGTCTTATAGAAAAATCGTAAAGTTGAGTTTTAGCATAGTTTTGACCCTTTTATTCTTAGCCACTGCCAAAACTGTTTTAATGGGATAACATTCAGTTTAGGATTGATTAATTATGAAAATCTTGGTAACATTTGGTGTATGATTGATTTTTAGAGCCTATAGAGATACTAGCAAGTAGAAAACCGTAAAAGTGCAATTCTAGAACACTTAGACTATTTTAATTTCTGTTTCTGTCCAGCAACCTTGTAATGTAGTAAACATGGTTTAGAATTAGTTCATAGGCATAGGAATGCCCCCTAATTGATTTAGGTTTGATTTATAGTGCCTTAGACGAAGACGGAACATAGAAAGGGTCTAAAATGCAGTTTCTAGAACCCCCGTAATCACAAGATATAATTTCTGTCCTCAAGGCATGATGCTGTCCAGGTTTGTTGACAAACACAAATGTTAGCAAGAATCTTTAATTGTGAATCCTTGGGTGCATAAAAGGCTAACAGTGAATGTTAGAATAATTATATCCCAAGTTTAAGCCCGTAAGGGTCAAAGCATAAGACACCCTAGGTTTAAGAGCATAATGAACTTTAGTACTTTACATGGGTGCATGTTTTTATTATGAAAATTATGATGACTGTGATGCTCATGATTATGTATATATATGAATGTGGCATAAAGCAAATTTGGAAGAAATTGTGTCTTTGTGGTTATGTCAATAATTTCTGACAAATTTGAGGAACTTAGAAGGTTTTCAAAAAGATGAGTTTTGAATGTGACATAGTACTGTGAGAATGCGTTCTGGGGGATGGCGATACGTGATGCCCCAGAAACAAATCCTTGAGGAAGACGACGATACATAACCCCCCGAAAAGGACAATATTCACCGTGTACTTGATACAGATGACGCGTTCTGTTATGATTATTATTATTGAGATTGCGCTTATCAGATGATAAGTAAGAACTAGTGACAACTAGTTAAGGTATGAGATCATAACCTAGAGATGATTTTAGGGTGATCCCTATGTTATAGTACGATGCTTTGAATGTCACACAATTACAGAAAGAGAAATGCTTTTACAGGAGAAGTATATGCCACTTTATGCCACTTGTATGATATTGATAGCTCTATAAATGTTTGTTTGATTCTGCTTATTGTATCTTCACACATTCATGCTTTATTATGTTGCATTCATGACATTAAGACTCATCCTAAAAGGGACGGACCTTGGATAATTAAGTTTAAAACCTAATAAGTAATTTTTATGCATGCTCACCTTTTTAAAAGAAACCCAAGGTTCCTGAGAACATAGATGATGACACCTAGATAGGAGGTTGCCCTTCTGAGATTCTTTAGCAAGATTCTCACCCCCTCTATCTTTACTTTCCGTCACGTCTTCAGATGGTGACTTTCGTGTTGTTCGTTGATACCCCCACCTAGGAGGTGCACTCCGACCCAGAGCACCGGTTGTATCATTTTGAGGGGAGTTGCACACTTCGAGTATTTATGTTCTTGGAATGCCCCTTTTCTTACCCTGTACATAGCCATCACTTTTCTCCAACTTCCCCGTTTGGTGACGACATAGTTTTTGAGTGTGCGCAGACGCACAACGAGAAGGTACTATGCACGTACTTTGCTGAGTCTGCCGCCCGTGATTTTCCCAACTATGTCCCCCGTTCGAGGCACTCGGAGACTGACCCATCCGAGGATCCACCCACCCATCCATACTCTGAGAGCTCTGCCCCTACTCCGTCGCTGAGGGTAGAGGGTAGTGAGGAGATGGTCACATAGCCGAGGCTGGCTCGAAGGTAGTCCATGCGCCCTCGTCGAGAAGCTCATGCCCAGTCGCAGTGAGCGCCCACTTCGGATGTGCTTCGCCCATGGATCGGCTATGTCCCACCCTATCCAAACTACCAGCAGTAGAGGCACTTGAGGAGTGATAGTGTACACACCACACGTAGATTAGGGTAGCCTTCTTTTATTCGGAAAGGTTATCCATTTTTGGTGCACTAGGGTGTGGGTGTTTCTCTTTTTATGTTTCCATGTATTTCTATTTCAGTTGTATTTGTTTGGTGTTGTACTAAACTAAGTCTCACTCTTCTTGAGTGGATGCATTATATATCTATATATGCCGTTTGTTTCATCATGCTGTGCAATGACATGTTTTATGGTCAGATGTTCATGAGGTGTTTATTTGGATTTGTGTTTTATTTCTTTCATGCTTTATCGTTCGTCGTGTTGCGCGACTCTCATTTTGCTTTGACATTTCAAAAAAAAATTTATTTGTATTTTCCGCTAAGTATTTTAAAGTAAAGAGGAAACTAAGGCGTAATAGACTAATGATTAACCTAAATATGTTCTAGAGTATTGCGTTAAAAATTAGGATGTTACATTTGAGACCCTTTGTTTATATTGAATGCATTGGTTTCTTTAATGTTTTGCAGTTTCTATTCCTTTAATTATTGTAGTGATTGCTATAATCTTTATTGAAATAACTAAATTGGCGATTGTCATTTAGGGAAACCCTTTGGGCATAAATTGATAGATCTATTGGTTTATGTTGAGGGAGAACATTAGAATTAACTTTTTGATTGGCAGTTAGGCTATAGCAATTGGTACCTTGGATCATTGTAATTATCAATTAAATTAAGATCTCATTTATTTGATAATTTCATTGATCAACTCTAGGGATTGATTAATCACTAGTAGAATTGCGAGTAATTTATTACTAATAGCCATTAATGGGTTTAATATTTGGTCAATGATAATTGATTTCCAATCCTAGGAATACCTTGCACTAGTGCCTTTCTCCATTGTTGTTATTATCTTTTAATTTCCATTGCTATAATTCTTATTCTTCCAAACCCGTAATTTTCACAACTAAGTATTGAAGCCTCATTGAGAGACGACCTAGATTGTGCCCTTTACTACACTTTTAGTACAACTTAGCATTAAAATAAATTTCTAATTTGAGGAGATAGGTGACAACCTCTATCAAATTTTGGTGCCATTGCTGGGGAGGCATTAAAACTTAGTTGTTTATGTAACGCCCCAATTTTTACTGTAATTTTTACTGTCATTAGAAATTACTCAATTACCGAATTACCGTAGGTAATTATTACATAAGATTTGAGGCCGAACAATCCTCAATAAAGGAATATAACATTAGAAGAAAGGTTAGGAACGATTCATGCGAGAGTCGCAACTCCCAAATTTCTGTACGTATAAAATGACCAAAATGCCTCTGAAGTTATTTTACTCAGAAAATGAGGATCGTGGGCCCCACCTATTCTCAAGGGGATATTTTGAGGATAATAAGGGATTGTTTGTGTTATGTGTGTTAATAGAGCAGAAGGATCTCAATTTTGAGTTCCGACGCTAAATGACCAAACGCCCTCATGGTGTTTTAACTCCGATGTGCGTGCCGACTGAGCCCGAACCTCACTAAATTGTTTTAAAATGTATTTTTAAGCCATGATTAACCATTGGTTAAGCTCGGGTGGCTTTGGGCAGTTTTTAAGTGAAAGTACGATTTTGCCCCTGTTTTTGGGCAGTTTTGCGAATTTCGGGATTTTTGATTCGTATACCGAAACCTAAGCAATATTAGGCTCAAATTAAAGCTTATTAAATTCTAAATATTAATCTAGAGTCAAAATTATGTATTTAGATTGATTAGAACCCAAAATTGCTCAAAAACACCCAAATTGCTTACTAATTCACTTAAACCCTTAACCGTAAATTCTCTAAATTACATGAATACCTTGCCTACACCTAAATAATGCATGGAACACACAAATTTCACTTCTTTGGGCTGTAATGGACGAAATTATTGATGCCATTATGCAGCTGAATTATTGCCAAAAGTTGCACTAAAACAAAATGCCAAAATGTCACCATAAGAGACATAATTCCTTAATTTCATACAACTTTGTCTAAAATGATTTTTCCTCCCTTATTTCTCCTGCAAAATTCCGTCCACTACCTCATCATTTTGGCCAATTAGAAGCCTCAAAATCTTCTATAAATAGGCTTGCTTGAGTGGTCTTGGAATGCTTGGTTCATAACTAGTTTTTAAGAGCACCAAAAACTTTCTTTCTTCCTCCTCTTTGGCTGAATTCTTTCTTCAATTTTTTCAAAGAGATTTTGTTTCATTTCACTTCAAGAAACCAAGTTCTCTTCCTCTTCTTCAACTCAAATTAGGTAGGGAGTAGTTTCTAAATTTATTTCTATGCTTTGAGGAGTTGTGTTTTTAGCTCAAAATGATGAAATTATGAACTTACCGTAGCTTTTCATTTTGGTTTTCCTCTTCAATTTTTATTTAACCAATTCAACCATATGGCCTAGGTGGAACTAAGATGATGGCTTGATGATGAGGACCTTGAGGGTGGGTTGTAAATCCATCACAAGTTAGGCCTCTAAAGCTTGAAAATTCCACTTGATGCAAAACTTTAAAGAATAATGCTTTATGATGCTAAAACAAAGATTTTTAGTTTAGAACTTGAAAGATGTATTTTCCTTTTATGTTTTATTTCTTGTTAAGATATGTATTGGGTTGAATTTATAATTCTTTTAAAGTCTTGAAGGAGCTCTAGTAAAGAAACAAAATGAATTTGCATCCATGATTAAGTTTATGCTTTGCATAACCATGTTTACCTTCTCTGTCATCACTAAATTTTCAAGAATGAATAAATGAACTTGCATTTCTCATGTTTAAATTCCAAGCTTGTATTTCATGTTTATGTTTCAAGTCATCACTTAATCTTTCAAGATAATAAAGAGGTTACATCTCATATTTAATTTATGCTCTCACTATATTTTATAATGGCTAAAAGAATCAACGCATGACATGTTTATTTTATGCCATCACCTAAAGATCCTAGAGCTCAAAGACTTGCCCATGTATCACAAGCAAAGAAATATGATTATTGGAGTTAAAGAATTTATTCTTTAAAAAGTCTTGAGATTGGAGCTTAAAAAGATGTAATAATAATTCTCTTCTCCTCTATCTGGTCCTGTGCGGACTACCGCCTCAGGTTTCTTAATATTCTCTTCTCCTCTATCGGTCCTGTGCGGATTACCGCCGCTCCAGTTTCATGTATCATGTTATATTTCAAGTTCTTGCATCATGTTTAACTTTCAAGTCATCACCTTAAATCTTAAAGATAAAGAAATGGAATTGCATATCATGTTTATAATTCCAAGCTATCACCTTGTAAAGATAAGATTAAAATAAGGTTGCATAGCATGTTTATAATTCTAAGATGTCACCTAAATCTCTAAAGTTCAAGACTTACTCCTTTTATCTTAAGTGAGAATTTTAATTGTGAAGATCCTCCCAAATTTGACAAAAGAACTAGTTTCTAAATGACTTTTAAGGCTTTGCAAGGATTTTACGGGGAACTAGTATTTTATATGCACTTAAAATATGATTCTATGTAATTGCATGAGGTTCATGATTCGCCGACTGATCTGAGTTTAGTATCAATGTGTGATAATGATTTGATATGATTGAAGTTGTGATAATTATGGTTTATTGTTAAGAGAATGATTCATAATTGGTTTAGTAACTAATTAGTTCTATAATTGATAATTCTATGTAAGGATTGGATGCTTATTGAATGATTTCCTGGCTTGCATGTTATAGTTGCTGTTGCAAATAATGAGAATGCTTATACATGAAATGTTCTTTATTATGTAAAATTTACCTTTGTTGCTAGAAGAAAGTGTATCATTGTAAAAGTGTAATTTGGAAAGGTTTCGGCTAAGGAAAGACTTGGTATTTAAGCGTGTCCATTGTGACCCACCTCTCTTCCTGGGAATCTCCCATATGGATGATTACAGTTGTTATATATTATTCTAGCTTAAGACTATAAATGAGAAAATGTTATGATGTTTATGAATTGTATTATGATATAACATGCAAAGATTTAATGGTGACTTAAACTTATAAGAAAATGATCCTTTGGAACCATCGACTATAGGTGGTGAAAAGGTGATTTTAGCCCCTAACCCGTTCTCTCAAAAGGGTAGAGTCGGGACTTTAGCTTATCAAAAGGATAAGTATATGCTAGTGACGACTAGTAAAGTATGAGCTCATAACCTAAATTACTCCCAAAAGGGTGGAGTATAGGGTGGCCTAAGGAAAATAATGATGATGATAAGATTTTAAGTCACCTAAGGCACTAAAGAAATGAAATATGTGCACTATGTCCACATGTAGCTAATATTATATGACGTTCTTTTATGCATGTTATTCGATAATGATGATGAGGAAAATGATGTAATGATAAAGGAAAAGTTCATTGTAAATATGACATGTTAAGATTATGATGCATTATAAGACGATGATTAAAAATTGACGAACCTCGGTTAAGTATTTGTCCGAACTTAAAATGAATCTTTGCATGCTCACTATTTTAGAATAATCCCGAGGTTCCTGGGGACTTTGATGATGACATCAAGAAGGAGGTACCTTACTGAGAATTCTTTAGCAAGATTCTCACTCCATTTTCTTTATTTCCGTCATTGTCTCCAGATTCAGATGGCGACATTCGTCCTGTTCGTTGATACCCCTACTTGGGAATTTCACTATGATCCGGTGCATCGCTCGTATCATTTTGAAGGGAGGTCTTGTGATTCGTGTTTTTATTTACATAGGTCGTCCATTTGCACATCCTGTCCCTAGTTATCGATTTTCTCCTACTTCTCCCTATGGCGATGAAATGGTTTTCGAACATGCACGTCCACTTGATGAAAGGATGTTACGTTCTTATCCCGCTTCATCTGCTGTCCATGGATTTCCAGAGTATGTTCCCGAGACGAGATATTCTGAAACTTATCCTTCAGAGGACACTCCTACTCATGTATATTCTGAGAGCTCTGCTCCTACTCCCACACGTGTAAGAGAGGGTAGTGAGGAAACAGTTGTTCAACCGAGGTTAGCAAGAAGGCCATCCATGCGACGCCAGCCTGGTGCATCTCGTGTGTCGCCTTCCGAGGGAGCTCATCAGTGGATCGGATTTATTCCCCCATTTCCAGGACAGTGGCCATAGAAGGTTCTTAGTAGATTTATGTGTGTTCATGCACCCTAGTTTTAGGATAACCTTCCCGGCTTATGGAGTTATCTAGTTTAGGGGCATGTATTTCCTTAAGTATATTTTCTTTTATGGGTTTGCATAAGATAGTGATGTATGAACATAACCCACCCTTTGAGTGAGGTTATTGTATGTAAATATATGCTATAATGTGCTTATGGATGTTATATGATGGAGCCTAAGTGATATGATGTGATATATTCTTAAACGTCTTATTATACTCCGCTTACTCGTTCACGTTGTACTCGGCTCATGTTTTCAATTATGTGTTTAAAAAAAAAATGGCTCGTAATTTCACTAAGTATTTTCAAATTATGAAGAAAGAACCAAAGCAAGGAGTAAAGTCTAGTCATTAATCAGATTCAACCTAGGTGTATCTGGTTAATTACTAGGGTGTTACAGTTTATTTGTCTTTTTTTTATTTTTTCAGATTTTTTTAATTTTAATTTTATTTATTTATTTACTGTTTTTATTTTCTACATTAAAAAAATGAAAAAAAAAATTTGTTCCATTGTATGAGGCGTTCCCTATCTATTGGAAATTTAATACCTCTTGATTCTGAAATTGAGAAAACTTTGAGAAAAATCAGACAGGCAAAGCGTCAACAAGTGGAACCATTTGAGTATTCTGATCCTCTATTTAGTGTTACAGGTAATACAAGTGACATGGGAGATAGGAATAGGATACTTAGGGAGCTCACTGCTCCTTATTTCACCCAGCAGCCCTTGGCCATTACATACCCTAGGCTAGACAATGATTTTGAGCTTAAAGAGTACATGGTTCATGCTTTGTCCAAGTTCCATGGGCTGTCTGGAAATGACCCCCATCAACATTTGAAGAAGCTTCATATGGTATGCTCTGGCATAAGAACCAATGGGGTAGAGGTGGATGATATTAAACTGAGAGCATTCCCTTTTTCCCTTAAGGGTGCAGCAGAAAATTGGTTCTTCAACCTTCCTGATGGGGTTGTCAATAGATGGACTGGAATGAAAAAACTTTTCTTGGAGAGGTATTTTCCTGCTTCTAGAGTGGCTTCTATCAGAAAAGAGATATCTAGAATCCGCCAGTCAGATGAGACTCTCCATGAATATTAGGAGCATTTCAAGCTCCTCTGTGCAAGCTGCCCCAATCATCAAATTCTAGAGCAACTCCTCCTCCAATACTTTTATGAAGGTCTTGTGCTTGCTGATAGGTGCATGATTGATACTGCAAGTGGAAGGGCGCTCTTGGATAAGACACTGGAAAAAGCTCGTGCTTTGATTGAGAATATGGTTACCAATTTTTAGCAATTTGGTTCCAGGGCAGCCACAACTACTAGAGGCCTTCATGGAGTGAACCAGCCAGAGATCCATTATTGACCCAGACTTTACAGTAACTTTCTAGCCTCATACAGCAACTGATAGCTAGCCAGGAAGCAACTCCAGTGGTTTCCAAGATCTATGGCATATGTACTTTCAATGATCATCATATTGAAATGTGCCCAACATTGCAAGATGACTCAACCACTAGGGTAGCAACAACAAACCTCTTCCAGAGTCAACCTCAAAATCAGGCAATCCAGTTCCAATTTGGGAATACTTATAACTCCAGCTGGAAAAATTCACCCCAATTTGAAGTGGGGAAATAATTCTCAACCATGGGGCCAACCCTCATAGTAGAAGTATTTGGCACCTCATCAGAGGCAATAGGCCCCTCCTGCACCTCCAACTTTAGATCTCACCATGACCGAGATGATGGTGATGGAGCAAATGTGTAACACCCCGATTTTTCTGTCCGAGGGAAATGACCAAAATGCCCCTGAGGTCATTTCCTGACCCGAGCTCGAGGGTAACCAACTCGGTCATCCTCGAAGGGTCAACTCAATGTTTGAAGGGGATTGAATGGCCTTTGAATGCTTTCGGAAGCGAAAATTTCGTTTTCCGGAGTTTGGGGACAAAATGAGCAAAATACCCCTATAGCGTTATTACGCGGGTAAAGGTGCCGCTTTGAGCCCTAACTTTCCCAGAGGTTTAAAAACATGTTTTCATGTGTCTAGAGGTCTCTGTTCAAGTCCCGGTGGTCCCGGGCAGTTTTAGTGCAAAATTACGATTTTGCCCCTAGAATAGTGTTTTTGAGCTTAATGACGTAATTAAGCAAACCTATGCAATATTAGGCTCTAAACGAAGATTAATTTATTTCCCTAATTAATCTAGAGTCAAAATAATTTATTAAAGTTAATTAGAACCTAAAATTGCTTAGATTAAACATTAAATCCCTTTTTAGAACTCAAGACTCCTAGTCTTGGAATCTTGAATAGTGTTTTCTCTCTCCAATTCCTTAAATCAAGGAAATGTGTCTAGAGTTGTTTAGACTCTAAATTGAGGATTTAACTCACTAATGGTGCAAGACCACTCCTTAATTATGTCTAGACCACCTTAATTATCCATTTCCCTTGCCTAAACACTTTCTTACAAATTCCTAATCTTAAGCATAATCAAAGATACACCTAAACACAACTCTAAACCACAATTAAAATGCAAGAAACTCTCCTCCCTTGGCTAATGAAGTTTCGGCCAGCACACTCCACATTGGCCACATGTTTAATTATTTTCTCACTCAAAGAATCATGCTTGAGGCCATACCTTGAACCATACCTCACCATACCTTAAGCCATACCTCACCATGCCTCAAGAACACATTATCTCACCTCATGGAACTCATGGATGCCTCCAATTCTGCACCTCATGGCCGAAAACACCTTCAGCCTTCACACCCTCCATTTGTTTCATTTCTCTATAAATAGAATGCCTTGAGGAGCTTGCACCACTTTTGGATCATTTGCTAAGTTTAGGAAACACTCAAAGCTTTTCTTTTCTCTCAAAGTTCTAATGTTCTTCAAGTTCTTCAAGCTCTTCAAAGTTCTTCATCTTCTTCTTCCATCTTCAAGTTCATCACATCAAGTAGGGATTTTCTTTCATGTATTCTTTTCTTTAAAGTTCTTGTTTCAAGCTTGATGTTCATAGTTTCTCTTGTTTCTCTTTAGAACTTCATTTCCACTCCTTTTTCCTTTTCATTTTCGGCCATAGGCCTTGAAGAACAAAGGAATGAGAGCTTGATGATGAGAGTTTCATGATGATGTTCATCACTTGAAACAAACTCTAGAGCTTGATCTTTGTTCTTGAGCAAAAATGTTTTTAGTTTTTCCTTTCTTGAACTCTTGAGAACTTTAGCTTTAATGATGTTTTAAAATGGCTCTATGAACTCAATGATGAGGACTCATGATGTTGGTGTTAATATATCATCAAGATCATGAACTCTAGAGTTTTAAAATGTTCCTTTTCCCCTTGATGATTTCGGCCAAATCCATTAATTTTCTAAGTTTCATGGTTTGATTTCCTAAAAATATTATGTTGAGTTTTAAGAACTCTAAGCTTGACTTTACCTTGTTTGGATGAGTTTGGGTTACGGTTTAAATTCCTTTAAAGTCTTGTTAAGAGCTCTAGAAAGATAAAATGAACTTGCATAATTTATTTTATGCTTGCATTCATATTTACATTCTTGCTATGCATCTTTGCTTTCTAGCTATCACCTAAGAACATAAAGATTAAAATGAAACTTGTATCATCACTTAACTTAATTCTCGAAGCCTATCTATTTCGGCCTTAAAGTCGATTGTTGTTGGGCCAAGAGCACTAAAATAAAGAATTGAACCATGCATGTTTACCTTCAAGCTTGCACGTTTAAGTTTATGCCTCGCATATTTACTTTCGAGCTTGCACGTTTAAGTTTATGCCTTGCATATTTAAATTTAAGTCATCGCTTTACTTTGTAAGCAAGATTAAAAATGAAAAGCATGAGCACGTTTAGTTTATGTCGTAACTTGAGAACCTAGAGCTCAAAGACTTGCCCATTTCATTCCAAGTTAAAGTTATATGTGAATGTATTTCTTGAATGTATAATTTCGGCCAAGTAGTGATGATGGGCTTGCAATGAGTTTTCATCTAGCTACTAGGACCAATAGTCTATGTTTTAAGTTTTCCTTAAAGCTTTACAAATCTTTATAAGGTCTTGTCATCACAAGTTGTGATTTTATTATCTTTTAGGGGATGGAATATGTTTTGGTCAGTGACCTAAGGCTTCACTTAGCCTCTTGATGAATTAAAATGTTTTGCAAAGAGTTTTAGAAGTTCTAAATTGATTCCAAGAGAAACTAGTTGACTTATGTACCTAGAAATGTCAATTTAACTCTCTCATTTAAGTTAAATGTTTTCGGTTCTGATGTGATGAGTGTGATGCTGTATGATGATGTTTTGATGTGTTGGAATGTGTAAAAATATCATATGATGATGTAGAAGCGATCCTATGCATGATAGGTAAGAAACTAGCTAACTAGAAATACCGTAAAGCTAGAATTTAACATAGTTTTGACCCATTTGTTTATGGAACTTTTCCAAACTGTTTTAATGGGGACATAATCAGATTTAGATTGTTTAGACATGAAAAACTTGGTATCATTTGAGTTAGAATTGAATTCTAGCACCTATGGGGAAACTAGTAACTAGAAAACCGTAAAAATGCAAATGTAGAACTCTTAGAACATTTAACTTTCTGGATTCTGTCCAGCACCCTTACAACATGGTAAACATGATTAATAATTAGTCCTTAAGCATAGGAATGCCTCATAATTGATTTAGATTTAATATATAGCTTTCAAGTAAGACGGAACCAAGAAAGGGTCTAAAACGTAAGTTCTAGAACCCCGTATTCACATGTTAGGATTTCCACCCTATGCTATTCAGATTTAAAAGTAAAATGAGAGGATTATGAATGATGTTTAATTATGAGCCTTAGGTGCTTAAAATATGAATGACGGATGTAGAGAACTATATTTCAAGATTAAGACCCGTAAGGGTCAAAGCATAAGCTACCGTAAGGGTAAGCGTTTGGATGTTTTATGATGATGCATGAAGTATGCTAATGATGATGATGTTATTCATATGAGGAATTTATGAGGTTATATGTTTATGTGGCATAAAGCAAATTTGGAAGGAAATTCGGTGTAATGACCGTTGGGCCGCCGAATTTCCGACAAATTTGGGGACTTAAAGAAATTTTGAAAATTAAGGTACTAAGATGGGTTCTAGGATGACACCGGTTCGACCGAGCACCTCCATAGAACTCATGTGACATCGGTACCATTTTATACTCTTAGGTGACACCGGTTCGGCCGAGCACCCCTAAGAGTTTTGCCCCCTAACCCGTACTCAGATAGTCGGGATTTATGAATTATGATACGCTTATCGTTAAGTGGTAAGTAAGAACTAGTGACGACTAGTTAAGGTATGAGCTCATAACCTAGATGTATGACACGCCCTGGGTGACACCGATTTGGCCGAGCCCCCCGAGCTCGATTGTCTTTTAGGGTGGCCCATGAGGAAGAGAAGTTTCATGATTATGATTATGTCACTAAGTTTTGTCCCATATGAATGTTACTATTGCCACTTTATGCCACCAAGAATGATGATGCTTGATGTTATGTTTTATGTATGTGCATTAGGTAGTGCCATGCATACATTTTCTAATATGTTGCATCCATGACATTAAGATCATCCTAAAATGAACGGACCTTGGCTAAAATATATTTTAAAGTTTAAAATGAACCTAATACATGCTCAGTCACTTTGAATAAATAAACCCAAGGTTCCTGAGGACGTAGATGATGACACCTAGGTAGTAGGAGGCCCTACTGAGATTCTTTAGCAAGATTCTCACTCCCTCTATCTCTTTCTTTCCGTCACGTCTTCAGATGGCGACGTTCGTAGTGTTCGTGGACACCCCGACATGGGAGGTGCACTATGACCCGGCTCACGGGTCGTACCATTTTGAGGGGCAGTGCACGGTGCGGGTTTTCATGTACGTAGGATGCCCCTTCGCTCATCCCATGCACACCCATCGCTTCTCCCCGACTGTACCCTATGGCGACGACGAGCGAGTTTTTGAGCGTGCGCGTACGCATGACGAGAGAGTGCTCCGCATGCACACCGCCTCCTTAGCCATGCGAGACTATCCCGATTACGTGCCCCGGACCTACTTCTCGGAGACCGACCCATCCGAGGACCCGCCTACTCATCCGTATAGTGAGAGCTCTGCCCCCTCTCCACCATTGATGAGGGAGGGCAGTGAGGATACCGTGACTCAGCCCCATCTTGCACGACGACCGGAGATGCGGCCACACCGCGGGGGTCACTCTCGATCCCCGTTCCGCCTCTTTACGCCCGAGGAGCTCGCACAGTTTCCCGGATACTTGCCTCGTTCACGAGACGGACGTCAGTAGGAGGTGACGATCGACCGATGGAGTACCCGGTTAGAGCACACACCACTTAGATGGGGATAAACCTTCTTTTGTTTAGAGGTTATCCTATTAGGTGCACTTGGGTAGGGGAGTAGATTATGTTCATGTTTTATGTTGTATTTTCTTTTATGCATTTCCCCTGTACTAAACTAAGTCCCGCACTTATAAGTGGGCAAATTATATATATGAGATGATCTTCAGTGTTACTCACGGTGTGTCTTATGTTATGATGTTGTGAGACATTTGTTTACTTTACGTGGTGTACCGCTTATCGCATCACGCGGCTCTCACTTTTATTTCAAAAAAAAAATTACCCGTATTTTCCGCTAAGTAATTCAAAGTTAAATGAGAACTATGAAGTAACAGACTAATGATTAACCTAAATATGTTCTAGAGTATTGGGTTAAAAATTAGGATGTTACAAAATGCAGGAAATTAGAAGAGAAAATGCCCAGCTGAGAGAGGAAGACACTTATATGAAGAATAATCAGAGTCAACAAGCCTTAGCTTCCCAACTTTCCTCACAAACTATGCCAATCCAAGGGGCAATGTAAGTGCAATTACCCTCAGATGTGGTACAAAAATTTCGGGGGTTACTAGGCCTGAAGAAATTGGAGTTGAGGAGGAAACAATGTCTGCAAGTGCTTTTGATGACTGCTGCAGTGGTTGTTAGTCCACTGAGATCAATTTTTCACCAGCAAATGAAGAGGAGCATTCTGCCAATTGCTGCAATAGTCAACCACCATTGTAGTGGTTCCCAGAGGCCAAGAAAATTAAAAATGCCTCTCTTCTATTACCTTTTCCACAGAGAATGAAATCTCAAAAAGCTGCCACAGTAGCATTGGATTTTGAAATGTGGGAAACATTTAAAAAGGTGCAAGTAAACATACCCTTATTGGATGCAATTAAGCAAATTCCAAAATATGAAAAATTCTTGAAAGATCTTTGCACCAATAAGAGGAAGATCAAGGGCTGTTGGGAGGACAAGGTGACTATGAGGGTCAATACTTCCTCCATTATCAAACCAAGTAACCTGCCAACCAAGTGCAAGGACCTGGGCACATTCTATGTTCCTTGCACTATTAGGGATCTGCACATCACGAGGGCCTTGGCTGACCTTGGAGTAGGCATTAATGTTATACCCAAATCACTCTATCAGTCCTTGTACTCTAGAAAGCTCAGGCCAACTGGGCTGTAAATTCAGCTGGCTAACCGCAGCATCATAAGACCAGAAGGAGTATTGGAAGATGTTCTTGTCCAGGTAAATGATTTAATATTCCCTGCTGATTTCTATGTACTTGAAATGGAAAATGACACAAATGCCAGCCAGCATACATTGATCTTGGGGAGACCCTTTTTGAAAGCTGCTAGAACGTTGATTGATGTTCATGCTGGCAAATTATCCATGGAGTGTAGGGACATGAAAGTCCAATTTAATTTATCTGATGCTATAAAACATCCTTATGAAGAACACTCGGTGTTTGGCATTGATGTCATTGACTCTTTAGTTGATGATGCTTGTAAGGAACCAGACCCTCCTTCTCCACTTTTTCTTCTTCTATGGGATATGATGCACCTGTTGTTTTAGAATACCCCAAGTTTTCAGATACAGGTACACCACCCAGGCAGTAGTCATTAGTTTGCCAGGTGCTGCATGACCAGCCCATGTTGGATAAGAAACCTTGTAAGAGGTAATGGATCTTGCTGCATGAGTCCCGGGCAAAACTAATGGCTAGAGGACCTAAGTCTAGATGGAAAGGACCATTCTTGGTCACCCATGTGCACCCTGAAGGTGCAATTGAGTTAGAGAACTCCATGATGGTTCGGTACACTATTGATGGGAACCAACTGATGCACCTCCATGAGCCTCCCATAGAAATAAGGGCTCAGACAGCCTATTTGTGGGTTGAAACTACTCACCCTCTATGAAGGTCCTGACTATCCAACTTAGAGACATTAAAGCAAAGTGCTGGATGAGAGACAACCCACCGTGAGGTTTTTCTTTACTTTTCCTTTTTATTTTTCTGCATTTTATTTTATTTTTGTCATCTTTAGTTTTAATTCTTGCATTATATTTATTTTCATTTATATTTTACACCATCCTTTTGGCACCTTAGAGGTTACATGCATAGGCTCACACCACATGCACCTTATTGACTTGCTTGGCATTAACTTTATCTTGTGTTGCATGGTTGGTAAATTTATTATGTTGTTTGGATTGAGTATATGCGCTTTTATCTTGTTCATGTGTGTTTCTCTCTTTGGATTTGTATTCTAGAACTTGCTTAGGGTCTTCCCTGAAAATATGTTTCCATGTGCATGCTTGAATATGATTGAGGCATCTTTCTTGTTTTTAGCTACTTGCCTATATAGCCAATCTTTGCATGTTACCATTGTTTAGCCCCCTTGAGCCTTATTGCCCATTCTTTTATTTTAGCATATCCCTACCAAAAGTGAAAACCATGAAAATTCTCAACCTTTTAGGCTTAGGAGAGCATTTGTTCAATTCTTATATGTGCTTGAGCATAAGTGTGGGGGAGAGCATGAGGACATGCCTCAAATTAAGTGTGGGGGAGGAACAATGTGTACCCAAAATTTAGCAAGTCGACACCAAGAAAAATTGCAAGAATAAAAAAAAAGAAAAATTCTGAAAAAAAAAGTTTGGTTGAAGGTATGCCAGTGTAAAGAAAGGCTTGTAATTGTGTTAAGTTAGACAAAGTGTACCCTTAGGCACTTGTGCTCTTGGTGTATGTAATTGCTCTCCTTTGACTTGAGGTTAACCCTATTGGCCTGTAGTTTATCCACTTTCACCCAAATCTCATTACAACCAAAGGCAAGTCCTCTTGATTCGGTATACATATGTGTATGACAAAATGGAGAATGAGACCCGTAACAAGCTTATGATAATGCATTTTCATTTGAGGTAATTGAGTGTGCATCATAACCCAAAACACTTAAGTGAATGAGGGGCAAACACTGACCTTGGGAGGATTTTTGTACTTGATTCATACATCATATATGGATTCTACATTGTGTGCTATGTTGTTGATCATGTCTTGCTTGTTGTAATTTTCTTGATTGTTGGTGTGAAAGCTTACTGCTGTGCTTTTAAGTTCATTGGATTGGTGTATTGTCATTTAATTATATGTATCATGCATTTTAGGTTAGGAGTCTAGAGTAGCCCTTGTTTACTGTTTCTCATCCATGCCTTATTTTGATCTTACTTTCACATGAGGACATGTGAAAGCTTAAGTGTGGGGGAGCTTGATAAGGGGCTTTTGTGCCACTTATCGGGGCAAAATGGTAATCTTACAAAAAACTCAGGGCCACCCAGATTTATATCAACATCATACATCCCTCATAAACAACATTCCAAACTTCCAAATGAAGTCCAGGCCAAATCAGAAATTAATTATGTATTAATTAGCTGCAGGGGTATTTTCATAATTTTGCTCGGAAAAACCAAAAATTGAGATTTTCACCTCTAACATCATGCACAATACAAATAATTCCCTTCAAACATAAAACTAACCTCTTGAGGTTAGCCAGGACCGACTATCCTCAATTTTGGGAAGAAATGACCTCTGGGGTATTTTGGTCATTTGTACTTAAGGAAAAATCAGTATGCTGATTTTACCGTTCAAAGTCGACAGAAAAGCTATGCGGACAAACGGCGAAAGCCGTTAGAATTTCAAGAGGGAGAACATGTATTCCTTAAGATCACCCCTACCATAGGCATAGGTCGAGCTATGAGAGTCAAGAAATTGAGCCCTAGATTCCTTGGTCCATTTGAAATCCTTAGTCGAGTCGGGCCTATAACATACCGAATAGCCTTACCACCCAACTTATCCAACCTCCATGATGTCTTTCATGTCTCTCAATTAAGCAAGTACCAGTCTGACCTTAGCCATGTATTAGAGCCAAAGCAAGTACAATTAAGGGAAGACTTGACTTTCAACCTACCACCTACGAGAATAATAGACAAAGGAGTCAAGAAACTGAGGAACAAGACGTACCTTTGGTCAAGATAGCATAGGGACGAGGAAAAATACAATAATTCACATGGGAGTTGGAATCAGATGTGAAGATGCAATACCCCGAGCTTTTTATAGGTAACGAATTTTGAGGGTGAAATTCTTTTTAAAGAGGGGAGAAATGTAATGCCCCAATTTTTACTGCTGTGTAAAAATTACCAAAATGTCCCTAGGTAAATTTTGCACATAATTCGAGGCTGAATAATCATCAATAGAGGAATGTAACATTAGAGAAATACTATGGAAAACTTGAATAGCAATTCATGCAAAAGTCGCAAACCCTGATTTTTTTATACGTGTAAAATGACAAAAATGCCCCTGAGGTCGTTTTTATCTAGAAATCAAGGATAACCAATCTAAATTATCTTTGATGGGTTAGTTTTATGCTTGATGGGGATTATACGTGCCTTAGAGATAAAAAACTCAATTCTCATTTTTACCGTACGTAAAATTACTGTTTTACCCCTATAATAATTTTACATGAAATTATACAATCTTTGAATTTGGTTTTCATCCAAAGTTTCAAAATGACTATTTCAATTGTAATATGAGAATGTCCAGTAATTACAGGGAGTTGTTACGTGAAATTATCTTTTTACCCCTAGTTAACGCTTAATGAGATTACTTAAGTAATTAAGGCGGTCTTAAGCTCTAATTCAATTCAAATTGTTTTCATTCAGTAACCTTGGGTTAAAAATTAATTACCTAAGGTTAAAAATAATTATTTGAGGTAATTAGAGCCTAAAGCTATCTAAGGTAAAATTAAATTACCTTTCCTTAATTGCAAGAGCTCATAAAATTAGTGATATTGAGATCAAAGTTTAGATTTCGGTTTAGGTAAAATCTACTACATTTACATTTCCTTATCCTAAGTTTAGAACTTATGTTACAAATTGATTTTAACTCATTTGAAATTAACTTCATTTACTAATGTATGATTACTCTTTTTACCTTGTCTTAAATTGTCCTAAACACTTAACCTTTTACTATTTTCACTAATCTATCAATTCCTAATCTTTTACCTAAGTAACTACAATACATGATTTACCACTTGCAAAATAACATAAATCTAAACCTAAAAGAACCAAAAACCAGCGGCCATCACACTCCCAATGGTGGTCATATTTCATTTTTATTTCAAAGATTAATGCACTACATCATTAGATACCACCATGATGCCAATACTTTTTTTTTTCTTCAAGATACACCTCAAATACATGTCCTACCATGAATGAAAGAATAAACCTTGTCCCCCATTATTCCCTAAAGTACCCATGCCCTCCATGTTCCCATGTTGCACAAATTTTAAAATTCATTCAAGAATAATGCACACAAACACATCATAACATTACCATGTGTTCTTTTGAGTTGTCTTGCACATTATTGGATCAAAAATTCTGATCACATTTTAGCTTAGGAGTAGTGGCCATACACCCTCCGTAATGTCTCCATTTTATTTTATTTCAAAGAATTATGCACTCAAACACCATCATGACCATACCATGTGTTCTTTGAATTGTCTTGCCATTTTTTTTGAGCAAAATTATGATTGCATTACAGCCTTGAAGGCCACGGTTCAGCACCCTCATTCACTCTATAAATATGTGTTTCTTTCAAGCCAAATGCACACACAAACACATGGTCTTGTGACTTGAATTTTTGGTGTAGTCTTGTTCATTATTTTGGCCAAAAATCCTCTATATTCTCTCTAAACTCAAAGTTCTCTTCTTCTTCCTTTTCCACCTCCAAGAGACTCCATTCTTGATATTCATGTAAGTTCCGAAGGTCAAACAAACATATACATACCATAAACTAACCCCCTAAGCACCTAAAACTTCTATTATCAAACACAAGAACACAACAAAAATCCTTCCACCATTCCATCATCACCTAGCCAAATTTCAAGGACATATTTTCTTCTTCTAACTTAAAGCATTATCTTTTGTTAACAAGAAACAACTTGGTAAGGATTTTATTTCATGTTATTTCCTTGCTCTTTGCTTATAATTTAACTTTTAATAAGCTTGATAATGAGACCATGAAATAAGGTTCTTGGAACCATGATAATCAAGGACTCTAAAGCTCACTTCCTTTGTTAAGATTAATTGAGGTTAAAGAGTTTAATTCTCTAAAAGTTTTGAGCTTAATAAGATAATAAATGAACTTGCATCCATGTTTAAGTTTCAAGCTCTTGCATATCATGTTTAAATTCCAAGCCTTGCATAATCATGTTTAATTTCAAGTCATCACCTTAAATCTTGAAGATAATAATATGAATTTGCATCTTCATGTTTAAATTCAAAGTAATGCATTTCATGTTTATATTTCAAGTTATCACCTGAACTTTGAAGATCTAAAAATGAACTTGCATCTTCATATTTATATTTCAAGTATTGCATATCATGTTTATATTTCCAACTTATCACCTTATAATGATAAAGATTAAAAATGGGATTGCATAGCATGTTTATGATTCTTGCTATTACCTAAATCTCTAAAACTCAAAACTTACCTCTTTAATCTTAAATAGGAATTTTTATATTTAAAATTATGTTAATTTCATCCTCTTGATGTTCTTGGTATTGAAGTTAGTTTATTTTATTTTTTAAGGCTTTGATCTTGTCTTTAAATTACTCAATTAACTTTTGTTAGAATTAGAAATTCAAAGATGTTAAAGATTGTGTTTTTCTCAAGCTTTTGGATTAAAAGATTTAGGTTACTAACCTAAATTAAATAAAATGCTTAGGATACTGATTTAAAAGGTTTGGATGTGGATAAATTACTTGTAATTGATGTAAAAATTATTTTTAGCATTTTAGGGATGAACTAGTAAATAAAAAAGATCAAAATTGTGTTTTTATGAAACTTTTAGAATGCTAATTTTTCTTATCACTATTCAGACCTATTCACCACTATTCATTGATGTTTACACACATAAGAATCACTAATAATTGATATAAATTTTTTTTTTAGCAATTTGGGAGTAATTAGTAATTAGAAAAGATCAAAATCATGATTTTATGAAACTTTAAGGAGACTAATTGTCTGATTATGTTCAAGAATTGTTCAAGGCTGTTCACATTATTCACGCACTTAAGAATTACATATATTTGATGCAAAAGTTGTTTTTGATATCATAGATGCTTAAAAGGGTAACTACAAGGGTTAGATTGGGTCGTTATGCAGAATACGGAAAAGATGTGTTTGAACTATCAACTATGTTATTTCAGCCAAATGTTTTTAATTAGAGCAACTAATGATGCTGAATATGTCCATGTGTTCAAAATACATTTATAATATTTAGAAAAGGTTTTAGAAGTATTGGCTTTTGATAAGTGTAAAAAATGAGTAACTTTGCACTTTGACGCCTAAAGTGTGTTAAAATTTGGTCTATGGCCCTAAAAGGTTTTTACGATGAGTTTAAATGGTTTCTATGATGAGTTTAAATGGTTTCTAATATTTATATGTCTCTTGAAAGTATTGGTTAAAGTTAAAAATTTTTAGTTTGTGAGAAGATGTTAAAAAGAGGTATTTACATTTTAACCCGCAACCTTTGAGAAATTGCGATTTGACCCCTTTAGGGCTTAAACATAAATATTGATATTTTGATGAGATAAATGTGAATGGTGTCTTGTGAAGGCTATGTTCATGTGCTGAAATTTATATGGCTTATGGATATATGCAATGAAATATGATACATATTTATATGATTTAAATTATGGTATGTTATGATGATGCTTGATAAATTGAGATGCATGATTTCATGAAGCTTGTGAGCATGAAATGTTGAAATGATAAGTTATTCATGTTTGCATCTCTATATAACATGCCAAGATTAAAGGTGACATAAGACACATGGAAATGATCCTCTAGACTTTCCGAATTAAAGGTTATGAGAGGTAATCCAAATAGGAAGTGATCCTTTGGACTCCCTGAATTAAAGGTTATGAAAGGTGATCCTAATGCCCCCAAGCCCATACCTTAAGAGTCGAGAACTTAACTTATCAAAAGGGATAAGATTACGCTAGTGACGACTAGTGAGGTATGAGCTCATAACCTAGAATTCTCGAGAAAAGAGAGAATATATATAGGGTAACCCCTAAGGAAAAGAGAATAAGACTTTTAAGTCACCTATAAGAATAATGATCATGATTTTATGTTCTTTATATCATATGCATTGTTTTATAAATTTTATGATATTTTGTATATGATATTGACATGCATTCATGACATTAAGATTCATGTTAAAAGATACGGGCCTCAGCTAATGGTATTTAGAACTTAATAAATGAACCTTATATATATGTCCACCCTTTTCATAATGAAACCTGAGGTTCCTGGGGACGATGACGATGACACTTGTGTTAAAGTCAGGAAGCCCTACTGAGATTCTTGTATAAGTTTCTCATCCCTCTTCTTTTCCTTGTCGTCTCTAGACAAGGATGATGGTGTAGTTCGTGATTTTCTCTAAGACGTGGATGAGGGGCTACGTTATAAACAAAATATTTAACGGAGATAGTTTGCCTTTGGATATTTGCCTTTTCAGTGATCATATCTCATTTATCAGTTTGTATTCTATTGATTGATATATATTGATATCCTTATGTTTATAGGACATCACTATTATGATACAATTATTGATATGTTATTATTATTTGAGTTATGTTATGCCATAGTTGCATTATGTATTTACCTGTTATTTGTTTCTAGCATCTCTCTTGCACAGGCAAGATAAATGACATTAGATACTTAGTGTGCATGGCTCACATTTTGGTATTTAAGTTCAAAAAAAAATTACCCATATTTTCACTAAAGTATCTTCAAGAAGTTGAGTTAAAAATTGGAACAAAAGAGTAATAACTAATAATTAACTTAAATGCGTCCTAGGCGTGTTGAGTTAAATATTAGGGTGTTATATTTTGGTATCAGAGCAGTTCGGTTCTCATGGAGCCTGAGGATTGGACTGACTATGCTTCTCAAGCATAACGTAATAGTTATGTCATGTGTAGTTGTCTTGTTGTTAGAATAAGCTATAGGATAGAGATGCATGACTGCTGTATTTGGAGGTGCCATGGTAACTAGCTCACTTAACATTAAGTATTAAGCCTGATCACCTCAGTGTTTGCTGTTATGTGGGCTCAAGAACCAATGGCACCCCCAAGACAGAATAGGACTTCAAACGATGATGAGCAGAATAATGCCTCTGAGGGACATGACGAGGGCCATGCAAATGATATTCAAAAGAATGGATCGCCACGGCGAAAATAGACGATGTTCCATTACTACTGAGGGCCTTAAGCATGTCCAATTGGGGAATTTCGTAGGAAGAATCCACCATCGTTTAGAGAAGCTCTAAACCCAAATCATGCCGATAAATGGATAAAGAAATAAAAGGTGACCTTGCTACATACATGCTGGAAGCAGATGCCGAGTTCTGGTGGACTGGCACCCGAAGGCTATTAGAGGCATCTAGCACCCACATTAATTGAGAATTGTTCAAAGCTCACTTCTATGAGAAGTACTTCCCCGAGTTCGCAAGGAATGCTAAAGACATAGAGTTTATGTAGCTGACTCAAGGGAGTATGAACATTGCTCAGTACATTGCAAAATTTGAAGAGTTAATCAAGTTCTCGAGAATTTTCGAAGGCAACCCGGATGAATATTGGAAGTGGATGAAGTATGAATCCGGACTAAAAGCAGAGACAAATGTCGCTGTTGCTCACTTGGAGATTAGGGATTTTCCTACCCTAGCCAACAAATGTCATATCATCGAAGACGGTCAAAAGAAGATGAGTACATCAAGGGCAGATAACTTTGCAAAGAAGCTGGCATCCAAGCCCCAAGGTTCAAGCCGCAAAATCGACCACCCTTTAGACCACAACCGAGACCACAACGCAGGCCGCAATTTAGGCCACAAGTGTAACGCCCTATTTTTCTCTAAACTTTTAAATGACCAAAATACCCCTGAGGTCATTTTTACCTGAAACATGAGGACGACCAGCCTCGGCCATCCTCCTAAGGCTTTTATGATGTATGAAGGGGATTATATGTTTATGAATGTTAACAAGGCAGAAAAATCTCATTTCTAAGGTTTCTATGCGTAAAGGACCAAAATACCCCTAATCCAATTTAAGGTAGTTTTAAGTTTTGACTCCGACCCGAACTTGTCCCAGAGATCAAAAATGATGTTTTAAGGCGTGAACTATTGGTTTAAGTCTCGGAGGTTCCGGGGCAACCTTTGATAAAAATTACGATTTTACTCCCGCTTAGTGCATTTTAAGCCTAACGAGTTACTTAACTCAAACCTAAGCAATATTAGGCTCTAATGAAAGGTTAATTAATTTCCTTAATTAATCTAGAGCTAAAATAATTATTTGAGGTTGATTAGAACCTAAAATTGCTTAAGGAAATTTAAAACTCATTTCTAATTCTTTTCTTTCTTTGAAGAAAAAGCAACTATGAATAGTATTTTTACTGTTCATACTCCTATTCCTAAGAACACTTTCATTCCCAAGAAAAAGTTGTCACACTTTAATCAATAGTCATAGGAGTTTGACTCCATCAATCCTACAATATTACTCTTAATCCAAGGTATTAATGGTCCTAATCACCTACTTAATTCACCTAAACACTTGGGTACACAACCTTAATTAGTGACCTAACCTTGTTTACTCTTAAACACTTCATTAGTACATGATTAAATTGAATGAAATCTTCCCTCCCTTGGCCTTATAATTTTCGGCCACTTCCCCCCAAAAATTCAAAAGAATGATATTTTATGTAGTCAATCAAGTTGTCCTTCAAAAGCCACCCTAAGACCTATGACCTATGCTCTCAATCACACCATGAATGACAACACAAGAGATTTTTCTTCCCTTCTTCTTCTTGAAGAAGTTTCGGCTCGCCCCTCCCCCTCCACTCCTTCATGATTCATTTGCCTATAAATACACAATACTACACAACTTCATTCCTTTGCTCACTTCTTGCAAAATCTCTAAAAGTCTCAAGCTTTCTTACTTTTTTTTCTTTCAAGCTTCCAAGAGTTCTTCAAGCTCAAGTTCTTTCTCTCTTTTTTCAAAAACACAAGGTAGGGAACCTTTCTAAATATGTCTTTGATCTTCATATTTCAATCTTGTTGGGAAATGATGAATGGTTGAACCTCCATATTGCTCTTTTTCTTTTCGGTTTCTTCCTTTCTTTTCCTTTGGTTTTCGGCCTCAAGGCCTTGAACATGATAGCTTGATGATGAGTGCTCTCTAGAGGTGACTATGAGTTCATCTCACATGAGACCTCTAAAGCTTGAGTTTTTCTTAAGAAAAGTTTCATCTTTTACAAGTTTAGTTAAGAATGAGGTTATGTTTCTCTTGAACATTTGGAACTTCCCTTTTCTCCTTTATGTTTCGGCTATGAAGGCCTTTGGCCCTTGGAAAAATGAAAGCTTGATGATGAGGGTGTTATGATGGTGCTTGTCGCTTAACAACCCCTAAAGCTTGAATTTTTTTCACAAGGAAAGTTTCATCCTTTTTCAAGGATGAGTAAAGGAGGAGTTTATGTTTCTCTTGAACACTTCTTGGAATTCCCTTTTCCTTTCATATTTTCAGCCTTGAAGGTTTCTAAGGCTTGGAAAAAATGAAAGCTTGATGATGAGGATTTCATGTTGATGCTTGTCACATGAACAAACTCTAAAGCTTGAAACTTTGACCTTAAACCAAGCATGGTTTCGGTTTTGCTTTCTTCTTTAGCATGAACTTTGTTTAAATGTTGGTTTTGAAGGAAGCTATGTACTCAATGATGAGGACTTAGGATGTTGATGTCATAGATCATCAAGATCTTGGTCCCTAGAGTTTAAAAATGGTTCATTCTTCATGATAAAGATTCAGCCACCTTCAAGATTTTTAAGGCTGTGATTTATTTTGAGTATTCTAGCACTAGTAGTTCTCTTTTCTTGTGAGGATGAGGTTTGGGTTGGAACTATGTTCCTTTTTAAAGTCTTGCAAAAGCTCTAGACAAGATATAAAAGTAACTTGCATTCACGTTTACTTTATGCTTTGCATAGCATGTTTATTTTCTATGCTATCACTAAACTCCAAGATAAGGAATGAACTTGCATAATGCACGTTTAAATTCCAAGCTTTGCATTTCATGTTATTTTTCAAGCCATCACTAAACTCAAAGACTAAAAATGAAGGTGCATCTCATATTTAATTTAAGCTATCACCCTACTTCCTAATGGACTATAAAAATGAAATGCATAGCACATTTACTTTTATGCTTTCACCTAAAATTATTAGAGCTCAAAGACTTGCACATTTCATCTTGAGAAAAGTTAAATCAAGAAGGTATCTTCTTGAAATGCATTCGGCCATGTGATGATGAAAACTCTAGGATGAGTCTTCATTAGTTACAAGAGCCTATAGTTTATGTTTTAAATTTTTCCTAAGCATAGGTAACATTTAAAGGTATTTTCAGTATGTTCTTATAGTTAGGATTTCAACCATGAGTGAAACTAAAGAGCTACTACCCCATGTGTTTTATAAGAGCTTTTGACAAGATAAGTTGATTTCTAAGATGTTTTTGAAGTCCTAAAATTGTTCCAAGGGAAACTACTACCTATGTACATTGAAAAGGAAGTTTATACATGATTTGATGGTCTCAAGTTTTTGGTTCTGCCTTGTTCATTTCCAGCATCTTAAATTCTGTTTTAGGTGGTCTAAATATGTTTAAATACCTTGCCAAGTATATGATAATTGTTCTAGACATTTTGGAGCATGCTTAGTTACTTTAATTGCTTGAAATGTGAATTCTAGAACCCCATAGGTACAGAAAATATGAATTCTGTTCTAGCTTGATTAACATCCATAGAATCACATTATATGATGTCTAGATCAGTGAGAGTGACTCATAATTGGCTTAGGTATTAATTGTTGCATCATAGAAAAAGTCGGATGTGAGAAAGGGTCTAAAATGTATCTTTTAGAACATCGTAATTCACCTAATTTAGCTTACTGCCTAATGCTGCCCAGCCATAATTAATTAGGTTTTAGGACTTAATAAATTATGGTAATGAGGTTAATCAATCCCTTAGAGGTATGATAAAATAATTTGGAAGTTTGAGGTTACTCGATCGGGGGTTCTCACTTTTAAGGGAAAGATTTATGTGTTATTCTATGAATGATGAATTGGTGTTTACCTCATGACTTATATGATGCTATGTGAACTATTATTCTTAAATGATAGTTTTATTGTTGCATGTGATTGTTCTTTGAGAACTTAGAGATGCCTATGTTGTAATAAAAGATATGTGACATGCATGAAACTAAGTGGCATCTCAATAAAATGTGCTAAGGCTTAAGGTGACTTAAACTATGTGAAAATGATCCTTGAACCACCAAACCAAGGGTGGGGATGAGGTGAATTTAGCCCCCTAGACCCGTACTTTAAGTCAGGACCTTTAACTTATCAAAATGGATAAGTCCATGTGCTAGTAGTGACGACTAGCGTGGTATGAGCTCATAACCTAGAAGTTTCTCCAAAGGGAGATCAGTTAGGGTGGCCCCAGGAAGAAAATGATGAGGTTTTAATGTCACCTAAAGTAACCAAGATAAGTTACCATGTACCATGTTCTAAGAACTATGATTTTATGCACCATGAATTATGAGTTTATGTGCCATGATCCATGATATAAGGAACCATGATTTATGATTTGAGTTTCATGATTTATAGACTATATAACCAAGAGGTTTTCATAATTAAAAGGAACGGGCCTTGGAAGTTAACATTTTCGAATTTCATAATTGAACTATTATATGCCCATGTTTTTACTAAGAAACTGAGGTCCCTGGAGACGTATATGATGACACTTAGATATGAGGAAAAACCCTATTGAGTTTCTTTAGTAAGAAATCTCACTCCCTCTATCTCTTTCTTTCCGTTACGTCTCTAGATTTGGATGGCGACGTTCGTGCTCTACGTTGAGACACCCACATGGGAGTTCCACTACGATCCGGAGCACAGATCGTATCATTTTGAAGGCCGTTGCACAATTCGCGTCTTTATGTTTCCCGAACGGCCATTCGCCCATCCTGTAGATAGCTACCTCTTCTCACCGATGTCGCCCTATGGCGACAACATGGTTTTTGAGCGTGCTCACACACACAATGAGAGGATCCTCCGGACTTACACTGCATGCTTGGGCGCTGTACCCGAATACGTACCCAGCTCACAGCATTTAGAAGAGGACCCTTCGGAGGAGCCACCCGCCCACATGTATGGAGAGGACTCTGCCCCCACTCCCCCGTGTATGCCAGCAGGCAGCAAGGAGACGGTTACCCAGCCACGGAGGTCTCGGATGCCCGAGATGTAACCCCAACACGGAGGACATGTCCGAGTGTCCACTCCTGCTGAGCTTTGCTTGTGGATAAGCTACGTCCCACTTTACCCATGACTATAGCCGCATGGTTTAGAGGGTAGTCCTTAGTGTACACACGACACGTAGTTAGGATAAACCTTCTTTTGTGTTGAGGTTATCCATTTCAAATGCACTTGGGTATGGGTGTTCTCTTGCATGTATCGTTTATTTTTTTATGTATTTCCTATTTTTCAGTTGTATTGTATTCTATGTATGGAACAGTTCCTCCATTATTGGTGGGCATTTTAAGTATTAATGCATGAGGTATTTCAATATATATATTCATGATGCTGTGGATGGAGCCTTTTATGTGTTTACATTTCCATACTTTACGATATCATTCGATTACATTATACGCGGCTCATACTTTATCAAGGTTTTGTTACAAAAAAAAAATTGGCTCGTATTTCAGTAAGTAATTTCAAAGATAATAGAACTAAATCAAGAAGTAACGACTAATATTTAGCCTCAGTACATGCTAGTAGTATTAGGTTGAATATTAGGGTGTTACAACAAGGCCCTAGGAAGGACTTTCATCAAGGGGGATCAAGCAGAACCAAAGGCAAGGCACTCCAATGGACCCCAACTGTACCTCCAAGACCTGCCCCTAGTCCTGAATGTCCAAAGTGTAGGAAGTAACACGGTGATCGGCCTTGTTTGTTGGGCAAGAATGTTTGCTACCGATATGGGAAGCCTGATCACTATTTGCGGGAATGCATAGAGAGGAACCCAAAAGCCCCCAACCCCAAGCTGCAATGCCAAGGAAGGGTCTTCACCTCAGTACAGAGGACTCGACAAAGTCTTAGAACCTCATGGAAGGTAAGTATGAGATGAATGGTAGAACCTTAATTATACTATTTGACTCTGACGCTACTCATTCATTCATATCCCATACTTGTGCTAAATCCCTAAAATTGCATGTGTCAAAACTCCCCTTTGATCTTGCAATTTCCACCCCTACGGGAAAACCTGTGAGGACCTATAGATGTTGCCCAAACTATTGTTTCACTGTTGAAGGAAGATCTTTTGTTCTAGATTTAGTCTATCTACCTATGCAAGGTCTAGATATAATTCTCGACATGGATTGGCTTTACGCTAACCGTGTAATGTTAAATTGTTATGACAAGTTATCACTTTTCTTCCTATTCCTAATGAACCTAGAAAACCCCTAAGTCTATACATAAATGTTGTAGAAATAAATTGTGGTGAGGAAGAAAGTAAAGGATATGTTCTCCTAACTGCTAGTGATATAGACTTTAAGCAAAATCTTAATGAGATACCCGTTGTGAGAGACTATCCTGAGCTGTTTCTTGATGATATACCCGAATTCCCTCCAAAAAGGGAAATTGAGTTCTCCATAGAGTTGGTTCCAGGGACAGGACCAATATCCATAGCACCCTATAGGATGTCACCTCTAGAATTAGCTGAGTTAAAAACTCAATTAGAGGAGCTTTTAGAAAAGAAGTTTGTGAGACCAAGTGTTTCACCATGGGGAGCCCCGGTCCTATTTGTTAAGAAAAAGGATGAAAGTATGAGGTTATGCATCAATTATAGGCAATTGAACTGAGTGACAATAAAGAACAAGTACCTTTTACCTACGATTGATGATTTAATAGATCAGTTGAGAAGGGCGGTGGTATTCTCAAAGATAGACTTGAGGTCAGGATATCATCAAATTAGAGTGAGAGATGAGGACATACCAAAGACAGCCTTTCAAACTCGATATGGCCACTTTGAATTCACAATGGTGTCGCTTGGACTGACCAATACTCCTGTTGTATTCATGGATTATATAAATAGGATCTTTAGACCCCATCTAGATCAGTTTGTAGTAGTCTTTATCGATGACATACTCATCTACTCTAAGACCCATGAGGAGCATGAATGTCATTTAAGGATAGTATTGGAGATTTTAAGAGAGAAAACCTATACGCCAAGCTGTCTAAGTATGAATTTTGGCTGGAGGAAGTAAAGTTTTTAGGGCATGTAGTGTCAAAAGGAGGTATTGCTATTGACTCTAGTAAGATAGAGGCTATGATGAACTAGGAAAGACTCACCACTGTAACGGAGGTTAAGAGCTTTTTGGGTCTAGGAGGTTATTACCATAGGTTTATTAAGGGATTTTCCCAAATTTCTTTACCCTTAACTAAGCTTAGTAGGAAGAATGCCTCTTTTACTTGAACCCCAGAGTGTGAAAAGAGCTTCCAAGAATTGAAATAGAAGTTAACCTCAACCCCAGTTTTAGTACTACCTAACCCCAATGTACCTTTTGAGGTATATTGCGATGCTTCCGGGAAAGGATTGGATTGTGTGTTGATGCAAAATAGGCAAGTGGTGGCCTATGCATCGTGACAACTTGAGCCTCACGAGGCAAACTACCCCACCCATGACCTTGAGTTAGCCACCGTAGTGTTTGCTCTAAAGGTATGGAGACACACTTGTACGGAGTAAAGTTAGACGTGTTTTCTGATCACAAGAGTCTGAAGTATCTCTTTGATTAAAAAGAGCTAAACATGAGGTAGACAAGGTGGATGGAGTTTTTGAAGGATTATGATTTTAGGTTTAACTACCACCCTGGCAAGGCCAATGTAGTGGCGGATGCCATAAGTAGGAAATCGTTGCACCTATCCCACATTATGGTTATAGAAGTAGAGCTGATTGAAAAGTTTAGAGACCTAAACCTAGGGATGACCTTGACCACTAAGGGCATAAAGGCATGCCATCTTAGTGTAACAGGTGACTTTAGGAAAAGGATCACTCAAGCCCAACAGGAGGATAGAGAGTTTCAGGAAACCCTAGAGGCGACATGGGCTGGAAAGTTAAAAGAGCTTGCACAAAGTGCCAATGGTATGTGCAGGTTCGAAGGCAGGATCTATGTACCGACAAGTGGCGGCTTCCGAAAAGAGATCCTAGAGGAGGCCTATAAGAGCCATTTTACCATTCACCCTGATGCCACCAAGATGCATCAGGACCTGAAAAGGATGTTCTGGTGGCCTAGGTTGAAGAGGGATATAACACCCTCCCAAGTACAACGTCATCCTTAAGTCATGACATCAGACTCGAGAGTTGTTACTTATAAATTAGCGGACCTTTCTTAAATATCTATAGCCAGTTTGATTGATTTGTGAGATAACTATGTCATAATTCTATTAAAATATATATAGCAAGGAGACCAAAACATTTAATACAAAGTTAAGTACACAAGGGAAGCTCTTCTATGAGCTTAACACATCTGTTCTCTATTACATTTACATATACATAACCACAATAAAGTTACGGTAAAATAAACACATCAATTACTAAACTACTACAACTCCAATATAGTGTTTCTCGTAATGTCTTCACTGTTCTTTGGATCAACCTAGAAATGACACGGGAACACACAAAATAGGGGTGAGAATTATAAAATTCTCAGTAGGGCAACTACCCTAATTCACAATCATAATATCATCGTCATTGCCCCAGCTACTTCGATTTATTAAAAAAAAATGATCAAGCATTATATAATAACGATCATTTTTAAAGTTCCAAATCATATTTTCGAAGTAGATTATTTTTAAGAATCAATCACTTTGTACACATTTATGATAAGCTCATAATCATAGTAAATAATGTCAATCAAAATGATTTGATATGATACAAATATGTATATACCAAATGTAGAGAAATTATCTTTAATTGTCCTTGATAAATCGAAGAGGATCTCATCTATCTTTAGTTTCTATCGCTAAGTCGAAAAGATCTCATCTCTCTCTATTTGCCTTCGACAAGTCAAAAGGATCTCATCTCTCTCTATTTGCCCTCGACAAGTCGAAAGGATCTCATATCTCTCTATTTGCCCTCGACAAGTCGAAGGGATCTCATGTTTCTTTATTTGCCCTTGACAAGTCATAAAGGATCTCATGTTTCTTATTTTCCCTTGAAAAGTCAAAGAGGATCTCATTTTTACTTATGGCTACAGAACTTAATTCAACATGTTATTTACTTTTTTTTTTCCAATGTATGTATAAAACATACATAGGCATTCATTCACATTGTGATTTCAATCATGCTGCATAAATCAATCTTTACTTCCTCTAGTATGCATTTACACATCACAAGTCACATGGCCAAATATTTAACATCAAGTATTCATGTCATACTAGAACCAAACTACCATGTGAAAATTTCAGAGCAAAAAGAGTTATCTAACTATGTTAAAAAAATTAGACAAATTTGGTGGTTAGAAACCACTCAACCTCAGCTCAAGAACCAAAATTCATAATTTTTAACCCTAGCAATTGAACCCAGAAAATTCAAAATAAAAATCCTCATAAAACCTCAACATGTCTCTAATACCCTGCAAAAATTTCAAGTGATAATTCCATCATTTGGTATGGTATCAAGATTAGCAAAATTTACAACTTTTGTTCCAATACTTCAAGCAGCATATGCTTAATTTTGGTTCTTGATTTTTTTTTAAGACAGTTTGACTCTAAATCAGAACCCAAGAAAATTCATGGGACTACCCCAAGACCAATATATTTTTTTTTTAGATCACGAAAATGCCCACAACAAGCCCAGAAAATTTAGGATCACACACTATCTGTAAGAAAACCGAAAATCCAGCAAGTATCACTTAACATCTTTTTGTCAAAATTGATTTTTCCACGACACCAAACTAACCCACCTATGCGAATACATCAATACATATATATATATATGTAGTCACCCAATAGAACTAGAAAATACCAATTAAATCAGAAATCAAACTTCAGAAAATAGATTTGAAAACAAAAGGTTCAAGAGCCCTACTTTGAAAGGTTTAAAGCTTTATAACTCCAAAGGTTGTTCTAATTGATTTCCCTGCACTTCAAGGCCACCAATTCAAGCCCAAAGACTTCCTTAGCAGTGAAGAATGAAATATCAAGGTGAGGATTAATGGAAAATTAAGATTTCAATCGGTTAGTTATGTAGATTGTGATGAGTAGAACAAGTTTTGTGAAGAAAGTTTGTGGTTTTAACAAGATTTGGCTATGAAAATGAAGGTTTGAAATCAAGACTTGAAGGTTTAGAGAAGTTGATCATGGAGGCTGCGTGATCAGCAAGCATGGCCGAGAATGATGGCTTCAAAGGTAAGCTTGTTAGTTTTTAAATGTTTCTTGGATAAGGTTGTATAATAATTTGGGTAAAGATTGACTTTTGTTTCTTTTCTAAACAAAAGAAATGGCTAGGATTTAATCTTGTTATCAAGATTAAATCTTAGCCTTACACTTGGCCTCAAAAGGATAGACATTATCCTTTTATAAAGATTAAATCATCTTTCAGTATTAGAAATCACACATCGAAATTTTACCGAACAGGTTAAATACCATACCCGGATAATTAGATATTACCCAAAATTTAATTCTAAGTATAAAACTTCATTTCTAACCTTAATCCTCTCTTTTCTCAGTTTTGGGCACCTCCAGGTCCCAATTCTAGGTTCTAGTAGTCCCCAGACATGCGGCCCACATTTCACTATTCACTTTTTTTTTTTACAAATCCGTTGAATTATCCTCATCATTGTTAAAACTGTCAGATTTTTGAAATTACGATTAGTAAACCCTAAATTAATTTTTAAATAATTTTTAGGGTGTTACAAGGGACATGACTGCCTGGGTAAGCAAGTGCTTAGTCTGTCAAAAGGTGAAGATTGAGCACCAAAAACCCTCTGGAATGTTGCAACCCCTATCAATCCCTGAATGGAAATGGGATAGGATCTCAATGGATTTTGTGACTGGGCTACCGAGGACCCAAGCAGGTCACGATGCGAAATGGGTAATCGTGGATCGGCTAACTAAATCAGCCTATTTCTTACCTATCAAGGTGACCTACTCCTTGGATAGGTTAGCTCAATTGTACATCCAAGAGATTGTGAAGTTGCATGGAGTGCCATCGACGACAATTTTAGATCGAGATCCGCGATTTACATCGCGATTTTGGGGAGCCTTTCAAAAGGCGTTTGGTTCAAAGCTATGCTTAAGCACGGCTTATCACCCTCAAATGGATGGTCAATCGGAGAGAACCATACAAACCTTGGAAGATATGTTAAGGGCTTGTGTGTTGGACCAAAAGGGAGCTAGGATAGGTACTTGCCATTGATTGAGTTTGCATATAATAATAGTTATCATGCAAGTATCGGTATGGCACCGTATGAGACCCTATATGGTAGAAAGTGTCAATCCCCTCTATGTTGGTATGAACTTGAAGAACAAAGTTTGTTAGGACCCGATGTTATGAGGAAAACCACGGAACAAATCAAAAGGACTAAGGATAGAATTCTCATCGCTCAAAGTCGACAGAAAAGCTATGCAGACAAACAGCGAAAGCTGCTAGAATTTCAAGAGGGAGGACATGTATTCCGTAGGATCACCCTTACCACAAGCATAGGTCGAGCTATGAGAGTCAAGAAATTGAGCCCCAGATTCCTTGGTCCATTTGAAACCCTTAGTCAAGTCGGGCCTGTAGCAAATCGAATAGCCTTAGCACCCAAATTATCCAACCTCCATGATGTCTTTCATGTCTCTCAATTAAGGAAGTACCAGTCTGACCCTAACCATGTAATAGAGCCAGAGCAAGTACAATTAAGGGAAGACTTGACTTTCAACCTGCCACCTACGAGAAAAGTAGACAAAGGAGTCAAGCAACTGAGGAACAAGACTGCACATTTGGTCAAGGTAGCATGGGGACAGGGAAAAATAGAAGAATTCACATAGGAGTTGGAATCAAATATGAAGATACAATACCCCGAGCTTTTTACAAGTAACGAATTTCGAGGGCGAAATTCTTTTTAAGGAAGGGAGAAATGTAACGTCCTAATTTTTACTATCGTGTAAAAATTACCAAAATGCCCCTAGGTAATTTTTGCATGTAATTCGAGGCCCAATAATCCTTAATAAAAGAATATAACATTAGAGAAACATTATGGGAAACTTGAATAGCGATTTGTGTAAATATTGCAAACCCCGATTTTTCTGTACGTGTAAAATGACCAAAATGCCTGTGAGGTCGTTTTTACCTAGAAATCAAGGATAACCAATCTAAATTATCTTTGAGGGGTTAGTTTTATGCTTGATGGGGATTATATGTGCCTTAGAGATAAAAATCTCAATTCTCAATTTTTACTGTACGTAAAATTACTGTTTTACCTCTGTAGTAATTTTATATGAAATTATACAATCTTTGAATTCGATTTTCACCCAAAGTTTCAAAATGACTATTTCAAGTGTAATATGAGAATGTCCAGTAATTACAGGGAGTTGTTACGTGAAATTACCTTTTTACCCCTAGTTAATGCTTAATGAGTTTACTTAAGTAATTAAGGCAATATTAAGCTCTAATTCAATTCAAATGGTTTTCATTCATTAACCTTGGATTAAAAATTAATTACCTAAGGTTAAAAATAATTACTTGAGGTAATTAGAGCCTGAAACTATCTAAGGTAAAATTAAATTACCTTTCCTTAATTACAAGAGCTCATAAAATTAGTGACGCTGAGATCAAAGTTAAGATTTCAGTTTAGGTAAAATCTAGTACATTTACATTTCCTTATCCTAAGTTTAGAACTTATGTTACAAATTGATTTTAACTCATTTGAAATTAACTTCATTTAGTAATGTACAATTACTCTTTTTACCTTGTCTTAAATTGTCCTAAACACTTAACCTTTTACCATTTTCACTAATTTATCAATTCCTAATCTTTTACCTAAGTAAGTACACATCTAATACATGATTTACCACTTGCAAAATAACATAAATCTGATCATAAAAGAACCAGAAACCACCAACCATCACACTCCCAATGGTGGTCACATTTCGTCATATTTAATTTTTTTTATTTCAAAGATTACTGCACTACATTAGATACCACCATGATGCCAATACTTTATTTTTTTTTTTTTCAAGATGCACCTAAAATACATGCCCTACCATGAATGAAAGAATAAAACTTGCCCCCATTATTCGCTAAAGTAGCCGTGACCTCTATGTTCCCATGTTGCACAAATTTTAAAATTCATTCAAGAATAATGCACACAAGCACATCATAACATTACCATGTGTTCTTTTGAGTTGTCTTGCACATTTTTAGATCAAAAATTCTGATCACATTTCAGCTTAGGAGCAACAGCCATACACCCCCCATAATGCCTCCATTTTATTTTATTTCAAAGAATTATGCACTCAAACAACATCTTGACCATACCATGTGTTCTTTGAATTGTTTTGCAATTTTTTTTGAGCAAAATTCTGATTGCATTACAGCCTTGAAGGCCACGGTTCAGCACCCTCATTCACTCTATAAATATGTGTTTCTTTCAAGCCAAATGCACACACAAATACTTGGTCTTGTTACTTGAATTTTTGGTAGTCTTATTCACTATTTTGGCCAAAAATCCTCTATATTCTCTCTAAACTCAAAGCTCTCTTCTTTTTCTTTCTCCACCTCTAAGAGACTCCATTCTTGATATTCATCCAAGTTCCCAAGGTCAAGCAAACACATACATACCATAAACCAACCCCTAAGCACATAAAACTTCCATTATCAAACACAAGAACACAACAAAAATCCTTCCACCATTCCATCATCACTTTGCCGAATTTCAAGGACATATTTTCTTCTTCTAACTTGAAGCATTATCTTTTGTTAACAAGAAACAACTTGGGAGGGATTTTATTTCATATTATTTCCTTGTTCTTTGCTTATAATTTAACTTTTAATGAGCTTGATGATGAGACCATGAAATAAGGTTCTTGGCTTGGAACCATGATAATCAAGGACTCTAAAGTTCACTTCTTTTGTTAAGGTTAATTGAGGTTAAAGAGTTTAATTCTCTAAAAGTTGAGCTTAACAAGATAATAAATGAATTTGCATCCATGTTTAAGTTTCAAGCTCTTGCATATCATATTTAAATTTCAAGCCTTGCATAATCATGTTTTGTAACGCTCCGATTTTTCTATTTGAGCACAAATGACCAAAATGCCCCTAAGGTCATTTTACCCAGAATTCGGGGATAGCCAACCTGGTGATCCTCGAAGGGTCAACTCAATGTTTGAAGGGGGATTAGACGTGTCATGACTATTGCAGAGATAAAAATCTTATTTTCCAGATTTTTGGCTCTAAATGACCAAAATACCCATATAGCATTTCTACACGAATTTATGTGTTGTTTGAGCCCGAAAACTTTCCCGAGGGTATGGAATATTAATTATATGTGACAAATAAACTCTGTTTAAGTCTGGATGGCCCCGGATTTTTGTGTGCAATTACCATTTTGCCCCTGAAATAGTGTATTTTGGGCCAAATGATGTAATTAAGGAAACTTAAGTAATATTAGGCTCTAATCGAAGATTAATTAATTTCAGTAATTAATCTAGAGTCAAAATAATTTATTACGGTTAATTAGAACCTAAGATTGCTTAGATAAACTTAAATTCCTATCTTATGTCAAGATTCCATGTCATGGAATCTTGAATAATATTTTCTTTTTCCAATTTCTTAAATTAAGGAATTATGTCTGTGATTAAAAACTTATTTAAATGAATTTGATTTCAATAATGGTGCAAGAACTCTCTTTAATCATGCCTTAGACAACCTTGATCATTCACTTTCTCACCTAAATGCTTAATTTCAACCCCTAATCCAAGGCCTAATCAAATCAATCCCTAAACACACTCCTAAACCAACATTGAAATAAGATATTTCCTCCCCATTTTTCCCTAATCCCAACCGGCTACTCCTCCCCTAAATTCCATCACATGGTGGAAATTTCACATTCAAAGAGCCATGCTTGAAGCCATACTTGCCCATACCCAAGACCATACCTAGCCATGCTTCCACCATGCCATGAAAAAAAGATATTTTCTTCTTTTCCCTCCATGTATGTTACGGCCGCCCCTCCTCTTCACTTCCCAACGTTGAAATTTTTCTATAAATACAAACCTAAAGAGAACTTGGTGCCATTTGCTCATTTTCTCTACCAAGTTGCAAGAATTGTCTTATGTTTTCTCTCTTTTCTTCAAGAACTCAAGAGTTCTTCATTTCCTCCATCTTCTTCACCTTCCTCAAGAACCACCATTCACCACCACCTTACAACCTCAAACCACCACAACTCAATCATAAAACATTTCCAAGGTACATAGCCTTTCCATTCCTAGCCCAAAAAGCTCAAGAAAAATATTCCACCCCTTAGCTTTCCCCTTGGCCGAATCTGTAACACCCCGATTTTTCTGTCTGAGGGAAATGACCAAAATGCCCTTGAGGTCATTTCTTGATCCGAATTCGAGGGTAACCAACTCGGTCGTCCTCGAAGGGTCAGCTCAATGTTTGAAGGGGATTAAATGGCCTTTGAATGCTTCCGGAAGCGAAAATCTCATTTTCCGCAGTTTCGGGTCGAAATGACCAAAATACCCCTATAGCATTTTTACGCGGGTAGAAGTGCCAGTTAGGCCCGAAACTTTTCCCAGAGGTTTAAAAACACGTTTTCATGTGTCTAGAGGTCTCTGTTCAAGTCCCGGTGGTCCCGGGCAGTTTTGTGCAAAATTACGATTTTGCCCCTAGAATAGTGTTTTTACGCCTAATGACATAATTAAGCAAACCTAAGCAATATTAGGCTCTAAACGAAGATTAATTAATTTCCCTAATTAATCTAGAGTCAAAATAACTTATTAAAATTAATTAGAACCTAAAATTGCTTAGATTAAACTTAAATCCCTTTTTAGAACTCAAGATTCCTAGTATTGGAATCTTGAATAGTGTTTTCTCTCTCCAATTCCTTAAATCAAGGAAGTGTGTCTAGAGTTGTTTAGACTCTAAATTGAGGATCTAACTCACTAATGGTGCAAGACCACTCCTTAATTATGTCTAGACCACCCTAATTATCCATTTTCCTTACCTAAACACTTTCTTACAACTTCCTAATCTTAAGCATAATCAAAGATACACCTAAACACAACTCTAAACCACAATTAAAATGTAAACACAACCACACATGAGCTGATGCATTTCGGCCACCTTCTCCCCCATTTGACCACATGTTGATTTGTTTTCTCACTCAAAGAACCATGCTTGAAGCCATACCTTGAACCATACCTCACCATGCCTCAAGACCACATTATCTCACCTCATGGAACTCATGGATGCCTCCATTCTGCACCCTCATGGCCGAAACCCCTTCAGCCACACACATACTCCATTTGCTTCATTCTTCTATAAATAGAATGCCTTGAGGAGCTTGCACCACTTTTAGATCATTTGCTAAGTTTAGGAGCACTCAAAGCTTTTCTTTTCTCTCAAAGTTCTAGTGTTCTTCAAGTTCTTCAAGTTCTTCAAAGTTCTTCATCTTCCTCTTCCATCTTCAAGTTCATCACACCAAGTAGGGATTTTCTTTCAAGTATTCCTTTCTTTAAAGTTCTTGTTCTAAGCTTTATGTTTATAGTTTCTCTTGATTCTTTTTAGAACTTCTTTTCTTCTCCTTTTTCTTTCTCATTTTCGGCCATGGGCCTTGAAGTTCAAAGAAATGAGAACTTGATGATGAGAGTTTCATGATGATGTTCATCACTTGAAACAAACTCTAGAGCTTGATCTTTGTTCTTGAGCAAAAATGTTTCTAGTTTTTCCTTTCTTGAACTCTTGAGAACTTTAGTTTTGATGGTGTTTTAAAATGGTTCTAAGGACTCAATGATGAGGTCTCATGATGTTGGTGTTAATATACCATCAAGATCATGGACTCTAGAGTTTCAAAATGTTCTTTTTGTTCCTTGAAATTTTGGCCATTTCCTTTTCTTTTACATGCAAAATGTTTTGATCTTCTAAAGATGTTATGTTGAGTTCTAAGAACTCTAGACTTTACTTTATCTTGGTTTGATGAGTTTGGGTTGAGGTTTAAATTCCTTTAAAGTCTTGTTAAGAGCTCTAGAAAGATAAAATGAACTTGCATAATTTATTTTATGCTTGCATTTATATTTACATTTTTGCTATGCACCCTTACTTTCAAGCTATCACCTAAGAACATAAAGATTAAAATGGAACTTGCATCATCACTTAATTTAATTCTCAAAGCCTTTCTATTTCGGCCTTAAAGTCGATTGTTGTTGGGCCTAGAGCACTAAAATAAAGAATTGAACTTGCATTATCACCTAATTAATCTCTCGAATGCCTATCTATTTCAGCCTTAAAGTCGATTGTTGTTGGGCCAAGAGCACTAAAATAAAGAATTGAACCTTGCATATTTACTTTCAAGCTTGCACGTTTAAGTTTATGCCTCGCATATTTACTTTCAAGCTTGCACGTTTAAGTTTATGCCTTGCATATTTAATTTAAGTCATCACTTTATTTTGTAAGCAAGATTAAAAATGAAAAGCATGAGCACGTTTATTTTATGTCATAACTTAAGAACCTAGAGCTCAAAGACTTGCCCATTTCATTTCAAGTTAAAGTTTAATGTGAATGCATTCTTTGAATGCATGTTTTCGGCCAAGTAGTGATGATGGACTTGCAATGAGTTTTCATCTAGCTACAAGGTCTAATAGTCTATGTTCTAAGTTTTTATTAAAGCTTTACAAATTTTTATAAGGTTATGTCATCATGAGATGCAATTAAAATGATTTGCAAAGAGTTTTAGAAATTCTAAATTGATTCCAAGAGAAACTAGTTAACTTATGTACCTAGAAATGTCAATTTAAATCCTTTACTAAAGCTAAATGTTTTCGGTTCTGACATGATGAGTGTGATGCTGTATGATGATGTTTTGATGTGTTAGAATGTGTGAAAATATCATATGATGATGTAGAAATGATTCTATGCATAATAGGTAAGAAACTAGCTAACTAGAAATACCGTAAAGCTAGAATTTAACATAGTTTTGACCCATTCGTTTATGGAACTTATCCAAACTGTTTTAATGGGAGCATAATCAGATTAGGATTGTTTAGACATGAAAAACTTGGTAACATTTGGATTAGAATCGAATTCTAGCACTTATAGGGAAACTAGTAACTAGAAAACCGTAAAAGTGCAAGTTTAGAACTCTTAGAACATTTATTTTTCTGGAATCTGTCCAGCACCCTTACAACATGATAAACGTGACTAATAATTAGTCCTTAAGCATAGGAATGCCTCATAATTGATTTAGATTTAATTCATAGCGCCTTAGGCGAAGACGGAACCAAGAAAGGGTCTAAAACGTAAGTTCTAGAACCCCGTAATCACAAGTTAGGAATTCTGCCCTATGCTATTCAGATTTAAGTATGAACATGAGGATTATGAATGATGTTTAATTATGAGCCCTTAGGTGCATAAAATATAAGTGACGGATGTTAGAGAACCATATCTCATGATTAAGACCCGTAAGGGTCAAAGCATAAGCTACCGTAAGGATAAACGGTTGAACGTTCCATGATGATGCATGTGGTATGTAAATGATGATGATGTTATTCATATGAGGAATTCATGAGGATATATGTTTATGTGGCATAAAGCAAATTTGGAAGGAATTCGGCGTAATGCCATCGTGCCGCTGAATTCCCGACGAATTTGGGGACTTAAAGAGATTTTTGAAAATTAAGGTACTAAGATGGGTTCTAGGATGACACCGGTTCAGCCGAGCACCTCCATATAACTCATGTGACATTGGTACCAATTTATACTCTTAGGTGACACCGGTTCGGCCGAGCACCCCTAAGAGAATTGCCCCCTAAGCCGTACTCAGATAGTCGGGATTTATGATTTATGATACGCTTATCGTTAAGTGGTAAGTAAGAACTAGTGACGACTAGTTAAGGTATGAGCTCATAACCTAGATATGTGACATGTTCTGGGTGACACCGGTTCGGCCGAGCACCCTCAGTTCGATTGTCTTTTAGGGTGGCCCATGAGGAAGAGATGTTTCATGATTATGATTATGTCACTAAGTTTGTCCCATATGAACATTACTATTGCCACTTTATGCCACTAAGTATGATGATGCTTGATGTTATGTTTTATGTATGTGCATTAGGTAGTGCCATGCATACATCTTCTATTATGTTGCATTCATGACATTAAGATCATCCTAAAATGAATGGACCTTGGCTAAAGTATATTTTTAAAGTTTAAAATGAACTTAATGCATGTTCAGTCATTTTGTATAATTAAACCCAAGGTTCCTGAGGACGTAGATGATGACACCTAGGTAGTAGGAGGCCCTACTGAGATTCTTTAGCAAGATTCTCACTCCCTCTATCTCTTTCTTTCCGTCACGTCTTCAGATGGCGACGTTCGTAGCGTTCGTGGACACTCCGACATGGGAGGTGCATTATGACCTGGCTCACGGGTCATACCATTTTGAGGGACAGTGCACGATGCGGGTTTTCATGTTCGTAAGACGCCCCTTCGCTCATCCCGTGCACACCCATCGCTTCTCCCCGACTGCACCCTATGGCGACGACGAGCGGGTTTTTGAGCGTGCGCGTACGCATGACGAGAGAGTACTCCGCATGCACACCGCCGCCTCAGCCATGCCAGACTACCCCGATTACGTGCCCCGGACCTACTTCTCGGAGACCGACCCGTCCGAGGACCCGCCTACCCATCCATATAGCGAGAGCTCTGCTCCCTCTCCACCATTGATGAGGGAGGGCAGTGAGGATACCGTGACTCAGCCACGACTTGCACGGCGACCGGAGATGCGGCCACACCACGGGGGTCACTCTCGATCCCCGTTCCGCCTCTTTACGCCCGAGGAGCTCGCCCAGTTTCCCGGATACTTGCCTCGTTCACGAGATGGACGTCAGTAGAAGGTGACGATCAACCGATGGAGTACCCAGTTAGAGCACACACCACTTAGATGGGGATAAACCTTCTTTTGTTTAGAGGTTATCTCATTAGATGCACTCGGGTAGGGGAGTAAATCATGTTTATGTTTATGTTGTATTTCCTTTCATGTATTTCCCTTGTACTAAATTAAGTCCCACACTTATAAGTGGGCAAGTTATATATATATGAGATGATATTCAGTGTTATTCATGTCGTGCCTTATGCTATGATGTTATGAGATGTATGATTTGATCGTTACATGATATATCGCATCACGCGGCTCTCACTTTTTATTTCAAAAAAAAATTTACACGTATTTTCCGCTAAGTATTTCCAAGTAAAAATGAGAACTATGAAGTAGCAGACTAATGATTAACCTAAGTATGTTCTAGAGTATTGGGTTAAAAATTAGGATATTACAGAATCTTCCTCTTCACTTCAAGGAAGAATTTTTCTTCTTGTTCTCTTTAAAGAATCAAGCTCTACATCTTCATAAAGAAAAGCTCTTTTGGTAGGGATTTTATTCTAAAAGTTTTTATCTTTTCTTTGTCAGAATAGATGATAGATTTTGTTGTCTTGCCATGAACAAGTTTCATTTTAGAAATCTCATGTTTTAAACTTATCTTCTTCCCTTTTCGGCCTTGGATCTTTTATTTTTCAAGAAAAATGTTGGCTTGATGATGAAGGTTTTGGATGATGATAATGAGATCATCACTTGTGTAACCTCTAAAGCTTGAAACTTGGTCTTTGGACCATAAGATATTTCGGTTTCTCTTTTCCTTCCTTTTTGTTTTTGAAGTTTGATTTGGTGGGAAAAATGACTCAAGGATGAAGACACATAATGGTGTGTTGGTGTATCATTGAATCATGGCCTATAGAGTCTTAAAGATTGCTCTTTTCTTCCTCCTTGGCTTTGGCCATATTTCTTTTCTTCAAGATTTTTTCTTTTTATCTTAAAAGAATATGGAAGAATGATAGCTTGATGATGAGAACATTAGAGGATGACTTTGTCATCATCAAGATGATGTTCTCTAAAGCCCAAAGATGGATTCTTTAACTTGATTTATTCCCTCGAATCCATTTCCTTAAGCTTGATGATGAAGTTCACACCATAAGGTTCTATTGAAAACCTCGGTATAAAGAATTCTAAAGCTTGTTTTATCTTGCTAAGATAAGTTTGGGGTTGAGGTTTATGTTCCTTTAAAGTATTGTATGAGCTCTAGTAAGCCATAAAATGAACTTACATTCATATTTACATTTCTTGCCTAGCATATTTATTCTTCAAGCCATTACCTCAACTTAAAGCTTAAAACTAGAGTTTGCATTTTCATATTTATATTCAAGTCTTGCATTCATATTTATATTTCCTTGCAATCACTTTGTCATATTAAAGACTAAAATGAAGATTGCATATATTGTAACATCCTAATTTTTAACCTAATACTCTAGAACATATTCAGGTTAATTATTAGTCTATTATGTCATAGTTTCCTGTTTACTTTAAAATACTTAGCGGAAAATACAGGTAATTTTTTTTGAATTATAAAAGCAAAGTGAGAGTCGCACAACATGATGAACGATGAAGCATGAAAGGGATAAAATGCAAATCCAAATAAACCATCATGAACATCCGATCATAAAACATATAATTGCACAGCATAATAAAACAAACTGCATAAGTGGATATATATTATGCCTACCCAAGGAAGGCGGGACTTAGTTTAGTACAACATAAAGCGAATACAACTGAAATGGAAATACATAGAAAATAAAAGTACAACATAAGGTATAAAAAGAAACTCTCCTACTCTAGTGCGCCTATAACTAGATAACCTTAAGGCAAAAGGTGGCTATCCTGGTCTAATAAGAGCTCGGGCACTAGAACACGACTGTCGTCTCCTATTGTAGGCCTCTCTGGAAAGGAGGGGCGTATCCAATCCACTGGGCTATCTCTGCTGGGGTAGCTATATGCTGCATCGGCCGGGCATGAGCTCCATGGCGAGGAATCATCTTTACCCGCCCTCCACATATCAACTGAGTAACAGAAGCCTCGGTACCCTCTCCAAAGTCCATCGGTACAGTGGGGGAGGATCCCTCGGAAGGTACCTGAGTGGCAGAGTCCTCTGAAGGGTCCGTCTCGGAGAATGATGAGGGGGAGCGGGGCACATACTGTGGGTAGTCCCGAATGGCAGAAGCTGTCAATGGGGTGCTGCGGATCCGCTCCTTTCAAGGGCGTGCGCGCTCGAACACGAAGTCATCGCCAAATGGTAAGGCAGGAGAGAATCGGTGAGTATGTACTGGGTGACTGAAGGGTTGTCCAACGAACATGAATGCACGGATGACACAGCGACCCACAAAATGGTATGACCCGTGGTCCGAATCATGATGCACCTCCCATGTCGAGGTGTCCACAAAAATCACGAACGTCGCCATCTGAAGACATGACGGAAGGAAAAGATAGAGGGAGTGAGAATCTTGCTAAAGAATCTTAGTAGGGCCTCCTACTACCTAAGTGTCATCATCTACGCCCTCAGGAACCTTGGGTTTAGTGAATAAAATAAGTGAGCATGCATCAAGTTCATTTTAAGCTTCAAAACATAGTTAGCCAAGGTCCGTTCATTTTAGAATGATTCTTAATGTCATGGATGCAACATATTAAAGAATGTATGCATGGCACTACTTAATGCAAGAATATTCATCATAACATCAAGTAACATCATAATAGTGGCATAAAGTGGCAATTGAAATCATAGGTGGGGAAAACTTTGTGACATAATCATCATACATTACTTTCTCATGAGGCCACCCTAAAAAGACATTCGTTCTGGGGGTGCTCGGCTGAACTGGTGTGACCCAGAACGTGTCACATCTCTAGGTTATGAGCTCAGACCTAACTAGTCATCACTAGTTATTACTTATCCCTTACCGATAAGCGTATCATAAATAAATATCGACTCTCTAGTACAGGCTTAGGGGATATTTTCTTGGGGGTGCTCGGCCGAACCGGTGTCACCCAAGAATACATCTTGGTACTGATGTCACATGGGTTCTTGGAGGTGCTCGGCCGAACCGGTGTCATCTAAGAGAACATCTTAGTACCTCATCTCTTTTAAAGAAAATCTCATAGGTTTTTCAAAAACTTTCTAAGTCCCCAAATTTGTCAGAAATTCGGCAACATAACAGCAGCACGCCGGATTTCTTCCAAATTTACTTTATGCCACATAAACAATTAGAACATGTATTCACAATCATAATTTCATGCGTTGACATGATCATTCTCAAATAAAACATACATCCTTGTGTAACATAAAAGCTCATTATATCCTTGAACTTATGGTATCTTATACTTTGGCCCTTACGGGCCTTAAACTTGGAATGTAATTATTCTATCGTTCTCTATTAGCCTCTTATGCACCTAAGGTTCACAACTAATAATTTTTACTAGCATTTATGTTCATTAATAAATCTGGGCAGCATCATACTTTAAGGGTAGAATTACATCTGTATGATTACGGGGTTCTAGAACTTACGTTTTAGACCATTTCTTAGTTTCGTCTTCGTCTAAGGCACTATAAATTAAATCTAAACCAATTATGAGGTATCCCTAAGCCTTTGAACTAATTATAAATCATGTTTACTACATTATAAAGGTGCTGTACAGAATCAGAAAATTAAATGTTCTAAGAGTTCTAGAATTGCATTTTTACGATTTTCTAGTTACTAGTTTCTCTATAGGCTCTAAAAATCAATCCTACATTAAATGTTACCAAGTTTTTCATAATTAAACAATCCTAATTTGATTATTATCCCACTAAAAAATTTTGGACAGAAACTAAAAATAAATGGGTCATAACTATGCTAAAACTTGACTTTACGGTTTTTCTGTTAGACTAGGTTCTTTACTAACATGCATAGAAAGGTTCCTACCTCAACACATATAAATTTCACACATTCTAACATGTCAAAACATCATCATACAGTAGCAAACATTTCATGATAGAACTGAATTCATGCATATATATATCTTGCATAAAATCTTATTTTTAACAGGCATAGGTTGCTAGTTTCTCCTTGAATCGTTTCAGGACTTCTAAAACTCTTTTGCAAAACATTTTACCTCGTAAAAAAGGCTAAGAACAATCATGGGGCAGTAACTAATTTAAAACACTCTTAGAAGCGATTTAATTTACAAATCTCGTTGATCATGACCTTATGGAACTCTAAAAAAAAGAAAACATAGGAAAACTTTTGAACATAGATTGTTGGCCCTTACAACTAGATGAAACTCATCTTGAGTTTATCAACCTCACATGGCTGAATTTACATCCTTGGGGATGTTTCCATAATTAAACTTTAACTTGAGATAAAGAGGGCAAGTCTTTGAGCCCTAGGTTCCTTAAGTGATGACAAAATATAAATGTGCTATGCATTCCATTTTATTCTTCATTATAAAGTAAAGTGAGAGCTTCAAAGTAAATATGGAATGCAAGAACTTGAAATTAATATGCAAGGCACAAAGTAAATATACGAAACTTGAAAGTAAATATGCAAGTTCAATTCTTTATTTTAGTACTCTAGGCCCAGCAACAATCGACTTTAAGGCCGAAACAGAAAGGCTTCGATTAATTAGGTGATATGCAAGCTTTCGTTTTAAATCTTTAAGTTCTTTAAATGATGACTTCAAATATAAACGTGCAATGCAAGGCTTGAACTTAAACGTGATAATTCAAGTCCTTTTCTTTAATCTTTAGAGTTTAGTGATAACATAGGAAAGTAAATATGAGATGCAAGAGCTTGAAATATAAATATGAGGTGCTAGAAATATAAATATGCAAGTTCATTTTTATATCTTTACTAGAACTCTTACAAGACTTTAAAGGAACTTAAGCCTTAACCCGGATTTATCACAACAAGCCAAAGTAAACAAAATATCATTACTTGAAGCAAAATCATAAATAGTATTTTTGTTAAAACTCAAGCTCTAGAGGTCGGTCTCATTGTGATGAACACATGGTCATCATCTAGAAACTCTCATCATCAAGCTTCCATGTTGAACCACCAATGATGGTCGAATTTTTAGAGAAAGAAAAAGGAAAATGGGGCCAAAGCCATGAACAAGAAAAGAACCATTTTAAAACTCTAGAGACTATGATTTTGATAATGTATTAACACCAAGATCATGTGTCCTCATCATTGAGTTCATACACTTATTTTAGAATAATCATCAAAGTAAAGTTTTCAAGATAAAAAGAAAGAAACTAAAAACATCTTTTCCCTCAAGAACTAAGATCAAGCTTTCGGGGTTGCTCAAGTGATGAACATCATCACGCAATCCCCATCATCAAGCTCTCATTTTCAAGCTCCCCAAAGGCCTTTGGCCGAAAATGAAATAAGAGGAGGAGGAGAAGTTCTAAAAGATTCAAGAGAAACCATCAAGTCCATGACTAAATAAGAACTTTAAATGAAAGAAACATTTAAAATAAAATCCCTACCAAGTGAAATGACGTTGAAGAGGATGAAGAGAATGAAGAAGAATAACTCTTGATCTTTGAGAGAAAAGGAAAAGCTTTGAGTGCTCTAAACTTAGCAAATGAACTAAAGGTATTTCAAGTTCACTCAAGTGTGCTATTTATAGAGAAATGAAACAAATGAAAGGTGCAAAGGGGGAGGAGGGTTTCGGCCAAGGCAAGGCATCCCATGAGGTCCATGAGATGAGATGTTGTGATCTTGAGGCATGGTGAGGTATGGTTCAACGTATGGCTCAAAGCATGGCTCAAGGAGTGTTTAAAATTTAAAATATGTGATGACATTTAGATGATGTGGCCAAAATGCATCAGCCATGGGGGAGGGATTTCTTCCATTTAATTGTGGTTTAGAAGTGTGTTTAGGTGTGTTTTAGATTATGTTTAAGATTAGAAATTTGTAGAAAAGTGTTTAGGTGAAGTAATGATTAATTAGAGGCTTGTAAGACTAGGTTTAGGAGGTGGTCTTTCTAAATTAATGGAGTCAAACTCCATTAACAAGGAATCCAATGCCAACACAATTCCTTGATTTGGAGAAATTGGAGAGAGAAAACACTATTCAAGATTCCAAGACTAAGAATCTTGAGTTTTAGAAAGAGATTTAGGTTTAATCTAAGCAATTTTAGGTCCTAATCAATTTTATTAACTTATTTTGACTCTAGATTAATTATAGAAATTAATTAATCTTCAATTAGAGCCTAATATTACTTAAGTTTGCTTAATTACGTCATTAAGCTCAAATGGCACTATCCCGGGGGTAAAATTGTAATTTTGCACAAAAACTGTCTGGGACCACCGGGACTTAAACAAACACTTTTAAACACATGAAAACATTGTTTTAACCTTCGGGGAGAATTTCAGGCTCAATGGCACCTTTACCCGCATAAAAACGCTATAGGGGTATTTTTGTCATTTTGACTCGAAACTGCAGAAAATGAGATTTTCGCCTCCAAACCCACTCAAGGGCCATCTAATCCCCTTCAAACATTGAGTTAACCCTTCGAGGACTGCCGGCCCGGCCATCCTTCAATTCCAAGCAGAAAATGATCGCAATGGCATTTTGGTCATTTTTCTCTCAAACAAAAAAATTGGGGCGTTACATATATCACCTAACTAATTAAACTCGAAGCCTACCTATTTCAACCTTAAAGTTGATTGTTGATTCAGAGTGAATACTCTAAGGGGCATAGAGCACTAAAATAAAGAATTGAACATGCATCTCATATTTACTTTAAAGCTCCCACTCTGTTTTATAAAGAAGAATAAAATGAAGTGCCTAGCATGTTCATGATTTTTGCCATCACTAAAAGTTCCTAGAGCTCAAAGACTTGCCCTTTTTATCTCAAGTAAAGGTTTGGATGTGGAGGCATTCTTGTGAATTCATAAACTCGGCCATGTGATGATGATGAGCTTGGTATAAGTTTCATCTAGTCACAAAGGCCAATAATCTATGTCTTAAGATTTTCCTTAGGCATTGAGGGTTTAAAGGATACAACAAACATGATTTCATGGATTAAACCTCCTTCAAGAATGTTTTAATTTAGCTACTGTCCTATGGCTATTTTTAGCACCTTTGATAAAATAAACTAGTTTTTGAAGAGTTCTAGAAGTCCTAAATTAATTCTGAGAGAAACTAGTGATTTATATCCCTTAGAAATGTGATTTTATGTGTCCTTTGCAATTAAACTTTTTGGTCACTGCCTTGGCAAGTTTGCTGTTGTATGATGTTGTTTTGACGTGTTAGAATGTGTAAAAATTATAATTATTGAAATAGGAACCATTCTATGCATGATAGGAAAAGCTAGTTTTCTAGAAAACCGTATAGTTAGGATTTTGCATGTCCTTGACCCATTTAATTTTAGCCACTACCAAAACTGTTTTAATATGTTAAAATTCTGTTTGGGATTGTTTGATCATGAAAAACTAGGTAACTTTTGGTGTAAAATTGACCCTTAGCACTAAAAGAGAAATTAGTAACTAGAAAATCGTAAAAACGTGAATTCTAGAACTCCTACGGTTGAAATTATGGATTCTGCTTTTAGCATATTTAAAAATAGGAGGAATGTGTTATATTAAGTATATAAGTGTAGGAACCACTCATAACTGATTTAGGAATTAATTTTAGCACCTTAGGAGAAGACGAAACTTAAAAAAGGTCAAAGACGTAGCTCCTAGAACCCCACAATGGAAATCAGTAATGTCAGCCCAAACTAAGTGATGTCATTTGGTGCTGATCATAAGCTTGGATAATTAGTGAGAATCATTAGAATTGATCCCTTAGATGTACAAAGGAATAAATACAAAAGTTGGGTTTACTCGATTAAAAGTTTAATCAATTAAAAAATTACTATGAGTGCTTGCTTTATAATGTGATATGAATGGATGTACTTAAAGTTTATGTGATGATTATGTATGCATAAAGATGGTTATAGCATGTTATGATCTTACTTGGAATGTCTTAGATGCATGTGTAAAAGTAATATAGCATGTGACATTGCATGATCAGTTGTGTTCTTACACCTTAATATAACATGCTAATGGTAAAGTGACATAAAATGCATTTCTCCCTAGCAAAAGGAGGGAACAAAACCCTACGCCCCTAGCAAAAGGGCAAAGAGGACAATATCTACTTCTTGGTAAACGCAAATCTCCCTAGCAAAAGGAGATGATATAAGCCCCCTAACCTGCACTCCGGGAGTCGGGATTATGCTTATAATGACAACTAGTTAGGTATGAGCTCATAACCTAGAAACTCTCAAAAGGGAAGAGTTATTAGGGTGGCCCCATGATGAACTTAATGTCACTTAAGGGAAAGAAAAAGGAAAGAATTTACTTGGAAGTATCACGTTTTCCTTATGCCACTCATGTAATCATGTTCCTTTATGCCATGTTAAAGTGATGTTTGCATATGGTATCGCCATGCATTCATGATATGATATGTTGCATTCATAGCATCAAGATTTATATTAAAAGACACGGACCTTGGATAATTATATTTGCAAACCTAATAATGAACCTGATGCATGATCACCTTTTATAATAAGCCCAAGGTTCCTGAGGACGTAGATGATGACACTTGGATAAGAGGATTTCCTTACTGAGATTCTTTAAGATTTTCACTCCCTCTATCTTTCTTTCCACTACGTCTCTAGAGGACGATGGCATCGTTCATGATCTTCATTGATACGCTAGTTTGGGGAGGTACACTACGACCCGGATCACCGTTCGTACCACTTTGTCGGAGTCAAATGCGATGCACATTTTTTCATACATCGGACGCCCCTTTCGCTTACTCGGTTTCCAATTTTCGGTTCTCCCCCACTTCCCCCTATGGAGATGACCTAGTGTTCGAGTACACCTGACCTCGCGATGAGCAGCCTCGACGTGCTCGTCCTGCCGCCTTGGCTATCTGCGACTACCTCGACTACGTTCCTCGTACGAGGCACTCGGAGACCGACTCATCAAAAGATTCCCCTACTCATGTCTACTCGAAGGGTTCCGCACCTTCATTGCCCATGGAGATGGGCAAAGGTAGTGAGGATACCGTGACCCAGCCCCGATTGGCGCGACGACTGGAGATACGACCATGCCACGAAGGTCACATCCGACCCCCAATTCGCCTTCCTACGCCAGAGGACCTTGCCCAGTTTATTGGGTATGTGCCACCTTCATGGGATGGACGTCAATAGTAGTCAGCGGAGGACCCGACGAAGTGCTTAAGCTCGCACATGTAGATCCCTCTGTTCTTGTCTGATCTTCTGAAGAGGGTGATCACGTTTAAGAGCACTAATAGGGTTGTGGAAGGGGAGCTTTTGCCAGTAGCTTATGTTGTGTTGTTCCATGTACTTTCCTGCTTTTATGTATTCTTCATGTATGGAAGTTCAGCCCTCGTAGATGGGTGTGACTCCGCTTATATGTTTTCTTATCTATGCTGTTGTTATTTGTAGTAACTATCATGTATGAACTATGTTATCATGTATAATATTTGTATTTCATGGTTATTAACGATGTGGCTACTTTTTACGATATACTGTGTTCTTGACGAACGATAGGACTTATGTTTGTACGTGCGGCTCATGTTTTGTTCTAAGTTTTCAAAAAAAAATTTATCCATATTTTCCGCTGAGTATTTGACAAAGTAAAGTTTAACGAATGAAACAAAAGGGTGATGACTAATAATTAACTTTAATACATCCTAGGCGTGTTGGGTTAAATATTAGGATGTTACATGTTTAATTTCAAGTCATCACCATAAATCTTGAAGATAATAATATGAATTTGCATCTTCATGTTTAAATTCCAAGTAATGCATTTCATGTTTATATTTCAAGTTATCACCTAAACTTTGAAGATCTAAAAATGAACTTGCATCTTCATATTTATATTTCAAGTATTGCATATCATGTTTATATTTTCAAGTTATCACCTTATAATGATAAAGATTAAAAATGGGATTGCATAACATGTTTATGATTCTTGCTATCACCTAAATTTCTAAAACTCAAAACTTACCTCTTTAATCTTAAATAGGAATTCTTATATTTAAAATTATGTTAATTTCATCCTCTTGATGTTCTTGGCATTGAAGTTGTTTTATTTTATTTTTTAAGGCTTTGATCTTGCCTTTAAATTACTCAATTAACTTTTGTTAGAATTAGAAATTCAAAGATGTTAAAGATTGTGTTTTTCTCAAACTTTTGGATTAAAAGAGTTAGGTTACTGACCTAAATTAAATAAAATGCTTAGAATACTGATTTAAAAGGTTTGGATGGGTATAAATTACTTATAATTGATGTGAAAATTGTTTTTAGCATTTTTGGGATGAACTAGTAAATAAAAAAGATCAAAATTGTGTTTTTATGAAGCTGTTAGAATGCTAATTTTTCAGATCACTATTTAGACCTGTTCATCATTGTTCACCACTGTTCATTGTTGTTCACACACATGAGAATCACTAATAATTGATATAAAAATTATTTTTTTGCAATTTGGGAATAATTTGTAACTAGAAAAGATCAAAATCGTGATTTTATAAAACTTTTAGGAGACTACTTTCTGATTATGTTCAAGAATTGTTCAAGGCTGTTCACATTATTCACACACTTAAGAATTACTTATACTTGATGTAAAGGTTGTTTTTGGTATCATAGGTGCTTAAAAGGGTAATTACAAGGGTTAGATTGGGCCGTTTTGTAAAATACAGAAAGATATGTTTTGAACTATCAACTATGTTATTTCAGCCAAATGTTTTTAATTAGAGCAACTAATGATGTTGAATGTGTACATGTGCTCAAAATATCATTTATAATATTTAGAAATTTTTTTAGAAGTATTGGCTTTTGATAAGTGTAAAAAATGAGCAACTTTGTACTTTGACCCCTAAAGTGTGTTAAAATTTGGTCTATGGCCCTAAAAGGTTTTTATGATGGGTTTAAATGGTTTCTAATAGTTATATGTCTCTTGAAAGTATTAGTTAAAGTTAAAGATCTTTAATTTGTGAAAAGGTGTTAAAAAGGAGTATTTACGTTTTGACCCGTAACTTTTGAGAAATTGCGATTTGACCCCTTTGGGACTCTAACGTAAATATTGATATTTTGATAAGATAAATGTGAATGATGTCTTGTGAAGGCTATGTTCATGTGTTAAAATTTGTATGGCTTATGGATATATGCAATGAAATATGATGCATGTTATAACACCCCGATTTTTCTATCTAAGAGAAAATGACCAAAATGCCCCTGAGGTCATTTTCTACGCGGAATTCGAGAATGTAACATCCTAATTTTTAACCCAATACTCTAGAACATATTTAGGTTAATCGTTAGTCTGTTACTTCATAGTTCTCATTTATCTTTGAAATACTTAGCGGAAAATACGGGTAATTTTTTTTTGAAAAACAAAGTGAGAGCCGCGTGATGCGATAAGCGGTAAACCATGTATGGTAAACAAATGTCTCACAACATCATAACATAAGGCACACCATGAGTAACACTGAAGATCATCTCATATATATATAATTTGCCCACTTATAAGTGTGGGACTTAGTTTAGTACAAGGAAAGTACAGGAAAGGAAATACAACATAAATGTAAACATGATCTACTCCCCTACCTGAGTGCACCTAATGGGATAACCTCTAAACAAAAGAAGGTTTATCCCCATCTTAGTGGTGTGTGCTCTAACCGGGTACTCCATCGGTCGATCGTCACCTCCTACTGACGTCCGTCTCGTGAATGAGGCAAGTATCCGGGAAACTGTGCGAGCTCCTCGGGCGTAAAGAGGCGGAACGGGGATCGAGAGTGACCCCCGCGGTGTGGCCGCATCTCCGGTCGTCGTGCAAGTCGGGGCTGAGTCACGGTATCCTCACTGCCCTCCCTCATCAATGGTGGAGAGGGGGCAGAGCTCTCGCTATATGGATGAGTAGGCGGGTCCTCGGGCCGGAGTCGGTCTCAGAAGTAGGTCCGGGGCACGTAATCGGGATAGTCTCGCATGGCTAAGGCGGCGGTGTGCATGCGGAGCACTCTCTCGTCATGCGTACGCGCACGCTCAAAAACCCACTCGTCGTCGCCATAGGGTGCAGTCGGGGAAGCGATGGGTGTGCGGGATGAGCGAAGGCGTCCTCGAACATGAAAACCCGCACCGTGCACCCCTCAAAATGGTATGACCCGTGAGCCGGTCATAGTGCACCTCCCATGTCGGGTGTCCCACGAACACTACGGACGTCGCCATCTGAAGACGTGACGGAAAGAAAGAGATAGAGGGAGTGAGAATCTTGCTAAAGAATCTCAGTAGGGCCTCCTACTACCTAGGTGTCATCATCTACGTTCTCAGGAACCTTGGGTTTATTTATACAAAATGACTGAGCATGTATTAGGTTCATTTTAAACTTTAAAATATATTTTAGCCAAGGTCCATTCATTTTAGGATGATCTTAATGTCATGGATGCAACATGATAGAAAATGTATGCATGGCACTACCTAATGCACATACATAAAACATAACATCAAGCATCATCATTCTTGGTGGCATAAAGTGGCGATAGTAACATTCATATGGGACAAAACTTAGTGACATAATCATAATCATGAAACTTCTCTTCCTCTTGGGCCACCCTAAAGACAATCGAATCGGGGTGCTCGGCCGAACCGGTGTCACCCAGTACGTGTCATACATCTAGGTTATGAGCTCATACCTTAACTAGTCGTCACTAGTTCTTACTTACCACTTAACGATAAGCGTATCATAAATCATAAATCCCGACTATCTGAGTACGGGTTAGGGGGCAATTCTCTTAGGGGTGCTCGGCCGAACCGGTGTCACCTAAGAGTATAAAATGGTACCGATGTCACATGAGTTCTATGGAGGTGCTCGGCCAAACCGGTGTCATCCTAGAACCCATCTTAGTACCTTAATTTTCAAAATTTCTTTAAGTCCCCAAATTTGTCGGAAATTCGGCGGCACAACGGTCATTACACTGAATTTCCTTCCAAATTTTCTTTATGCCACATAAACATATAACCTCATAAATTCCTCATATGAATAACATCATCATCATTAGCATACTTCATGCATCATCATAAAACATTCAAACGCTTACCCTTACGGTAGCTTATGCTTTGACCCTTACGGGTCTTAATCTTGAGATATAGTTCTCTACATCCGTCATTCATATTTTAAGCACCTAAGGCTCATAATTAAACATCATTCATAATCCTCTCATTTTACTTTTAAATCTGAATAGCATAGGGTGGAAATCCTAACATGTGAATACGGGGTTCTAGAACTTACGTTTTAGACCCTTTCTTGGTTCCGTTTTCGCCGAAGGCGCTATATATTAAATCTAAATCAATTATGAGGCATTCCTATGCTTAAGGACTAATTATTAATCATGTTTACCATGTTGTAAGGGTGCTGGACAGAATCCAGAAAATTAAATGTTCGAAGAGTTCTACATTTGCATTTTCACGGTTTTCTGGTTACTAGTTTCCCCATAGGTGCTAGAATTCAATTCTAACTCAAATGATACCAAGTTTTTCATGTCTAAAAAATCTAAATCTGAGTATGTCCCCATTAAAACAGTTTGGAAAAGTTCCATAAACAAATGGGTCAAAACTATGTTAAATTCTAGCTTTACGGTATTTCTAGTTAGCTAGTTTCTTACCTATCATGCATAGGATCGCTTCTACATCATCATATGATATTTTCACACATTCCAACACATCAAAACATCATCATACAGCATCACACTCATCACATCAGAACCGAAAACATCTAACTTAAATGAGGGAGTTAAATTGACATTTCTAGGTACATAAGTTAACTAGTTTCTCTCGGAATCGATCTAGAACTTCTGAAACTCTTTGCAAAACATTTTAATTCATCAAGAGGCTAAGTGAAGCCTTAGGTCACTGACCAAAACATATTCCATCCCCTAAAAGATAATAAAATCACAACTTGTGATGACATAACCTTATAAAGATTTGTAAAGCTTTAAGGAAAACTTAAAACATAGACTATTGGTCCTAGTAGCTAGATGAAAACTCATTGCAATTCCATCATCACTACTTGGCCGAAATTATGCATTCAAGGAATACATTCACATTTAACTTTATCTTGGAATGAAATGGGCAAGTCTTTGAGCTCTAGGTTCTTAAGTTACGACATAAACTAAACGTGCTCATGCTTTTCATTTTTAATCTTGCTTACAAAGTAAAGCGATGACTTAAATTTAAATATGCAAGGCATAAACTTAAACGTGCAAGCTTGAAAGTAAATATGCGAGGCATAAACTTAAACGTGCAAGTTTGAAGGTAAATATGCATGGTTCAATTCTTTATTTTAGTGCTCTTGGCCCAACAACAATCGACTTTAAGGCCGAAATAGATAGGCATTCGAGAAATTAATTAGATGGTAATGCAAGTTCAATTCTTTATTTTAGTGCTCTAGGCCCAACAACAATCGACTTTAAGGCCGAAATAAAAAGGCTTCGAGAATTAAATTAAGTGATGATACAAGTTCCATTTTAATCTTTATGTTCTTAGGTGATAGCTAGAAAGCAAAGATGCATAGCAAGAATGTGAATATGGATGTAAGCGTAAAATAAATTATGCAAGTTCATTTTATCTTTCTAGAGCTCTTAACAAGACTTTAAAGGAATTTAAACCATAACCCAAACTCATCCAAACAAGGTAAAGTCAAGCTTAGAGTTCTTTAAAACTTAACATAATATTTTTAGGAAATCAAACCATGAAGCTTAGAAAAATTTAAGGAAATGGCCGAAATCTTCAAGAAGAAAAAGGAACATTTTAAAACTCTAGAGTTCATGATCTTGATGATATATTAACACCAACATCATGAGTCCTCATCATTGAGTTCATAGAGCCATTTTAAAACATCATTAAAGCTAAAGTTCTCAAGAGTTCAAGGAAGGAAAAACTAGAAACATTTTTGCTCAAGAACAAAGATCAAGCTCTAGAGTTTTTTTCAAGTGATGAACATCATCATGAAACTCTCATCATCAAGCTCTCATTCCTTTGTTCTCTAAGGCCTATGGCCGAAAATGAAAAGGAAAAAGGAGTGAAAATGAAGTTCTAAAGAGAAGCAAGAGAAACTATAAACATCAAGCTTGAAACAAGAACTTTAAAGAAAAGAATACATGAAAGAAAATCCCTACTTGGTGTGATGAACTTGAAGATGGAAGAAGAAGATGAAGATGATGAAGAACTTTGAAGAGCTTGAAGAACTTGAAGAACACTAGAACTTTGAGAGAAAAGAAAAGCTTTGAGTGTTTCCTAAACTTAGCAAATGATCCAAAAGTGGTGCAAGCTCCTCAAGGCATTCTATTTATAGAGAAATGAAACAAATGGAGGGTGTGAAGGCTGATGAAGGCTTCGGCCATATGAGGTGCAGATTGGAGGGTTCCATGTGTTCCATGAGGTGAGATAATGTGTTCTTGAGGCATGGTGAGGTATGGCTTAAGGTATGGTGAGGTATGGTTCAAGGTATGGCCTCAAGCATGGTTCTTTGAGTGAGAAAATAATTAAACATGTGGTCAATGGGGAGTGGGCTGTTCGGCCATGTTGCAGCCAAGGGGAGGATTAGTTTGCATTTTAATGGTGGTTTAGAGTTGTGTTTAGGTGTATCTTTGATTATGCTTAAGATTAGGAATTTGTAAGAAAGTGTTTAGGTAAGGTAAATGGGTAATTAAGGTGGTCTAGACATAATTAAGGAGTGGTCTTGCACCATTAGTGAGTTAAATCCTCAATTTAGAGTTTAAACAACTCTAGACACAATTCCTTGATTTAAGGAATTGGAAAGAGAAAACACTATTCAAGATTCCAAGACTAGGAATCTTGAGTTCTAAAAAGGGATTTAAGTTTAATAATCTAAGCAATTTTAGGTTCTAATTAACTTTAATAAATTATTTTGACTCTAGATTAATTAGGGAAATAAATTAATCTTCGTTTAGAGCCTAGTATTGCTTAGGTTTGCTTAATTACGTCATTAAGCTCAAAAGCACTATTCTAGGGGCAAAATCGTAATTTTGCACTAAAACTGCCCGGGACCACCGGGATTGAACAGAGACCTCTAGACACATGAAAACATGTTTTTAAACCTCTGGGGAAAGTTCCGGGCTCAAACAGCACCATTACCCGCGTAAAAACGCTATAGGGGTATTTTGGTCATTTTGACCCGAAACTGCGGAAAACGAAATTTTCGCTTCCGAAAGCATTCAAAGGCCATTCAATCCCCTTCACACATTGAGTTGACCCTTCGAGGATGACCGAGTTGGTTTCCCTCGAGCTCGGGTCAGGAAATGACCTCAGGGGCATTTTGGTCATTTCCCTCGGACAGAAAAATCGGGGTGTTACAGAGAATAGCTGACCCGGCAGTCCTCGAAGAGTCAACTCAATGTTTGAAGGGGATTAGATGGTTTTTGAATGGTTTCGAAAATGAAAAACTCATTTTTCTGAGGTTTGAGGTCAAAATGACCAAAATACCCCTATACCGTTTCTACGCGGATATAAGTGCTGTTTGAGCCCAGAATGTCTCAAAAAGGTTTAAATGATATTTTTATGAGCTTGGGCATGTCTGTTTAAGTCCCGGTGGTCCCGGACAGTTTTTACACAAAATTACGATTTTGCCCTTAGAATAGTGATTTTGAGCTTAATGACGTAATAAAGTAAACCTAAGCAATATTAGGCTCTAATTGAAGATTAGTTAATTTCTATAATCAATCTAGAGTCAAAATAATTATTTGAGATTGATTAGAGCTTAAGATTGCTTAGAGAAAGTTTAAATCCTATCTAGAATCAAAATGGTCTTCAAATCAAAAAGTGAATAGCGTTTTCCATATTTCAATCCCATGATTTAAGAAACTTAGGATGTGATTGAAAATATTGATTGAATATGGTTTGACTCTACTAATGGGCAAGAATGCTCATTAATCATACCTTAAATAGCCTTAATTACTCATCTTAAACACTTAACACCAAACTCCTAATCTTAAGCCTAATCAAAGATACACCTAAACACATCCTAACCAACAATTAAGAAGTGTAACATCCTAATTTTTAACCCAATACTCTAGAACATAATTAGGTTAATCATTAGTCTGTTACTTCATAGTCCTCATCTAACTTTGAATTACTTAGCGGAAAATACGGGTAAATTTTTTTTGAAAAACAAAGTGAGAGTCGCGTGATGCGATAAGCGGTAAACCATGTATGGTAAACAAATGTCTCACAACATCATAACATAAGGCACACCATGAGTAACACTGAAGATCATCTCATATATATATAATTTGCCCACTTATAAGTGTGGGACTTAGTTTAGCACAAAGAAAGTACAGGAAAGGAAATACAACATAAACGTAAACATGATCTACTCCCCTACCCGAGTGCACCTAATGGGATAACCTCTAAACAAAAGAAGGTTTATCCCCATCTTAGTGGTGTGTGCTCTAACCGGGTACTCCATCGGTCGATCGTCACCTCCTACTGACGTCCGTCTCGTGAACGAGGCAAGTATCTGGGAAACTGTGCAAGCTCCTCGGGCGTAAAGAGGCGGAACGGGGATCGAGAGTGACCCCTGCGGTGTGGCCGCATCTCCGGTCGTCGTGCAAGTCTGGTCGAGTCACGCAGATCCTCACCGCCTCCCTCATCAATGGTGGAGAGGGCGAGCTCTCGCTATACGGATGAGTAGGCGGGTCCTCGGACGGGTCGGTCTCAGAAGTAGGTCCGGGCACGTGTCGGGATAGTCTCGCATGGCAAAGGCGGCGGTGTGCATGCGAGCACTCTCTCGTCATGCGTCTGCCGCGACGCTCAAAAACCCGCTCGCCGCCGCCATAGGGTGCGGTCGGGAGAAGCGATGGGTGTGCACGGATGAGCGAAGGGCGCCCTAACATGAAAACCCGCACCGCACTGCCCTCAAAATGGTATGACCCGTGAGCCGGGTCATACTGCACCTCCCATGTCGGGGTGTCCACGAACACTACGAACGTCGCCATCTGAAGACGTGACGGAAAGAAAGAGATAGAGGGAGTGAGAATCTTGCTAAAGAATCTCAGTAGGGCCTCCTACTACCTAGGTGTCATCATCTACGTCCTCAGGAACCTTGGGTTTATTTATACAAAATGACTGAGCATGTATTAGGTTCATTTTAAACTTTAAAATATATTTTAGCCAAGGTCCATTCATTTTAGGATGATCTTAATGTCATGGATGCAACATAATAGAAAATGTATGCATGGCACTACCTAATGCACATACATAAAACATAACATCAAGCATCATCATTCTTGGTGGCATAAAGTGGCAATAGTAACATTCATATGGGATAAAACTTAGTGACATAATCATAATCATGAAACTTCTCTTCCTCATGGGCCACCTTAAAAGACAATCGAACTGGGGGTGCTCGGCCGAACCGGTGTCACCGAGAACGTGTCATACATCTAGGTTATGAGCTCATACCTTAACTAGTCGTCACTAGTTCTTACTTACCACTTAACGATAAGCGTATCATAAATCATAAATCCCGACTATCTGAGTACGGGTTAGGGGGCAATTCTCTTAGGGGTGCTCGGCCGAACCGGTGTCACCTAAAAGTGTAAAATGGTACCGATGTCACATGAGTTCTATGGAGGTGCTCGGCCGAACCGGTGTCATCCTAGAACCCATCTTAGTACCTTAATTTTCAAAATCTCTTTAAGTCCCCAAATTTGTCGGAAATTCGGCAGGACAACGGTCATTACACCGAATTTCCTTCCAAATTTGCTTTATGCCACATAAACATATAACCTCATAAATTCCTCATATGAGTAACATCATCATCATTAGCATACTTCATGCATCATCATAAAATATTCAAACGCTTACCCTTACGGTAGCTTATGCTTTGACCCTTATGGGTCTTAATCTTGAGATATAATTCTCTAACATCCGTCGCTCATATTTTTATGCACCTAAGGGCTCATAATTAATCATCATTCCTAATCCTCATGTTCATACTTAAATCTGAATAGCATAGCGCAAATCCTCTAACTTGGGTTCACGGGGTTCCAGAACTTACGTTTTAGACCCTTTCTTGGTTCCGTCTTCGCCTAAGGCGCTATGAATTAAATCTAAATCAATTATGAGGCATTCCTATGCTTAAGGACTAATTATTAATCATGTTTATCATGTTGTAAGGGTGCTGGACAGAATCCAGAAAATTAATGTTCTAAGAGTTCTACATTTGCATTTTTACGGTTTTTCTCGTTACTAGTTTCCCCGTAGGTGCTAGAATTCAATTCTAATCCAAATGTTACCAAGTTTTTCATGTCTAAACAATCTAAATCTGATTATGTTCCCATTAAAACAGTTTGGATTAGTTCCATAAACAAATGGGTCAAAACTATGTTAAATTCTAGCTTTACGGTATTTCTAGTTAGCTAGTTTCTTACCTATCATGCATAGGTTCGCTTCTACATCATCACATGATATTTTCACACATTCCAACACATCAAAACATCATCATACAGCATCACACTCATCACATCAGAACCGAAAACATTTAACTTAAATGAGAGAGTTAAATTGACATTTCTAGGTACATAAGTTAACTAGTTTCTCTCGGAATCGATCTAGAACTTCTGAAACTCTTTGCAAAACATTTTAATTCATCAAGAGGCTAAGTGAAGCCTTAGGTCACTGACCAAAACATATTCCATCCCCTAAAAGATAATAAAATCACAACTTGTGATGACATAACCTTATAAAGATTTGTAAAGCTTTAGGGAAAACTTAAAACATAGACTATTGGTCCTAGTAGCTAGATGAAAACTCATTGCAAGTCCATCATCACTACTTGGCCGAAATTATGCATTCAAGGAATACATTCACATTTAACTTTATCTTGGAATGAAATGGGCAAGTCTTTGAGCTCTAGGTTCTTAAGTTACGACATAAACTAAACGCGCTCATGCTTTTCATTTTAAATCTTGCTTACAAAGTAAAGTGATGACTTAAATTTAAATATGCAAGGCATAAACTTAAACGTGCAAGCTTGAAAGTAAGTATACATGGTTCAATTCTTTATTTTAGTGCTCTTGGCCCAACAACAATCGACTTTAAGGCCGAAATAGATAGGCATTCGAGAAATTAATTAGGTGGTAATGCAAGTTCAATTCTTTATTTTAGTGCTCTAGGCCCAACAACAATCGACTTTAAGGCCAAAATAGAAAGGCTTCGAGAATTAAATCAAGTGATGAGACAAGTTCCATTTTAATCTTTATGTTCTTAGGTGATAGCTAGAAAGTAAAGATGCATAGCAAGAACGTAAATACGAATGCAAGCATAAAATAAATTATGCAAGTTCATTTTATCTCTCTAGAGCTCTTAACAAGACTTTAAAGGAACTTAAACCATAACCCAAACTCATCCAACAAGGTAAAGTCAAGCTTAGAGTTCTTAAAACTCAACATAATATTTTTAGGAAATCAAACCATGAAGCTTAGAAAAATTTAAGGAAATGGCCGAAATCTTCAAGAAGAAAAAGGAACATTTTAAAACTCTAAAGTTCATGATCTTGATGATATATTAACACCAATATCATGAGTCCTCATCATTGAGTTCATAGAGCCATTTTAAAACATCATTAAAGCTAAAGTTCTCAAGAGTTCAAGAAAGGAAAAACTAAAAACATTTTTGCTCAAGAACAAAGATCAAGCTCTAGAGTTTGTTTCAAGTGATGAACATCATCATGAAACTCTCATCATCAAGCTCTCATTTCTTCATTCCCAAAGGCCCATGGCCGAAAATGGAAAGGAAAAAGGAATGGAAGAGAAGTTCTAAAAAGAGACAAGAGAAACTATGAACATCAAGCTTGAAACAAGAACTTTAAAGAAAAGAATACATGAAAGAAAATCCCTACTTGGTGTGATGAACTTGAAGATGGAAGAAGAAGATGAAGATGATGAAGAACTTTGAAGAGCTTGAAGAACTTGAAGAACACTAGAACTTTGAGAGAAAAGAAAAGCTTTGAGTGTTTCCTAAACTTAGCAAATGATCTAAAAGTGGTGCAAGCTCCTCAAGGCATTCTATTTATAGAGAAATGAAACAAATGGAGGGAGCTCATGGGGGAGGATGGCTTCGGCCATGAGGTGCAGATTGGAGGCATTCCATGAGTTCCATGAGGTGAGATAATGTGTTCTTGAGGTATGGTGAGGTATGGCTTAAGGTATGGTGAGGTATGGCTCAAGGTATGGCTTCAAGCATGGTTCTTTGAGTGAGAAAACAATTTAATATGTGGTCAAAGGGGATGAGGTCTGGCGAAATGCATCAGCCCATGGGGAGGATTAGTTTGCATTTTAATTGTGGTTTAGAGTTGTGTTTAGGTGTATCTTTGATTATGCTTAAGATTAGGAATTTGTAAGAAAGTGTTTAGGTAAGGTAAATGGGTAATTAAGGTGGTCTAGACATAATTAAGGAGTGGTCTTGCACCATTAGTGAGTTAAATCCTCAATTTAGAGTCTAAACAACTCTAGACACATTTCCTTGATTTAAGGAATTGGAAAGAGAAAACACTATTCAAGATTCCAGGACTAGGAGTCTTGAGTTCTAAAAAGGGATTTAAGTTTAATCTAAGCAATTTTAGGTTCTAATTAACTTTAATAAATTATTTTGACTCTAGATTAATTAGGGAAATAAATTAATCTTCGTTTAGAGCCTAATATTGCTTAGGTTTGCTTAATTACGTCATTAAACTCAAAAGCACTATTCTAGGGGCAAAATCGTAATTTTGCACTAAAACTGCCCGGGACCACCGGGACTTGAACAGAGACCTCTAGACACATGAAAACATGTTTTTAAACCTCTGGGGAAAGTTCCGGGCTCAAACGGCACCTTTACCCGCATAAAAACGCTATAGGGGTATTTTGGTCATTTTGACCCGAAACTGCGGAAAACGAAATTTTCGCTTCCGAAAGCATTCAAGGGCCATTTAATCCCCTTCAAACATTGAGTTGACCCTTCGAGGACGACCGAGTTGGTTACCCTCGAGTTCGGGTCAGGAAATGACCTCTGGGGCATTTTGGTCATTTCCCTCGGACAGAGAAATCGGGGTGTTACAAGAAGCAACTTGTCCCCCAAGTTCTTCTAGAAAGGCATGGCCACCCATACCTCACCATACCTTGCACCATGCCTTGAGCCATGCCTAGGACCATGCCTTGAACTATACTTACACCATACCATGATATGATGCCTTTGAATGAGATATTTTTCCTCCCTCTCTTCCTCCAAATGGCGCCACCTCCCCCTCCCATCACTCCTCTTATGATGAAAATTCTCTATAAATAAGAGAAGCCTCCTCAAAGGACCCCTTTGCTCATTTCTCTTACACCTTCAAACACTTTCTTTCTCTCAACTCCAAGGAAGTTCTTCTTCTTCTTCTTCTTCTCCAATTTTCCAAGAGCAAGCCCTCTCTCTTAATCAAGAAGCACATCCATGGTAGAGATTCTATGTTGAGTTTTCTTCCTCTCCTTGTTCTTTTTCTTTTTCGGTTTTGAGCTTCTTCTACTTGTTCTTGTTTTGTTAAATGTTTGAAAACCATGGCTTGATGATGAGGATCTTTGATGTTAGTTGTAAAGCCATTATTTTTTTGACCTCTAGAGCTCAAGGCTTCACTTCTAAGAGTTTTTAACAAATAAAGTTGTTATGTGGTTTTTAAGAATTAAGATGGGATCTTGAGCCTAGGTCTTAAAGGATTAATAAATGGATTGCATTCATATTTATATTTCAAGTCCTTGCATTGCATATTTACATTAGAGCCTTGCATTCTAATTTATATTTCTTTGCTATCACCTAATAATTAATCTTCAAGCTCACCTATTTCGGCCTTAAAGTTGATTATTGTGTAGCCTAGAGCACTAAAATAAAAAATTGGACTTGCATTACATGTTTATATTCAAGCTTTGCATCTCATATCTACTTCCCATTGTCGTCACTTCATAATAACAAGATTAAAATAAGGTTTGCATTTGCACGTTTAAATTTACTCCATCACCTAAATAATCCTAGAGCTCAAGATTTACTCCTCTTAACTCACAAATGAATTTTGATTCCATGTGCTTTTACCTTTATAAATGGGTGTTTTCATTTAAGGAGTTAGAGATCTTGAAAAAGGCCTTGTTGATGATGAATCTTGTTTTGTGATATGTAAAAGGTTTTGAAAGATTGTAGGCCCTAAAGGGATTAAATATGTGTTTGATTTTAAGAAAGATGATGGAATGATGTTAAAAGGTTTTTAAAATGAGTGGGTAGTTTTAAGAATGTCAAAACTTGAGTTCTTTACCATTTTGGGTTACTGGTAAGCAATTACAGGGCTTATGTAATCAATTACCAGAGTGCCTTGGACACTTGGATATAAGTTTTTGGCCTGTGTAATCAATTAACAGATGATGTAATCGATTACACGATGTTCTGGGAAACCGAAGACATGTTTCTGGACTCTAGTAATCGATTACCACTCCATATAATTGATTACTCAGGTGTTCTTGAGGCCCAGAATTTATTTTCAATCGAGGTAATCTATTACACGGCTCATGTAATCGATTACCAGGACCTCAAACTTCGCTGTTTTAGAAAATTAAGACAAGTAATTGATTACAAGGCCCATGTAATCAATTACCAGTATCTAAAATGTGTAGATAAGTGTTCCTTCCTTCCTATGAATATAAATTGATGATCTTGCATGCCTATTCTCGGATTATGAACATGATGATTTATAGTTCGGTGAATGTATATATATATGAAATGAATGTAAAAGCATGCTTGCATGATAAATTTCATGAATGATTATCATTGATCGAGATGCATGATAAATAAGTTTATGGTCATGATAAGTTAAATAATGATTTATGATTGTATTGCCTCTCTGAAGAGAACATGTGTTTATGTTGCATTCATGCATAGCATGCTGAGATACGTTCTAGGTGACACCGGTTCGGCCGAGCACCCTCAGAACAAATGTAATATAGTACCGAGATGTGTTCTAGGTGACACCGGTTCGGCCGAGCATCCCCAGGAACAAAACCGTGAGGGTATTGACATTGAACTTGCCAAAGCGGACAATATTACTGTGCACTGGGTGCCAGTTGCTGCGTTTTGAAGAAGAAATGATGTATTACCCTCTCTATTACCCCATATGAAATTTAGCGACGGCTAGTTAGGTTGAGCTCATCCAAGGCGATTGGTTAGTACGGTTGGTTCTAGTGGCAATTGTAAAATCGACAAGGCTGGCATGTTGGTTGGGTTTTTGGTGATGATGAAAGAGGGTGGAACAATATGAAAGAGATACGAGAACTCATTACATTACTATATCATGTATTCATCTATGTGCCACTGTTTTTGTTCCATAGATTATCCCCTGTTCTTGTGGTTAGCCCTGTCTTGTGTTTTGAAATTACATGTTGTTGATTTATGTCGCATGTACGAAGGTATTGCCATGCATACATGAGTTACTTGTTGCATTCGTGCATTCAGATTCATGCTAAAAGATACGGGCCTCGACTAATGGTATTTGAAAACTTAATAAGTGAATCACATTTATGCCCACTATTTCATAATTAAACCCGAGGTTCCTGAGGACGATGATGATGACACGTGTGTGAATAGGAAAACCCTACTGAGATTCTTGTATAAGTTTCTCACTCCCTCTATCTTCTTTTTGATCTTCGTCTTCAGACAAGATTAACAATGACGTCCGAGGATCGCCCTGAGGTGCTAACATGGAAGTAGCTTGGTGATCGAAATCAGAGTAGCGCAGCGGAAACGAGGACATAGTCTTAGCTTTTTCACATCGTAGTGTGTAGTTTGAAATTGTTGTATGCTCAACCTCCACGGGTGGGCCCAATATATTTGATGTGATGTTACTGTAGAATGTTCCTATATCATTAATACTATTAATATTTGATTTTATATTTGATGCTAATGTTATATGATGATGTGTTGATGGTTGTTCTTTCTAGGAAGCCTATCTGGTGTTTCTATTCATGTTGTTCGTTTTCTGTTTACGTTTTATGGTACGCGAGGCTCACGTTTTGTCTATGTTCTCAAAAAGAAAAAAAAATTCTACCCATATTTTTCGCTAAGTATTTTAATGAAAGGTTCTAAAGAATGAGATTAAAAGAGTAATAGACTAATGGTTAGCCTAAATACGTTATAAGAGTATTAGGTTAAAAATTAGGATGTTACATTTTGGTATCAAAGCAGTTCGGTTCTCATGGAGCCTGAGGATTGGACTGACTATGCTTCTTAAGCATGATGCAGTAGTTATGTCGTGTGTAGTGTCTTATGAATAGGAAAAGACTTAGGATAGAAATGCATGACTCCTGTATGTGTGTGTGCCATGGTAACTAGCTTACTTTGCATACAGTATTGAGCCTAATCACCTCAGTGTTTGTTGCTCTGTGTGCTTAGGAACCAATCGCAAAACCACAATAGACTAGGGCATTGGTAAGAGGCGAGCAGAATAATGAGACTGCTAAAGCCCTTAGGGATATGGTGAGGGCCATGCAGATGATGTTCGAGAGGATGGATGGTCAGCGCAATACTGGCTGTGGTCCCAATGCTATTGAGGATCCCGAGTATGCCCGATTTGGGGAGTTTCACAAAGCTAACCCGCCATCGTTTAGAGGAGCTTTGAACCCGGATCAAGAGTATGGAGAAGATCTTCTAGGTGATCGCTTGCACCGAGGAACAGAAGCTGACCTTCGCTGCCTACATGCTAGAGGCAGATGCGGAGTTTTGGTGGACTGGCATGCGAAAACTACTAGAGGCAGCAGAAACCCCGATCAATTGGGAGTTGTTCAAGGCCTACTTCTATGAAAAGTACTTCCCAGAATCCGTGAGAAATGCTAAGGACATAGAATTCGTGAAGTTGGCCCAAGGCGAGATGAGCATCGCACAATACACTGCGAAGTTTGAGGAGCTAATCAAATTTTCAAGGGTCTTCCAAGGGAATCCGGATAAAGTATGGAAATGTCTCAAGTATTAAGCAGGGCTAGAGGCAGAACTTAACGTCGCTATTGCACACATGGAGATTAGGGACTTCTCTACCCTAGTCAACAAGTGTTGCATTCTTGATGAATCCCACAAGAAGTTGAGTGCATCGAGAGCTGAGAATTTCACCAAGAAGCTAGCACCATAAGCTCCGAGGTTTAAGCCACAACTCAGGCCACAGTTCAGGCCATTAGGCCCTAAGAATGGTTTTCAGTATGGCGAATCAAGTGGTCCAAATGAAGAAGTGCCTCGGAGGGACCCTGATTTCAGATATCCCAAGTATGGGAAGAACTATGGTAACCGCCCCTGTTTAGCTGAACAAAGAGTGTGCTTTAGGCGTGGTAAGCCTAGCCACATGATTCAAGATTACAATGTGATGCTCGCACATTTGAACGCCACATCTAGACCACAACGCCAAGGAAGGGTCTTCACCCTCAATGCCGGAGGAACAACAGAGTCAGACATGCAAGCAAAGTATCCTGAGCTGTTCTCAAGTGACGAATTTCGAGGGCGAAATTCTTTTTAAGGAGAGAAGTAATGTAACATCCCGATTTTTCTGTCTAAAAGAAAATGACCAAAATGTCCCTGAGGTCATTTTCTACCAGGAATTCGAGGATAGCCAACCCGGCAGTTCTCGAAGGGTCAACTCAATGTTTAAAGGGGATTAGACGGTTTTTGAATGGTTTCAGAAACGAAAATCTCGTTTTCTGAGGTTTGGGGTCAAAATGACCAAAATACCCCTATACCGTTTCTACGCAGGTATAAGTGCCGTTTGAGCTCGTAATGTCCCAAAAAGGTTAAAATGATGTTTTTATGACCTTGGACATATCTGTTTAAGTCCTGGTGGTCCCAGGCAGTTTTTATGCAAAATTATGATTTTGCCCCTAGAATAGTGATTTTGAGCTTAATGACGTAATTAAGCAAACCTAAATAATATTAGGCTCTAATCGAAGATTAGTTAATTTCCATAATTAATCTAGAGTCAAAATAATTAGTTGAGGTTAATTAGAGCTTAAGATTGCTTAGAAAAAGTTTAAATCCTATCTAGAATCAAAATGGTCTTTAAGTCAAAAAGTGAATAGTATTTTCCCTATTTCAATCCCATGATTTAAGGAACCTAGGATGTAATTAAAAATTTTGATTGAATATGGTTTGACTCTACTAATGGGCAAGAATGCTCGTTAATCATACCTTAAATAGCCTTAATTACTCATCTCAAACGCTTAACTACAAACCCCTAATCTTAAGCCTGATCAAAGATACACCTAAACACATCCTAACCCACAATTAAGAAGCAACTTGTCCCCCAAGTTCTTCTAGAAAGGCATGGCCACCCATACCTCACCATGCCTTGCACCATGCCTAGGACCATGCCTTGAGCCATGCCTAGAACTATGCCTTGAGCCATACCCACACCATGCCATGATATAATGCCTTTGAATAAGATATTTTTCCTCCCTCTCTTCCTCCAAATGGCACTACCTCCCCCTCCCCTCACTCCTCTTATGATGAAAATTCTCTATAAATAAGAGAAGCATCCTCAAAGGATCCTTTGTTCATTTCTCTTACACCTCCAAAGACTTTCTTTCCCTCAACTCCAAGGAAGTTCTTCTTTTTCTTCTTCTTCTTCTTCTCCAATTTTCCAAGAGCAAGCCTTCTCTCTCAATCAAGAACCACATCCAAGGTAGGGATTCCATGTTGAGTTTTCTTTCTCTCCTTGTTCTTTCTCTTTTTTGGTTTTGAGGTTCTTCTACTTGTTCTTGTTTTGTTAAATGTTTGAAAACCATGGCTTGATGATGAGAATCTTTGATGTTGGTTATAAAGCCATCATTTGCTTGACCTCTAGAGCTCAAGGTTTCACTTCTAAGAGTTTTTAACAAATAAAGTTGTTATGTGGTTTCTAAGAATTGAGATGGGATCTTGAGCCTAGGTCTTAAAGGATTAATAAATGGATTGCATTCATATTTATATTTCAAGTCCTTGCATTGCATATTTACATTTGAGCCTTGCATTCTTATTTATATTTCTTTGTTATCCCCTAATAATTAATCTCCAAGCTCACCTATTTCGGCCTTAAAGTCAATTATTGTGGAGTCTAGAGCACTAAAATAAAGAATTGGACATGCATTACATGTTTATATTCAAGCTTTGTATCTCATACTTTCCCATTGTCGTCACTTCATAATAACAAGATTAAAATAAGGTTTTCATTTGTAACATCCTAATTTTTAACCCAATACTCTAGAACATATTTACGTTAATTATTAGTCTGTTACGTCATAGTTTCCTTATTACTTTAAAATACTTAGCGAAAATATTGGTAAATTTTTTTTTAAAAGCAAAGTGAGAGCCGCGCGACACGATGAACAATAAAGCATGAAAGGAAATAAAGCAATCATCTCATAACGTCATAACATAAAGCAAGTAAAGGCACATCACAATATAACTCAATCGCATATTTATATAATATGATATGCCCACTCAAGGAGAGTGAGACTTAGTTTAGTACAACATGAGCAAATACATCTAAAAAGAAAATACAAAGGAAAGTGCGACGAAAAGCATAAAAGCAAACTCCCCTACCCATGTGCAACTAAAGGGATAACCTCTACACAAAAGAAAGTTTATCCTCATCTAAGTGGTGTGTGCACTACCCGGGTACTCCATCAGTCATCCGCCACCACCTACTAACGTCCATCCCGCGAGCGAGGTATATATCCGGCAAACTGGGCGAGCTCCTCCGGCGTGTAAAGGCGAAGCAGGGATCGAGAGTGAGCCCCACGATGTGGCCGTATCTCCGGTTATCGTGCTAGCCGAGGCTGAGTCACAGTATCCTCACTGCTTTCTCTCATCAATGGTGGAGTGGGGGTAGAGCTCTCGCTGTACGGATGGGTAGGCGGGTTCTCAGACGGGTCGGTCTCCAAGAAGTATGTCCGGGACACGTAGTCGAGATAGTCACGCATGGCTGAGGCGGCGGTGTGCATGCGGAGCACTCTCTCGTTGTGCATATGCGCACACTCAAAAACCCGCTCGTCGTCACCGTAGGGTGCTGTCAAGGAGAAGCGATGGGTATGTACGGGGTAAGCGAAGGGATGTCCAATGAACATAAAGACTCGTACCATGCACTGTCCCTCAAAATGGTATGATCCGTGCTTCGGATCATAGTGCACCTCCCACGTCGGGGTGTCCACAAAAACTACGAATGTCGCCATCTGAAGATGTGACGGAAAGAAAGAGATAGAGGGAGTAAGAATCTTGCTAAAGAATCTCAGTAGGGCCTCCTACTACCTAAGAGTCATCATCTACGCCCTCAGGAACCTTGGGTTTAGTGTACAAAACAAGTGAGCATGCATTGAGTCCATTTTTAAGCTTTCGAAACATAGTTAGCCAAGGTCCATTCATTTTAGTATGATTCTTAATGTCATGGATGCAACATATTAAAGTATGTATGCATGACTCTACTTAATCCAAGAATAGTAATCATAATATTAAGAACATCATAATAGTGGCATAAAGTGGCAATTGAAATCTCATATGGGAAAACTTAGTGACATAATCATCATACTTTTCTTCCTCATAGGCCACCCTAAAAGACAATCGTTCTGGGGGTGCTCGGCCGAACCGGTGTCACCCAGAACGTGTCACATCTCTAGGTTATGAGCTCATACCTTAACTAGTCATCACTAGTTCTTACTTATCAATCCCGATAAGCGTATCATAATCATAATCATAGTCCCGACTTATCCAGTACAGGCTAGGGGGCATTTCTTGGGGTGCTCGGCCAAACCGGTGTCACCAAAGAATACATCTTGGTACCGATGTCACATGAGTTCTTTGGAGGTGCTCGGCCAAACCGGTGTCATCCAAGAACCCATCTTAGTACCTCATATCTCATAAAAAGAACCTCATAGGTTTTCAAAAACTTTCTAAGTCCCCAAATTTGTCAAAAATTCGGCAGCGCAACAGCAGCATGCCGGATTTCTTCCAAATTTACTTTATGCCACATAAACAAATAACATGTAACATTGAAACTTATTATGCTCTTGATCCTACGATATCTTATGCTTTGACCCTTACGGGCCTTAAACTTGAGATGTAATTATTCTATTATTCTCTATCAACCTCTTATACACATAAGGATTCTCTTCTAACAAATCTTACTATCATTTATGCTCTCTAGTAAATCTGGGCAGTACCATTCTTTAAGGGCAGAGTTATAATCTTGCAATTACGGGATTCTAGAACTTACGTTTTAGACCCTTTCTTGGCTCCGTCTTCGTCTAAGGCGCTATAAATTAAATCTAAACCAATTATGAGGCATTCCTATGCCTAAGAACTAATTATACGCCATTTTTGCCATATTATGAGGTTGCTGGACAGATTCTAAAATTAAAATGTTCAAAGAGTTCTAGAATTGCATTTTTATGGTTTTCTAGTTACTAGTTTCTCTATAGGTGCTAAAATTCAATCCTACTTCAAATGTAACCAAATTTTTCATGATTATTCAATCCTAAACTGATGGTTATCATACTAAAATAGTTTTGGCATTGATTAAGATTAAAGGGGTTAAACATACGTTAAATTCCAACTTTATGGTTTTCCTATGAAGCTAGTTTCTCCCCTAACATGCATAGAAGTGTTCCTACCTCATCATATATCATTTTCACATATTCTAACACATCAAAACATCATCATTCAGCATCAAACATATCAAGATAGAACCGAATTGTCCAATGTTCAAAAGACACATAATTTGACATTTCTAAAGCATATAAGTTGCTAGTTTCCCTTGGAATCATTTTAGGACTTCTAAAACTCTTTACAAACCATTTTATTTTATCAAGAGGCTAAAAATAACCTTAGGTCAGCAACCAATTTAATACTTCTTTAGGAGAGGAATAGAAATCATAAATCTTGTTGGTCATAACTTTATAAAACTCCTCAAACTTAAAGAAAACACTAGAACATAGGTTGTTGGCCCTTGTAACTAGATGGAACTCATTCCAAACTTATCATTGTTACTTGGCCGAAATTATGCATTCAAAGAATGCTTCCATACTAAACTTTAACTTGAGATAAAATGGGCGAGTCTTTGAGCTCTAGGGCCTTTAAGTGATGACATAATCTAAACATGCTATGCACTTTATTTTTATCCTTTGTTACAAAGTAAAGTGAGAACTTTAAAGTAAATATGCAGGACTTAGAATTTAAATATGCAAGACTTGAAATAAATATGCAAGGCTTGAAATTTAAATATGCAAGACTTGAAGTAAATATGCAAGACTTAAAATAAATATGCCATGCAAGTTCATTTCTTTATTTTAGTGCTCTAGGCCCAGCAACAATCGACTTTAAGGTCGAAATAGAAAGGCTTTGAGAATTAATTAGGTGATAATGCAAGCTCTCATTTTAAATCTTTATGTTCTTTAGTGATGAAAAGTAAATATGCTAGACAAGAACGTAAATATGAGATGCACTTCATTCCTTATCCTCTAACTTTAAGTGATGGCTTGGAAAATAAATATGTCAAAGCTCAAAGTAAATATGCAATGCATAAGCTTCAATATAAATATGAATGCGAGTTTATTTTATTTCTTATTAGAGCTCATACAAGACTTTTAGAGGAACTTTAACCTTAACCCACACTCATCATGACAAGGTAAAGTGAGGTCTAGAGTTCTTAGAACTCAAGATAACATTCCTTGAAAATATAATCATAAATGAACTTTATAACACCTTTATGAAAACTCAAGCTTTAGAGATTTCTTTGTGGTGAACATAAAGTTACCAACTAGAACTCTTATCATCAAGCTATCATGTTGGACCACCTAAGATGGTTGGCCGAAATTTTAGAGAAAAGGAAAGGAAAGAAACTGAAACTTGAGAGCAAGAAAGAACCATTTTGAAACTCTAGAGACCATGATCTTGATGATGTATTAACACCAACATCATGAGTCCTCATCATTGAGTTCATGTAACCATTTTAAAACATCATCAAAGTTAAAGATTTCAAGGTTCAAGAAAGAAAGAACTATAAACATTTTTAACTCAAGAACAAAGATCAAGCTTTAGAGGTTTGTTCAAGTGATGAACATCATCATGAAACTCTCATCATCAAGCTCTCATTCCTTTGCTCTTCAAGCCTCATGGCCGAAACAAAGAAGGAAGAGGAGAAGAAAAGAAGTTCCCAAAAAGATTCAAGAGAAACTATGAACACATAAAGAGATTAAGAACTTAAATGAAAGAAACACTTGAAAGAAAATCCCTACCAAGTGATTGAAGGTTGAGATGAGAGAAGAGGATGAAGAACTTGAAAAACTTGAACACTTGAACTTTGAGAGAAAAAGGAAACTTTGAAGTGCTCTTTGAAGACTTACACTTAGCAAATGAACCCAAAATGATGCAAGTTCACCCAAGCATGCTATTTATAGAGAAATGAAACAAAAATGAGAGGTGTAAATGGGGAGGAAGGCTTCGGCCATTTACAACACCAAGAGGAGAGAAAATATCTTCTCTAAGGTATGGTTTAAGGCATGGTGGAAGGCATGGCTAGGTATGGGTTTAAGTATGGGTGCAAGTATGGGTCAAGCATGGTTCTTTAAGTGAGAAACAAATCAACATGTGATGTAAATGGGGGAGGAGTGGCCGAAAATGCATCAGCCATGGGGGAGGGTTTCTTGCATTTTAATTGTGGTTTAGAGTTGTGTTTAGGTGTTTCTTTAATTATGATTAAGATTAGGAATTTGTAAGAAAGTGTTTAGGTGAGAAAATGGGTAATCAAGGTTGTCAAGACATGTTTAAGGAGTGGTCTTGCATCATTACTGAGTTATAAACTCATTTTAGTGCATAAACAATTCTAGACACAATTCCATTATTTAAGGAATTGGAGAGAGAAAATACTATTCAAGATTCCAAGATTGGAATCTTGAGTTTTAAAAAGAGATTTAAATCTAATCTAAGCAATTTTGGATTCTAATTAATTTTAATAGCTTATTTTGATCCTAGATTAATTATGGAAATTAATTAATCTTTGATTAGAGCCTAATATTGCTTAGGTTTGCTTAATTACGTCATTAAGCTCAAAAACACTATTCTAGGAGCAAAATCGTAATTTTGTACTAAAACTGCCCGGGACCATTGGGACTTAAACAAACGCTTTTAAACATGTAAAAACATTGTTTTAAACTTTCGGGGAAAGTTTCGGGCTCAAACGGCACCTTTACCCGCGTAAAAATGCTATAGGGGTATTTTGGTCATTTTGACCCGAAACTACAGAAAATGAGACTTTTGCCTCCGAAACCATTCAAGGGCCATCTAATCCCCTTCAAACATTGAGTTGACCCTTCGAGGACTGCCGGGCCGGCCATCCTCGAATTCTAGGTAGAAAATGACCTAAGGGGCATTTTGGTCATTTTCCCCTCAGACAGAAAAATCGGAGCGTTACAGCATTTGCACGTTTAAATTTACGCCATCACCTAAATAATCCTAGAGCTCAAGATTTACTCCTCTTAACTCACAAATTAATTTTGGTTCCATGTGCTTTACCTTTATAAATGGGTGTTTCCATTTAAGGAGTTGGAGATCTTGAAACAGGCCTTGTTGATGATGAATCTTGTTTTGTAATGTGTAAAAAGTTTTGAAAGATTGTAGGCCCTAAAGGGATTAAATGTGTGTTTGATTTTAAGAAAGATGATGGAATGATGTTAAAAGGTTTTTAAAATAAGTAGGTAGTTTTAAGAATGTCAAAACTTGAGTTCTTTACCATTTTGAGTTACTGGTAATCAATTACAGGGCTTATGTAATCGATTACCAGAGTGCCTTGCACACCCGAATATAAGTTTTTGGCCTGTGTAATTGATTACAAGATGATGTAATCGATTACACGATGTTCTGGGAAACCCAGGACATGTTTCTGGACTCTAGTAATTGATTACCACTCCATGTAATCGATTACTCAGGTGTTCTTGAGGCCTAGAATGCATTTTCAACCAAGATAATCGATTACAAAGCTCATGTTATCGATTACCAGGACCTCAAACATCCCTATTTTAGAAAATTGAGCCAAGTAATCGATTACAAGGCCCATGTAATCGATTACCAGTATCTAAAATGTGTAGATACGTGTTCCTTCCTTCATGTGAATATGAATTGATGATCTTGCATGCCTATTCCCGGATTATGAACATGATGATTTATAGTTTGGTGAATGTATATATATATGAAATGAATGTGAAAGCATGCTTGCATGATAAATTTCATGAATGATTATCATTGATCGAGGTGCATGATAAATAAGTTTATGAGCATGATAAGTTAAATAATGATTTATGATTGTATTGCATCTCTAAAGAGAACATGGGTTTATGTTGCATTCATGCATAGCAGGCTGAGATACGTTTTGGGTGATACCGGTTCGGCCGAGCACCCCTAGAACAGATGTGATATAGTACCGAGACGCGTCCTAGGCGACACCGGTTCGGCCGAGCACCCCCAGGAACAAAATCGTGAGGGTATTGACATTAAGCTTGCCAAAGCGGACAATATTACTGTGCACTGGGTGCCAGTAGTTGCGTTTCAAAGAAGAAATGATGTGTTACCCCCTCTATTACCCCATATGAAATCTAGCGATGGTTAGTTAGGTTGAGCTCATCCTAGGCGATTGGTTAGTGCGGTTGGTTCTGGTGGCAATTGTAAAATCATCGGGGTTGGCATGTTGGTTGGGTTTTTGGTGATGATGAAAAAGGGTGGAACAAATATGAAAGAGATATGAGAACTCATTACATTACTCTATCATGCATTCATCTATGTGCCACTATTTTCGTTTCATAGATTATCCCCTGTTATTGTGCTTAGCCCTGTCTTGTGTTTTGAAATTACATGTTGTTGATTTATGTCACATGTACCAAGTTGTTGCCATGCATACATGAGTTACTTGTTGCATTCATGCATTCAGATTCATGCTAAAAGATACAGGCCTCAGCTAATGGTATTTGAAAACTTAATAAGTGAATCACATTTATGCGCACTATTTCATAATTAAACCCGAGGTTCCTGAGGACGATGATGATAACACGTGCGTGAATAAGGAAACCCTACTGAGATTCTTGTATAAGTTTCTCACTTCCCCTATCTTCTTTTCCATCTTCGTCTTCAGACAAGGTTGACAACAACGTCCGAGGATCGCCCTGAGGTGCCGACATGGAAGTAACTTGGTGATCGAAATCAGAGTGGCACAGCGGAAGCGGGGACATAGTCTTAGCTTTTTTACATCGTAGTTGTGTGCAGTTTGAAATTGTTGTATGCTCAACCTGCACGGGTGGGCCCAATATATTTGATGTGATGTTATTGTGGAATGTTCCTATATCATTAATACTATTAATATTTGATGCTAATGTTATATGATGATGTGTTGATGGTTGTTTTTTCTAGGAAGCCTATCTAGTGTTTCTGTTCATGTTGTTCTTTTTCTGTTTATGCTTTACAGTACGCGAGGCTCATGTTTTGTCTATGTTCTCAAAAAGAAAAAAAAATTCTACCCATATTTTCCGCTAAGTATTTTAATGAAGGGTTCTAAAGAATGAGACTAAAAGAGTATAGACTAATGGTTAGTCTAAATACGTTCTAAGAGTATTGGGTTAAAAATTAGGATGTTACACATGTTTATGTGATTTAAATTATGGTATGTTATGATTATGCTTGATAAATTAAGATGCATAATTTCATGAAGTTTATGAGCATGAAATATTGAAATGATGGGTTATTCATGTTTGTATCTCTATATAACATGCCAAGATTAAAGGTGACATAAGACACATGGAAATGATCCTCTAAACTCCCCAAATTAAAGGTTATGAGAGGTGATCCAAATAGGAAGTGATCCTTTGGACTCCCCGAATTAAAGGTTATGAAAGGTGATCCTAATATCCTTATCCCGTACCTTAAGTGTCGAGAACTTAACTTATCAAAAGGGATAAGATTACGCTAATGACAACTAATGAAGTATAAGCTCATAATCTAAAACTCTCAACAACAAAAAAAAGAATATAAGGCAAATTTCCCAAGGAAAAGAGAATAAGACATTTAAGTCACCTATAAGAATGATGATCATGATTTTATGGTCTTTATAAAAATTTTATGATATTTTGTATATTATATTGACATGCATTCATGATTAGTATATTGCATTCATGACATTAAGATTCGTGCTAAAAGATACGGGCCTCAGTTAATGGTATTTAGAACTTAATAAATGAACTTTATATATATGTCCACCATTTTCATAATGGAACCTGAGGTTTCCTAGGGACAATGACGATGACACTTGTGTTAGATTCGAGAAACCCTACTGAGATTCTTGTATAAGTTTCTCATCCCTCTTCTTTTCCATGTCGTCTCCAGACAAGGATGATGGTATAGTTCGTGATTTTCTCTGAGACGTGGACGAGGAGCTAAGTTATAAAAAAAAGATTTAACGAAGATAGTTTTCCCTTGGATATTTGCCTTTAGAGTGATCATATCTCATTTATCAGTTTGTATTCTATTGATGGATATATATATATTGATGTCCTTATATTTATAGGACATCACTATTATGATACAGTTATTGATATGTTATTATTATTTCAGTTATGTTATGCCATGGTTGTATTAGGGTGTTACATGTTGGATTTAACCTATCTCTTTGAGTGTGGTTTTTGTGCATAGGAGCTTTGGATCAAGTGCAAAATGTCAAGAACAAGGTTAGAAACTATTGGGAAGAATTTGGAAGCAAAATAGAAGAGTTCTTGAGCCCATTTACATTTGAAAAAATCATTGTAAGAGAAAATCTATATCTCTCTCTATAGGGATGGATTAAGACAAATAAAGATATTTAAGAAAGCTCAATAAGTCCTTTATAACTTTCATGTTCAACTCAAAATCCATTTCTAAGAGCATTTTGGTGAAAATTGGGTTGCAAGATTAAAGGTTGCTAATATTCTGATGCTATCCAACTTGACCTCCAGTTAGTATTTTCGCAATATGTGGAGCTATAGATGTCTGATTAAGGTGATTTTGGTCGCATTGCAACTCTCAACAGCACTTGGAAAGTGACGTTTATTAGCATAGCTCACTGCTAAGCACCGCAGTGCTCATTAGCGCTCAAGCGATGATGCAGAACATCTTATTTAATATGTTTTTGGGCCCTACTTTGACCCATTTTAGAGAGCAATATATAAGGGATTGACACAGACTTTTACCTTAGCTTTTGACTCACTTTTAGGCTGCCACTTTTAGTTGCTATTATTCTCTCTCTACACTTCTCTCTTATCTTTCTCTATTCTTTTTTATCTTAGGGATTCCATTGGTGAAGGTGCTTTGTCTTCGAGATTGTGGTAATGATTATTGCTATTATTTTCAAATTCAAATGGAGGAGTAGATTTCTTTACTAGTGTAAGGGTTTCCAGATGGATTGGGATGATATTTGAGACCTCTTTTTGATATTAAATGTATTGGTTTTCTTAATGTTCTGGTGTTTCTATTCATTTAATTATTGTGGTGATTACTATAATCTTTATTGGAATAACTAAATTGGCGATCGTCATTTAGGGAAATCCTTTGGGCATAAATTGGTAGATCTGTTAGTTTATGTTTGAGGAAGAACATTAAAATTAACTTTTCGATTGACGGTTAGGCTATAGCAATTGGTTCATTAAATCAATGTGATTTCTAAATAAATTGACTTCTTGTTTATTAGTTATTTGCATTAGTCAAATTCTATAGGTCGATCGATCACTAGTAGAATTGTCAGTAATTTGTTACTAATAGCCACCAATGGGTTTAATATTTGGTCAATAATAATTAATTTCCAATCGTACTAATACTTTACACTAGTGCTTTCTTCACTGTTGCTCTTATCTTGTTGCTATTATATTTTAATTTAAATTGCTTAATTCTCATTTTTCAAAACCTCAAATTTCCACAACTAAGTGTTGAAGCATCTTTGAGAGACGACCTAGATTGTGCCTTTTACTATATTTTTGGTGCAACTTAGCATTAAAATAATTTCTAATTTGAGGAAGTAAGTGGTAGCCTCCGTTCAAGGTTACAACCAAAAATAACACAATAAACCTAAAACTAAATCCTAAGCTAGAGAAATTTAGGGAAGAAAATGGAGAAGAGAATGAAAGCCTAGAGAGAAGGGAGAGACTTTTAAAGATAGGAATAACCTAGGAATCCTAAATGAAGCAAAAGTGGCTCAGCCTCCAATATCATTTCGAATTTAGAGCAATAAAATTGCCAAAAATGGCCCTTGAAACATCATTAAAACTACTAGTTTGGCAGTGAGCACAATTATATGGCAAAAACATCATGGGTCTCCATGGTGACAGGGGGGCGCCATGGTGGTTAGAGCAGAACATGCCCCCCTTTTCCTCTTTTCCAAGCCTTTAATCCAATTGTCATTCATACAAGTCAAAACACCGTAATTAATGTCCAAATCAATAAGAAAACAATAACTTCCAAGTAAACACTAATTTGAGTGAAATTGAGCAAGAATTATCAATTTCAATGCAAATGGTGATCAATCACTACAAATGGTATACTCTCAAATGCCTTCACTGGTGTCACCTTCTTCGATAATGTACCCTTCTTCAAGTCTCCTATGACACACCATTCACCTTTATATGAGACTTTACTCTTACCTCCTTTGTAGCACCCTAACTTTCAACATAATGCGCCTAGGATCTATTATGGTTAATCATTAATTGTTACTCCTTCGTTTTAGAATTTTACTTAATTTTAAGGCTTTTGAAAATAAGTCTATGGAAAATACAACCCATTTTTTTGAAAGACCAAACTATGAACCGTTCACGTATAAGTTATACCATATAACTATTCATCATAAATCATACGTACAGAACACAACAGAGTCTAGTATAAATTGAGCACATCATCATATCATAACATTAACTTCAAGTATCAAGACAAATAATAATAATGGTGATGTTATAGGAGTATTCCATAACCATACTGTAACAATAATACTAAGTCAAATATACTGAGCCCACCTATAAAGGTTGAGCATACAACAATTCAAAAACTAAACATAACTATGATGTAGCTAAACCCTTTGTGACTAAGTTACGAACTTGTATGAGGGCGAGACAACTCCTATGGTTGTGAAAATGGAAGATTACATCCCCACTTCCGCTATGCCACTCTAATCCAGTCCGTAGTGCAACTCCTATGCCAGCATCTTGAGGGAGTCCACCGGCACCGCCATTAACCTTGTCTGAAGACAAAGATGGAAAGCAAGATAGAGGGAGTGAGAAACTTATACAAGAATCTCAGCAGGGTTTGCCTCTCCATACATGTGTCATCATCATCGTCCTAAGGAGCCTCGGGTTTAATTATGAAAGGAGTGGGCATAAATAAGATTCATTTGTTAAGTTTTTAAATACCATTAACCGTGGACCGTATCTTTTAGCATGAATCTTAATGCATGAATGCAACAGGTATCTCATGTATACATGGCAATGCCTCGGTGTGTGCAACATAAATCAACAATATGTAAGTTCAAAACACAAGATATGGCTAAGCACATGAACAAGAGATAAGCTAGAAAACCAAGACAGTGGCAAGTAAATAAATGAATGATAGGGCAATGCTATGAGTTATATACATCATGTAACATGCATGGGAAGGCAGGAGAACCCATGATAATTCACTTTCTCATGAATGAATTCTCAAGTTCCTTTCTTATAATTCCACCCTCTTACGTCATCACCAAAACCTACCAACATACCGATTGCCTAGGATGAGCTCAACCTAACTAGCCGTCACTAGATTTAACATTAGGTAATAGATGGGGAGAAACATATCACTTCCTTGCCTTTCTTATTATGAATATGTAACTTACTTAGATCACCTCTCATAACCTTTAATTCAGCGAGTCTAGAGGATTATTTCCATATGTTTTATATCACCTTAAACTTAGCATGTTGTTTTGAGATGCAAAGGCATAATCATATCATATAATATCACATACTTACATTTCACTTATCATGGGCACCTCAAATGTTCCAAGTATAGTCATAACATGCCATAATAAATCATATAAATTGATAGCCAAATATGCAACATTATCATCGCATAAATTCTAATTTATATCATACACCCATCATCTCATAAAATAAGTACTTTCATTATCCCTTAGACGGTTAAACCTCTAAATCGAGTAAATCTAACTTTTGTATTTATTCTTTTATGCATCTAAGGGATTAATTCCAATGATTTCCACTAATTAATGACCTCAAGAACATCATTACACAATGCTAGACAGATTTGGGCAGAATTGAAAATTGAGCAATTTCAGTGTTCTAGAAGTTACGTTTTTTACCCTTTCTCATTACCGACTTTTCCTAAGATATTAGAATTAATTCCTAAACCATTTATTAGTGATTCTTACACATATACACCTAATATAACACATCTCTATCATTTTTAAACATGTTGAAACAGAAACTAAAATTTTAGTTTTTAGAAAGCTTTAGAAGTCATACTTTTTTATCTTTTTTAGTTACTAGACTTGCCTAAGGTGCCAAGAATGATTATTACTGTAACATCCTAATTTTTAACCCAATACTCTAGAACATAATTAGGTTAATTATTGGTCTGCTACTTCATAGTTCTCATTTTTACCTTGAAATACTTAGCGAAAAATACGGTAAATTTTTTTTTTTGAAATACAAAGTGAGAGCCGCGTGATGCGATATAACATGTAACGGACAAAACATACATCTTATAACGTCATAGCATAAGGCATATAAAGGCACATCATGAGAGACACTGAATATCACTCATATATATATAACTTGCCCACTTATAAGTGTGGGACTTAATTTACTACAACACGAGTAATACAATTAAAAAGGACATACAAGAGAAAGTGCAACGGAAACTATAAAAGCAACTCCCCTACCCAAGTGCAACTAACGGAATGACCTCTAATACAAAAGAAGGTTCATCTCCATCTAAGTGGTGTGTGCTCTACCCGGGTACTCCATCGGCCGATCGTCACCTCCTACTGACGTCCATCTCGCGAACGAGGCAAATATCCGGGAAACTGGGCGAGCTCCTCGGGCGTAAAGAGGCGGAACGGGGATCGAGAGTGACCCCCGTAGTGTGGCCGCATCTCCGGTCGTCGTGCAAGCCGTGGCTGAGTCACGGTATCCTCACTGCCCTCCCTCATCTGTGGGGGAGAGGGGGCGGAGCTCTCGCTATACGGATGGGTAGGCGGGTCCTCGGACGGGCCGGGCCGAGAAGTAGGTCCGGCACGTGTCGGGATAGTCTCGCATGGCCGAGGCGGCGGTGTGCATGCGGAGCACTCTCTCGCCATACGTGCGCTGCCGCCAAAACCCGCCCGTCGTCGCCATAGAGTGCAGTCGGGGAGAAGCGATGGGTGTGCACGGGATGAGCAAAAGGGCGTCCTACGAACATGAAAACCCACACCGTGCACTGTCCCTCAAAATGGTATGACCCGTGAGCCGGGTCATAGTGCACCTCCCATGTCGTGGTGTCCACAAATACCACGAACGTCGCCATCTGAAGACGTAACGGAAAGAAAGAGATAGAGGGAGTGAGAATCTTGCTAAAGAATCTCAGTAGGGCCTCCTACTACCTAGGTGTCATCATCTACGTCCTCAAGAACCTTGGGTTTAATTATACAAAATGAGTGAACATGCATTAAGTCCATTTTTAAGTTCTAAAACATATTTTAGCCAAGGTCCATTCATTTTAGGATGATCTTAATGTCATGAATGCAACATAATAGAGGATGTATACATGGCGCTACCTAATGCATATACATAAATCATGTCATCAAGCATCATCATACTTAGTAGCATAAAGTGGCAATAGAAACATTCATATGGGACAAACTTAGTGACATAATCATAATCATGAAACTTCTCTTCCTCATGGGCCGCCCTAAAAGACAAGCGCTCTGGGGGTGCTCGGCCGAACCGGTGTCACCCAGAACGTGTCACATGTCTAGGTTATGAGCTCATACCTTAACTAGTCGTCACTAGTTCTTACTTACCACTTAACGATAAGCGTATCATAAATCATAAATCCCGACTATCTGAGTACGGGTTAGGGGGCAATTCTCTTAGGGGTGCTCGGCCGAACCGGTGTCACCTAAGAGTATAAGTTGGTACCGATGTCACATGAGTTCTATGGAGGTGCTCGGCCGAACCGGTGTCATCCTAGAACCCATCTTAGTACCTTAATTTTCAAAATCTCTTTAAGTCCCCAAATTTGTCGGGAATTCGACGGCACAAAGGTATTACGCCGAATTTCTTTCAAATTTGCTTTATGCCACATAAATATATATCCTCATGAATTCCTCATATGAATAACATTATCATTCTTCACATAACACATGCATCATCACAGAACATTCAAACGCTTACCCTCACGTTAGCTTATGCTTTGACCCTTACGGGTCTTAATCTTGAGATATAGTTTTCTAACATCCGTCGCTCATATGTTATGCACCTAAGGGCTCATAATTAATCATCATTCTTAATCCTCATGTTCATACTCAAATCTGAAAAGCATAGGGCAGAATTTCTAACTTGTGATTACGGGGTTCTAGAACTTACGTTTTAGACCCTTTCTCAGTTCCGTCTTCACCTAAGGCGCTATAAATTAAATCTAAATCAATTATGAGACATTCCTATGCTTAAAAACTAATTATAAATCACATTTATCATGTTGTAATGTTGCTGGACAGAATCCAGAAAACTAAAGGTTCTAAGAGTTCTACATTTGCATTTTTACGGTTTTCTAGTTAGCTAGTTTCCCTATAGGTGCTAAAATTCAATTCTAATCCAAATGTTACCAAGTTTTTCATGTCTAAACAATCCTAATCTGATTATGTTCCCATTAAAACAGTTTGCATAAGTTTCAAAAATAAATGGGTCTAAACTATGTCAAATTCTAGCATTACGGTGTTTCTAGTTAGCTAGTTTCTTACCTATCATGCATAGAATCGTTTCTACATCATCATGTGATAATTTCACACATTCTAACACATTAAAGCATCATCATGCAGCCATAAGCTCATCATGGTAGTACCGAAACATCTAACTTCAATAAGAGAACTAAATTGACATTTCTAGGTACATAAGTTAACTAGTTTATCTTGGAATCAATTTAGAATTTCCAAAACTCTTTGCAAATCATTTTAATTCATCAAGAGACTAAGAGAAGCCTTAGGTTAGTGACCAAAATATATTTCATCTTCTAAAAGGGAATAAAGTCGTATCTCATGATAACATAACCTTGTAAAGATTTATAAAGCTTTAAGAAAAACTTAGAACATAGACTATTAGTCCTTGTAGCTAGATGAAAACTCATTGCAAGTACATCATCACTACTTGGCCGAAAACATGCATTCAAACAATGCATTCACATTAAACCTTAGCTTGAAATGAAATGAGCAAGTCTTTGAGCTCTAGGTTCTTAAGTTATGATATAAAATAAACGTGCTCATGCTTTTCATTTTTAATCTTGCTTACAAAATAAAGTGATGACTTGAAATAAATATGCAAGGCATAAACTTAAACGTGCAAGCTTGAAGGTAAATATGCAAGGTTCAATTCTTTATTTTAGTGCTCTTGGCCCAACAACAATCGACTTTAAGGCCGAAATAGAAAGGCATTCGAGAAATTTATTAGGTGATAATGCAAGTTCAATTCTTTATTTTAGTGCTCTCGGCCCAACAACAATCGACTTTAAGGCCGAAATAGAAAGGCTTTGAGAATTAAATTAAGTGATGATGCAAGTTCCATTTTAATCTTTATGTTCTTAGGTGATAGCTTGAAAGTAAAGGTGCATAACAAGAGTGTAAATATAAATGCGAGCATAAAATAAATTATGCAAGTTCATTTTATCTTTCTAGAGCTCTTAACAAGACTTTAAAGGAACTTAAACCTTAACCCAAACTCATCAAACCAAGATCAAGTAAAGCTTAGAGTTCCTAGAACTCAAGACAACATTTTTAGAAAATCAAAACATTGAACATGTAGAAGAAAAGGAAATGGCCGAAACATTCTAGGCAAGAAAAGGAATATTTGAAAACTCTAGAGTCCATGATCTTGGTGATATATTAACACCAACACCATGAGTCCTCATCATTGAGTTCATAGAACCATTTTAAAACACCATCAAAGCTAAAGTTCTCAAGAGTTCAAGAAAGGAAGAACTAGAAACATTTTTGCTCAAGAACAAAGATCAAGCTCTAGAGTTTGTTTCAAGTGATGAACATCATCATGAAATTCTCATCATCAAGCTCTCATTTCTTTGAACTTCAAGGCCAATGGCCGAAAATGAGAAAGAACAAGGAGAAGAAAAGAAGTTCTAAAAAGAATCAAGAGAAACTATGAACATAAAGCTAGAACAAGAACTTTAAAGAAAGAAGTACTTGAAAGAAAATCCCTACTTGGTGTGATGATCTTGAAGATGGAAGAAGAAGATGAAGAACTTGAAGAACTTTGAAGATCTTGAAGAACACTAGAACTTTGAGAGAAAAAGAAAAGCTTTGAGTGTTCCTAAACTTAGCAAATGATCTAAAAGTGGTGCAAGCTTCCCAAGGCCATCTATTTATAGAGAAATGAAGCAAATGGAGGGGGTGAGGGGCTGATGAAGCTTCGGCCATGAGGAGTGTAGAATGGGAGAGAAAAATATCTCTTACAAGGCATGGTTCAAAGCATGGTGGAAGCATGGTCAAGCATGGGTTCAAGTATAGTGAGGTATGGTTCAAGGCATGGTTCTTTGAGTGAGAAAATAATTCAACATGTGGTCAAATGGGGGAGAGGTTTCGGCGATGTGCATTAGATTTGGGAGAGGATTAGTTTGCATTTTAATTGTGGTTTAGAGTTGTGTTTAGGTGTATCTTTGATTATGCTTAAGGTTAGGAATTTGTAAGAAAGTGTTTAGGTGAGGAATTGGGTAATTAAGGTTGGCAAGACATAATTAGAGAGTGTTCTTGCATCATTAGTGGGTTATAAACTCATTTTAGTGTATAAACAATTCTAGACACAATTCCTTGATTTAAGGAATTGGAGAGAGAAAATACTATTCAAGATTCCAAGACTAGGAATCTTGAGTTCTAAAAAGGGATTTAAGTTTAATCTAAGCAATTTTAGGTTCTAATTAACTTTAATAAATTATTTTGACTCTAGATTAATTTGGGAAATTAATTAATCTTCGTTTAGAGCCTAATATTGCTTAGGTTTGCTTAATTACATCATTAAGCTCAAAAACACTATTCTAGGGGCAAAATCGTAATTTTGCACTAAAACTGCCCGGGACCACCGGGACTTAAACAGATGTTTTGAAACATGTAAAAACATGGTTTTAAACCTCTGGGGAAAGTTCCGGGCTCAAATGGCACCTTTACCCGCGTAAAACGCTACAGGGGTATTTTGGTCATTTTGACCCGAAACTGTGGAAAATGAGACTTTCGCCTCCGGAACCACTCAAGGGTCATTCAATCCCCTTCAAACATTGAGTTGGCCCTTCGAGTACTGCCGAGTCGGCCATCCTCGAATTTCGGGCCGAAAATGACCTTAGGGGCATTTCGGTCATTTTCCACTCAAACAGAAAATCGGAGCGTTACAATTACAACAATTAATAGTAATTTTCACACATCTAAACCACTCCAAATAGCATATATCAGATTTGGAAATGCTAAGGCAGAATCCAAAATTTGAATTTCGAAAAGCATGGAAAATTGCAGTAATAAGTATTTCTAGTAACTAGTCTTTCTTATAATTAATTCTAGGTCAAGGAACACTCTTATTATCCCTTTGGAAACACAAGTAAATGTCCTTAGATCAGTAGCAAAATTAGAGGATTCAATAATAAGATTTTGGTCATGTAAATCATGTTTTAACACTTTAGGAATTAACATTTTTCTCAAAGGAAAATTGCAAGACATAAGTTTTTGAAACCTCAAGGTAATAATACACCAAACCTTAAAGTAATAATACACCAAATCTTAAAACTTTATTCCTTTGAAAACAAAACATATTTGTAAAGACAAATGCCCATGGAACCGAAATTCCAATGTAAGTTGAAAGGGGTAAGTCTTGAGCTCTAGATTGTTTAGGTGGTGGCATAAACTTAAACGTGCAAATGCAAGCCTCATTTTTATCTTTGGCATTATAAGGTGATGGCGATGGAAATGCAAATATGATATGCAAGGCTTGAATATAAATATGAGAATGCAAGTTCATTTTTAATCTTTAAGTTTAGGTAATGACTTGAAATATAAACATGCTAGACAAGAAATAGAAACATGGAATGGAAGTTCATTTCTTATCTTTGTGCTTTAGGTGACAACTTGGAAATAAACATGAGGTGCAAGGCTTGAATATAAATATGAAATGTAAAGACTTGAAATATAAATATGAATACATTTCCATTTATTATTTCTTTAGATTCTAGGCTTAAGACTCCTATTTAGAGTAATAACTCTAAAACACCGATCAGTTTCAAGGTTTGTAAAATGAATGAATGTCCAATTATTCCTTTTAAGTTTTATGCTCAAGACTCCTATCTAGAGTAATTACTCTAGAACACCGATCAACTTTAAGGTTGAAGGGGGTAAGTCTTGAACTTAAATTAATTAAGTGACAACATAAACATGTTATTTTATTTTTGCTCAAGTAAAACTCATCAAAGAAAGCCCAGTGACAATTTTTATTTGCCAAAACTCTTAGGAGTGAAACCTTCAAGCTTTAGAGGTGAAGCAAATGATGGTTTTACAACCAACATCCAAGATCCTTATCATCAAGCCATGGTTTTTCAAGAACAAGGCCGAAAAAGAAATGAGAGAAAAAGGAAAGCAAGAAATCGAAATGAAGTGGAAAAGGAGAGAATCAACATTTCAACATTTCAATCTAAGGCTAATACAAAAGAAAAGAATGAAAAACTTTAAAACAACTCCCTACCAAAGATATTTTTCTTGGAAGGAAAAGAGCTTAGTCTTGAGAAAAGGTGAGAAGAACAATCCTTCCTTTGGAGCAAGGAATGGTTTCGGCCAAGGAAAGAAAAGAAGGAAGAAAGGTTTGTCTTTGATTTTTGATCTTGGAAATGGAAAGACTAGGTGTTTAAAGGAAGATCTATGGTGGTTGTGTGGTGGCTTGGGGTTGAGAAGTGGTGGAGGGTAGTGGTTCTTGGAAGAATGAAGAAGAAGAAGAAGAAGAACTCTTGAGATTAAAGAAAGAAAGCTTGAAGTTACAAGAATGAGTAAAGGTTCTTGCAAGCTTCCTTTGGTACCTATTTATAGACAAAATGAAATATGAAGGAATGAAGGGGGAGGGGTTGGCTGTGGCCTTCTTGGAAGGAAAAGGAAGAGAAAAATATCTCTTTGTGTGCATAATGTCATGGTATGGCTAGGTATGGGTTTAGGCATGGCTAGGTATGGGTTTAGGCATGGCTAGGTATGGGTTTAGGCATGGCTTCAAACATGGTTCTTTGAGTGTATATTTTAATTGAATTTCAACATGTAATGGAATAAATGGGGGAGGAGTGGCTGTAGACTACAAGGCCATGAGGGAGGAAAATATCTCTTTTTCATTTGTGTTATGATGTGGTTTAGGGAATGGGTTTGATTAGGCACTTGATTAGGAGTTGTAATTAAATGTTTAGGTGAGAAAGTGAATAATTAGGCTACATCAAGATAAAGTTAAGGAGTGTTCTTGCACAATTAGTGTAAATCCACCTTTATTAATGAGGAATCTCATCACATGACTATTCCCATGATTTAAGGAATTGGAATAGATAAAATACTATTTCAAATTGATATGACACTAATTCTTGAATTAAGAAAAGGGTTTTGAGTTTCTTTAAGCAATCTTGGGCCCTAATTAACTTCAAATAATTATTTTGACTCTAGATTAATTATTAAAATTAATTAATCTTTAATTAGAGTCTAATATTGCTTAGGTTTTGTTAATTATGTAATTAAGCTCGTTATTGTAACGCTCGGGGATTGAGAAGTCGAGGAGTGATCGCCGGTGCAAGGAGGTAGGACAAAGAGCGGCTCCTAGCAGACTTCGAAAGCGGAGGGGTACATGAATGAACCGATTACACACCCGAATGAGAGGGGTCCTAAGACTGTATAGGTATGAGACTATACAGTTAAGGAGGGCTTATATGAATTGATTTGTATACCTATACCAACAAGATGCATCTTCTTTTCGGTAGCCCAAACTGAAAGAACTCCACAGTTAAGCGTGCTTGACTTGGAGCAATTTTGGGATGGGTGACCTCCTGGGAAGTTTTCCTAGGAAGCGTGTGAGTGAGGACAAAGCACGCTGAAAAGACCCGTGTTGGTTTGTAAGGACAGTCGTCAATCCATAAAGCAGCAGGAGTGGGGATGTTACAAATGGTATCAGAGCCTGCACCTCTCCCAGTACGGTGTGGTTCGTGGACGAACCAGGCAGAAGCTGGTGGGCATGTAACGCCCGGGGATTGCGAAGTCGGGGAGTGATCGCCAGTGCAAGGAGGCACGGACAAAGAGCTGCCTGGCAGACTTTGAAAGTTTTGAGGGTACATGAATGAACCGATTACACACCCAAATGAGAGGATCTTGAGATCAGTATAGGTATGGGACTATACAGTTAAGGAGGGCTTATATGAATTGATTTGTACTACCTATACCAACAATATGCATCTTCTTTTCGGTAGCCCAAACTGAAAGAACTCCACAATTAAGCATGCTTAACTTGGAGCAATTTTGGGATGGGTGACCTCCTGGGAAGTTTTCCTAGGAAATGTGTGAGTGAGGACAAAGCATGCTGAAAAGACCCTGTTTTGGTTTGTGGGGACAGTCGTCAATCCATAAAGCAGCAGAGGATGTTACAGTTATACCCTTAATTAGAGTCGAAACGATAATTTTTCACAAAAACTTCCCGAGATCACCCAGGCTTAAATAGATGTTAGACATCCCTTAAAAATGACATTTCAAACTCCCGAGCAAAGTCCAGGTCCAGTCAGGAATTAATTCTATGCCAATTAGTCACAGGGGCATTTTGGTAATTTTGCACTCAGGAACTCAAAAATGAGATTTTTTTGCTCTATTAACACACATAACACACATAGTCCTCGTTCAACACTAAAACAACCCTTTGAAGATGGTCGGGGCCGGTTATCCTCATTCTACGGGTAAAAATAGCTTCAAAGGTATTTTAGTCATTTGTATACGGGAAAAATCAGGGCGTTACATCCTTTACCATTATCTCCTGCACCTATTGTCCCATTACCCTCTCTTGTCTTAACACCTTTTCCTTCAACTCACTTGATTCAAGTACATATCATTGCTCCCTAGCCACAATCTGAGTTACATGCCCAACTGTTGCCCATCCCTCCACCCCTGGGCTCGTTACCACCTTTAAAGCCCCTTTAGGCTGATGTTCACTCTCTTCTGGTTACCTCCCGCCCTGCATCTCAATCTTGACCTTCCCATTGGCCATCTCCCTTTATAAAGGTACCCATTCTACTCGTAATGGTCTCCTTACTATATTGCTTTGAATCATGATCATTTATCTTTTTTTTTTCATCATGCTTGTCTACCTTCTTTGTCTTGTGTGTGTTCCTAAGACTGTAAGTGATGTCTCATCCCATCCTGGTTGGAAACAAGCTATGATTGATTAGATATGCATACTTCAAGGTGGTGGTATTTGGGAGCTGGTGTCTCTTCCTTCTAGTAAATCAGTGGTTGGTTATCAGTAGATTTTTACTGTCAAGGTGGGACCTGATGGTAAAGTTGATGGTCTTAAGGTTGATCTCATTACCAAAGGGTATAGCCAAATCTTTGGTTCGGACTATGATCATACTTTTTCCCTTGTTGCCAAGATGACCTCCTTCCGACTTTCTCTCTCTAGACTAACAATTCAATAGTATATAGGTGTTCATTATAACAAGGTTATATTTGATTCCCACCCTTGATTCTTTTGGATCACATGTTTTGTCTAAGTTATACTTTTAGAATCAACAGTGACAAATTGCACATCACAATACCGTATAAAATTTTAATACGAGAGAATGTATTTATTTTTTCTTTCCGGTAATGAAAGAGGATTCATTCCTGTCACTTCACACAGGCATCTTTGTTAGTTTCAACTTCTCATTATCAACACGCGTTGATCTATTATTACAATTAAAATAACCGGGACTAAAATAGTAGATTCTTTGAATGTCAGAAATTTAGAAAGCACATACCGAATATTCTAATTTTCACCCAATTTCACAAAAATCCTTTTTTTCTATTTCCCAAAAATTGAAAAGCATCCAAGTGTCTGACCTCCATACGTGCATCTCCAGCTCAGCCCCAGCCTTTGTTATTGGCGGTGGAAGAGAAAAACACTCCCCCTCGCTCTCTCCGTATATTATTATTCTTATTATTATTTAATTATAGTTAATATAGAGTAGAGTATATAACCGTCACCCTCCTCTTAACAGCAACAAAACGAGGCGATCATTGTGCTGGTTCCTTCCCTTTCCCCGCCACCCTCTTCGGCAGCTTCTCTTCCGAGTCATCCGTTCATTTCCCAAGGTCTTTTGCACGTCCTGGATTCCCACCGATTTTACCTGCTCTTCAGGTTGGCGGCATTTCTCTTTCTTGTTCTGATTCTTTTTTTCATTCATTCACCGCTTGAGTTTCTCTGTTCTTGTGGCGTTTTCTGTGTCTTTTGTTTTCCTCTTCTTCTTTTCTGTGAAGTCAATAAGGTTTTATTCTTGCTGTGGCTCGGAAGGAAACTCTTTAATCGAAAGAGAGGTGGTTTCGACGCATCGAAGGTTGTGATGCTATTACGGTTATGTTGGTTAATTTTATTTTTTCTGATTGTGTTTGAATAATTGAACAACCAATGTGGTTAGGAGGAGAGTGTTTTGTTTTGTTACATTGCTAATGGAATTAATGAGATGATGCAGTCTTATGTTCAATTGGGAATTTTTATTGGGTGCTGAAAAGTTCAGTTTGAAAGAAATTATTATTATTATTTTAAAATTTTAGTTCATTCGTGTCTGGCAAGTGGCAACTTTCCCACGCGCTTCAACGTAACCAAATGCATGAAACCGCTAGTTTTTTTGCTTGGGATTTGTTTGGAGGATAAGAAATTGGTTGGAAAGGTATGTTCTTGATGGGGTTCTGAGATTTGTCTGATTTCGCATTGTTTCAGTTTTCCACCGGTAATGGTTGGCGTGTTGATTGTGTGTCCTTTTCTAATCCAACTCTCATATTCAAAATTCAAAACTCCCCCTTTTTCAAATTATATTTCTTTATTTTGTATTTTAAAGAATGGCGTGTGTTGTATAGGCCGGTCTTTTTTCTTTGGAGGCGGCTTTTTGCAAACACAAAATAAATGAAATGATAGCTTCTTCATCATCAATTTCAATGCTGAATAGTCTTCGAATTTTGTTGTTTATATCGGTCATAGTAACCACCTTATTCCTTCCATTCTCTCTCAAATGTATTCTTTTACTTCTGGGAGGAGGGAGAGGGACATCACTGCACACCATGTTATTTTGGAATTTGGATATCATTTTCTTGAGTTGAATGATTCTGAATTTACCTTTTTTATTTGTGTGGGGTATTGTCCTCCTATTTTCCAGGTTTTGAAGTCATAAATAAAGGAAACGTGTTATTTTCAATAAATCCTTGTGCTGCTTGGAGTTTTTTGGGTCTTTCGCTATGGGTGAAGCTGAAGATCTTGTAAAGAACACGGCTGGTGCTGCAGAAAATCCTGTAAACCACAGTGCAGGTGCTATGGAAAACCCAATAAATGACAAATCCAGTTTGGCAGAAAATCCCATAAACAAAGAAGCTGCTGATGCAGAAAATCCTGTTAGTGACCAATCAGTGAGTTTGGAAAATCCTGGAAATGGCAAATCAGATGGCGCTGTAAATCCTGTAAATGCCCATGCAAGTGGTGCAGAAAATCCTGCTAGTGACCTATCTGTTAATTCGAAAAATCCTGCAAATGACGAATCAGATGGAGCCATAAATCCTGTAAATATCCACAAAGGCAGTGCAGAAAATTCTGTGAATGACCAAACAGATGGTGCAGAAAATCCTGTAAACCACCAACCAGGTTGTGCAGGAAATCCATCTAATGACCTATCAGATGATGCAGTAAATCCTGTGAACAACCAAGCAGGTGGTGCAGATAATCCACCAAAGGACCAAGCCGGTGGTGCAGAAAATCCTGTGAAGGACCAAGCAGCTGATGCAGAAAATCCTGTGAAGGACCAAGCAGCTGATGCAGAAAATCCTGTGAAAGACCAAGCTGGTGGTGTAGAGCATCCTTCAAAAGACCAAATAGGTGGTGCAGGAAATCCTGTAAACCATAAAGCAGGCAATGCAGAAAATCCTGTGAACAGCAAAGTAGATAGCTCAGAAAAACCTGTAACTGACACAGGTGATATAGAAAATTCTGTTCATGACGAAGCAGTTGCTGCAAAAAATGCTGTGATTGACAAAGCATGTGGCATAGAAAACCCTGTAAATGACCAAGACGGTGGTGTAGAAAATCCTTTAAACAAACAAGCAGATGCTGCAGAAAATCCTTTCAGCATACAAGCTGACATTGTCGAAAATCCTGTAAATGTCAAACAAGATGCTGCTAAAATCCTTGAAGAACACAAAGCAGATGCTCCTGTAACCCCTGTAAACAAGGCAGATTGTCTTCCACAAGAAGCCAAGGAGATATTGAAATCACTGGCAAGTAAATGGGAGGATGTACTTGATGCAAATGCATTGCAGGTTATCCCTCTCAAGGGAGCCATGACAAATAAGGTATTCCAGATAAAGTGGCCAACAACAGCTGGGGAAACCTCACGAAAGGTTATAGTTAGAATCTATGGTGAGGGTCTGAACATTTTCTTCGATAGGCATGATGAGATCCGGACATTTGAATTCATGTCAAAACATGGGCAGGGACCTCGTCTATTAGAACGGTTTGCAAATGGCCGAGTTGAAGAATTTATCCATGCTCGGGTAATTTGATCTTTGCTTCTGATAGTAATCAATCGATCTCACAGAAAATTGTTATTGTCCGGTTCATAAATGTTACTGTAGAATTAATGTGTTTTCTGACTTATGTTATTTGAACTGCCTTCAGTTGTCATTATTCATCCTGCTATATAAATGACTTGCAAAATTTAGGCGCTGCCTTTTATTGATTGAGCACTATCCGATGTAAAAATTTGTGCTTATACTTTTCACTGTGATTTATCAGACATTATCAGCATCCGATCTACGTGATCCATCTATTTCTGCTCTTATAGCAGCCAAAATGAAGGAGTTCCACGAACTAGACATGCCTGGTGAAAAGAAAGTCTTCCTTTGGGATAGGTTGCGGTATGTTCTGTCTGAACAACCATCCCAGCTTCACCCTTGAAAATGTGAAAGATAATTATTTATCTGACAAATAATATTTCTAGCTTGTATTAAGTTTATTCAAATAAATTTGTTTCAATACTTCATATTTTAAGCATGCTTTAATCATTTCTCATATATTATTATTTCAATGTCTTAGAAATTGGCTTGGTGAGGCCAAACGTTTGTCATCCCCTAAAGAAGTTGAAGCCTTTTATTTGGACACAATTGACAAGGAAATCTCTCTCCTGGAAAAGGAACTATCAGGCGCACACCAACTGATAGGATTTTGTCACAATGATTTGCAATATGGCAATATAATGCTTGATGAAGAGACCAATGCTGTGACCATAATAGTGAGTTCTTTTTATGCCAGTTACTGCAATCATGGTTTTGTTGCTATAACACCTTTGTGGGGAAAATAAACTGATATTCAATTTTCTTTGAAATAATTAGTTATATTTGGTATTATTATAGAGTTTTCAGTGATATTGTTGAAAGTAGTAAACACATCTGAACTTTTTTCTTGCATTGCATTACTAAATTCGTTGTGGACCCTGTTTCCCTGTTGAAGTTAAATTTAATTGTACCAAAATTTATGGAAGAATTATATTTGTAAAGGGCCTGTCACAGAAGTCTCCAGGCAATGGTCCATCAGGTCTTAAAGTTATCAGGAGCTGCAACTGCAACCACCATCCTGCCTTGCCCCCCAACTCTCTGACCTACAACCTGGACACAAGAATGAAGATAGTCATTGTTAATGAATAAACTTTGTTTTGTATGTCGATTTAAGACTTTCGAGTTCTCTCAATTACAGCCTGATGAACTTTGTTGGCTTGTTTCTTGTTGAGGCTTTCTTCTACAATTTTAGGTCAAAATAAAATTTTAAAAACAGCAGAGAATTCTTAGGAGTCAGGAGTCAAGGGAAGCTACTATTTCATGACAGATGGCTTTAATTGATATAAGATGAGATTGTGAATATGATGGATATCTTGCATATGATCACCCTTCGGTCGTCTTTCTTTGTTTTTATAGACATGACTAAAAGTAAGATAAACTGGTGTACTTGTCATCTTGTTGAACATTCTTTACTTGTCATCTACCAAAAATTCTAGTCTCAAGGTATCGGTGGATCATAGCCTGTAAGTAAGATTTTAATGCCTCCCTTTGTAACAGGATTATGAATATGCAAGTTACAATCCTGCAGCATATGACATAGCAAACCACTTCTGTGAGATGGCTGCTAACTATCACACAGAAACACCTCATATTCTTGACTACAGCAAATATCCTGGTATTTGCCATTTTGAACTTGTTCTTATTCATTGATTCTGTCATGCTCAGAAAAACATGACTTTTATTTGGCTGATTCTCTTGATAGATGTTGAGGAGCGTAGAAGATTTGTGCAGGCATATTTGAGTTCCTCAGGTTGTTGATTTCTTTGAATCTTCCTATCTTGTTTTCTGTTAACATAGGTTCATCTTCTGGTGCAGAACTTTTTATACAGGAATTGGTGTTTGCTTTCAATTTATTGACATTGATTTTCTATTTGATAATTGGAACACCAAGTTGCATGTCTAAATTAAACAAAAAGTAAATATCAACAATTCAATGCACCCTTGTATTTCATTATTTGTATAATAATGTATTAACATAAGCACTTGAATTATCATGTTGTGTTTCTGAAATTATTGGACTTGAGCACAGGTGAGCAGCCTAGAGATAGTGAAGTGGAGCAGCTACTTCAAGAAATTGAGAAGTATACACTTGCGAATCATCTTTTCTGGGGTGTTTGGGGGATAATTTCGGTATCTTCACTTTCTTACTTCAGTTATTCTTTTTGTCACTCTAAGATGGATGTGGCTGATTCCTTGGGGAGGGAGCAGTTATTCAATGAAGTACACCTGTTCTGAGCATATTAGATTGCTAAATAACAGTAATGCTGAATTCCACTAGTGGTTTCTGTAGAACTACCAATGAAAAGTTCAGTGTTAGGGCCTGTTTGCTTTAAGTTTCCAGTTTTTAGAATTTTGTGAAGGAAATACTGAAAATTGGAATTGAAAACTGAAAACTGAAATTTATATATGGGCCTGTTTGGTTTACTTTTTTCAATTTTCAGTTTTCAGTTTTCAATTTCCAGTTTTCAGTTTTTCCTTCACAAATTTAGAAAACTGAAAACTAGAAATTGAAAACTGAAAATTGTTTTCAGCAAACCAAACAGGCCCATAGTTTTCAGAATTTTCAATACTTCCTTCACAAAATCTGAAAAACTGGAAAACTGAAAATGAAAACTGAAAACTGGAAACTCAAACCAAACAAGCCCAGTCTAGTGTGCTGCATATTGTAGTCAGTTCATTTTTTTTCCCCTTTATCATATTGCAGCTGTTTAAATAAAAGGCAAGCATATGGGCTATTCAAGAATGGTTTCATAGGAAAATAGTTTGTGATGAATGGTATTATCGTACCATATATATCAAAGATCTAATGTTCTTTTCAAGGCTGACCCTCAGGAAGCCGCTAGTTGGCTGTTTCCACCCTCATATCTCTGCGTTTTAATCTAAATATATTTATGATTTTTTTTCCTTAAAAAGCCCTTTGAATCTTCAACTTTTGTCTTTATTTTGGTACATTATTGGCATCATACTTTCCTTTGTCTTCTGATTGTTGATTTCCTTGTACACCTGTTAATAATTGTTTCAAGAGTATCATTAAATAAAGCGCAAATTACATCTCTTAAAGTGTGGCAAAATTCATCCCTGCTTCTCTTCATTTGTCTAGATAACATTAACTTCCCTATATGTACTGCTTTTGTGATAAATAGCATATAGCCATATATAATAATTTCTCCATGCTGACTATTGGAAGTCGTAAATATAGTAACATACTATACCCAGTAGTATTGGGTGTAGGAATTTTATTCTGTTTGCCTAATGTTCTTATTAAATTTGGCCAGGCGCAAGTGAACAAAATTGACTTTGACTACAAGGAGTATGCGAAACAGAGGTTCCAAGAGTATTGGGCAAGGAAACCTTATCTTTTAAGCTACGATGCACAATCTCCCTATAATATGCCTGAGGGTACAGGTATTTGATTTTTGTATTTCTGAACCGTTAATAGAGTCAATAGAATGCTATTTATAGAAGCGTAAGATTTCTTGGTGTTCATCAACTTTGTTGTGTGATTGTAAATATATGTAGAAGAGAAGTTCGAGGTTTTGAACTAGAAAATTGTTTGTTGATGTGAATAGGAGAGCTTATTTTTTGGTTGCCTTGGCTATTTGAGTGTTTTAGGAGGGAAACTTTGGGTGGGAAATTTCTTGCCTATTTTTTGGTAGAGAAGTTTCCCTCCCATTCTGTGTGATGGAAATTTTATACCTATTATTTTGAAGGATTCATTTTTTTTCCTCTTCTACTATATAAAAGGAAATTCTTAATTTTTTAATATTTTCAAATTTTTGTCCTATATTCATTTTAGAGCACTTTTAAACATTTTATCCAACACTTAGCTTTTTATTGTTTATCTTACCTGAAATTGTAATTATGCTTTAAAATTTAAATGAACTACAAATGCGCCAAACTATTAGCTTGGATATTCAATTGATATTTTAAAGTTATATTTTTATTCCACTCTCTAGTTTTTTTTTAAAATTAATTCAATTGGGAATTAATCATATTGTTTGGTATCCGAATTGTGAGAAGGGCATAAATTTACTAAGATTTTGTTGATTCAACCACGAATTGTTATTGAGTATTCTGGGAACAAAAATAAGTTTATTTATAATTTTGTGTTTTGTTTTCTATTATTGATCATGTTTTGAAACAAGTATTTGATCGTTTTTTGAATGATGGTGGACATTTTTAAAAATTGAATCAAATTTTTATTTTATTGAGTTAATATTTAAGTAAATTTATTATACAAATTTGATTTTATTTTTATTTTTTTGCTCTTTTAAGTAATTTACTTCAGTATAATTTTTCTTATAGGTTGGTTTATTCGAGTAAAATTAGACATTAATAATTTGTTAGATAATCTATATTATTTTCCTTTCGAATTTTTAATGTCAATATTTAATCTCAATATTACGATAAGCTAATGTCTTTTAAAAATAAAAATTTCACTTAAATAACATTGAGTTTATATTAGTAATTAATCTATTAGCAAATGTATGAAGCATATCGAATAATAAATTGCTATATATTAATTTATTTACTTAAAAACTTATAATATCTTAGTATTATTAAAAAATAAAATTTAATTTCCATGCACTGTTAATGTAAAGTTTATTTATTGTGATCGAATTAAATTATGTATTTATATAACTTTTCAAGTAGTAGATGAAAAATCTAATTATTTATGGTGATATATAATTGGATAACATTATAACTAAATTTTACAATAAGATTCAGCCCTATACATTTTCGTTTGTAGAATATCCTATATTTCATGATTAGGTTGATGTGGAAGTTGAGTCGTTTTATTACTTTCGTTTACCTTACCTTTTATTTCCCGCAACCTAGAAGGTAACAATTTAGTTAATTAATCTTTTTTTTTTATCAGTCTTTGCTTTTTCTTCTTTTTTTTTTTTCTTTCTCGTACATAATGCATGCTTTATGACGTTAGGACATGATACCTGTTAGCACTTAGCACTGAATTAATGCAGTATACAATGTGTCCTAAATTTTATACATTATGTTGTGTGCCATTAGAGTAATAGAATTTTCTTATCCAGATGTACTAAATAGAATTTATAAATAAATCTTGTTTGCTTGCTTGTAGTTTTGTATTTGTGAATCTTATAAAAAGGCAAAAGGCTATAAAGCAGAATTTTTGTCTGAACAAGTAGGATATATGATTTTATCTTATTTAACTTTTTTTTGATTTTCTGAAAAACATTTAGGCAATTTTGATCCTTTTTTCATGTAAAAAAAGGGTATAATTGAAAGCAGTTGTATTCGCTGGATATGGAATCAATTTTATCTAAAATATTGAAAAGTATAAGATACATCTGTCTTGATTTTATTCCTTTTAAGAAATTCGAACATCGCTATCATGTTTCCTTTGTAACTTTTATTGTCATTATTTAATTCATTAAACCAGACGTGTCATTAAAGCATTAGAAAGTAGAAATTACCTTTTAAATGGACAGTAATTATCTATTCTTAAATCATGTCTTATTTTATATCTCACCAATTATTTATTATCATATGAAAGATAAATAATATATTTTTGGTAATTGATTGAAGTTTTAGATTATCTTCCATATGGGGCTATAAAGAAAAATATTAAATGTTCAATATTTCTTTATAACAGGTTTATACCTCTATTCAGAATAAGTGTAAATCTCAACGAAGTTATTCTATTTTCATGTGCCTTTATATCATAATTGTAGAATTATTATAAAGAAATATTATATACCGAATATTTTTAAGTTATAAATGATTGAACGGGTATAAAACAGACACAATTTACGGACGTGTGTTCCATTCCCATTTAAATAACCATTCCCTCCGAAGAAATCATTGCAGGGAATGGTTATTTCTAGTGAATACCAAGGGTGTCGTATCTAATGTACATTATTTTGGTAGCTAGTCTGACTAAATCTTTGCAGGAGAGCTTGCAACGACATCCTCCACCACCACCACTAAAGCAGCATCAACAAAACACTCTAGTATCTTCAGAAAGATTAAGAGAATTTTTGGTCTCAGCATGTTCAGATCGAAGAACTAGAGAAAGATTCCTGCACACATTTCTTCAACTCTTTACCTTTACATGAATGGGAATGAGAGAAGTCATAAAAAAAAAGAGGAATATTTTGTATTAAAAGGTTATTTCATTTTAACATTTTTTAATTAAAATTGAATATTATATTATATTTTTAAATTTTTTGCTTTTTTTAATTGTAAAATGTTAATCTTTCATGGATTTCTTCATATCTTATAGAATTGATAAGTATTGATACATTCTAAATAATTTATAGTTAAAAATTTATCATATATTCTACTAATTAAATTTATTAATATTTTAAACATTCATAATTAAATTACAAGAAAAATATTGATATTCTTATAGTATAATAACAAAATTCTTAATCTTAATTAGGCCAAAAGTTCAAATAACACACTAGGAATGATTGTAAAATCGGGAACATTTGCTAACAAAATGAAAAATGAGAGTGAAATTTTGTTTTTCACTTTAGGCAAAAAAAAAAAAAAAATACAACAACAACAACATAGTCACTGTCTCTAGAAATATTTAACCAAAGCTGGTAAAATAATAGCATTCAATCTCTATATGCATCAGCATGCCACCAAATTTCAGTCCTTGTAATGGAGGTGGTTCGTACTTCGTAGGAGGAGAAACAGATGTTGTCTTTCAAGGATAATGCGGTGGTGGGGAACAAGTGGCAGGTTCAACCACATACGAGGGTTAACCTATTGTTTTTGGGTGAGGGTTCAAGATCGCCACGAGGCTTGGAGAGTTCATAGACATAGAAGAAGAAGAAGAAGAAGAAAGCGGCTCAAATTCTTGTTTTTAATCTCCCTCTTTCCATTTCTCTATCATTTATATAGAAAAGGCTACAGAAGCAGGTTGGAGGGCGAAGTGCTTTTGTGCTAAGGAAGCTTCCCCTTCTCTTTTTTATGTCGCATCAGGGATGATCTATTATCTGTCGGGTAATAGCATATTTATTGATGGTATAATGGGGTGAAGCTAATTCCCACATCTTAAGGTGACTAGGGCTAACATATTTTCTGTTGGTAACACTATCGTGCCTATGCTGATCAATAGCTATGGTACCTATGACCCCATCGGCGTTAACCAACCATTGATCGGTGTTGACCATCACCGGCAGATTGTCGAACCATCTTACATCACCACATTTTATAAGGACATATTGGGAAATAAAAAATATATATAGAGATATTATTAAAAAAATAATATTAAATTTTTGTCTCTATATTATATTTTAGAGAGATACAAATTTTTTATTTTCATATCATAGGTATAGAAAATTTTTCTGTTCCCTATTCGTGTTTTCACCCCAAAACAGATTTGTGTTTTCAATGTCTCTATATTTTTATTCCTGCATCACTAATTAATGGCTATAGTTCTGTAGGCACCATAGCCATCAACTAATGGGGGCACATGAGAAACCACCATTTTCTATTGCTATATTTCATTCCAAAGCATTAGGCCTTGCTCAACTAAGAGGTGTGACTCTTTGTAGAGCATGCTTTAATTCTTTGCATATTCTCGAATTGTGTTATTTTAATTGCTTAATCTATGTGAACGGAATGTTATCTCGAGTATCGTGAAGGGTAGCCTTTCCATCTCCACATGTGCGCTTGAGGTCGAGTTTTCCCCATGCTAGGGTATATCCTCCTTGCACTAAGGTGTTTATGCATAACTCCACATAGTACCTAGGTAATCTGATTGGGTTTCTTACTTGGACGGGCTTTGCTTAGCCCTGAACCTCAATTTGTCCGATTTGGTATGTCATAGTCCGCTTAGGGATCTTTTGCCTAGCACCATAAGTTTAGGAGTAGGCATGTCTAACCTGTGCGTAATTTTCTTGACATAAAACTATGCATATGCCTTAATGCTTCCCCGTTTTAAAATTGTAAACTCTATATGTATGCATGCATGAGTGTGTTTTTCTTTTAATTTATTTATATCATTTAAGGTTATAAAATACTCCTAGCTTTATTATTATTATTATTATAAATTGTAATCTCCTAGGGGTCCCTCCCTAGAAGTGTTCAAGTCATCTTCGCTAGGAGTCCTCGCCCAAGGTGCCCAAGCTATAATTCCTACGTGGTCTCTATCACCACCCGATCTGGAAACGTAACTGGCACATGAGAAATTTCATTTTCACACAAGTCTTGTGACCTGTTAACTGTTTTTACATGTATGTTATGTTTATAATAGTCATTTAAAATAGAAATTCTCTTTTTTACGCACATTTCACCTGTTCCTTTTTAAACTGAAACCATCAACAATCATAGCTATTGTCTCATAAATTAATTCAAAGTCCATATAGCTTCATACAATATATACATTATAAGTTTACTCGGTTTTCAAAATAACTATAAAACCAATACAAATAAGTTATAAAAACAAAATGAAAAACATGCTCTATGGCCGAGATCCTGCTTGCATTTACACTGGAGCACTCTAAATCAAAATGATAGCAAGGTTCACCAACTAAAGTCTAGTGTGCTGGGAGAAAAGGGGTTGAGAGGAATCCGCAATAGCTGTTTTATCTGTAAAAATAAGAAAAAAAAAGAGGGGTGAGTTTTGTTATCAAAACTCAGTGAGTGAGTCCTCACATGAATCCCCTTCCATGGGACACTAATGAACAATGCATAAAATCATAATAACATCAATAATACTTAAAGTCTTACATAATCAAGTATGCACATATATATATATCATCATTTTTCAGACTTAAAAGCAATTTTCTTAATTTATTTTCATACCTGAAATCATACCAGCTCATAGCACAGTAGCTCTTAGAGAAATAGTAATCTGTGCTCTGTGGGTATCCAGTTTCTTCTGAACAAAGGCCCCTAACTGAGATCTTAATGGTTCCTCGTGAACCGTGTCCCTCGTGGACTGATCTATTACATATATAAATTGCCCCTTGTGGGCCATGGTACCAAGGTTAACATCTAGTTCCAGCCATTAATTCACTGGCCGTTTAGCTACCATCTAAACTAACTAAATAAATCCATCTAAATCTGAGAACCTTTAAAAACTTTTTGTTGATTGTCTAAATCACCCTTCAAACTGTAAAGCTTTTCATAGGCTAGGAAAACTCAATATCATATACATAAACCAGTTCCACAAATTTAGTCAAACAATCATACAAATCTCTAACAATTACATATTTTATCAATTCTACATAAAATCAGTATAACAAATATGGTCCCATGGGTTTTGTCAAAAACAAGTTCATGCTCTAAAATCAGTAGTTCAAAACATACAAACCAACCATAACCTCATAACCTTGTATAGTAATCTCTAAAATCAAGTAGTAAATCTTATTTTTATGAAAATAACTTTAATGAACAATATAGAGATTACATATGCACACACACTCACTTGGAGGGGTAAACAATTAAGACTCTACACCAATAGAACACTTGAAACTAGAATTGGTAGCAATATCTGATATAGAAGCAATAGAACTCTAAATTAACCTCTAAAACCTCTAAATACTTAAAATTCATCTCTAACAAGGTAGAAAACTTCTCTCATTTGAGAAGCATAGAGAACCACCTTTAAACAAGGAAAACTTAAAGGAAATGGAGCAAAACTAGCAAGATAATATACCTTTAAGCTTGAAGGGGGAAGATTCTAAGTTAAACTTGAAGAAAATGAAGATTTGAGGTGGGAGAACAGGTTAGAAGCGAAGTTTCTCGAGCTTAGGGTGAAAACTGCGTTTATGAAGCATGGACCCCAAAATGGAGCTTTGTATAAGACTATTGACCCTTTGACGCTAACTAGAAAGCATGAAATCTGCATCCGTACCGCCTTACTGTTCCCTGACCGCTGTAGCACTCTCCAGAATGCACTTATTTACCATTTATTTTACTCTCCATTAACTTTAAAACATAAATATAAATAAGGAAATATCTCCCATTTGGATTCAAATAAAATATCAAAACAATCAAAACATCAACAAATCAAAATCCAAATTTTGGATTTTAGTTCAAATTCGAGAATTTTTACGATTTTATAAACTTATAGGATAAAAATGAAATATTTAAATATTGCATAAAATTCATTAAAAATCACTCTTTAACTTATTTTTCTCTAGGGAAAAATTATCGGTTGATCCTATGAATGTAACTCTATCATACAACCCTCCAAGGATATGTAGGGTCCAGACTTAGTGATTCAGCGCCCGAAACAACATGTAAAGGTAATTGACACCCTTTTTAATTCGAAGAAAATTTTCTAACATTTTTATGTAAAACCTAGGGTATTACAATCTCCGCCATAGTCCCCTTTTAGGGATGTTCAAGCTATCATTGTCCAAAGGTCTCTGCATAGGGGTTATTCTCAAAACACCTGTTAAAAGAGTATTTGGCTCACATATAGGATGTACCGTAAATTTTCTTCTGAGAAGTAGGTCCTAGAGATCTTTGTGCCATGGTCTGAGGTCCTTGTGGTTAAATTATTAGGCAAAGGTGGGCTTTTTAACCATGACAGATCATCTCATTAAGTTTTAAAAACTAGCTAGGGGCTTCAATATAATTTATCCGAATCATGGTTTCTCACTTTTTTTTAATTAAATTTGACATGGATGAGGATATAATCAGGGTTGTTGAAGGACGGCTTTGGATGCTCTTGGGCTATTACTTATGTGATGCCTCAGGTACACGTGTTAGTAGACAAGTTCTATACGGCCCCAAGGTCCTCTAGAACCCACCCGTGTAGCCAGGAAGGCCTCAAATGTGTGAAGGCCAAGGGCTGAAGAGCTGGAGTTGCTGTTACAGAGCAGAATCACTGCAGTAACCAAAACTCACTGTAGTGAGTGTGCTAGCCAGAAGGCTCGCTACAGCAAGCTCTATTCGCTGCAATAGTGTGATACCTAGTGTATACGTGGCAGTGGATAAGTTCTGTTTTACCCCGGGGTCCCCTGGGACCCATCCGTGTTGTCGAAAAAGCCCCGGGATGCCCAGAGGACCCTGAGTGCAGTTGATGTATGAACTGTCACTGCTATAGCGGTTCCCAGGGAGTGAAAAACGCTGCTGCCCCCATACATGACCGCTATAGCGGTCTCCAGCACCCCCAAAACCTTCTCATGACCGCTATAGCAGTCCCCTGGAGCCAAAAATGCACAATCACCCCTCTGTGACCGCTATAGCGGTGACAGTTCACACATAAGCTACACTAAGGTTCCTCCAAGCATCTCGAGGCCTTTCTGACAACACGGGTGGGTCCTAGGGGAGTCCGGGGCAAAACAGAACTTATCCACTGCCACGTATACACTGGGTATCACATTCTTCCCCCTTTAAAAGTGATTTGGTCCCCAAATTTAAAACTTACCTTGAGGAAGGAAAAGATGCGGGTACTTGATCCTCATGGCTTCCTCAGCTTCCCAGGTGGCTTCCTTGCCAGAATGGTTCCTTTAGATAACCTTCACTGAGGCCACTTCCTTTGAGTGAAGCTTCTTGATTTGTCTATCCACGATGGCGACCAGTTCTTCCTCATATGACAGGCTCTCGTCAACTTGAACAGTCTGCAGTGTGAGCACGTGAGACTGATCTGGCATGTACTTCCTGAGCATATTGACGTGAAAGACTGGATGGATAGTTGATAGACTAGGAGGCAGTGCCAATCTGTAGGCCACCGCTCCAACTCTCTCTAAAATCTCAAAAGAGCCGATATAGCAAGGATTTAGCTTTCCCCGCTTACCAAACCTCACTACGCCTTTCATGGGCGATACTTGTAAGAACACATGGTCACTAACCGCAAAGTCCAAGTCTCGACACCGGTTATCAGCATAGGACTTCTGCTTAGACTGAGCTGCCAACAACTATTCTCTGATCAGCTGGACCTTCTCTAGAGTCTCTTGCACTAAGTCCGGGCCTAGGGCCTTAGCTTCCCCAAGCTCCAACCAACCAACGGGAGATCTACACCGCCTCCCATACAGTGCTTCGAATGGTGCTATTTCGATACTTGCTTAGTAGTTGTTGTTGTAAGAGAACTCTATTAACGGCAAGTGGTCACACCAACTCCCACCAAAATCTAAAACATAAGCTCAGAGCATATCCTCTAGAGTCTGGATCATTCTCTCTGACTGGCCATCTGTCTGCGGGTGAAAAGCGATGGTCAAGTCCACCTGAGTCCCAAGAGCTTCTTGGAACTCTCTCCCGAACCATGAGGTGAATTGGGACCCTCTATCTGATATAATAGACACTGACACTCCATGGAGTTTGATAATCTCATCTACAAAGAGCTGAGCATACTGAGCTACACTAAAGGTCGTCTTCACTAGTAAGAAATGGGCCGACTTGGTCATTCTATCCACTATCACCTAAATGGAACCAAAGCCCTTGGTGGTCCGAGGCAACCCAACTACAAAGTCCATGGTTATCCTCTCCCACTTCCATTTAGGGATCTCTATCCGCTGTAGTAAGCTCGCAGGTCTTTGATGCTCAGCCTTGACTTGTTGACACACTAAGCACTGTGCCACGAAGTCACCTATATCTCTCTTCATGCCTTCCCACCAGTATAGCTGTCTAAGGTCTTGATACATCTTTGCTGAACCGGGGTGGACGGAGTATGCTGCATTATGGGACTCCTCCATCACTTTCCTCCTTAGTTCATCCATATCAGGTACGCGCAAACGGTTCCCAAAGCGCAACACGCCCTCCACATCAACAGAAAACTCACGATTCTCTCTTCGGCGCACATCCTCCATAAGCTTCACTAGCTTAGGGTTCTTCCCTTGCTGTGCCTTAATCTGCTCAAATAGGGTTGATTGGGCCCTAATATGAGCTAGAAAGGCTCCCAACTCACCCATGCCAAACTAGAATCCTTCTGCCTCAAACTCATGAATGTTCTCTATCAAAGATCACCTTAGGGGTGCTATGTGGGCCAAACTGCCCATGGACTTCCTACTCAGAGCATCCGCTACAACATTGGCCTTGCCTGGGTGATAGGAGATCATGCAATCATAGTCCTTCAATAACTCTAGCCATCTGCGTTGCTTGAGATTCAGATCTTTTTGCTGGAAGATATACTTCAAGCTCTTGTGATCCGTGAAGATCTCATAAGTTTCTTCGTACAAGTAGTGCCTCCAAATCTTTAGGACAAATACCACAGCTGTCATATCTAAATCATGGGTAGGGTAGTTCTGCTCATGCCTCTTGAGCTGTTTAGAAGTATATGCCACAACTCAGCCATGCTGCATAAGGACACAACCAAGTCCAACTCTAGAGGCATCATAATATACTGAAAAACCCCCCGTGCCGGAAGGCAAAACCAAGACTGAGCCGTGGTCAAACAGGTCTTAAGCTTCTGAAAACTCTCTTCACATGCTTCCGACCACTGAAACTTAACCCCTTTCTGAGTTAGCTTGGTCAAAGGCGCTGCTATCCTTGAGAAGTCCTTGACAAACCTCCGATAGTAACCTGCTAGTCCTAGGAAACTCTGGATCTCAGAAACTGTGGAAGGCTTTGCCATTGTTGAACTACTTCAACTTTCTTTGGGTCCACTAGAATACCATCCTTGGACACTATATGCCCAAGAAATGCCACTTGTTCAAGCCAAAACTCACACTTAGAGAATTTGGCATACAACTGATTTTCTCTCAAAGTCTGCAAGACAATCCTCAAGTGTTGTTGATGCTCCTCCTCGCGCCTAGAATACACTAGGATTGATTAATCCAAAGGACATCACTAAGAACTCATAGTGTCCATAACGCGTCCTAAAGGTTGTCTTTGGCACATCGTTGCGCTTAATCTTCAACTGGTGGTAGCCCGACCTTAGGTCTATCTTGGAAAAGCACCTAGCCCCTTGGAGCTGATCAAACAGGTCATCTATGCATGGCAAGGGGTACCAGTTCTTAACTGTCACTTTGTTCAACTGTCGGTAGTCTATGCACATCCTCATAGACCCATCCTTCTTTTTCACAAACAACACCGGAGCACCCCAAGGTTATTTACTCGGTTGGATGAACCCCTTATCAAGCATCTCTTGCAACTGCTCTTTTAGCTCCTTCAACTCTGCTGGAGCCATTCGACATGGAGAAATAAAGATGGGCCTCATTCCAGGCTGAAGCTCTATCTCAAACTCCATCTCTCTATCCGGTGGCATACCCGGTAACTCCTTCGGGAACACATCTAGGAACTCACATACCACTGGGACCGACTCCAAACTCGGTACTGGTACATCTACATCTCTAACTACGGCTAAGAACCCACTACTACCCTTATCCATGAGTCGCATGACACTCAAAGTTGAGATCAAACTGGAAAGAACCAAACAACTAATACCCTTGAACTCATAGACCCTATCTCTTGGAATCTCAAACTTCACTACCTTGCGGTAACAGTCTACCATAGCATGGCAGGAGGCTAACCAAGCCATGCCTAGGATGACGTCAAAGTCGGACATATCTAACATGTGTAGATCTGCTACTGTCTCCATATCACCGACCTTGACTTCACAACCCTTATATATAGACTAGACATAGAGAGGATCTCCAGAAGGCACCCTAGCGTAGAAGGGCATCTCTAAACTAGTAGGAGACCTCTCGACCTGCATAGCAAAGAAACGGGACACATAGGAGTACGAGGACCCCGAGTCAATCAAACACAAGGCCTCAAAAGAACATACTGTCATAATACCTGTGATAACTGCATTGGATGTCACCGCATCCTAACGTGTCAAGGCAAACAAACGGGGCTGTCCCCCTGAACTCTGGCCTCTGCCTCCAGATCCTCTGCCTACTGAGGCCACAGAATCCTCCCGAGTAGCTGACTGATAAGATGATGCTGGAGCAATGGGGTTTTCCGACCCATGGCTAGAAGCTCTCCCCAAGAGCAGGTAATCCCTCCTGATATGGCCCTGCTGGCCACAACCATAGCATCCCAAAGACTCCATCATGAATTGACCGGAATGCCTCTTTTTGCAAGACTGACATCCCGGGATGGAGTGCCGGGATGGAGTGCTGGGTGCCATGCCAACTAGGCTGACTGCCTCCTCTGCTCTGACTGAAAGAGGCAGTAGGTCGAGTCGGCATAGACTCCGAGAAGGCTGCTCTACTTTGCTATGCTCTATGTGGGCCTTGCTGGCCTTGTCCCCAGCTTGGTCCGGCTCCACCAGAAAAAGAGCCATGGGTCTTGGCCCTCTTGGCCTCAGCTGTAGCTCTCCTGTTTGCCAAACCACCCTTTAAACCAACTGCCATGTCTACCACATGGGCATAATCCATAGTCCCCACATGAGGCTGTAAGCTCAGGAACATCTTCTCGGGCAGCCCTTGAACAAACCGCCTCACTCTGTCAGTCTTTGACATAAGCGACCCTGATGCTGTCTGGCTCAGGTAGGTGAACTTCTCATCATACTCTGCCACTGACATAGCCGGAGTCATCCGAAGCTGTAGGAACTCATCAAGCATCTGGGCTCATCGACTATTAGAAAGGAATCTCCTCAAGAATGCTGCCCAAAACTCCTCCTAGGTGGGTGGCTCTGAGTCGCCACATCCTTGGAGGAACTCCTCATACCATAAACCAGCTTGGCCTCCCAGCTAGAAGCCAACCAACTCCGTTGCCCTCTCTGATGAGCAATGAAGGACTCTAATGATCTTCTCTAACTCTCGGAGGAACTCATGCGGATCCTTCGTCGTCACACACTTGCGAAAGGTGGGTGGATCTATCCTCCTGAACTGCTCTAGTGCCGAATCATCCGGATCTCTAACTAGTGGATGGATCACAGTGAAATTTGGTGAACCACAGTGGGTGGCTGACTCACAGGTGGGGTCAGCTAGGCCCCACCTCAGCCTGTTTGGCCACTATGTCTGAAAGCGTGGCCAAGGCCTGCTCCAAGGCTCTGAAGCAGGCCTCTGAGCTGGAAGAGCCGCTACTACGATGGAGATGTGAGGAATGGTGGCGTAGGGGAGGCATACTGAATCTTGAGAAACATAGATAGGCCGGATAAAGAACTGATCATAAAAGAATAGACAAGACTCCTCATCTGAACCTAGACAAGACTGGCCTTCCTAATAGGCCTTAAGTAACACTTCGTTAATGCAAATGGGCGCACTTCCATTTACAAAAACATCGTGCTACCTGTGGACACTTGTTCCAATGACATACAGGGAAACCTATGGCTCTGATACCACTTTGTCACAACCCGACTTGGATCGTGACCGGCACGTAGGGAATCTGGTCCCATGTAAGCCTCGTGACCTCTGTGCCATACTATATGCTTACTTTAGTTCATAAAACATGATTTAATCATAAGTTAACTTAACTAATAAACCTCGCTAAATTTAGAAATAACCTCGCTAACTTAACTTAACTATAGCGGTGTATGACCGCTATCGCTATACTGATCTGCCACGATTGCACAAGCGATTGCAAAAGGCATCGTTTCCAAGAGTAGTATTGCCATATCACAAAGGAAGTATACTCTCAATATATTGAAAGAGATAGGGATGTTGAATTGTAAACTTGTTGGCAATTATATGCATCTAGATAACAAATTGTGCCAAATCATGGAGACTGTTCGGAAACTTCAGATTAACGCAGTAGAATATTAAATAATAGTAGACAAAATTTTCTATCACATGAACTGTTCATACAGGATAGAAAACACTCTCAATGAAATCATATTTTATAAGATTGGTATCACCTTGTGTCATTTAGATAACATAAATGCTTAAAGTAAGGATAAATAAATAGGACATGTACCTTTTGTAGTGAAGTCCCATAGAAAGTAGTTGTCCGTCTCATGAACACGTAGCTGTACAACTGCACGACCTCTAGTTTGTCCACGCAAACACAATATGCCAAGGAACTCCTTTTTGTCCAAGTCCCATTTTTGTTGCCCTTGGAAACCCAGACTAGTATGAAGTGAGTGGTGGAGTGATTTTTTCAGAATAGAGAGAGCTCTTTTGCTCAATAGGCTTCTCTTCCTTTTTAAAAACTTTGAGCCACACTCTCTTTCCTCATTATATGTCAAATACTTTTCTTATTTTATTATCAGGCATATGCAAATATTGGGATGACATTTATGTTAGATATCAATTCTCAATTGATTCCCAATTAAAAACTTATTTAAAAATCAAATTAATTTATTTTCAAATAATTTTCATTTTAAATAAGCTCATGTAATTTTGGTATTTACCAAAATAAATCATCTCACATATAAGTCATACGATGCCTTACATAAACCCAAACTTGAAAAGACCAAAATGACCCTGACATAGGTTTCTAAAATATGGAACTTCCAAATAAAACCTTTTGAGGATTTACCACCATGTTGCAATTGATTTCGGGATGTGCTAGCAGCCCTACAACCCAATTGCAAGTCTAATTCAGTAGTTAATATCTAATTAACTATATTAATTATTTGTTCTTGGCATATATATGTTCTATTGTGTGTGACTAACTAGGTTCATCACTAGTTGGTAATGAGATCACAAAATCAAACTTTTGATCTTATCGAAAACTCATTTCCAAACTTGGAGTACAATTCCCAAAATACCCTTGGTTCTCATAAGTCATGGGTAACACCTAGCACAACATGTTATGACCACCCAAATAGTGATGAAATATCAATTAGAACATTCTAATGAATCAATAATCATATTTTTCATGCACTCAAATCATTTCATTACAGGATCCCAATCAAGCCAGGGTCATGGATAATGTCAAACCCTATAGCTTAGATCATATGGATTCTCTGAGTTTTTTTTTCATTCTTTAATCAATATGACATGAACTAGAAACTCTTTTCTATTTAAGTCCAAGTACCTCAGCCAAGGATTTCAAGATCAAGAATAACTTATCATGTAACACCCTAATATTCGACCCAATACTACTAGTACGTACTTAGGCCAAATATTAGTCATTACTTACTGTCATGGTTCTTTTTACTTGGAAAAATAACTTAACGAAAATACGAGCCAATTTTTTTTTCCAAAACATTACTTAAAATAGAAGTCGCGCGTATCTTACCGGGTCGGTATCATAAAGTGCAGAAATATAAACATAGAAGTGGCTCCAAATCATAGCATCATCACAATTGAAATACTTCATATATAATATGCCTACCCTACGGGGCAGGACTCTTCAAGTACATAATAAACATGAATACAGCGGAAATACAGAATACATGGAAATGAACTAGAAGGAAACATCCCTACCCACATGCAACCTAAAGTGGATAACCTCAACACAAAAGAGGTAGCATCCATACTACGTGTCGTGCGTGCACTAAGGACTACCCTCCAATCTATACAGCAGAATCACGGGTACGGAGGAACGTAGCCAATCCATGGACGGAGCTCGGCGGGTGCAGGCATACCCTGTGACTGAACGTGTCATCCACGCCGGGGTCGTGGTCCGGGCACCGAAGCCCTCCGACGCTGAGTGACTGTCTCCTCGCTACCCATCGGTCGCCGAGGCGGAGTGAAGCGAGCCCTCATGGTCCATGGGGGAATCCTCTAAAGGGTCCTCCTCCGAGTGCTGCGATAGTGGCACGTACTCCGGTATGTCAGCTGAACCGGCAAAGTGGGTCCGTAGGTTCCTCCCATGTCGTGCCCGTGCACGCTCAAAAATCGTGGGGTCACCATAGGGGGGTGTCGGGGAGAAGCGATAACTATATACAGGGTGTGCAAACGGCCGTCCAAAAACATGAAGATGCGCACAGTACATCAGCCCTCAAAATGGAATGACCCATGCTCCGGGTCATGGTAGACCTCCCACCGGGGTGTATCAACGAACAGCATGAACGTCGCCATCTCGCTCTGAAGACGTAATGGAAAGAAAGAGATAGAGGGAGTGAGATTCTTACTAAAGAAACTCAGTAGGGTTCTCCTCCTATCCTAGGTGTCATCATCTACGTCTCCAGGAATCTCGGGTTATTTATAAAACCATGGGCATATATTGGTTCAATTATGAGTTTTCTAAAGTTTCAATTTTCGAGATCCGTTCCTTTTAACATATCACTTGTATTTACATAAATCATGGGAAATAAATTGTGGGACTTCAATCATATAATTTGAACGGAAATCATATAACTTGGATCATAGAACATAAATCATATAACTTGGATCATAGAACATAAACCATATATCTTGGATCATAGAACATAAATCATATAACTTGGTACTTGGCACATGGTGACTTATCTTAGTTACTTAGGTGACATTAAAACTTTTACTTAAACTAGGGCCGCCCTAATATTCCTCCCTTTTGAGAAATCTCTAAGCTATGAGCTCATACCACATTAGTCGTCACTAGTATCTAGACTTTTATCCCTTGGGATAAGTCAACTTCCCGACTTTAAGTACGGGTTTAGGGGGCTAGAATCACATTGTCCCCACCCTTAGTTTGGTGTTTTCAAAGGATTACATTCTCATATTTTAAGTCACCCTAAGTTTAACATGTTACTTTAAGATGCCACATAATTAACGCATAACACATAATTACCACTTCGGCATCTCTAAGTTTCTTTTAAAGAAGCAATAACATGAGATTACAAACCATCACATAAGGGTTATAGTTCACATGGCACCACATACGTCATGAGCTAACACATCATTTCATCATTAAATGAGAGGCACATAATCATCCCTTAAGGTAGAAATCCCTAAATCGGGTAACCTCAAACTATCCCATTATTTCTTGTATGTTTATGGGATTGATTAACCTCATTACCATAATCCATTAAGTTCTAAATCCTAATTAATTATGGTTGGACAGCTTTAGGTAGTTGATCAATTTTGATGAATTATGTGTCCTAGAAAATGCGTTTTAAGCCCTTTCTCACTTCTGACTTTTTCTATGGTACATTAGTTAATACCTAAACCAATTATGAGTCACTCTCACTCATCTAAGCATCATATTATGTGATTCCAACTACTTTAACAATGCTGGACAGAATCTCAATTTTTCTGTTTTTAAGTAGCACTAGAATCCACACATTAAGCAAACAAAGTTACAAATGATGCTTTGGAATGCCTAGAAAAATTATCACATACTTGGTAAGGTATTCAAGCATATTTAGACCACCCAAAACAGATTTTAAGGTGCTGAAATTTTAACAAGGCAGAACCAAAAACTTGAGGCATGAAAACATGGGAAAACTTCACTTTCAAACATATGACTCACTAGTTTCTCTTGGAACCTTTTTGGGACTTCAAGACTACATAAAATCAAATTTTATTTTGCCAAAACCCGTCATAAAACCCCAAGTGCAGTAGCTATTTAAACTTGCCCTTGACAAGGAATCTAAACTTGAAATCACATTTAAAGCTTTTGCTAAGTTCATTTACTCTTAGGAAAAATTCTAAGACATACACTTATAGGCCTTTGTAACTTAAATGAACTCATTTTTGAGTCATTCCTATACACATGGCCGAATGCATTTTCAAGGAATATCTCCTTGATAAATCTTTTCTCAAGATGAAATGGGCAAGTCTTTGAGCTCTAGTATTTTAGGTGATGACATAAAATAAACGTGCTATGCATTTCATTTTAGGGTCCTTTAGAAAGTAAAGTGATAGCTCAAAGTAAATATGATGTGCATAATCATTTTTTATTCTTGGAGTTTAGTGAGGACTCGAAACATAAAATGAGATGCACAAGCTCGAAAGATAAACGTGCATTATGCAAGTTCATTCATTATCTTGGGTCTTAGTGAGAGCATAGAAAATAAACGTGCTATGCAAAGCATAAAGTAAATATGAATGCAAGTTTCTTTTACATCTTAACTAGAGCTCTCAAAAGACTTTAAAAAGGAACTAAGTCCAACCCAAAACTCATCCTCACAAGAAAAGGCACACTAATAACACCAAGATATATAAAAAGAGAAGTTATATCCTCAAAAACCATGAGGTGGTCGAATCCTCATCATGAAGAAACAAACCATTTTTGAACTCTAGGGACCAAGATCTTGATGATTCAAACACCAACATCTCAAGTCCTCATCATTGAGTATTTTACTATGCTTTAAACTTCCATCAAAACCAAACTCATGGTAAACATAAAGGAATAAAACCGAAATCATACTTGGTCTAGGAACCAAGTTCAAGCTCTAGAGTTTTGTTCATGTGACATACATCAACATGAAGCCCTCATCATCAGGCTACCATTTTTTTTCAAGTCCCAAAGGCCTTCATGGCCGAAACCTCAAAGAAAAGAGATGGAGTTTTCAAAGGTTCAAGAGAAACACAACTATTTCTTGAGTAAAACTTAGGAATAATAAACTTTTCTTAAGAAAACTCAAGCTTTAGAGGTTGTTCATGTGACAAACATCAACATGAAGCCCTCATCATCAAGCTACCATTTTTTCAAGTACCTTAGGCCTTTATGGCCGAAACATCAAGGAAACCAAAGTTCCAAAAAGGTTTCATGAAAAACATAACCTTGTCTTAACCAAAACTTGAAAAAGATGAAACTTTTCTCAAACAAGATTCAAGCTTTAGAGGTCTCATGTGAGGATGAACACATGGTCATCTCAAGAGAGCACTCATCATCAAGCTCTCCTCATCTTGGCCTTGAGGCCGAAGAAGAAAGAAAAAGGAGAAAGGATGGAACTTTTTCTTAAGAAAGGTTCAAGCTTTAAAGGCCTCACTTTAAGATGAACTCATGGTTTCATCTTGGAGAGCACTCATCATCAAGCTCTCATTACCTTGGCCTTGAGGCCGAAAATGAAAGAAAAAGAGAAGGAGAAAATCGAAATGAAACTTGTGAGAAAACTCACCACAACACAACATTCAAGCAAGATCAAGCATTAAGCATTAAGATAAAAAAAAAAAAAAGAAAGGCATTATTTGAAAAGCTCCCTACCTAGTGTTTGGGGTTGAGAGGAAATGAAGAAGATGAAGAAGTTGGAGAAGATGAACTCTTGAACTTGAGAGAGAAAGAAAACCTCAAAGTGCTCTAAACTCTAAGCTTTAGTAAAATGAACAAAGATGCTTCAAGTTCCCTTAGCTACCTATTTATAGAGAAGTAAAATGAATTGAAATAATGGTGGCCTTTTGGGGGGAAGAACTTGTAACACCCTAGTAATTGACCAGATACACCTAGGTTGAATCTGATTAATGACTAGACTTTACTCCTTGCTTTGGTTCTTTCTTCATAATTTGAAAATACTTAGTGAAATTACGAGCCATTTTTTTTTAAACACATAATTGAAAACGTGAGCCGAGTATAGCATTGAGCAGTAAGCGGAGTATAATAAGACGTTTAAGAATATATCACATCATATCACTTAGGCTCCATCATATAACATCCATAAGCACATTATAGCATATATTTACATACAATAACCTCACTCAAAGGGTGGGTTATGTTCATACATCATTATCTTATGCAAACCCATAAAAGAAAATATACTTAAGGAAATTCATGCCCCTAAACTAGATAACTCCATAAGCCGGGAAGGTTATCCTAAAACTAGGGTGCATGATCACACATAAATCCACTAAGAACTCTCTAGGGCCACTGTCCTGGAAATGGGGGAATAAATCCGATCCACTGATGAGCTCCCTCGGGAGGGGACACACGAGATGCACCAAGCTGGGGTCGCATGGACGACCTTCTTGCTAACCTCGGCTGAACAACTGTTTCCTCACTACCCTCTCTTACACGTGTGGGAGTAGGAGCAGAGCTCTCAGAATATACATGAGTAGGAGTGTCCTCTGAAGGATCAGTTTCAGAATATCTCGTCTCGGGAACATACTCTGGAAATCCATGGACAGCAGATGAAGCGGGATAAGAACATACATCCTTTCATCAAGTGGACGTGCATGTTCGAAAACCATTTCATCGCCATAGGGAGAAGTAGGAGAAAATCGATAACTAGGGACAGGATGTGCAAATGGACGACCTATGTAAATAAAAACACGAACTGCGCACCTCCCTTCAAAATGATACGAGCGATGCACCGGATCATAGTGAAATTCCCAAGTAGGGGTATCAACGAACAGGATGAATGTCGCCATCTGAATCTGGAGACAATGACGGAAATAAAGAAAAGGGAGTGAGAATCTTGCTAAAGAATTCTCAGTAAGGTACCTCCTTCTACAATGTCATCATCAAAGTGCCCAGGAACCTCGGGATTATTCTAAAATAGTGAGCATGCAAAGATTCATTTTAAGTTCGGACAAATACTTAACCGAGGTTCGTCAATTTTTAATCATGCGTCTTATAATGCATCTTATTCTTAACATGTCATATTTACAATGAACTTTTCCTTTATCATTACATCATATTCCTCATCATCATTATCAAAATAACATGCATAAAAGAACGTCATATAATATTAGCTACACATGGACACAGTGCACATATTTCATTTCTTTAGTGCCTTAGGTGACTTAAAATCTTATCATCATCATTATTTTCCTTGGGCCACCCTATACTCCACCCTTTTGGGAGTAATTTAGGTTATGAGCTCATACTTTACTAGTCGTCACTAGCATATACTTATCCCTTTTGATAAGCTAAAGTCCGGACTCTACGCTTTTGAGAGAACGGGTTAGGGGTCTAAAATCACCTTTTCACCACCTATAGTCTGATGGTTCCAAAGGATCATTTTCTTATAAGTTTAAGTCACCATTAAATCTTTGCATGTTATATCATAATACAATTCATAAACATCATAACATTTTCTCATTTATAGTCTTAAGCTAGAATAATATATATCAGCTGTAATCATGCATATGGGAGATTCCCGGGGAAAGAGAGGTGGGTCACAATGGACACGCTTAAATACCAAGTCTTTCCTTAGCGAGAACCTTTCCAAATTACACTTTTACAATGATACACTTTCTTCTAGCAACAAAGGTGAATTTTTCATAATAAAGAACATTTCATGTATAAGCATTCTTATTATTTGCAACAGACAACTATAACATGCAAGCCAGAAATCATTCAATGATATCAAGTCCTTAATAAGCATCCAATCCTTACATAGAATTATCAATTATAGAACTAATTAGTTACTAAACCAATTATGAATCATTCTCTTAACAATAAACCATAATTATTACAACTTCAATCATATCAAATCATTATCACACATTGATACTAAACTCGGATCGATGGCGAATCATGAACCTCATGCAATTACATAGAATCATATTTTATGTGCATATATAATACTAGTTCCCAGTAAAATCCTTGCAAAGCCTTAAAACTCATTTAGAAACTAGTTCTTTTGTCAAATTTGGGAGGATCTTCACAATTAAAATTCTCACTTAAGATAAAAGGAGTAAGTCTTGAGCTTTAGAGATTTAGGTGACATCTTAGAATTATAAACATGCTATGCAACCTTATTTTAATCTTATCTTTATAAGGTGATAGCTTGGAATTATAAACATGATATGCAATTCCATTTCTTTATCTTTAAGATTTAAGGTGATGACTTGAAAATTAAACGTGATGCAAGAACTTGAAATATAAACATGATACAAGAAACTGGAGCGGTAATCCATACAGGACCAGATGAGAGGAGAAGAAAATATTAAGAAACCGGAGCGGTAGTCCGCACAGGACCGATAGAGAGAGAAGAGAATATTAAGAAACCGAGCGGCGGTAGTCCGCATACAGGACCATAGAGGAGAAGAGAATATTATTATTACATCTTTTTAAGCTCCAATCTCAAGACTTTTTAAAGAATAAATTCTTTAACTCCAATAATCATATTTCTTTGCTTGTGATACATGGGCAGGTCTTTGAGCTCTAGGATCTTTAGGTGATGGCATAAAATAAACATGCCATGCGTTGATTCTTTTAGCCATTATAAAATATAGTGAGAGCATAAATTAAATATGAGATGCAACCTCTTTATTATCTTGAAAGATTAGCGATGACTTGAAACATAAACATGAAATACAAGCTTGGAATTTAAACATGAGAAATGCAAGTTCATTTATTCATTCTTGAAAATTTAGTGATGACATAGAAGGTAAACATGGTTATGCAAAGCATAAACTTAATCATGGATGCAAATTCATTTTGTTTCTTTACTAGAGCTCCTTCAAGACTTTAAAAGAATTATAAATTCAACCCAATACATATCTTAACAAGAAATAAAACATAAAAAGGAAAAAAAAATACATCTTTCAAGTTCTAAACTAAAAATCTTTGTTTTAGCATCATAAAGCATTATTCTTTAAGGTTTTGCATCAAGTGGAATTTTCAAGCTTTAGAGGCCTAACTTGTGATGGATTTACAACCCACCCTCAAGGTCCTCATCATCAAGCCATCATCTTAGTTCCACCTAGGCCATATGGTTGAATTGGTTAAAGAAAAATTGAAGAGGAAAACCAAAATGAAAAGCTAAGGCAAGTTCATAATTTCATCATTTTGAGCTAAAAACACAACTCCTCAAAGCATAGAAATAAATTTAGAAACTACTCCCTACCTAATCTGAGTTGAAGAAAAGGAAGAGAACTTGGTTTCTTGAAGTGAAATGAAACAAAATCTCTTTGAAAAAATTGAAGAAAGAATTCAGCCAAAGATGAGGAAGAAAGAAAGTTTTGGTGCTCCTAAAAACTAGTTATGAACCAAGCATTCCAAGACCACTCAAGCAAGCCTATTTATAGAAGATTTTGAGGCTTCTAATTGGCCAAAATGATGAGGTAGTGGACGGAATTTTGCAGGAGAAATAAGGGAGAAAAAATCATTTTAGACAAAGTTGTATGAAATTAAGGAATTATGTCTCTTATGGTGACATTTTGGCATTTTGTTTTAGTGCAACTTTTGGCAATAATTCAGCTGCATAATGGCATCAATAATTTCGTCCATTACAGCCCAAAGAAGTGAAATTTGTGTGTTCCATGCATTATTTAGGTGTAGGCAAGATATTCATGTAATTTAGAGAATTTACGGTTAAGGGTTTAAGTGAATTAGTAAGCAATTTGGGTGTTTTTGAGCAATTTTGGGTTCTAATCAATCTAAATACATAATTTTGACTCTAGATTAATATTTAGAATTTAGTAAGCTTTAATTTGAGCCTAATATTGCTTAGGTTTAGGAATACCAATCAAAAATCCCGAAATTCGCAAAGCGCCCAAAAGCAGGGCAAAATCGTACTTTCACTTAAAAATTGCCCGAGGCCACCCGAGCTTAACCAATGGTTAATCATGGCTTAAAAACACATTTTAAAACATTTTAGTGAGGTTCGGGCTCAGTCGGCACGCACATCGGAGTTAAAACAATTTGCGAGGCGTTTGGTCATTTGTGGCGTCGAACTCAAAATTGAGATCCTTCTGCTCTATTAACACACATAACACAAACAATCCCTTATTATCCTCAAAATATCCCCTTGAGAATAGGTGGGGCCCACGATCCTCATTTTCTGAGTAAAATAACTTGAGGGGCATTTTGGTCATTTTATACGTACAGAAATTCGGGATTTGCGACTCTCGCATGAATCGTTCCTAACCTCTCTTCTAACGTTATATTCCTTTATTGAGGATTGTTCGGCCTCAAATCTTATGTAATAATTACCTACGGTAATTGAGTAATTTCTAATGACAGTAAAAATTATAGTAAAAATTGGGGCGTTACAGAACTCGGCCATTTTACAGCCACAAGAGGGAAGAAATATCTTTGTTCAAAGCATGGTGTTAGTCATTCAAAGTATGGTGAAAAGTCTAGCTATGCATGTCCTAAAGTATGGCTAAAATGTAGCTTATTTCCAAACTTTTTAAATAAATAAAATCATAAAATTTTGGGCTGTAAAGGAGTGGAAAAACCATGCATTCCATGTCCAAAAAGAAGAAAATATTTTCTAGGCTTGAATTTCCCAAGCATAGGTAAGGTGGTGTAAGACATGGTATTTTGAAAAAGTTTGATTGAAAGCTTGAATGACCACAAAAACAATTCATTCTTTTTGAATTTGAATGACATAAATATTTTTAATTTAAAAATGAATTGAAAACCTTGATTGGCTTTATAATTTATCTTTAAATCTTTGAATGACATTTCTCTTGAAAGTTGGACATTGATTGAAAGAGTACAAGACATGTGTCATAGGGTAGCTTGACAACTTAGACTAACTTTTATTTGACTTCTAGGGAAAGGGTGGCGCCACTTGGGCAGCCTTGGAGAGGAAAAATATATCCTCAAAACATGTTCTAGAAGTGTGCTTTGGTGTGACATAGATTAGGCTTAGGATTAATGGTTGTTAAGTAGTACTTTAAGTAAACTAATTAGTTAATTAAAGCTATAATCCCCTAGGTTAGAAGTGGTCTTGTAGGTTTAATGGAGTCAATACCTCTATGACTAGTGATGTGGGTGTGACAACCTTTCTTGGAAAAGGGAGCGTGAATAGTGAAAACACTATTCATAGATACTTTTTCTCTTTAAAGAAAGAGACTAGAATTAAGTTTGAATTTCCCTAAGTAATTCTAGGTTCCAATTAATTTTAAATAATGATTTTGGCTCTAGATTAATTACGAAAATTAATTAACCTTTAATTAGAGCCTAATATTGTTTAGGTTTAGAGTTACATAACTTATTAAGCTTAAAATGCAATATGCAAGGGCAAAATCGTAATTTTCACCAAAGGTTGCCCGGAACCTCCGGGACTTAAACAAACATAGTTCATGCCTTAAAATCATTGTTTTAAACCTCGGGACAACGTCCGGGTCAAAACGGAACTTTAAAACTGCCTTAAATCTGTTTCAGCGGTATTTTGGTCATTTATGCGCAGAAATCTCAAAAATGAGGTTTTCTGCTCCGTTGGACATTCACAATCATACAATTCCCTTCATATAACATATGAACCCTATGAGGATGGCCAAAGCCGGCCGTCCTCATGTTTTGGGTAAAAATGACCTCAGGGGCATTTTGGTTATTTTGAAAGTTTAGTGAAAATCGGGGCGTTACATCTCATCCATAAGACCTATCATCTTTTACATGAGATAATGAATTCCATCTTGACTAGTCACCTATCGCCATACATAACTAACTATAGCCACAGACTGCTTAATACTAATGCATCGCATAAGTATACGGAGAGTTGCAAACTATAACTACTTATGTACAAGATAACCGTGCCATCTCAGGTCTAAGGATTATATGCACTGATATGATCTAGATAATATTTCATTTACATTATTAAAATTACCATGTGAACTTTTATCTATTTGTCATGTTGAACCCACTTATCTTATAAGTGTCCACATATCTGTTTTGACTTCTAATGTTGTATAGTATGAGACTCAGTACTCCATCTTCATTAGTACCTCATACTAATCATGGAAACAGACAAAGGTGACGATTTTTCAGAATAAAACATCCAATTCGAATTTCTATAATCGTGAACTATTTTAAGGATATCATACTAGACTACTCTGTTACTCATATTCTCAACTCTTGAGGATGAAGTATCTAATAAGTATCTTATGGACTTATTCTAATAAATATAAATTATGGATAAAAGAATAATAAACTGTCATTAATAGGAATTATTGATACATATATTTATTAGCTCTAGAGCATACAACTAACAAACTCTTACCCTGATCTATGTAGATATCATAAACTAATGGGAAAACTAGGTTAGTTCTTTTGTTACCTCTAGGTATCATGCCTTCATTGGTAATAATTTTGTATCTTGGAAGAGCAAGAAACAAAATATTACTTAAGTGCAAAGCTAGAATATCGCTCCATGGCGGCGACCACTTGTGAATTAATATGGATTAGACAATTACTTCTAAAGTTTGGCAATGTTCCACAATTAAAAGTTATAATATGATAGTTGAGCAACCATCCATATTGCTGCCTATCCAGTATTTCAAGAGAGAAATGAGCACATAGAAATTGATTGCTATTTCATCAGAGAGAAAGTGATATCCGAGAATATTGTCAATGAGTTTGTTAACTCTGGCAACCAGTTAGCTAACATTTGTACAAATTGATTATATTTTCAGAAATACTTTTTGGATTGTAAATAATTTTCTTAGCCCAGTATGAAAGAGCTCGATTGGCCATATTTCCCTAATTATAGTTAACATCCGTTTTCTCCCTTTCGCTTGTAGTTTGCATTTGTGTTGTGATTGGTGGAAACCAAGTTCGTACTGTTTGCATGAAAAATTTATCATGCCAAATAGCATTCCTCTTATATTTTGGTGGCAAGCTAGGTGCATACGACTTCTATGCTCCAGGGGAGAATATTGAGATTATATTAAGAGTTGTTAAGATATATTATCATTTATATTTATGATGTAAATATCAATTAAGATATGTAAATAAATTGGGTATAATATTTTCTTTTGTTACATATAGTAACTATTTTGAAAATATTTGGCCGCTAGTGTAGATGCTTAAGAGATTACTTACAAATGCCATTCCCTGAAGTACCAACTCTAAAAATAAAAAAGCAAACAAAGATCAGGGTTCTTTTGAATAACAATGCTTATGACTTTTCTTAATTTTATGAAAGTTAAAAATCATTTTTTAAACTTTTTATCCCATTTGGTTGTATGACTTCTTACTTCTCAAAAGTCATTTTTAGTGCTTTTTTAAGCAATTAAAATATATAACTTCTCAGTAAGCACTCTTTTAAACATTTGAAACAAACATTTTTACTATTACACATTTAAATTCAAGATAATTTATTCATAAGATTACATAAGTGCTTGAAAGTTATTTATCCAAATAAGCTATGAGTCGGGGATTTGCACTTTGGAAGACAAGCTCAATCCGATTTAGCCAAATAGTCTAATTTGAAAAATCAAAAAGTAGCTACCAATATTGGGTTGTTTTTGTTTTTGTTTTTGTTTTTTGTTTTTTTGGTTGCGCGAGGCGAGGCGGGGAACCCAACCGGCTCTGCTGGTGGTCTCGAACTCGGAGTGCACTTCTAAGAGGCAAAGGCTTTAACCATCTATGCTAGCCTCATGTGCCAATATTGGGTTATTTATCACTACGGAAATGCTAATTTGACCACTGGTTTGGGTGTCTTGTACAGACACCGTATAGCATGTAGCGGAGGGATAAAGGGTGCACAGATGGAGAAATTAAAAGAAGAACACTATAGTGGATCCCAATATCTCATTTTCCCTCTTCATCTTTATTTACATTTCATGCACAGCACCTTTTCAATCCTCTTTACTTTACTCCTACAGCACCCTGTCCATTTTTCTGTTTCCTTCCACTGAGAACAAAGCATTCCCTCACCCTTAACCCTCTCAAACCCGCATGCCTCCTCTTCCAACTCACTATCTCATCACAAGTCCTAATCAATGCCTCCAAACCAACTCCCATCGTAGGTCGTGAAGCTCACAAAGCCACTCTCCCCTAAGCTCCTTAAGTCATAAACCCACTCTCCCCCCTTCCTCTTAATATCTCTCTGTCACTCTCAGTGCCTCTCTCTCGATTTCTGCTGCGTTCCCGACACTCTCAGCTGAGCTACCATTAGCGGCCACGTCTTTGGCCACCATAGATTGTGTTTGTCTTGGGTGGTCTTCAACAGTTTTGTTTTTTCCCACCACTCGCTCTTTATCTCACTATTCCATAACCAATTTGGTGTAGTTAGTACACAAGAGGTTCAGTTCGTTAAGGAATTTTAATTTCATTTTCACAGTCATTTCCTTTGGAAGGTACTCTTATACTTTGTTCTTGCTTCTATTTCACAAGTTTGCATTTTTTTAAGTGAAGTAGAATTTTCTTTGACATACTGTTTCGAAGGGTTGCAAATTTTTATCTTATTATTATGTACTACATCGTGCTATATTTGGTTTGAACTTTGGTGCTATTTTAGTTAAATTGTAGGCACATTTTAGTATGTTTGACTCTTGTGTAGTTGTATGTGATAACCCAGGTATACATGGCAGTGAATAAGTTCCGTACTGCCCTAGGGTCCCCTAGGACCCACCCATATTGCTGAGAAGCCCTAGAATGCATGAATGACTCATATTACAACAAGGTTGGTGGCCCCATCACCGCTATAGCGGTCTGATTAGTGGCGTGATGTGTTTTGTCCCCTGGGGACCACTATAGTGGTCTAAGACCGCTATAGCGGTCATAAGTGGGGGGTAGACCGCTATAGCGATGTCAACAATGCACGAACAATGCAAAACACGGCGTTTCACCTAGATAAGCCCCTCTACCCCTTTTAAACCCTAAACTCGGGATTTTACTCCCCATTTCCTAAACCCTTCATCCTCAAACCTTTCTTCACTCTCTTCCACTCAATCCAACATCAAATCCTCTTCCTTCAAGATCCAAGGTAAGTGATTGTTGTTGGTTTATGTTAGCTTTCCTTATGTTCTTCTTTCCCCAGGTCATGGGTTGTTGTTTTTCTCCATTGTTGTCAAGTAAGGGTGCTCCCTCAATGTTGTCAGAGCTAGATTAGAGTTGTTTAGAGATTAGTGGAAACTAATCTTGAGTCTATATTGCTCTATGCAGTTGTTGGTGTCATTCCATGCTTCAGAGGTCAAGTTGGCGGTGCCCACATACTCCTGGCTCCAAATGGTGACTGGGTTCTAGCTCATGGCCTTAGTTTTGCCATTATAATTATGTTTGATGCATGATGATTGTTGAGCATGGAAGTAGAGATGAAAATATATATGATTTGGATTTTTACAAGTTATAGCAAAGAGTATGACTTTGAATATGGCATGAAAATCTGTTTTAGAAAACCATGGGACCATGATTAGTGCATTGTATGTTATGGAAATATTTTATATGCAACTCCAAGAGATTCTTTTCGAGAAAATATGATTTAGTAAGTTGTTATTATCAACCATGTTTCAAGAGTTTATGATATCTTATACTTCAAAACTAGAGATTTCCGAAATGTGATTTAGAGTACCAGTTAAGAAAATTTGGTAAGAATACTAAAGAGAGACGCTATATTATAATATTAGAGATTTCATGATTTTGAACCTTTTACATTTCAATGTATGATATTAGAGTTATTAAGTTATAAAAAGAGGTTATCTTGAGAAATGAGATTTTAGAGATTCAGTCCTTGTGATATTTCAAAAATATAGAATTAAGTATAATTCATAGTGACTGATAGATACATATTCTGTGAGCTTGAAATTGAAATGCCTGCAAGCGGGTGATCCCTTGGCCATGGTTTCACAGTCACGGTTATGCTAAAGTCAGGTTGCTAGAGTTGTATGAGTCTAAAGCTTTTAGAGTTTCAAGAGTTTTCGTAATTAAACAGTTTTATAAAGAGCTAGAGTATGAGTATGATTGTATCTAGAGATTTTATGAATTATCTCGATGATTTCAAGGAATACAGTGTTTATGTATGAAAGAGTTTGATACTAAGAAGAGTATATAACAGAGATTTAGAGAAAACGATATGTTTATTGAATTAGAGACTAGACGGTAGCTATAGAGAAACAGACAGTGAGTTAACGGCTGAACCCCGATCATTAACCTTGGTACCAAGTTGTCTTGAGAGGACAATCTCATAGAGTAGAGAATAGAACCTATTTAGGTGTCCGCATTAGATCCCAACGGATTATAAAGCATAGCATTTTCGGTTCTTGAAGAACCATAGAGCAGAGATTCCTGTTTCTCTAGTAGAGTACTATTGCCTATGTTTTCAAAGAGTATTAATGATTTTTAGAGATTATTAATGTTTTAAGAGAATATTAATTTAAGAGATATTATATGTTTGAGAAATGATTTTCTTGTTGGAGTAAGAATTTAGGGACATTTTCTTATGAATTATTGGATACAGAGATATATTTTCTATGAGATTATATACATGAATATCAAACGGTTTGTGATAGATTATGGTTTTAAAGATGCTTGTTTATGAATTTATGGCATGGAAAGTATTTTCCCGAGAGTAGCTATGTTAAATATTGGAAATGTTTTGCTAGTGCATGTATATCTATATATGGTTGTTGTTGTCCCATGTGGGTGATGGATGAAAGCTCACTCATTGAGTCCATTGACTTACCCTTCTCCCTTCTTCTTCATAGTTGCAGGTGCAAATATAGCCCAGACTCCGGTTTGGCAGACACGGTTGTTTTTAGTGGTGAGTCTTACTTTGGAGTAAGGCTTAGCTTAGAGTTTGTTAGAGTGGAATGCTCCAGTAGATGTGCAGGCAGGATTCAAACCATGCATTATTTTCAGACTATGTATTTATTTTTAAGTATATGAACAGTTATGTATACTTTCAGTTCGTAATTATGGAATTGAAATTGTAGAGTATGATTAGAGTTCATGCAAAGAACCTGAGATGTATTTATGATTCAGACCACATGTTTTCGGAACATGACTAAGAGGTTTTCAGAGCTTTATATGTCAAGTACTCCAATTTTATATTTTCAGATATAAAGACTAAATAGAGTTTTAAATGAAAATATGATTTCAAAATGAAAATATGTTATTTTATACATAAAGAAAGAGACTCAAAGGTCATGAGGCTTATGTGGGGATGAGACTCCTCACGTGCCGGTCACGTTCCCCAGATTGGGTCGTGACATTGTATTTATCACTGCAATGTTAGCTGTGTTCTTGACTTTTGTTTTCGTTGGTGACTATGTTGTTGAGTGTGATTGAGAGATGTTGATTTATCCTTATGAATGAAATGGTTAGGGCTAGAGGATTGCTCTATGTTGCTGTGTTGAATTTGTAACTGCATGCTTCTTGCAATGTTTTTGTGAATCTGTGACATATGGTTAGAGCTAAGTATTTGTGCGTAGAGTATATTTTAATTTGGTTGCAAATTCATTTGCAAAAGATTCTAGAATTCTTAATCTTTTTGCTTTTGACTTGGGTAGCTATGTAGAAATTTATATATTATTGGATAGTCAGTTTCAATGTAAAATTTTTTTGTATCAACTAACGTTGTGTTCATAGGTCACGTGATTGACTTGTCTTTATAGTCCTACATAGCAAATGGCACAAGAAAAAGGACGTACTGGACGTTCTATACATGGTATGTCATTCCATGGTACCCAATATTTTGTGTATTAAAAGTGGTAGTAGAGTTTAGAAATTAGAAGATACTAACAAATTTTAATAGCTATGTATTGTCACCATGTATTGACACGTTGGCTAAGTCTTAAATTGATAATTGCACCTGTAGTTGAAGAATCTACAAGCTCAAAATCAGACAGGAACTGCAATCACTGATGGTGAGAATGGCTAGCCTATACAAATTTAACCTTTTGATTTTCAAAACCTATGGTCTACTAACATGTTTAATCAAAATATGGTTCATATAGATGAGCATTCCTATAGTGATGACAGAAGTGATGATCTACAAATCTCCGAAAGTGTTGAGATCCCTGAACATGTGAATAAGCTCAAGAAGAAGAAATCTACAAAGCTTTGAACCGATGAAAACAAAAATAAATCGAGGAAACATTTGCATTGAAGATAGGAAAAAGAAAAATGGGGACTTTCCACCTGAACAAAACAAGAAGAAATCTGGAAAAATATGTATTCATCAAACCTTTTTCCCTTTACCATTCATAGTGAGGTTTGATAGTTAATAGTTTAATTAAAATGCATGTATACAGGCTGTCTTCCTTAGTCAGTGCTCACCGAATCGTTTAGTAATGATTTGTAAGTCCTTGACACTAGAGCAACGAGACGCGATCATGCAAATGGGGTTTGGAGGACTTCTCCATGTCAAATGTACAAGACTTCATAGTAGGGTCTGCTTAAAACTAGTCAAGTGCTTTGATCTACGTCAACACTGCATATATGCTAAGGGAGAGGAGATTCGACTCAGCCATCGTGATGTAGGCAAAGTGTTTGGCCTACCATAAGAAGGTATTTTACTTCTCCATATTGCTCAGGCTATTTTTTATTTACATGTGAAATTTCTAATATTTTGGGTGAAATAGGATTGGAGATTCCTGAATCTGCCATAGCAGATCAAAGGGCAATGATGAGGGAATTCAATCAAATAACGGATGTCTAGCTACGTCGCATTACTGCCCAAGGCAGAGTCGATGAGTAGTTCAGAAGAGCATTTATATTGTATGTGTTGTCATGTTTCTTGTGCCCAAGCTTGTAAAGCACTTAAAATCATACAAGGCCAGACAATATAAGAGTAAGGTACCAGGATAGGAGGTTGCATCTTCTTGCTCAAGGTATGGTCATATATTGGCTATAGTTTAGGAACACCTTGTTGCGTAATTATTTTATAAATCCTTACCTTTCGTTGGCTAACTTTCCTTTTCTATTATGATTTCAATGTTTGCTTTTTGTTATCACTATAGATTTTGTATTTTCATCGCCATCCATTTGGCATGACCCCATCAATGACAGAATGTCCATTGGTTAAATATTGGGACGATGACATGCTAGAAAAATGGATTTAGGAAGAGAAGATTAATGTGCTGGTAAATTCCAATCATCTATTGTAATGATCCAAACTTGTGTTTATAGGCTGGAGTTAACTTTACATATATTACTTTAAGGATAACTTAATTTGAAAATACTTACTATGAATACTTAATTTGTTTGTAATTCATGATAACCAAATACTTTGATAGGGGCTATTGTACTATGCACAAGATAAAGGTGATCTTGTTGACCCAGTATGGTTGAAAGGCAATTTTCAAACCGAGGTATAGTCTATGTCGTTTGGGTTAATGGAATTCTCAATTTCTTTCTCTGCTGTTTATATTATTGTGTGGCGGTGCTATTTCATCGATTGAAAAATTAATGTTTGAGTGAACCCATGATGTAGTTGTTTCGAATCTTAGTTGTGGAGAGTATTAGGATGTATAAGGCACAAGAAGAAGTTGCTCTAGCTGCTAATTGTCTTGTGTTGCCTTCAACTTCAACAATGCTCGCTTCCAAGCAAAAAGGAATGGCAAGTATTGATATGGAAATTTCAAGCTCAAAGGGACCATGGCAAGTTTGAAAGCAGTTGATGAGAATATACAAGAAAATGATGAAGGACTTAGTTGTTGTCCTATTGTCTGAATCGATGAAGGACATGGTCGAACGAAGGCACTCAACGCCTTATGTAATGTATTAGGAAGCTAAATACTCCAAAATCAAACCAAGAGTATGTTTACACGTCTATACTTTATACATCTTTGTAATATAGTGTACTTATGTACAACTAATGAAGAATAATATTTTGTAGTTGACTAACTACTTTTTGTTTATGGTTTAGGGTACTGATATCAATGTGCGGATACTTTTTGAATCGTGTTGACTTGATGAGCATGGGACGTAGGAAAAATTTTTGTAACAATGTATGGTACATTATAAAAAATAGCCATAGCCATGTTAATTTGTTCTTTCATGAACCTTGTTTTAACACATTATCATGATATGCTTAGGTTGTTAGTTTGGCTAGTGCGATCTTCAATGATACAAACATTGCCCCAAGTTCAAAGTCTCCTTACTGTCTATCTTCATACTTCATGGCGATTGCAACTTCTTTTATATTGTTCACATAAATATATGTTTAATGGTGGCCTAATATTATTCTTTTCTCTAATTGTAGCATTCTGTACAAGCCGATCTGAATAATTTCATGAAGGATAAGCATCTACCATGGCACAAGTTGCCCACCTTTTTTCCTGTTAATCAGCCAAGCATTGTGACTTACAATTTGGTATTGCATTTCAAACGCTCTATCATTTTTTCCTAATCAATGTCGCACAAGACTAATACAAACAATGTTCCATTGTAGATATTTGCACCAGTCGTGTATGGAAAGCATTAGTGGTGCTATGTGGTGGATTGGTAGAAGATGAAACTATATGTGTTAGATTCTTTGTACTCCAGCCACACAAGCAATATGGCCCTTTTGAATAAGCTGACGGTGTGGATAATTTTACTTATTGACTAATAAGAGTCTTTGCTTAGACTACTTTGGTGCATGTTGAAACTTAATTATATTTCAATAATATAGGCCAAGTGATTTGAGGAAATATTGGCATTGCTTGATAAGAACTTGGACAATACTGCCTCATATCTAGAAATTGAGTATCCAAGGGTCCGTAAACAACATAATGGGTGAGTTTGTAAACAATTTTATTCCATATATATGAATGGCTTTTGAATGTTCTCCTATTAATCTGTCATGTTGGTGTAAATGTAGAACTTTATGGATGCATGTATGTTTTCATACAGTTATGATTATGGTGTGCACACTATAAAATATATGAAGATATGGCATGGTGATGCAACATATGAAGGAGATTATACCATGCCTACATGGACTCAAGTGTGTTAATTGTTATCTTGTTGGTGTGTTGCGTGTGTACCAAATATTAACATTATTTGCTCTAAATGTAAATATATAATGCTTCTAAGACGAGGTTGCTAGCATTCGTCGGGATTTGTTAATAAATTGGGTGTTGAATCCCAAAAATCAACAAAGAGACCATGTGTGCAAAGCAGCTAAAGTTGACAAGCTCCTATCAACCCCTTCTCCATTTGTTCATGCTAGCCCATGTTATGAAAGGGTCTCTTCTCATCGGGTTAAAAGCCGTAGCACATTTTTATTCAACGAAAGCAATGAAGAGATGGAAACCAGTCAAGTTCATGACATAGGTAAGATATGTGTATATTTATACTAATATGTGCTGCTTATGTGGCTACTTAGGAACAACAGTTTAACCACTTACTGTTGATTATTGATATTACCAGATGTTAGTGAAAAAACACACAAAAATAAAGGTCAGCCAACTAAAGAGAAAACCAACCCTACGTTGAACATTGGAACAAGGGTTAAGTAGCAAACATATTAAAGGAAACAAAAATCAGGGCCACATCAACAAACCCTTTACACTGCAAGCCATTTGAAGCCAAGGAAAAAAAATTTAGACACTGTCACCATTAGGTTATGTGCTACCTACCACCACTCTGCCTTTTTCCATCTCCCAACTTTTTTATTTCTTGCAGTGTCTCCCTCTTTTTTTATCTCCTTCGCTTTGTCTGAGTAACTTAGACTACTTTTTGAAAGGCATGACTAATAAGTATTAACTTGGTTCATATTTTCTATTTTTGCTATAGAAATCATTAACGATAGGACGAAAAAGGTGAAAGGATTTGCAAAATAAAGGTTATGTGCTACCTACCACCACTCTGCCTTTTTCCATCTCCCAACTTTTTTATTTCTTACAGTGTCTCCCTCTTTTTTTATCTCCTTCGCTTTGTCTAAGTAACTTAGACTACTTTTTGAAAGGCATGACTAATAAGTATTAACTTGGTTCATATTTTCTATTTTTGCTATAGAAATCATTAACGATAGGACGGAAAAGGTGAAAGGATTTGCAAAATAACCTAGTGTTCCTTTCAGAGAAAAGCGAAAGATCATTGGTAGGCATTATATTGGATTTGCTATTTGTTTGATTCCTAAGATTTAGATGATTTTTTTGTCCTATCCAGTGACTATTTCTTAGAATATAGTGGTGTTTATACTAAATCTTAATTTTGCTGTAAACTATCTCAAATCTTGGTAAGCAAGCTTGTCTTTGGATAGTACCTTATTTTGTGGTAACATGTGTATTCAATCTTATTATATGAGATTGCTCTATTTGCTTGTATTTGCCGTGTGTTTGCACCTATTTGTCTCTAGTACATTGTCATGTAGAAGTTGGTCCCATTTCAGAAGAGTTGCATAGTTTGTTTAAGTGAGTGGCATTTGCAAAGCTCTATTTGCATTTAGAAAGAAAAGAAAAAATCCTAAACATTGTGTGTTTTAATGAATTCTATTTGTATTTCCTTTCATTTGAAAAGCAGCACATTGTTTCTCATTATGCTTGATTTTAGAGCTAATTTATTTGATTTCATGGACATTTTACTCATTTTCAGGTGCTGTTATTTTAACTGTTATTAGTATTAGTATTTAGAACTTGTTGATGGTATATTTGATGACACATTATTGCATGGCCATTATTATCATGTGTTAGCTTTGATCCATACACTGGAGCACTATTCCTGTATCTGATAATATCCTTCTAGTACATTCTCAACTTGGAAAGCTATTGCAATCAGTACAAACGTAAATTCTATTCGGGAGTTGCTAGAGAAGAACTAGAAGGAAACTTCTGGTGAAGAAACGGTAAAGTTGGCAATCCGAGCACTGCTAGAAGTGAGTTCATTTGTTCTTGTGGTGTTTGTGGAAGGAAACTTGAATTTATTACTTATTTACCCTCTTTGCTATGACATTTCAAGATCTTAATTCTTGCAAATGCTTCAGGACATAGCCATTCTTCCTATCTGCTCTTTGAATGTGTCTGTTTTTTAATGTTGTCAATGACTTAGGGGGAAGTTTAAAGGTTTCTTCAGTTCCATGTGTTTGCAAATTAATGAATTGAAAGATACCTCTACATAAGTAAGTAGTTGGTTTCAAATTAGAATGAACTTTTGATAAATGACTTGCATATAAGACTGAACTAATTCAATTACTTAAATGGGATAGTTATGTTGAACTGACTTTTCCTACTAGTTTAGATTGGTGTTAAGTAATTGTCTTTATACATTTGGGATCTCTTCTTTCTAATTCTAGATATAGATAGATTTTCCTGTTAAATATGGTCATAAATAATTGTTAATATAGTACATCAAAGTTGGTATATAATACAGGCACATATCTATGAGTTTTAGGAGACATACCTCTGCAGAAGATTAAAGCACAAATCTTATGCACCAAGTTATATGGACATATAGTTGTTTCAATACAAGAGTCAAGCCTAACTTTCAATATAGCCAGTATGCTATGCCTAGCTTTCAAGTATCAAATCTTGGTTAATTGATAGATGTTCTTGCAAAACATGTGGCAGATTATTTTGCATATGAATATGCTTCACTTATGACTTTTCCTTGTTGGCGTATGAAAAAAAGGTCATTGAGAGTGAAGGCAAGAACATTGAAGTTGCTATGATGACTAAGGAGCATGGCCTGTGTCAACTAGACGAAGCTGAAAGTGAGAGATTAAAGCTGAGAAAGCAACTGATGAGGCTGCAAAGAAAGCCCCATCTAAGGAGACATGAGTTGTCTTCTATTTATTTTGTCTTGTAACATGCAAGCATTGCTATTATGTAGGTGTTGGCAAGTACTTAATAGAAATGAAAATTTGATGCCATTGTGGCTAAGATTGAAAGAAAGAAAAGCAGCTGCTGAGGCTGCAACAAAAGTTCTCCTAAAAGGACATGATTTTACTTTTATGTTATATGATTTAATGTCACCATGTATGGTTGCCTGTAAATTATTCTTCTTGCTAGCTCAAAATGGTCATTTTATTATTTTGGGGTCATTCTCAAATAGCATTTGTTTGTCAAATTAATTAACATGACATTGTTTGTGGAGATTACAAATTGAGTTAAGAGGTGCACCAGGAAACCAAAGGTTATCATAACTACACACAAAGCCACATATACAATTGAATTTAGAGTTGTTTGTGTTTATAGTTATTTTATTTTAATTTCATTTATAATCTATACTCTCATATACAATCGAGCTGGAAAGTGGATAAGTCTTATAAGTTGATATTAATTGTGTGTGCATACACATACACACATGGTATTTATTAAACTATAAAAAATTATATGTTATGATATATATGAATTACCAACGATGGTTTTGTTTCCTTCCCACCTATTTTTGAAATAGAAATTTAAGGAAAGTGAAACTTGTTCTAAAGGATTGGAAAATAGGCTTAGTTCAAAAAATAGACTTAGGGATTTTGGAAGATGTGAGTGGGAAAAAAATTTTGAAGAAACCTGTAGGATAACTATCATTTTATGAAAATTACCAGCGGCTTCAAAACAAGTCAGTAGTGACTCATGCCAAATTAGTAGCATCTGACACCTGAATTCAAAGCGAAATCTAATGATTTTAGCACTAGCATCATTTGTATTTGTTGGTGTCAGTCTTAAAAAAAGGGCTACATGCTAATAAAGCCTATAATTAAGTTGCGAAATCCTTAGGGGAATGGGAAAATTTTTTGTTTAAGAGACCCTGCAGGATTACTAGCGTTTTTCTATATTTACCAGCTACTTTGAAAATTATTACCAACTAAACATACTAAATAACCAGCTTCTACAAGTCCTATTCAAGGGAAATTCTAATCATTTTAGCACAAGTGCCATTTGTAATTGTTGGTGTTAGTCCTAAAAAAGGGTTACATGCTAATGAAACATTTAATTAAGTTGAGTAAGACTTATGAAATTAGGAAATTTTTTTTGAAGAGGTTCTATAGGATTACTAACGTCATTCCATAATTACCAGCTACTTTAAAAAGAGTTACCAGCTAGACATGCAAACTTACCAACTTTTACCAGACCTGTTGAAGGAGAATTTTAATCATGTTAGCACAAGTGCCATTTGTAATTATTGGTGTTGATCCTAAAAATGGGTTACATGCTAATGAAATCTTTAATTAAGTTGAGTAAGACTTATGGGAGTGGAAATTTTTTTTTTTTAAGAGGCTCTACAGGATTACTAGCATCATTCCATAAGTACCAGCTACTTTGAACAGAGTTACGAGCTACACATGCCACATTACCAGCTTCTATCAGACTTATTGAAAGAGAATTTTAATCATTTTAGCACAAGTGTCATTGTATTTAATGTTGTTGGTCCTAAAAAAGGGCTATATGCTAATAAAACCATTAATTAAGTTGAATAAGACTTATGGGAGTGGGAAAAATACTTTTTTTAAGAGGTCCTGTAGGATTACTAGCGTCTTCCATAATTTTCCAGCTACATTGAAAAGGATTACGAGCTATATGTGGTAAACTACCAGCATCTACCAGTCCTATTCAAGGAGAATTCTAATCATTTTAGCACAAGTGTCATTTGTATTTGTTGGTGTTGGTCCTAAAATGGGCTACATGTTAATGAGACCTTTAACTAAGTTCAGTAAGACTTATGGGAGTGAGAAAAATATTTTTTTTCTAAGAGGCCCTACAAGATTACTAGCGTCTTTGTCAATTTACCAGCTACATTGAAAAGGACTACCAGTTATACATGGCAAATTAGCAGCAATTACCAGTCCTATTCAAAGAGAATTCTAATCATTTTAGCGCAAGTGTCATTTGTATTTGTTGGTATTAGTTCTAAAAAAGGGCTACATGTTAATGAACTTTTAATTAAGTTGAGTAAGACTTATGAGAGTGGGAAAGATTTTTTTTTTTTAAGAGACTCTGTAGGCTTACTAGCGTCATAGTGAGATTACCAGCTACTTTGAAAAGAGTTACCAGCTACATATGCCACATTACCAGCTTTTACTGGACCTATTGAAGGGGAATTTTAATCATTTTAACACAAGTGTCATTTGTATCTAGTGTTGTTGGTCCTAAACAAGGGCTATATGCTAATGAAACCTTTAATTAAGTTGCGTAAGACTTATGGGAGTGAGAAAAATTTTTAAGTGCGAGATTACTAGCGTTTTTCAATAATTATTGGCGGCTTTCATAGGAGTTACCAGCTATGCACATAAAATTACTAGCTTCTAACAGTCCTATTGAAGGGGAATTCTAATCATTTTAGTGCTAGTGCCATTTGTATTTATTGGTGTGGATCCTAAAAAAAGGCTACATACTAATGAAGCCTTTAATTAAGCTTAGTAAGATATGTTACTAGGAAAAAAAATTGAAGAGAGCCTGCATGATTACTAGCATTTTTCCATGATTACCAGTGCCTTTGAAAAGAGTTACCAACGATTCAGCCTAATTACTAGTTTCTGACAGTCCAATTCCAGGGGAAAAAATTGAAGAAACCTCTGCAATTACTAGTTTTTGCAAATAATTACCAGCTTAATTTTAACCAATTACCAGTATAATGATCGAAATCATGAGAAATTGGCTGTCCAATTTAATGTGCATTCTAATTACTTTAGCCCTGCTGTCATATTTTTATTTGTGGGAATTGGCATCAAAAAAATTCAAGAGACTATGGGAGCCTTTTAATAGGCTGAGTAAAAATATTAGATTGGAAACTTCAACTAAAATTCCTCCAAAGATTTGTTAACCAACAGTAAACAAAACGTTCATCAATATTTCATACATTATATTTACATAAAAAAAATCAATTATGCCATCAAATAGACTACGTTCAATAGGATAACTATAGAGCTAAAAAAATTCAAAAATTACACATCTATATTGCTCTTCAAAATCCTTTAAAGGTATACTTTAGCTCTTGGGCTATCTACTTCACTTGGCAAATAACTGGAGAATCTTCCAACAACATATATTGAGTCTTCTGATACATTGTGCATGGTGAATCAAAAAGTCCAAAACAATGTAAATCTAATTGTAATTAGTACAACCTGGAATAGAGGTCATCATCAATAATCCTATAAATCAATATCTTGAGCCTATCTACTTCCCTTGCCAAATGACCAGAGAATCTGTAGGCAAACCATCTTGAGCCAAAAATATGTTGTGCATGGTGAATCAAAAAGTCCATGTATATGTATATATGGAGTTTCCTACATAGACGCACATCCATGATTATTACATTGGAAATACATAATAAGTTGGTAGATTTTGAGATGATTTCTACTTCTTACCCATTCAAAAACAAAAGGAAACACAATCTATCTATTGTTAGCCCTACCTATGTGCCATCATATATGTTCATGTCATTTACTTGTCCAAAAAGTTCAAAAATATTGATAGTCAATTATTTATTTTTACTATGCTCTTGAACACTATCTTCTTTAGCATCTTAGGGTTTGGTTGTATTCATCCCCCCAATAGAGCTATGTAAGATAAATCCTATACAACCTGGATAAGAAGACATCATCAATAATCCTATATATAAATAAGTCTAAACAAGAAATAAAGTCTTGTGGTTCACATGCCTGCACCCTTCGACAACTATTCTACTCAACAGATTGAAGAAAAGAAACAAATCCACTTGGGTGCGAGTTAGATGACTGTGACCCCAATATATTTTCTTCAAACCTGAGAACTGCAACACTTTTCTTGATGTAGACACCTCTCGACTATTACATAATAATAGAATAAAAAATCATACAAATATCTTACAAGAAATATTTAAAATTGATTATCAAACAAAGATCATCTAAACTACATTTTCATTTTTTACATTAGTCCAATAAAATGTGAAATAACATTTTTATCTTATGCTGCAACAAACAAATAAGCACTATACAATTGCTTTCACAACCCACTATCATCATTCATTGTCATTGATCTTGCATTCACTATCATATGGTCGGATATTACCCTTTCTTATGCAACATATGACACATATAAATATAAGACCACCCTCTTTACTTGATTAAACCTCTCATCAAAATATACGATGCTAGTCAAACAGTTCAAAATTAAATAAATAAATAACCCAACAAAGAAGGACCCCAATTCGGATGAACATAACAATGCAAATGGTGCATTGACAATTACTCCAATCACATGATGAATAGAGGATGATGATGATGAATAATTCAAATGTCCATCATAAGTACAACCCATTAGCACCACCACACAATGGTAGTTTAAAACAACACAACCTTTAAATTCTAGAGATTGCATCACTAATACAAGCTTATCTGATAATTCATAAGCCTTAACTGGTATCATGGCACCAAAACTTGTGTCATATCACCCAAAGCGATCAAAGTTACAAATTTAACTTTAACTTGGTGCGTACATGGACCATTGAACTATTATCATTCAAATTTTCACGACTTACAACCTCCACAGCGGACTCAATGTAGAAGTTGCTTCCACCCTACTTGGTAAGCATTCCACCCAAGGATTCCTAGACATTACGGCAAGGAGAGATGATATTAGTATTTCTCTCTATTTATACCACTTGAATACACATGAAAAAATATAATTAAAAATAAGAGCACCTCAATGAAAAACTTATCATTTGTTTTGATACTTTGCTTCCTATACTTTCTCACAAATTTCTCACATTGAGAAATTTTTCCTTTCATTGCCGGGCGACCTTTACGTGTTACACTTGTGGGGCAATGAATCTTATTCAATTGAATTGGACACCCTTCACCCATGTTCTTGCTAATGTTTTCATCATTTGAAGGTCTATTCAAATTATGTGACAAAGAACAGATGGATGGCAACTTTCAAGTAAATTATCAAGTGTAGTATGGAGGAGATTGCTTGTTTCCTCAGAATTTGTAACAATTTCGGCCACATTATAGAAATGCATGCACAACTTATCATACCTCTCCTTCACTAGCTTCAATTTATTTTTATCATAACTGCTCTTTATGTGGGAATGTCTTCGTTTGATGTTCTTGCTCCATTTACTCAGAATATACTTACAAGGCACTTGATTGAGTCTTTCAAGTACAAGTGCAGAAAGAGAATGCTTGCATATTATACCTCTAAATTCGAAAAGCAAGTACTGGCAACTAACATCATGATTGTCCCTATTAAACACAACCTCGAACTTAGCTTCTTTTGATTGATTTCTAAATATAATATCCTCAACCACAATGTAAGAAGCAATTGTTCCATCCTGACACTTCATTGCAGCAGCATAGTTCATTTTTCCACTAAATTCTGCTTGAAATTCAGCAAATTTGGAATTAGTATACTCAGCTTGAAATTGCCTCTTAATAAGGGAGGTTGACCCACATTGAATTGTGATGTTCATCATACGGAAATCAACTTCCACTTCCTTCTCCACCTTACTTGTTAGGCCATTGTCATATTGCTTGACAAACTATTGTAGGCTTGTCTTCGAGTTCAGATATCCATCAAAAAATGCATGTATACTCTCACTTCTTTATGTGGTAAACAGTCCTGCCCAGAAATCTTTTTTCTGAAAGATTGGAAGCCATCTATGCCGTTCATTGAACAATCTACGTAGCCATTCATTTTTTTCAACATCATACTCTTTCAAGAAAGAAAACCATTTCTCTTCAAATTCCTCCTTCGTAAAAGTATCATAAACAGCTTCTTTCATTGCCAGTTTGATTTGCTTATATGCACCATATCCCTTAAGTTTTTCAAGGATTTTTTTTATGATATGCCATAAACACTATCTATGGCAAGTATCAGGCAATGCTGTTGCAATAGCATTTTGCATAGCCTTGCATTGGTCAGTCACAATCCCATTAGGTGGCTTCTCAGACATCCATCTGACCTAACATTTAAAAAGCCAGACAAATGTTTTAGTATCTTCTACTGATACTAAGCCACAACTAAGTAAAACTGACTAACCATGGTAATTGACACCAACAAAAGCAGCGAATGACATCTCATACTTGTTTGTTAGATAAGTTGTATCGAAACTAACAATATCTCCGAAGGCTTCATATGCAGCTTGACTTCTAGCATCTGCCTAAAAAATATTTTTGATGTGAAACTCCTCATCAAGATCAATATCAAACCAAAAATTACTATTTTGCTCCTTCATCCTACAATATCCACCAAAGCTTTGGCATCTCCTTGCTTCCCAATCAAATGTCTTTCCTTGTTAATATAGTTTCTCACATCTTTTTCTATAAATGGCAAATTCTCGTGCCCACCAACATCATGAACAAGAGTTAAAACGTCTTGTTTATCCTTACCCTTGCCTCACCATGTAATTCAATTGTTCTTCCCACATGCATGCTAATATTTTTGTTTTTCTTGAACATTCTTGCCTTCGAAGGGCTAACTTCATGAGAATGATCAAGAACAATTGCTTTTATAAACCATTTTCCACATCTCCTTTCTTTACCATAATCTTTATTTCACATTTGGCAGCTACGGTGGGACGTGTCTTCAAAGTTGTTGGTATCTTTGTTTGACTTTTTCCTTCTCGTATGCATGCAAAAATCAAATAATTCAACTCTCCATCCAACCCCTTTTTTGAATTTTTGACCTTCCATCCAAAACCCATTTCAGTTGAATACTTATTGTAGAATGTTTTAATAGCTTCTATTGAATCAAACTTCATTCCAACTGTTGGCTCAACTATTTCAGAGGTATCATTGGGACTACCAACCTCACTAACGGGCTCAACAACATTCTCAATGTCATGGTTGATTAATTCCTCCTCTGTAGACATTTCCACCTCCATTTACTTTAACTAGAAAATTAACCACCTATACAAAATAGAAAAAAAAAAAACTCTTACAAAACTACATCAAGAAAGAATATAAGAAAATTGGATAATGTTGGTAACAAAATAAATGCACACATAGTTCACACACAAACAAATTTAAAAGAAACTAATCATGAGTAGCTCTACATTACCCAAGCCTCATAAACTTGCTGTGAATTTTTTAAATTTGCTAGTAAATATGCTAATTGTTCCAATTTTAAATTGTTATCATTCAAATATATATTTTTTTTTTTGAAGCTGTAAGCCTTCCAAAAGCTCTAGCTTTATTTATTAGGTATAGTTCTAGTAATTAAAAACCAAGCAATTGCTAATATGATTAGATCTCACAAAAAAAAACCACTATCTTTAGCTAGTAATTGCTCCCATACGAAGATAATTTCTTATTATAAAGTTAGTAATTTTATAAATTTACTGGTACACATGTAGATTTTTAAACTTTTTGATTGTGCACTCGCTCAAGTTGCACTTTCTCACAGGCACTACCACTCGCTAATTTCACAATGCCAGAGAGCATTATCTCACACACACTCACGGTGGGCACCCTCTATGCCAATTGGCTTAAAAATGAGCCAATACTTCTATATGCTTACATATGTCAGTGAAAACCAACCAGCCATAGAAACTACAACTTAATAGTCTATGAATTTATGACAATGTATCCAAATTGTACCTCACTCACTAGATACTTGTTTATTTTCCAAGAGATTATTTGAATTATGAACCATTGCCATTCTCTTCAAAGTTTTCATAAGGGCATTCTTTATCTATTAATGACTTCCAAATCTCTCACTGCTAATAGCTGCATTTGAAGAAATCTTTCATGGATTATACCTTCCATCATTACTTCATATTTTACTTTTTAGATATTTCACTTTTCTAGTTTATAGCTTCTCTACATATGTATTAAATTTAATTCTAGGTTGTGTTTGAAACTGTGGCAAAAGCTATTAGATTTATATAGTTTATGAGAACATACATCGCTAGTCTATTAATATTAAACTCAACGAGTATCAAATTACTGCATTTTAACTAATTACATAAAAAACTTACAGAAACATGTACCAAATCATGTCACAACAAACTGTTTGCATCTCATAGCATATTAGCATTTCTGCCAATAACAAAAGTTAAGAAATGGGAATCTCTGTTAAGTGTTTACTCACTGAAAATTGAAGTTAGGACAATTGGACAAGAAGTCTCCTTGTTCCTCAAATAGAAATCCAATGCCGAATTAAACAATGAGGAGGTACTCTCACCTATAAAACCAACACAAAATTGAAATAAATTAAATTGAAAGCTACTAGTTGAGAGCTGTAAAATATAAAATCACTAATCAAATGTCAGAAACTATTGACTCACTCTTGGTCCTGAGTGAAAGCTGTAATAAGCATACTATTATTATGACCACTATAGTCGAATTTTGTACTATACTAAAATAGGCACAACACAAATAATGCAGAAATTTCAAATGGCCCCGTCAATTTGCAGAACTTCAAATCATTCATTCCAAAGACTATCATGACAAAGAGGGGCTTGGAATTTTATGGAAAATTAAGGCATTGCCATAGAATGAAACATGAAGCAAAGGCTTTAACATTCTATTAGCAATTCCCTGTCCTCCCCAAAAGAAGGAACCCAAAGAGAGAGGCTAAACTCCATAAACCAATTCTGAAAAAAGCAAATCCTCACCCTTTATTACCATTCCTCGTTAAGTAACTTCAATGACAAATCCTAATAAGTAATAAAAAAAAGGGCTAAACCAATATATAACAAATGACCAAACATTCTTACTCTATAAATAAAACTCAGCAATAACAAGACTAAGAATACTACCGATTATCGAAATTGCAAGTAAAAGACAAAGCTTCAGGAAACATGAAAACCTCATATTAGTACACAAAACAAAAATAGTTGTTACAATACGAAAATCGGAAAGGAAAACCGATAATGAATCATTTTGAACGCATGAATCATTGGGCTTCTAATAAAGAATAGAAGCTGAAAACCTTTATTTTCCCCAAATTATTGAACTAACAGGGAAAGAAATGCGATACAAAGAGAGCGATAACGAAAGAGAGAGAATCAAAGCATCCAACAAAGAAATGGAATAAAAACGATGAATCTGATGGTGTTCTTCCTAAATCGTACAAAAATCATTATGAAGAACTCAAATGAGAGGAAGATCAAAACGCTAAATGAGAAGAAAATGATAAAAATCAAACCTCTAACAATGTTTAGGAGGAAACGAAGCGTATAAAAATTGAGAATCGATGGGGTCAATGAAACACGGTCTTCAGTGGGTTTGAGAGGGTTGAGATGGAACGAAACAGAGAATGGAGGGCGGGTAAAGTGAATTAGAGGGATTGAAACGCGGAATGGGTTATCTGTTGGCGCGAGAAGCATATATGGTGGTGGGATGCTGAGGAAGATTTGAGCCGATGGTCAAGGAAGATTGGTGGTGGTTCTGCAACGCCAAGGACAGTGGAACACCGACAAAGGTAGAACCGGTGGTGAGGGCTTCTCTAACGAATAATAGGGAGGTGTTTGGGCTGGAGGTAGTAGAGGGTGTGAGCTGCCTTTGAGTTTGATGAAGTAAAGGAGGAGAGTGGAGTGGAGGGGGAATAGGGAACATAATGTGCTAGAAGGAGGGAAACCAATTTGAAGGGGAGAGGATTTTTCTAAGTTAAACTACCGTAGACCAAAATTTTTAACCCCATACATGCACTCTCCACATCTGTATACGATGGCCATACAGGACACCTGACCCAGGTGTCAAATTAGCTTTGTTGTTATCATTAATCATAAGTATAGAAAGATAGAGGGAGACCCAATGGTGCAGATCAAAGTCAAAAAACTCATACCACTTAGCCGAATTGACTAAATGGCACCATAACTATTGAGCATTGTAACAATCCTGGAGGGCAAGAAATGTGGATCACTATGCTTATGGCATCAAGGACACGGAAGAACTTGCCATCTGAAGTGGAGCTCTGAACTCATTAATAATAAGAGATTTATTGAACATTAGCTAAAGGAAACAATGAATCCTCTCTGGGCCAGGCCATCTGCAAATCCATGGCTTATGCTCTTACTTTGTATTGTGCATGAACCCCATCAAAGCAATATATGCTGAAAAGGCAATGAATTTTCCAATGAAGAAAAAGGAAAAACAGCCATGGTCGTGTAAAACCGGCCATCTCCATGATTGAAAATGGTAAGAGATGCTGGCATTTCACCAAAAGCAGGTATGGGCAGTATCATTTCCCGACATCTGGAACCACAACCAGAGACCAGTCCAGAAAGTATGGGCAGTGGGAGTATATATATATATATATATAACAATAACTTTATCTTATGTGGGGTTATGTATAATAAGAAATGGAAGCAAAACATGTATATATATTCATAGACATCTAAAACTACTCAATTTTTTTTTTTTTTTGGGGTGTGGGTGGTGTTTTTGGGGTGGGGGGTCGCGTAGGCCTCCAAACTCTTAACATGGATCCGTTCCTAGAGCACAAACAACCAAAAAAATGGAAATAATCTTCCCAGATTCAAACAAGATTGAGTCTTAGTTTTTCTTCTTTTAGTCAACAAGGGCATTAATAAAAAATGGGGAAAAATAAAGAAACAAAGATTAAATTGTACACTGAACAAGGTGACAGTTTTATAATCAACATTGAAAACAGAAAATAGCATCTAAAATCGATAAGGATAGTTTTCAAATTTTGGTGCAATGTTCAAGATATTTCCAATGTCAACACCCTTCACAGGTGGGAGGAAAAGGAAAGGGAGGGTAATTGAGGGCTGGGACTTAATTATTTGGACCAAAATTCAACAATAATTTGCGGGAGAAACCCCAATGGAAAAAGACAATCCTTGTATGAAGATTTTACAAAGAAACTTTTTCTTTCAACCAGTACCTCTTGCTTTATTTCAAATCTAATACAACTGAATATCTGGGGAGTATTGCCACATGACTCAGAACCTAGTTGTTCAAAAACAAGAAATCTAATCTTGCACAACTGTCCGAAGAGGCAAAGAACTTTCAACTTCTTTAGCAGCATGAGAGTTCCTTTCTGCAACAACCTTGGACAAACCAAACATCTGAAAATGATCCAAAACCATACTTTATCAGCAGATGGTAGAGAAAGAAGATGACACAAGTTTATCTAGAAACTTTAGGCACGAACCTTCTGAACTGTTTTCTTAAAGCAAGTTTTGTGTTCATCCATTGAAGCATTGATAAACTCGTCAATGTGATCCTTCACATCCTGCAAGAAAGTGGCTTCTTCACTTTTCTTCTTTCGACATGAAGTAACAGTTGGTGTAGCTGCAACTGAGGACAACTGCTTTTCAGATTGGCTTCTTTCAGTGTCCATGCTCTACAAGATTCCAATAGCTGTACCAAGTTATGCCATGAACTCAATGATCATCAAAGGAATTTCATTGCACATTACACACAGTACACTGCTATCACAATTAACAAACTGCAATAATCATTTTGACTTTAACTTGTTATGGAGGCAGCGCTTTAAAGTAAATGGCAATAATAAATACGAAATTATATACATAAAACATACTCCACAGAGAGAGAGAGAGAATGCTGCCTACAAACATTTTAGTACAACCACAAGCCATGTCTGATGCAAATGAAAAGAAAAAAAGCTGGGTAAAACCAAGCATATTAACTTCAATGAACCAAGGACTTTCTCAAATAGTTTATTTAATGCCAAATCATATTAGCGCAAACGATGCATCAAAGGAGGCCTTGGTGGCTTCAATCTCGGGACTAAACCACTGAAAAGGAAAAAAAAAAAAGATACCAATTAGATTATTCTTGACATATCTCAAGTGAATCGATGGCTTAGGAAGTGAAACAATGTTCTTTAAATTGGTATCTCATACTATCAACCCCTACAGGCACTAAACTGAAGTTCTCAAACAAAATGATGTCACACCATCCAAGTCTATATACTTCCATAAACTGTACTAACAACTACTTTCACAGTTGCTCCAAAAATAATACCCAACACATTAGAAACCTCACATAAGCTTTAGATAATTTAACCAGAAGGTCAAACTAGCTAGATGAATAAGAAAACCATTTACATGATGCAATCAGCTATAACACAATAATTACAACATTTTAATATATCCATAGTTCTAGAGAGGCCTGACAATGTTTCTCACCAGAGGCGGAGCCCCATTGCAGCCATGTGGGGCAATGGCCCCCCATAATTTTTTTAATTTCTATATATAGTTTACATTTTTAAAAAAATTGGCCCCCTCTAAAAGAAATTATTTCATTGATTCTTATGTCTAGATGTTTAAATATTTTAATAGTCAATATGTATATACTGTATATATAAGTGTATGTGTTTTCTGTCTAATTTTGATTGTAAAACATTTATTGTTTATATATAAATATATTTATTTAAATTTTCTAATAAGTAATAACAACAAAAATTATATGACATATATATTTTTTATGTAAAATTAATTATTAAATATTGGCCCCTTCTGAAAAAATTATCTAGCTCCACCCCTGTTTATCACAAGCTTCACTAAGCTTCACTAAACAACCAAACCGCAAGAGAGGGAAAAAAAAAAAAGCACGATTAAACAAGCAACTTCCACCCATCAAGCTGCAATAACTTCAGAAATGGGGAACAATATCAACAGAATAAGAAATCATCCCACGTTTAGGACACTAAGAATGATAGTAACCGTTTATAAGAAAATAGGGATTCTTCAAAAGCCATCTATCAAATTGATCTTTTGAAGAACAACAAACTCAGTCAGGCAATTTCATACAATTCATTTTTGCATTAACAATCACAAAGAGACAGTGAAAGAAACTTTCCCACAATCAATATCACCCGCAATGTAGCTTTAAAAAAAAAAGCTTATTTTCTCACCTACACATGGTTTTAAAAATTACACCCCCTTGCCGAGCCTTTAGATCAGCTGCACTCCAAACCTTAAACATAGCACCCAACGCTTGAAATTTCGCTCTCCAAGAAACAATCACTGACTTCGTAGTCACAGTGTAACCTGCTATAAAATACTCATTAATGGACAAAACCCACCTATTTTCTTGGCCCCCTCTTTGATTCTTCAAATTTTATACCATAATTCCTATTGCAACAGGAAAACAATATATGGTACGCCATCACAACACCCCAACAAGCTCCACTCAAATACACTGAAACCCTAGACAGTTAAACCTTCAACAATCCACTGATATTAGCTCTATAAATACAACCAAACATTTCCAATACATCACTTAAAACTCCTAAATCATGAGAGTGGCATGCCTTGAAGAATCTTCTTAACATTGCTCTCAATCGTAATAAGATTCTAGTCATTCAAAGATGAGAATGAAAAAAAATAAAATTTTCCCCGCTCTTATTTGTGAACCAAAGACCAAAGATTTGGAAATTGTAACCATAACCCATGCTTATCTATTCAATAATAGAATCTTGTACTTTATCGTAGAACTAGTTAAACAGAATGGAAGAGCTACATAACAACAGTTCAGTCTTTGTACGCCATTCTCAGTCAATCTAAGCATCTAAGAATTAGGGCTCTAAAGCAAGGTTTACTAATTACAATAGAGCAGAAACAAACAAACAATTGAAACAAACACACAAGAGGACGGCAGTGAAGACTCTGACAGTGTGAGCGGCGGTTCCTCGACGGAGTGCTTCCTCAGAGTGACGAGTCAGAGAGAGAAAGAGTAAGACTGCAACTGGATGGTAATTGAGAAGAAAGATATTATTTGTACCGCTGACGGTCAGAGATCATGCCTAGTTGCCTATCATATTGAAAGGGGTGTGAACCCATTCCATAACTCATCCAATTATATATTAGACATGAATCGAAGTAACTTAACTCAATCTGGAAATATAATCATGTGTTTATTGTGGGATAAATTTTTCAGATTAAGAATAATGTGATCGACCGTATTATTTTATTTCGTTGGAAGCCATAAATTATTGAGTTAATCTATATTACCACCTACCTATATGCGTGTCTATGTGGAAGTAATATTATTATTTTGAAAAAGCAATAATTATTATTAATTATTATTAAAAAATAATCTTAATAATAATAATAATAATTTTTTATTATTAGTATAACAATTAATATTAACTATAATTATTAGTTAATATCAATAATTATTTTAAATACAACAATTAATATTATTATGTTAATATATTATGATAATAATTAATAATAATTAGTATAATAACATTAGTATAAACATATATTACTTTTATTATCTTTTTTATGTACCAAAAAGGTGACGTAGATTGCCGGTTTGATTTCTTATACATACACACTGCATTATAATATTATTAGTAATTTAAAAAATGACGATCTTTTTTAGTGGTGATCTAAATACTAGTAATCTTGTTAGATAATGTATAAAATGCCACTTAAGGTATTGTGGATTTGCTTAGCAATATTTTTTAAAATAATTAGATAAAGGCTCAAAACACCCAAATAAAGGAGGATAATAAATTACAGCAATACGATACAAAAATAAAACATAAATAACTCATATGAAGTTTGTCACAGCCCGACCTGGGCCGTGACCAGCACGTGAGGAATCCTCATTCCCATATTAGCCTCTTGCCCTCTAAGTCTCTCTATATGCATAAAATAATGCACTTTTCATTTTGAAGCCATAACTTTATTTTAAACTTTATTTAAACTTTAGATCTAAAAATATAAAACTGAAATATTTGATGTACGAAACCTTAAAGATATCTTAATCTTACTCTGAAAATCAATAAATCATGTGAACTGAATCATAATTATATCCCTAGTTTATTGCATAAACTCTAATCAAACTCTACGATTTCAAAACCATACTTATAAACAGAAAACATATACATTGTTGTTCCAAATGCTGAGACTAAGTACATAATCTGAAAGTAATACATGGCTCGAATCCTGCCTGCACATCTACTGGAGCACTCCACTCTAATAAGACTTTAATCTGAGCCTTAATCCGAAGAAAGACTCACCACTAAGTCTGCCAAAACAAAGGCTGAGCAATATTTATACCTGCAACGATGAGGAGGAAGGGAGAGTGGTGAGTCAACGGACTCAGTGAATGAACCCTCACCCGTCACCCACATGAGACAACAACAACCATATATAGATATACACGCACTGGCAAAACATTTCCAATATTTACATAACATAGCTACACTTGGGAAAACACTTTCTATGCCATAAATTCATAAACAAACATCTCTAAAATCATAATCTGTTACAAACCATTTGATATTTTTGTATATAATCTAATAGAAAATATATCTCTATATGCATAAACTCATAGAAAAACATATCTAAATTCTTACTTCAACAAGAAAATCATTTCTCATATGTATAATATCTCTTAAGTCAAATATTCTCTTAAAACATCGATAATCTCTAAAAATTATTAATACTATCTGAAAACATAAACAACAGTACACTACTAGAGAAACAGGAATCCCTACTTTATGGTTCTTCAAGAATCGAAAATGTTATGCTCTATGATCCATTGGGATCTAATATGGACACCTAAATAGGTTCCATTCTCTGCTCTATGAGATTATCCTCTCATGACAACTTGGTACCAAGGTTAACGATTGGGGTTCAGCCGTTAACTCATTGTCTATTTCTCTATAGCTACCTCTAGTCTCTAATTCAATAAGCATATTGTTTTCTCTAAATCTCTGCTATATACTCTAATCTGTATATCAAACTCTTTCATACCTAAATACTCTATTTCTTGAAATCATCGAGATAATTCATAAAGTCTCTGGATACAATCATACTCATTCTCTAGCTCTTTATAAAACCGTTTAAATATGAAAACTCTTGAAACTCGAAAAGCTCTGGACTCATACAACTCTAGCAACCTGACTTTAGCATAATTGTGACTGTGAAATCATACCCAAGGGATCACCTGCTTGCAAGCATTCCGATTTCAAACTCACAGAGTATGTATCTGACAGTTGCTACGAATCATACTAAATTCCATATTTTTTGGAATATCACAAAACTGAATTTCTAAAATCTCATTTCTCAAGATAATCTCTAGTATTGTAGTAAAACATCTCTACTCTATATTCTTTCTCAAAATATCTTAACTGATACTCTAAAATCATATTTTAAAATCTCTAGTCTTGAAACATAATTATGTCATAACTCTTGAAACATTTTGGATATGCTAAAAAAACTTATTAAATCGTATATCCTCACAGTAAAACTCTTCGCGAATATATATAAAATATTTTCATAGCACTCTATACATCAATCACGGTCCCATGATTTTCTAAATACATAATTCGTGCTATTTAAAAATCATACCCTTGTCTAGATTGCCATACTTACAAAATCATATATATATATATATATATATATATATATATATATATATATATAAAATCATAATTTCATCTCTAATGTCACACTTGACAATTATCATGCATAAAACATATTCATAATGATAAAACTATGGCTATGAAATCAAACCCACTTACCGTTTGGAGCCGAGAATATGTGGGCAGCACCAACTTGACCTCCGAGGCATGGAATGGCACCGACAACTGCCATAGAGCAATATTGACTCAAGATTAGTCTCCGCTAATCTCTAAACAACTCTAATCTAGCTCTAACAACATTGGGGGAGCACCCCTACTTGACAACAATGGAGAAAAACAACAACCCAAACCAAGAATATGAAAGAATGGAAAGAACGGAGACAAAATCTATCAACATAAACATACCTTGATGATTTGAGGGAGCTAGACTTGAATGAGATTAAGAAAAGAGGTGAGAAGAGGGTTTGAGAGTGAAGAGGAGTCGGATTTTGGGGAAGAAATCCTAAGAAAAGGGTTTTATAAGGGTGGGGGCTCTCTTGTAAGTGAAACGATGCCGTTCTGCATTATTGCTATACTGTTGACACCGCTATAGCGGTCTAGGACCGCTATAACGGTCCCTGCCCACTTATGACTGCTATAGCGGTCTCCAAAGACCCAATTTCCACGCTGCCACATACTGTGACCGCTATAGCGGTCTTGGACTGCTATAGCGGTGACAATTCACCTAAACACCCAATTCAAGGGTCTTTCATGTATCTTGGGCTTTCCTGGCCACACGGGTGGGTCCCAGGGGACCCTGGGGCAGTACAGAACTTATCCACCGCCACGTATACCTGGGGCATCACAAAGTTACAAGACAAAAGAACAAAGCATAAAAACAAAATCATGAGGTGTAGCTTGGTGGTAGCTCACCTTGTCTCTTAACCATGTGGTTGGGGGTTCAATCTTCACTCATGGGAATGGAACGCATTTCGTGGCCAACTATTTGTCTCTTTGGGAGAGCTCCCTTGGTAGTGGATACCCTGATTTCGATAAAAATTAAAAAACACACAAATAGAAAAGAGGACTATACTAAAGCAAGTGAACAACATCACAAAGAAGCTCAAAATAAAAACCAGTATTTCATTTACCTTCCATTCTAGTCTCCAGCCTCGAGCATGCTTTATCCTAATCTCCAATTCCATATGAAGGTCAATCAAATTGACAATCACAACTAGCTCAATATCATGCTCTCCAAAATCTCGAATTGAACTGAGATCCTCTATCTGATATGATAGACATGGGTACTCCATGGAGTCTAACTATCTCATCTATGTACAACAGGCATACTGGGCTGCACTGAAACTTGCCTTTACTGGCAAGAAATGCACAGATTTGGTCATCCTGTCTACGATCACCTATATTGAATCATAGCCTTTAGTGGCTCGAGGTAACCCTACTACTGTAACGCCCCGATTTTCGCTAAACTTTCATAATGACCAAATTGCCCCTGAGGTCATTTTTACCCGAAACACGGGGACGGCCGGCTTTGGCCATCCTCATAGGGTTCATATGTTATATGAAGGGGATTGTATGAGCATGAGTGCCTAACAAAGCGGGAAAACCTCATTTCTGAGATTTCTGCGTAAATGACCAAAAATACCCTGTGAATGTAATTAAGGCAGTATTAAGTTCCGTTTTGACCCGGACTTTGTTCTGAGGTTCAAAACCATGATTTTAAGGCATAAACTATGTTGGTTTAAGTCCCGGAGATCCCGGGCAACTTTTGGTAAAAATTACGGTTTTGCCCTCAAGATATTGCATTTTCGGCTTAATGAGCCGTTTAACTCCAAACCTAAGCAATATTAGGCTCTAATTAAAGGTTAATTAATTTCCATAATTAATCTAGAGCCAAAACCATCATTTAGAATTAATTGGAACCTAAAATTGCTTAGGAAAATTCAAATCTCATCATAGTCTTATTCTTTAAAAGGAAAAAGAATATGTGAATAGTGTCGAATAGTGTTTCCACTATTCATATCAACTTTTCTTTTTGAGACAAGTTGTCACACTCACATCACTAGTCCTAGAGGTGTTGACTCCCTAATCCTTCTAGACCACCTCTAAACCTAGGGATTTATGGTTTTAATTAACCTATTAGTGCACCTAAGTACCTACTTAGCAATTTTTAATCCTAAGCCTAATCTATGTCACACCAAAACACACTTCTAGAACATGGTTTAAGGAGATATTTCTCCTCCCCAAGGCTACCAAGAATGGCACCATTTTCTCTAGAAATCATCAAAAAAAAATTAGTCTATGTGTTCAAGCTATCTTGTGACATGTGTCTTGAACACTTTCAATCAATGGTCAACTTTCAAGAAAAATTGTCACTCAAGACTCAAAGAATATTTTATATGGTCAATCAAGGTTTTCAATTCATTTCTAAAATGAATTAAATTATGTCTTTCAATTCAAAAAGAATGATTTGTTTTTGTGGTCATTCAAGCTTTCTATCAAACTTTTTCAAGACAACATGTCTTACAACACATTACCTATGCTTTGGGAATTTAAGTCTAGAAAATTTTCTCTTCTTTTTGGGCATGAGGAGCACGGTTTTCTTCACCCTTGTGCAGCCCAAAATTTTGTATTTTCATGCATTTTTAAAGGTTGGAAAATAAGGTACATTCTAGCCATGCTTTAGGACATGCATAGCTAGACTTTTCACCATACTTTGAATGACCAACACCATGCTTTGAACAAAGATATTTCTTCCTCCTTGTGGCTGAAATGTGGCCGAATTCTCCCCCCAAAAAGGCCTCCAATATTCAATTCATTTCACTTCTCTATAAATAGGTAGCTTAGGGAACTTGAAGCACCTTTGTTCATTTCACTAAAGCTTTGAGTTAGAGCACTTTGAGTTCCTTTCTCTCAAGTTCAAGAGCTCATCCTCTCCAACCTCTTCATCTTCTTCACTTCCTCTCAAATCTCAAACTCTAAGGTAGGGAGCTCTTCAAGAATGCTTTCTTTTACTTTCATGATCAATGTTTATCTTGTTTGAAAGTTGTGTTGTTAGCAAGTTTTTCTCTCAAACATTTTCGGTTTCTTCTTTTCTCTTCCCTTTCATTTTCGGCCTTAAGGCCATGGTAGTGAGAGCTTGATGATGAGTGCTCTCAAAGATGAAACCATGAGTTCATCTTAAAGTGAGGCCTCTAAAGCTTGAACCTTTCTTAAGAAAAAGTTCCATCCTTTCTCCTTTTTCTTTCATTTTCGGCCTCTAGACCAAAATGAGGAGAGCTTGATGATGAGTGCTCTTTTGGGATGACCATGTGTTCATCCTAACATGAGACCTCTAAAGCTTGAGTTTTGTTTGAGAAAAGTTTCATCTTTTTCATGTCTTGGTTAAGACAAGGCTATGTTTTTCATGAAAACTCTTTTTGAGCTTTTGTTCCTTGATGTTTTCAGCCATGAAGGCTTAAAGAGCTTGGAAAAATGGTAGCTTTGTAATGAGCACTTCATGTTGGCCTTTGTCACATGATCAAACTCTAAAGTTTGAGTTTTTCCAAGAAAGGTTTCTCTTTTCAAGTCTTGGTCAAAGAATGAGTTATGTTTCTTTGATGCCTTGAAACTTTCCTTTTCTTTTTGTTAGTTTTCGGCCATGAAGGCCTCTTGGACTTGAAATATGAAGAGCTTGATGATGAGAGTTGTGTGATGATGTTTGTCACATGAACAACCTCTAAAGCTTGAGTTTTCTAAAAATAAGTTTATTATTTTCAAGTTTTGCTCAAGACATAGTTATGTTTCTCTTGGATCTTTGAAAACCCCATTTCTTTCCCTTGAGTATTCGGCCATGAAAGGCTTTGGAACTTAGAAAAATGGTAGCTTGATGATGAGGGCTTCATGTTGATGTATGTCACATGAACAAAGCTCTAGAGCATAGACTTGGTCCCTAGGCCAAGCATATTGGGTTACTTTCTTCCATGTTGGTCATGAGTTTAGTTTTCTTTTCTTGTGAGGATGAGTTATGGGTTGAAACCTTGTTTCCTTTAAAGTCTTGCAAGAGCTCTAAACAAGATATAAAAGAGGTTGCATCCACGTTTACGTTTATGCTTTGCATTAGCACGTTTATTTCTTATACCATCACTAAGACCCAAGATAATGAATGAACTTGCACAATGCACGTTTATATTTCAAGCTTTGCATCTCATTTTATATTTCAAGTCATCACTAAACTCTAAGAATAAGAATGGAGATGCATTTCATCTTTACTTTGTGCTATCACTTTATTTTCTAAAGGACTATAAAATGAAATGCATAACACGTTTATTTTATGTCATCACTTGAAACTTTAGAGCTCAAAGACTTGCCCATTCCATCTTAAGAAAAGAATTAAATCAAGGAGGTATCTCCTTGAACATCATTCGGCCATGTGGTGTAAATGGCTCTAGGATGAGTTTCATTTAACTACAAGGGCCCATAATGCATGTCTTAGAATTTTTCTAAGCTTTGATGCACTTAACCAAGGTTTTAAACATGTTTTTAAGTTTTAAATCCTTGCCAAGAGCAAGCCGAAATGGCTGCTGCCCTTGGTGTTCCATGATGAGTTTTGGCAAAATAAACTTTGATCTTACATAGTCTCGAAGTCCCAAAAAGGTTCCAAGAGAAACTAGCAAGTTATATGGTTGAAAGAAAGGTTTTTCTCATGATTTTATGCCTTAAGGATTTCGGTTCTGCCTTAGTAAATTCCAGCACCTTAAATTCTGTTTTGGGTGGTCTAAATATGTTGTAATACCTTGCCAAGCATGTGATAATTGTTCTAGACTCTTTAAAGCATTATTAGTGACTTTGTTTGCTTAATATGTGAATTCTAGAACTATAAAGAATGGCAAAATGAGTTTCTGCCCAGCCTTGATAAAATATTTAGAATCACATTAGATTATGTCTAGATGTGTGGGAGTGACTCATAATTGGCTTAGGTATTAATTATTGCACCATAGAAAAAGTCGGATGCGAGAAAGGGCTTAAAACGCATTTTCTAGAACACGTAATTCATCAAATATGAACAACTACATAAGGCTGTCCAACCATAATTAATTAGGAATTAGAACCTAATGGATTATGGTAATGAGGTTAATCAATCCCATAAATATACTAGAAAGTAATGGGAAAGTTTGAGGTTACCCGATTTAGGGATTTTTACCTTAAGGGATGATTATGCGCCTCTAAGTTTGATGATGAATTGATGTGTTAGCTCATGACGTGTATGGTGCCATGTTAACTATTATCCCTATGTGATAGCGTGTATTAACATGTCATTATTATTCTTTAAAAAGGACTTAAAGATGTCAAGGTAGTAATTATGTGTTATGCATTAATTATGTGGCATCTTAAAGAAACATGTTAAACTTAGGATGACTTAGAACATCAGAATGCAATCCTTTGAAACCACCGAATTAAGGGTGGGGACAATGTGATTCTAGCCCCCTAAACCCGTACTTAAAGTCGGGAAGTTGACTTATCCAAATGGATAAAGTCTAGATGCTAGTAACGACTAGCGTGGTATGAGCTCATAACCTAGAGATTTCTCAAAAGGGAGAAATATTAGGGCGGCCCAGTTAAGTAAAGGTTCTTATGTCACCTAAGTAACCCAGTTATATGATTTATGTTTCATGTACCAGTTATATGATTTATGTTTCATGTACTAGTTATATGATTTATGTTTCATGTACCAGTTATATGATTTATATTCCATGTACCAGTTATATGATTTATGTTCCATGTACCAGTTATATGATTTATGTTCTACGTACTAAGATACATGATTTATGTCTATGATTTTAGCATAAAGCCTATGTAACACAAGTGCCATGTTAAAAAGAACGGATTCTCGGAAAATGAGATTTTTGGAAGACTCATAATTGAACCTACGTATGTCCATTATTTTATAAATAACCCGAGATTCCTGGAGACGTATATGATGACACCTAGGATAGAAGGAAAACCCTACTGAGTTTCTTTAGTAAGAATCTCACTCCCTCTATCTTTTCCTTTCCATTACGTCTTCAGAGCGAGATGGCGACCTTCGTCCTATTCATTGACACGCCACGGTGGGAGATCCACCATGACCCGGAGCATGGGTCATTTCATTTTGAGGGCCGGTGTACTGTGCGCATCTTCATGTTTTTAGGACGGCCATTCGCACACCCCTTGTACAGTTATCGCTTCTCCCCAGCATCCCCCTATGGTGACCCCGCGATCTTTGAGCATGCACGGCCACGACATGAGAGGAACCTGCGGACCCACTCTGCCGGTTCAGCGGACGCGCCGCAGTACGTGCCATCATCGCAGCACTCAGAGGAGGACCCTTCAGAGGATTCCCCCATGGACCAGGAGGGCTCTGCCCCCACTCCGCCTCTGCGACAGATAGGCAGCGAGGAGACAGTCACTCAGCGTCGGAGGGCTTCAGTGCCCGGACCACGACCCCGACGTGGACGACACGTTCAGTCACAGGGCATGCCTGCACCTGCCGAGCTCCGCCCGTGGATTGGCTACGTTCCTCCGTACCCGTGAGTCTGCTATGGAGATTGGAGGGTAGTCCTTAGTGCACGCACGTCACATAGTATGGATGATACCTCTTTTGTGTTGAGGTTATCCACCTTAGGTTGCACATGGGTAGGGATGCTTCTTTCCAGTTCTTTTCCATGTATTCTGTTTTTCTGCCGTATTCATGTTACTATGTACTTGAAGAGTCCTGCCCTGTAGGGTAGGCATATTTTATCTATGAGGTATTTCAGTTATGATTGATGTTATGTTCGATGTTATGGTTTGGAGCCATTCGTATGTTATCGTTCCGTATACTATGATACTGACTCATAAAGTTACGCGCGGCTTCTATTTTAAGTAACGATTTCAAAAAAAAGTTGGCTCGTATTTTCGTTAAGTCTATTTTCTCAAGAAGATGAACCATGCCAGTAAGTAACGACTAATATTTGGCCTAAGTAATGCATTTAGTAGTATTGGGTTGAATATTAGGGTGTTACAACTACAAAGTCTATAGTTATCCTTTCTTACTTCCATTCTGGAATTTCTATTTGTTAAAGTAACCTTGCGGGTCTTTGGTGTTCAGCTTTAACTTGCTAACACACCAGGCACCGAGCTACATAATCACCTATGTCTTTCTTCATTCCTTCCCACCAATATAGCTGTTTAAGGTCATGGTACATTTTGCTTGACCCTAGATGTAAAGAGTATGATGTGCTATGTGATTCTTCCATCACCTTCTTCCTCAGTCCCTCTATATCAGGTACAAATAACCTATTTCCAAAGCGTAATACATATCCTGAATCTATGGTGAACTCATGACTTTCTCCTCGATCTACGTTTTCCATAAGCCTAACTAGCTTAAGGTCTTCTTTTTACTTTGCCTTAATCTGCTCTACTAGGGTTGATTGAGCCTTGATATGAGCTAGAAGAGGTCCTGATTCATTCAATTCGAATTGCTCTCTTTGCTTCTAATTTATGAATATCTTCTATTAAGGGCTACCTTACCAGTGCAATGTGAGCTAAACTGCTTATGGACTTCCTACTCACAGCATCAGCTACTACATTAACTTTGCCTAGATGAAAAGAAATCGTACAATCATAGCAACAATTCCATCCACCTCCGTTGTCTGAGATTCAGATCTTTCTGTTGGAAGATATACTTTAAGTTTTTCTGATCTGTAAAAATCTCACAAGTTGCCCATACAAGTTATGCCATTTCTAAATCATAGGTGGGATAGTTATGTTCATGCTTCTTGAGTCGCCTCAAAGCATAGGCTACCACTCGACTGTGCTGCATAAGGACACATCCCAGTCTTACCCTGGAAGCATCGCAATATACAGTAAAACCATCTGTACCTGGATGTAGTACCAATACAGGAGTAGTAGTCAAGCAGGTTTTCAGCTTCTGAAAGTTCTCCTCACAAGCATTTGACCATTGAAACTTGACATTCTTCTGGGTCAATCTGGTCAATGGTGCTGCAATCATAGAAAAGTCCTTAACAAATCGTCTATAATACCCTGCCATCCCCAAGAAGCTACAAATTTCTGATACTGTAGAAGGTCTTGGCCACTGCTGAACTGCCTCAACCTTCTTTGGATCTACCTTGATACCATCTTTGGACACTATATGGCCAAAAAATGCCACCTGTTCTAACCAAAATTCACAATTCGAGAACTTAGCATATAGTTGATGTTCCCCCAGTGTCTACAACACAATCTTAAGATAGTGCTCATACTCCCCTGTGCTCTTAGAATCTACTAAAATAGCATCAATAAAAACAATCACAAAATGATCTAGGAATGGTCTGAAAACTCTATTCATCAAATCCATGAAAGTAGTTAGGGCATTAGTTAGCCCAAAGGACATCACTAAAAACTCACAGTGTCTATAGGATGTCCTGAAGGCTGTCTTAGACACATCCTCTCCCTTGATCCTTAACTGGTGGTAACCTGATCACAGGTCAATCTTGGAAAACATTTAGCCCCCTACAATTGATCAAATAAATCATCTAAACGTGGTAGAGGATATTTATTCTTCACTGTTACCTTATTCAACTGCCAGTAATCTATACATATCCTCATGGATCTGTCTTTCTTCTTTACAAACAAAACCAGAGCACCCCAAGGGGACGTACTCGGTCAAATAAATCCCTTATCCAATAGTTCTTGCAATTGTTTCTTCAACTCCTATAACTCTGTTGGGGCCATATGGTATGGGGGTATTGAAATAGGCCTAGTTCCTGGCTCCAGCTCTATTCCAAACTCTATTTCCCTTTCAAGTGGCAAGCCTAGTAAATCTTCTAGAAACACGTCAGGGAACTCACAGACTACTGGGACTGATTCTATCGTTGGCACTGATGCTTCTATATCTCTAACTGAAGCTAAGAAACCATAGTTCCCTCTGTCCATAAGTCTTAAAGCACACATAGACGAAATCAAACTGGTTGGGACAAAACAACTGACCCCCTTAAACTCTTCAATTTCCTTTCCTGAAGCACCAAGCTTGGCAGACTTGGTATAACAATCCACCATGGCATGGCATAAAGATAACCAATCCATGCCCAAAATAACATCGAAGTCCGTCATACCCCATACATGTAAATCAACACAAGTCTCTATATCACTAACCCCGATTTCACACTTTTTGTACACTGACTGAATCAAGAAGGGTCCTCCCCCTGGTTTTTCTACTAAGAAAGGCTTCTCTATACTAGAAACCGGCCTCTCAAATCGAGTAGCAAAGAACAAAGATACATATGAATAGGAAGATCCAGAATCAGCCAAAGCAAAAGCATCAAAAGTAAAGACTTTGACAATACTTGCCACTACGTCTTTAGAGGCCGTAGTATCCTGTCGTGTCAAGGCATACAATCGGGGCTATCCTCCACTACTCTGGCCTCTACTAGCTAAACCTCTGCCACTGTAGCCTCTGTCATGAGGGCCTCTGCCTCTAGCACCACTACCAGTTGGGGTAAAAAAACCTCCCTGGGTCGCTGACTGGAAGGATTGGGCTGAAGCAGTGGAGTTTACTGACCCTTGACTGGATGTCCCCTGTTGAAATGGGCATTCCGCCCTCTTGTGGCCTTGCTGGCCATAACCATGACATACAAATATGCCGATCAGGCACTACCCCGAATGTCGTTTACCACAAGTCTGACAAATAGGGAAACTCATACCTAATCAGAATATTAACTACCTCCTCTACTCTGACTCCAGAAAACTACCGGTCGTACCGGAGTAGGATCTAAAAATGCTACCCTACTCGGCTGGGCCTACTGCTGACTTTGTCGGACAAGTCCTCTACTAGTATCGGTTCCCAAGAAAATGTACCCTGAGTCCTAGCCTTTTTACTGGACTCGAAAACAGCTCTCCTTTCTGCCAGTCCGACCTCCAACCCAATGGTAGTATCTACTACCTGAGCGTAATCCATAGTACCAACATGGGGCTGAAGGCTGAGATACATATCTTTAGGCAGTCCCTGAACAAACTGCCTAACCTTTTCAGCCTCTGTCTGCAACATGCTTGAAGCCGCCTGAGCCAGGTACGTAAACCTCTCATCGTACTCTGCTACTATCATTCCTAGGGTCATACGAAGCCTCAGGAACTCCTCTACCATCTACGCTCGCCTGATCTCAGATAAAAATCTCCTTAGGAAGGCTGCTTTGAATTCCTCCCAGGTGGGCAGCTCTAAATCGCCACGCCCCTATAGAAACTCATCATACCAAATACCTGCTTGGCCTCCCAACTAGAAGCCAGCTAACTTTGCTGCTCTCTCTGAGGAGCAATGAATAACCCTGATAATCTTCTCTATTTCTCTAAGAAATATCTGGGGGTTCTCTGTGGTGAGGCGTCCTTGGAAGGTGGGTGGATTCATCCTCCGAAAACGTTCTTGAGCGGAATCATCAAGATCTCTAACTGTGACAATACTTTCTCTATATAATCTCTGGCTCGGGCAACTTGGTATCAAGGTTAATGGATTAATTGCCGTTAACACACAGCCTATTTCTCTACAGTTACTGCTAGCTCAGTAAAAACTTCACTTCTTTTCTCTATTATTCACAGAGTCTTCTATCCTAGGGTTCAAATCTTCTCTTTATACAACAATTTATAATACCAGAGTCATATAGTTATAATATCAGTTTTACATATCAAATTCATCAAGAATTGTGCAAATTCTCAACCTCAACAATGGATATCCCATGGTTTTTGGGAAAACATGTTTTCTTATTAAAACTAGTGATTTAGAACACCATGTCTCACAAAAATCTCAGTGGTTCATAAAACAAACGCTATAATCATACGTATAACGTTATGTCTTAGGTGAAAATGAGCATAATAATTAATTTAGAAGCTACAGATGTGAACCCACTCACCTGGAATAATAGAAGTTGGTGGTTCAACTTTGACAGGGTTTCTCGGGGTAGAAATGGCATGAGTATCTACCATAGAAGTAATAGAATCTTAAATTAGCCGCTAGAATTACTAAAAACCTCAAACTCATCCCTTACATGGAGGGAGAACTCCCTTCCCTTATAGACATGGAAACCACCCCCCAAAACAAGAAGAAAGGGAAGAAAAGATGGTAAAGCTAGGAAACTACATACCTTAAAGTCTTGGGAATGAAGAATTGAAGTTATGATTGTAGGAAATAGAGGAAAATGGAGTTTAAGGGGTGAATTGTGGTTAGGAGATGATATTTTCGCACTAGAAAGGTGAGAATAGTGTAAAATGGGTGTGGGAGAATTCTAGAACCCGAAATAAGGTTTTTATAAATCTGTTGACCGCTGCAGCGCTCACTAGATTCGTTCCTTGCACCACCTTACTATTCCCTGATCGCTGCAACACTCTCCAGAATGTCCTTATTTACATTTATTAATTTTAAGTTAATGGAGTCCATTAACTTCAAAACATAAATGTAAATAAGAGAATACCCCCATTTGGATTCAAATAAAATATTAGAAAAATCAAAATCCCAACAATTCAGAATCCAAATTTTGGGTTTTAATTCAAATTCGGGAATTTTTACGATTGTATAAACTTATAGGCTAAAAACGAAAGGTCTAAGAGTTTCATAAAATTCATTAAAAATCACTCTTCAACTTATTTTTCTCTAGGAAACAATTACCGGGACTTTTGATCCCGAGAAAGTGGCTCTATTATAGAGCCCTCCAAGGACGTGTAAGATACAGACTTAGTGTAATCCAGAACCCGAAACAATAGATGAGGGTAACTAGCATTCTTTCCCATTCGAAGCAACTTTCTACGCTTTTTGTTTAAAACCAGGGTATTACACCATCATACCTGCTACACTACTGGCGAAAAAAAAATGGCAAGGCAATAATGCAGTCCATCAAGCAGTCCGTGAATGAATAGGTATGTCCTTTCCTGCTCATCTTTTATTGCTCTTCATTACTGATACTATAAAAAGGAGTTTGGTAAGAGACCGGTAAGCTTAGTCAAGTTGTAAGATAGTCCTTTTAGTTTGAGTTCTCTATGTATCAGTAATAGTTGAAGCGGTGCAAGTTTGGCTTCAGTGACAGGAAGAGGAGAGTTGCAAGGGAAAAAAAAGAGAGAGAGAGAAATATTAAAAAAAAACTTAAACGACATTGTGATAGAACAACAAATTCTAATGAGCATGTTTCAATTAGGATTTTTAATGGATATATAAGTTTAATTTTTCTATTTTTTTTGTTAATTTATTTTATTAAGTTAATATTATGATCTTTGTGTTTATTATTTCATTTTTTCATTTTGAGTACTTAGTTATTAACATATACGTATAAATTTTTCTAATTAAATTTTTCCTAGTTGTTAATTTTTTTATTGTGTTCTATTCTAATTATATTAAATTTTTCATTCTATTCTAATTAAATTATTTTTTTTCATTTTGCTTAGTTGTTATTTTTTTTTCAGTTCTGTGTTTATTATTTCATTTTTTAAGTGTAATATTTGGATTTTTAATTCATTTCATGTATAAATTTGTATATTTAAATTTTTAATTCTATTCTAATTTTTTAATATTTGTTTATCTTTTACTTGAAACAAGAAGAAATAAGGTTCGAACCTCATCATCTTTTTCTTAATCATCCACCAAAAAATGCAATTATTGAACACCTACAACATACTGATTTTTATCATATTGCGAAGCTCTAATAAAAGCTTTGGTAGAATAGCGGCAACCGAAGACGCACACCTTCCATTTTCCATAGGAAGAAATAACGATGACATTAGAAAATGTCGCCATGCAATTTGGACTCCTCATTAATCTGCACCTGTTAGTGGATTTACATCTAGCAGTATCAAACAATTGCAGCTAAAATGTTTTAGTTTGCTTAATATTGTACCTCATCCACATGTATTTAATAGAGATTCAATCAATTTAAATTGGTTGCAATAGCATATAAGAGATCTCGATACTAGAAATGATGCAGCATCAGTAGTTTTGTTACAATTTAGATTGAGCGACACGCACAACTACAAAGCAAATTGGTAGTCCTCTAATTTTGTTACAAGCATGAGCACGGAGTCGGCTGCCTTATTTAGCTCTTGTGCCAGTACCACCCAACTTTGTAATCCGCTCTTTTATCTATGCTATGTTTCTTAACAGCCTTGATTACAGCTTCCCTATTGTTAAATTCTATTCCAATAAAGAATTCGACATTGATAACAAGAGCCCCTACCAAGCACCAATATTAAACGATAAAAATAATAAGAATAATAAAAAATACATGAAAAAAACTAAGTCTATTAACATTTTTTCACACCTTAGGTAACTAGTTTTAAATTAATTCTAGAATTAGCAGTACTTACCCATGTTTTAAAATTGTGGAAACTCAGGGGCATTCATAGCTTCAAGATCTGATACATGCATGAAAGGTGGCTCATTGTTCGGATATTTCCTGGCCACCATGTTTGACATATCCTCTTCATCTGCAGCATCATTCACATCATCATCATCGCTGCTTTCATATTCTTTTTCATTACTTTTTTCCCATACTACTCTTTTTTCAAATGTGCTCGACTAATAAGCTACATTCCGAGCAACAGCTTCTTCGAATTCAACATACAATTCAATGGCATGATTTTTTGGCTAGTGCTATTGATGTATGCGAAACATCCATTGAATGCTGTTGTCATTAATGATTGGAATTGCTTGATAGTTTATGAAGCCACCAAAAATTAAGGATGGACATCTGTATTTTATAGATACCACCTTCTTTTGAGTGTTTTGATTTATAGATTGGCAAAGAGCATTCTTTGGCTCCACAAACGAGAAAGTGTATGAAATAAAAATATTTACTAGACTCTCACATGTAAAAAATACACCATTATTTGAATTTGTAAATATATAACTATTATAATATACTATTACCATAACAATACTCATTTTTCTCTCACTCAATTTTTTTTCTTTTCGATAAAAGAAGGTAGGAAAGAGCGAGGAGAACAACACTAGAAGCAAGAAGGACAGTGAAGAAAATTATTGTGAGTATAGATGAGAAAACATAACAGAATAGGGGAGAGCGAGTAAAAATTTGTGTATCTAAGGTGAGCTTAATCATATAGACAGATACAAAAAGTTGTAAATTCTCCACGAGTTGCTCGTGGAAGTCATCCTGCGACCACTCCGAAGTTGCTCTCGTGGAAGTCATCCCGTGGATGATTTAATGTTGTAGGAGATGCTTCACTTTTCATTTCGTGGAAACCATTCTCAAGGTGAATTTTTTTTTATCTTTTCTATGTGTATATAAAGTACATATTATATATAAAGTACACCAGCAAAGTTGCGTGAAGTACTTGGTATTGATTTAAGAATAGACTCGGGTAGAACAAACAACCCAGTGACATTTATCATTGATTTTGTTAGTTAAGAATCACTAGCCATGTAATCTGGCCATCTTAATTTTTTTGGTTTTAGGTACTTTATCTGCACAGCGTGGATTGCTCACCCATTTTTGCTCTACAGTAATTTACCTAAAAACATAATAAACTAATGTATTGACCAGTGCAATTCCATATGGAAATGATTGAACCCTAATTAGCACTGCTGCATGGTTGGCTATCTTGTTCACTACTTAAAATGTTGTATAGATAAGATTTTGATTGAGTGTATTCTACAGAGTGAGTGCTCAAGTTAGTACATAAAATTGTAAAATCTATGGACTTGTATATATATAATTAGAAACAATCGGTTTAGTCTTTTTCAGAATTCAAATATTATTGGTACAGGTTCTCTGACCTTTTACGATAACCTATACCTACTTGATTCTGTTGCCTCTTTCAATGAAACTTTGCATGTGAGTTCACGTGGTATTAAACGCAAATTAACCAATAAGAATTTTGCTTCACTTTGGCATAAGTGTTTAGGGCATATATCTAAACAAAGAATTGAAAAACATGTGTCAGATGGAATTCTTGATTCCCTTGATTTGACAAATTTTCAAGTTTGTATTGAGTGTATTAAGGGGAAACAAACAAACAAAAGAAGGTTAGGTGCCAACAGATCTTCAAACGTCTTAGAACTCATACATACAGATATTTGTAGACCTTTCCCTATGGCCTCATGGAATGGTCAATGATATTTCATTACGTTCATAGATGATTATTCACGTTATGGCTACCTTTACCTCATACATGAGAAATCTCAGTCATTAGACGTGTTTAAGACATTTAAGGCCGAGGTTGAAAACCAACTTGGAAAAAGTATTAAGGCCATCAGATCAGACTGTGGTGGTGAATACTACGGGCAATATGATGGATCAGGTGAACAACGTCCAGGGCCATTTGCCAAATTCCTAGAGGAATGTGGTATCGTCCCACAGTATACCATACTAGTACTCCTAGCATGAATGGTGTTGCTGAGAGACAAAATAGAACATTAAAGGATACGGTAAGAAGTATGATTAGTCATTCTATCTTACCAGAATCACTCTGGGGAGAAGCATTAAAAGCTGCAGCCTATATTCTTAATAGAGTTCCAACTAAAGCAGTGGCCAAAACTCCTTATGAATTATGGACTAGTAAAAGGCCTAGCATAAAACATTTACACATTTGGGGTTGTCCAGCTGAGGCAAGGCCTTATAGGCCAAATGAGAAGAAATTGGACTCAAGAACGGTCAGTTGCTACTTTGTTGGATATTCTGAACGATCTCGAGGGTATAAATTTTATGATCCCACTTCTAAATTAATTTTTGAGACGAGAAATGCCTATTTCTTTGAGGATATTGAGTTTGTGGGGAGAAATAAGGTTAGAGACATTGTCTTTGAAGAGGAATCTGTTCCACTTCCTATGATTGTTAATGACAACAATCAAGTACCTATTCCTAATGTTGTTCAAGAAGCAATATCAGACCTACAAAACAATGTTAAAAATTTCCCCAATCAAGATCATTACATTATTCTAGAACAACAAACTCAACAGCCTCAAGAACAAGTGCTATTAAGGAGATCCACTAGAGAAAGGAAAAGTGCAATTTCTAATGACTATATCACCTTTCTCCAAGAGCATGAGGATGACAACGGACTAGCAGAAGATAATCCAATTAACTTCCATCAAGCTGTGGAAAGTGTTAATTCTCAAAAGTGGATCAATGCCATGAATGAAGAAATTAAGTCAATGAAAGACAATAATGTTTGGGAACTTGTCCCATTGCCTGAAGGTACGAAACCCATTGGTTGCAAATGGATATTTAAAACCAAAAAGGATTCAAAGGGTAATATGGAAATGTATAAAGCACGTCTTGTTGCAAAAGGCTTCATTCAAATATAAGGTATTAATTATAAAGAGACTTTCTCTTCGGTTTCATCGAAAGACTCCTTTAGGACAATTATGGCATTAGTGGCACATTTTGATTTAGAGTTAAACAGATGGATATAAAGACTGCGTTTCTCAATGGTGACATTGATGAGACAATTTATATGGTGCGGCCAAAAAACTGTGTCTGTAGATACAGAGAATATGGTTTGCAAATTAAAAAAAAAAAATCCATCTATGGGTTAAAACAAGCTTCCCATCAATGGTATTATAAATTTTATCCGGTTATTATTTGATTTGGATTTGAGATAAATATGGTTGATGATTGCATATACCACAAGTTCAGTGGGAGTAAACATATTTTCCTTGTTTTATATGTTGATGACATACTGCTTGCCAGCAATGACATAGGTTTATTGCAAGAAACGAAGAAATTTCTATCAGCACAATTTGAAATGAAAGATCTTGGGGAAGCTTCTTTTGTATTTGGGATTCAGATACATCGAGATCATTCTTGAGGTATTCTTGGATTATCACAAAAGGGCTACATTGAAAAAGTACTTAAAAGGTTTGGTATGCAGAACTGCAAACCAGGAGACACCCCTGTTGCTAAAGGAGACAAGTTTAGTTTCAACCAATGCCCTAAGAATGATTTTGAAACTAAAGAAATGCAAAAGATTCCTTATGCCTTAGCAGTGGGAAGTCTAATGTATGCCTAGGTTTGTACGCATCCAGACATTGCGTATATTGTTGGGGTGCTAGGCAGGTATTTAAGCAATTCGGGAATGGATCATTAGGTAGCAGCCAAACGGGTCTTTCGATATCTCCAGAGAACAAAGCATTACATGCTCACATACAGAAAGTCAGATAAGTTAGAGATCAATGGGTATTCAAACTCTGACTTTGCAGGATACCGAGATAATCATAGATCCACTTCAGGCTATATTTACATGCTTGCTGGAGGAGCAATCTCTTGGAAAAGTGCTAAGCAGACACTTATTGCTTCTTCCACCATGGCAGCTGAATTTATAGCTTGTTATGAAGCATCCAATCATGCAATATGGCTGTGAAATTTTGTTACAGGGCTGCGAACTGTGGATGGAATTAAAAGACCTCTTAAGCTATTTGGTGACAATAAGTCTGCAATCTTGTATTCTAACAACAACAGGAGCTCGACAAAGTCCAAGTATATAGACATAAAGTTCCTAGTTGTTAAAGAAAGAGTTTAGAATGGTCAAGTTTTTATAGAGCATATTGGCACAAATTCCATGATTGCAGATCCGCTCACAAAAGGTTTACCGCCCAAGGTCTTTCATGAGCACATTGCTCATATTGGTGTGATATCATTTGATGATATGTTGTACTAGTGGGAGTACGCTTTTAAGTGCTCATTTAGTGGGAGTACGGATTTAAATTCTCATTTAGTTAAGTGAAAAACTCTATGTTTATGGATTTCTTTTTTGCAGAAATAAGATATTTAGTTTTAATTACTTTTACTCCGACTCATTGTATGATCTCATAAAGAATTAGGTTGGACTAATTGGAAATAGGCATGTTGGATCACATTGCATGTAATTTCCATGCTACACATCCATACTTGATCTATGTCATTTGGTTGTGTTGATATATGTGACCATAGATGGACTTAGTTACGATACATGTAATGAAAGTTGCCTTGATATATTCACATAATTGATGGACGAGATTGTTGGGAGATGTTTTGATCATAATAACAAATTTAGCGCTCAAAAGTTATAGTTTAATATACAATTTGTGTATATATATGTACGTCTAAATGGGAGATTGTAAAATCTATGGACTTGTATATATATAACTATATATTGTGCTATTAATTATCAAAAAAAAAAATATTGTGCTATTATAAAGTTTGGTCCAAATTAAAGTGATCTAATAAGGATAAGTTAATGGGCTCAAATCATCTCATTATGTGTGGGTTTATTATGTGTAAATACCATGATTACCCAATTACTAATTTTATGATAGGTTGAATTAGAAACTAGGGTTAATAGAGATATAAAAGATTATGGTCCCCAAGTTATACGTATGTATCTTTTCGTGACATCTCATCATTAGAAAAGAGAGCTGTCATTTCCAGCATACGTATCAACTTTGAAGGCCAAGAACCACATACCCAAACTTCAGTCGTTTCCTATGGATTCAGTTACGCTTCCACTATTAGCCTATTTGTTTTTTTGATGATTTAACATGGATGATCTTGGGATTATAAAGACCTTATTTTCTATCAAAAATTGCATAAATGCGTCATCTTGATCCATGAAATTTAAAAATTAATATTTTAATTCTTAAAATTATAAAATATTAATCAAGTTAATCTTTGACTCCATTTTATATTTTTTTCCTTCATGTTTTGCTAATTTGTCACGTTAAATTCCATATAAGTGATAAATTGATATTTTACTTGACAAGAGAAGTGATATAATTCAATAAGAGGTTTAATTTTATAACATATTTAAAGTATATCAACAATAATATTTATATGCTAAATTTATATTATAGTCTATAATTATACTTATCTTCATGCAACTTAATTAGTAAAGGCAAAGTAAGTTTTTATTTTATTTGTGACAAGTCAATTAATGTGAAATATCAGCAATAAAAGTTACAAAATAATAACAAAAATAGGATCAATGGCTTATATGACTTATATTTTATAATATCATAAGGTAACAAATTAATTTTAAATCAGAGGTACCAAAATAAACGACGCATGCAATTTCATAAACAGCACTCGCATTGTAAAACATTGGATCAAGGTTAAAATCTTGTTTAAAATACACAGACTGTCCTTTATTCGTGATACTTCTGCGGCCAAGTAAAAGTGATCCATGGCAGATCTTTTTCTCGACAAAGAAACCATTGTCCCCATATTTTTCCAAGTGTCCATATATGTATGATATGTCCCACTCAACGAGCTCCTTGAAGCTCCACCACGAGACACCCATCCTCAACACGGACGCTAAAAAGAACACATCTTTTCACTTCCAGCCACCAAAGCCCACAACTCCATTTCTCCCTCAAAAACCCAACCAACCAAAATCCTAACCGTCTCCTTGCAACTCTCTTCATACGCTTTTCCTTTGATAAATTAATTGATTGATACCAAACCTTCACTCGCTTCTTATTCATTACCAATAATGGCTTGTTCATTGCAAGCAACCTTAGCAGCCAACACCTGTGCCTTCTCTGCCACCAGGTTCTCCATCAAGCAGCAAAGAGCCACTAACAGAAGTTCCTATTCGTTCACCGTGAGAGCTTCTTCTGATGACACTGACTGTAATGAAGAAGAGTGTGCCCCGGACAAGGAAGTGAGTTCATTGGTCTCTTACCCATTTTTCTAGTTTGCGGTTTGCATTGTTATTTTTTTTTTTAATATTTTTGGCATAATTTTATTGTCAAGACGGCTGTCATATGTAGAGTCTGAAAGGAGAGTACATATCTATAAAATGTCATTATATGCTGGTGTTAAGTTTTGCTTCAGATTGATATGCATTTTTCAGATATGATGACATCTTTCAATAATACTAACATTTGTTATTGTTATCTCTTTTTGTATGAATATAGATTCAAACAACTGGCTCATTCGTAAATTGGAGGATTTTTATGTTGTTTGCTCACGGCAAGTTCTATGAATAGCTTGATTGTTATTTCGAAGAGCCTGTGTTGCGAAAACTTTTGTTTCCTGGGAAATTTCAGGAATTGAATGACTTAGCTGAATTTGATTGTGCATAAGCATTTTTTAATGACAGACAGTAAGTTTTCTCTGGTGGTCTATGTGTGAGTTTATGCTTTAGTTGAGCATTTGGGTGGAGCATTGTTGCTCCAGGATGGACAGAGGTTTTTAATTTTGATCAACTTCGACCTACGTATGCCAGGAGATGTATGCATTGATATTAAAGAAAAATATATATGTTTCCTTTTAGTTTTTGGCCCTTTCTCTACAAAACTGGTTTGTTTGTTACCAAAGTTTGTTCCCTTTTGATTTCGTCTATTTTATTTAAAATACAACACTGTGACACAATTTGATCATATAGCCAACTCTACTCAGTGGGAGAACCCTGCTTAGTGTTTGTTACCGGTTGCTGTTCAGTTTCGTCTATTTTCCAATGTGTTTCCAATCATTGTGCCATTTTGTCGTTGGCCTGACTTTAATCAGTATGACCTCTACACATAACACATTCGTGGATAAACAAAGGCAAAAGCTATATCTCCATTTGTGTAGTTTCTGCATTCATTTATAGAGAAATAAAGCTAACTCTCTTTTGATGGTGATTTAGGTTGGGAAGGTCAGTGTAGAATGGTTAGCAGGGGAGAAGACTAAAGTATTAGGTACATTTCCACCTCGTCGTAGGCAGGGTTGGACGGGCTATGTTGAGAAGGACACTGCTGGGCAGACCAACATATATTCAGTTGAGGTTCGTATTTTTCTTTTTCTGTCTAATTAATCTGCATTGTTTTGGATTGTTTCCTTTGGTCTTCTTTATATTTTTTCTTTCAATTTGTCCAGGTTTAACATTTATTTTGTGGAGCATCTAAATTGTACGAAACCTTGCTAATGTAATAGGAGTACTAGGTACATAATTGTAACTAGAGTTGTGTTATTTGTACTCACAATACATGAGACACCGTGCCGATTCACATCTCATCCACCGTCGAATAGAGTGTGGATCTCATTCAAGTAGGGTCCACATCTAATCTAATGGTAGATGAGATATGAGTCAGCACGGTGTCCCATACCTTGTGAGTACAAATAACATTTTTCTTGTAACTATCTTGTTAATGTGATAGAAGTCAATTTTGGGCTAAGTTGCTTAGATTGGCAGCTAGTGTTAAATTGAGGAATAACCTTGCTTCCCTTAACTAAAACCACTGGGAAGTCCAAGGGTGCTTGGTTTTGGTGTTCATATTCTATTTTCCTTTCATGCATTTTTATTTTTTGTAGGATTTTGTGAAGGAAACAGTCCTTCACAGAATATTGAAAACAGGAAATACTGAAAATGAAAATAGAAACCAAATAGGTCCTTATCTAATTTGATTATTTTATCGGCATTGGGAAGTTGTGATAAAGGGAATTGTTTTTAAGAGAGAAAGGGTTTCCTATAAGTGATGGGAGAGGAAAATAATCAAAATGACATCTTCAGCCTGTAGATGCTAACATTTTCTTGTGGTATTAGATGTTTGCCTAACACCTTATGACCTTTCCAGCCAGTCGTTTATGTGGCAGAAAGTGCAATAAGTTCAGGAAGCGCTGGTTCTTCATCTGATGGTGCTGAGAAGACAGCAGCAACTGTTGCAGGCCTTGCCCTGATCTCAGTTGCTGCAGCATCATTAATATTACTTCTAGTGGGTAAGAACCCTCCGCAGATCCAGACAGCTGAATACTCCGGCCCATCACTTAGTTACTACATCAACAAGTTCAAGCCACCGGTGGAAATTGTTCCAGCGTCTGCGACTCGGGGGACTGAATCATCATCATCTGTGCAACCCGAAACCTTGCCTCCTCCAGAAGCTTCACAAGGTGAAGTTGAATCTCAAATTCAGCTGGAGACCTCAAGTGTAAACAATATATCATAGAGGATTACGTTATCTGATTGGTTTTGCTTTAAGAGCATCCAGAGAAGTTTATTTTGTGTCAAGAGTAATGGATGGAAATGTTTTTCCTAAACATCGTGCATGGTTTGCTACCAACCGAAAGAGTGATTATCTTTTGCACGGTATAGAGAGATGATATTGGTGATCAAAACTTAATTAATGGTTAACCCCTGATTTGTTTCAATTTTATATGATCTTCCAAATAATGACGCCACATTTTAAAATTTAATCATGTTCTATGGGTTTAAAGGGTTTTTCGAAGCATGTTTAAGATCCCTATTGGCAATGGTCATCAGTTCTACGATGCATGTAAATTTAAATTTTTAATAAAAAATGAATTGGAAAATATCAGATAGCTAAAATCTTTTGCTAGAATTGGATCGAATTGCTCAGTGTGACTGTGTTTATGATTTTAGTTTAAATATGTCTTGGTTCAATAACTTCTATAAAGTTTTTTTGGTTTAGGTGAAAGAAAATTTTGATCATAAATAATGGCACTTACAAATCGAAGAATATATTATAAATTTATAAAGTTAATTAGTTGAACTAATTGAACAATAACCCAAAGAGGTCACTGGTTTAATCTGCAGTGTAGTTTTTGAATTAGTTAATATGGTTATTGATTATCGGATGGAAGAGTGGTTTTTATCACTTTATTTTATTAAACAATCACCATTTGGATGGAAGACTGATTTTTATTTATTTTATCAAGCAGTCATCATACCCCACTGAATTTTATTAAAATTTTAGCTCCCTTTTTTTTATAGTTATGTGTTAGCATCAAATATGCTTAGCATAGTCGAGTCTGGATTTTAGTTGAAGCTTAGTTGTTAACTAATTTTCAAAATAGCGAATCACGAAACCTAGCGCAAATGCTTCTGGCGATGGATACCTTGATTTATTGAAAAAGAAAATTCAAAATAGTCATTGCTGTGTCAGTTGATTTGGGTAATTAGGTGTGGGAAGATTGAATGGTTATTTAGCCAATGTTGATTACAACTGGGGATGAAAATTCATAACAAGATAGGTAGTGGGGTAAAAACAATTTGAGTTTAACCCAATGTTTAACATAATTTTTTCTCTTATTGTGGGATCAGTCCAATAAAATAATATGGACAAAAATATATATAGATGTACTCGGATGAAAATTCTCAAATGTTTTTAAGGGCACATGCCCCCAACCTCCACTAAGTTGATCTATCTCTACCCTTGAAGCTTTATATATCCACTGTAAAAGAGTCCATTGGCTACTTGTTAGCCAAGGCTGGCAAGGATGGAACCGGAAGAATTGTGTATTATCTTAGTTGAATATCAAATGATGTTGAGTGAAGACGTACTCCAAGTAAAAAGTAATGGAGTTAAATCCAATTTTGGTCCCCATAAACATAGAGCGCATTTGACTAATTCAGTGATCAAATGTGATGAGCATTGTATTTTTGGGACCAAAAAAAGGTGTTACACAAAAGTTAATTTACTAAATGCATATACCAAGTTGTTTATAAAGTTGTTAAAACATACAAACAAAAAAAGAGGATTTTTGGGTAATGTTGGAAATACTATTGACTGACCATCAATCTTGATTGCTTTGCAAATGCATAAAGGTGTCAACCCTATCAATGTCTTGGATCTATACAAAAGGTTCCAACCAATGAATTGCATGCCATCATTAAGCCATGATCTTTAAGGGTTGGACTATCGATCAGACGAAAAGATTACCGTCCTTCATCTAAACATCATTGCTTTATAATACTAGACTTTCTTAAAATAATATCCCTAGTCTTTGTACTATATCAAATAGTTATTTTGAAAGTATTAGCCATAAAAGTTTTCTTTTTGATAGAATGCTCAATTGGATTTTGGAGACTTTTTATTACAGTGTGAATTTTATTACACTTTTATATGGTATGAGGAAAGATTGGAAAAGTATAGAAGCTCTATAGATCCATAATTTTTAATTTGTTGTATGAAAAGAAAGATCCAGCTCCCACTTTTGCAAAGACCCCCTGATTTATTGTTTAATTTGCTAAATGGCATCAATAGGACAAGTGATCATATTTTTTTTTGAAAATATTAGACAATACAATAGTATATTTTTGTTCACTTCTATTGGGGGGCAAAGTTGAAACTTCTCTTAACAATGGCCAAGTACCTCTACAGTTTATTCTACATGGGCAGAACTTTCATAAAATAGGCTCTTTGCTTCCAATTGATGGTCGTCTACCAAAATTTTCACAGATTTATATATATGATACTTAGATAAGATATCAAATAGAATGACTCATTTTAGATACATTTTTTTTTTATATATTTACTCATTTCGTTAACTATAAACCTCTCTTAAAAATGAATTCATACATTAGATCTCTACAAAGCATGTTTAATCAAATTGTTATTTGTTTCCAGTATTGGACTACAAACTTCAAATTTGGACATAACTTTAGCAGAGGAGTTAAGGGACATGATTGATCAACAAAACTTTTGGCATAAACTTTTAGAAGGTTGTGAGATTTTATAAATCATGAACCTTCTTCTAATATTTGTTTGAGGCTGTTTCGAAGTAGATCTTGAGATGCAAGAAATTATAATATCCCATCTATTGATGAAGTTGCTGCTCTAAAAGTTGGGGATTTTGATGCTTCTAATCAAGGGAGGGATATCATTGTCAAAAAAGATGATGGTCAATTGCAAAGAATTTATGAGACTCACACTGCTTTCATCCCTCTTCAATACCCAATGTTATTTCCATTTGGAGAAGACGGATACCAAGAGAACATCCCTTTAAGAGATTTTATCATGATACCAAGAGAACATCCCTTTAAGAGATTTTATCATGAACAACAATAGTTTCAAAAGAGTTGGAGTAACATTGAGGGAGTTTATTGCATTCAGGGTATAAGAGAGACAATTAGAGCATGGAAATATCTTATAGTCTCAAAGATTGTTCTAGATGCCTACATGAGGATTGAAGTGCAAAGAATCTAGTGGGTGAGTGCAAAGAATCTAGTGGGTGAGATTAAATCAAAATGTGAATAGGTCTGACAACATTTTGAGTAGCTTAGAAGAGGCTATTACGAAAGGTGAAACAGATCTAGCGAGCTTAAGAATGGGCATTATTCTACCATCCTCTTTTACTGGGGGATGAGGTACATGTTTAACAATTGTCAGGATGCAATGACTATTTGTAAAAGGAATGGATGTCTCGATTTATTAGTTACAATTATGTAATATCTCAAGTTCACGTATTCTTAGTTAAGTCTAGTATTGCCTTAGGATTCTCTGGAACCTACTCATGTTGACTGGGAAGGCTCTGGATGCTCGAAGGACCGTTAGCACACAGAGCAGGTGTTTCTAACATCGCTATAGCGGTCCAGTACCGTAATGGGGATGGTAGAGAGCAAAGGCGCCCTTCTTGCCAAGTGGATGACCGCTATAATGGTCAGGTGTGTGTATTTCTGGGTGTTGAGGCCTCTCAACTGCTATAGCGATCACATACTACTATCGCAGTACCCCCTGGTTCCAGAACAGTACAAAATGATATAGTTTCGTTTAAGTGAAATCTCACCCCTATAAATACCTTTCCACTCGGTTTTTCCCCTACATTTTTGAAAACCCTAAGCTCCCAACACCCTTCTATCCTCCTCATGTCACGATCCGACTGGGAAATGTGACTGGCACGTGAGGAACCCATTTCCACATAAGTCTCGTGACCTCTGAGTCTCTCTATATACAAAGTTTAATAATAGAATCTATTTCTAAAACATAATTTCATCTATAAAATAAATCTCTTTCTCTTGAAAACTAGATCATCATGAAAAATAATTTCATAAACCGACTCTGAATTTGTCTCTGTAATACAAAACATAATGAGTTGCTCTCTATACAAAAGTAAACTATATTCATGTCATGATCCAAAACATGCAAATAACTCTATGGTCTAGGACCTTACCGCATTGACACTGGGGCACTCTAAGAACAATAAAAGGGTGCTTTACTCTAAAGTAAGGCTCACCAACTAGCATCTCTACTACTAGAGAGGGGTGGCCTCAGAAGGACTTGCAACAGGTACTAAATCTATAATGGGAGAAAGGAGAGGGGTGAGTTTCATCTAAAACTCAGTGATTGAATTCTCTCCTGTAACTCTCTTCATGGAACGGCAACAATAGGATACATGAAATCATAATAATAATAATAACACAAGCTCCCAAGCATTTTTCATAATTACATATACATGTTGAATCAATCATAACTTTCGTTTGTATCATAAGTACCAGTTCTCTGAACATGATACTTATATACATAATTATAATAGCTATTTCTAATAATTGAAAAGTAGTGCTCAGTTCTTGGTGAACATGAGCTTCTGTCTATAATCTTACGGTCCCTGACGAACTACATCCCTAGCGGATAAGCTGCAGGACCTAACTAGGTCCCATTTTCTTTGGTTTCTAAAAGCCTGGCTTCATGGCTGTTTAATGGTTTGCCTGCATGGTTGTTTAAGAGGTTGTCCCCATGGTTGTTTAAAGGATTGCCTCCATGGCTATTTAAAGGGATTGCCTCCATGGTCGCTTGGTACGCTGCCTCCTTGGCTGTTAGATGTACCAAAGCTAACTACTTTCTAAACATGAATTGTAACTCTGTTTAATAAACCTCATCATACATAACTCAACTGAAAATAAATAAAATCAAAAAATTGAAATTCCATATTTCTTAGTTTCATGAAAACTCTTAAAAACTCTTAATATTCTAAGAGCTCTAGATTCATATAACTCTAACAGTCTGGCCTTAGTATAATTGTGGCCATGAAATCATGTCCAAGGGATCACCCATTTGTAGATATTGTGATTTCTAAAGCCCACAGAGTATTTTGCTGCCAACTGCTAAGAATCATAGAAAGCTCTGTGATTTAAAATCTTTTTGACTAAATTTCTCAATAATATCTCAAGCTAGCATATTTTTCATAACTAGATAATTCTAATATCATACCTCGGAACGGATAGGGTTCTAAATCATGAAAACTCTAAAATTATAATAACATAGATTTTCAAAATATAAAGCTCTATATATTTATTTTCTCTATTCTCTGGTTTAAACTATATCATATATACATACTCTACTCTTGAAATCATCATGGAAATTCATAAATCTCTAATATAATCATATTTATAATCTATCTCTTTATTAAAAGTTATTTTCAATGTTCTAAAAACTAGACCGAATTGCCTGGTCGGATCAGTTGAACCGAAAAACGGCCTGCTAACTTGTCTGGGTTATGCTTGAAAATCGTGATACAAAGATCCGCTAGAGAACCGGTAAGAACTGCTGGAACCAGCCAACCAAGCAAATCGGCCTAGTATGTGTGGTTAGACAATTTTTTTTAAAAAAAAAAAAATTTTGCGCAACATGTGTCTTTTTATTTTATTTTTTTAAAAAAAAAGAAAAAACCGAACAGTGTCTTTTTTTTTCCATTTTCCTTTTCTGATCTGATTTGGGAAATTGTAAGGAAACCAAGCCTAGTTCCCTTTCTTCCTAGTTGGAACGGTGAGAAGTGGAGGAGCAATGCTGCCATCATCCGCCACGAGCGATGTGACCACCGTGCCGCCTGCCTCACCATCGCCGTCAACTCTTCTACCTGCATCAGGGTCTGTATTTGCTTCTGCGTTGCGATCTGCATCTACATATACTTCTCCTTTCGGCGTCGCGATCTGCATCTGCTTCTGCTTCTGCTTCCTTCGAAATATGCTTCTGTGTCACTTCAAGTGCTTTTGCGTTTAAATCCCAACCCTTTATTATTTTCGTCACAACTCAGGACCCCAACCCTTTAGAGTTCTAAATTTGGTACTTTCACATGTGTCGCTTACTTATTAAATTTTGTTTATTAAACACTTGTTTCTGAATATGGGCTTTTGGACCAAAACATTTTGTTTTTGTATTAGCTTATAACTTATCTTCCAGAAAAAAAAATAAGAAAAAAATATCTTAAGTTGATTTATTTTCATTCAGATTATTTTTTATAATAAAAATGTTACTTATAAATATAATTTTATAATTTTTTATTATATTTTATAACATATTTCATTTTATGTTTCTATATATTTATATAAATATATATTTTATTATATACCGGATATATTCTGGTTAAACCCCCAGTTGAACCTCTAAACCTCTAAACTATTACTTTGTCCGGTTCAATGTCCAGTCCAGTTTTTAGAACCTTGGTTATTTTAGCAACAAATGGTCCATTGAGTCTCTTAAAATATATAATTCATGCTCTTCAAAAATCATAATCTCTTAAACTTGACAAAACTAATAATAATTTGTAATCTCTTTAGAATCATCTCTAAAAGCATGCAATAATGCGACAATGTAAGAAAAATAGCTCTAATTGTAACACCCTCCTAACTACCATGTTTAACTCGAGCGTTAACATAGTAATTAGAAAAGTATTACTTACATTCATAATCTATAGTAGTCGAAAGAAAGGAAATCAAATGATTTAGACACATATATCACCAAATTCGTATATACATATATGAACATCATTTTTAAGTTTGCAATATGTACATTGTACTGATACTACACTGGTTAACTTTTAAGCTAATCAGGAACTTAGTTCACAAAAGAAAGGAACACCTTCAGTACCTAATTTAACCTGCTCAAAGTTGAGGTCCAGCAAAATTTTATAAAAATAGAAATGGACCTCACAACATTTAATAAGATCAATTTGCAGGTTAGCGGGTCACTAATACTACACTACCACTATATACATATCAGGAGTCCCTGAAGATCTCACGTCTTACTAGATGAAACCATTGGCCATCGGTATGATAGCCTCACCTCCACCCGAGGCATCAGGACCCTCCGATGGGTCTGAGTTTGAAGACGAGGATGAAGAGGGATCATTTGCTAGAGGGGGCGTTGGTGGTGCAGGTGGGACATCAAATATCACTGGGTGTGCCAAGTGGAGAGGCACTGTGATACCTAGTATATACGTGGCAGTGGACAAGTTTCATTTTGCCCCAGGGTCCCCTAGGACCCACCCGTGTTGTCGGAGAGGCCCCGGGATGCCCGGAGGACCTTTAGTGCAGCTGATGTAACGCCCCAATTTTTACTGCTATGTAAAAATTACCAAAATGCCCCTAGGTAATTTTTACACGTAATTCGAAGTCAAATAATCCTTAATAAAGGAATATGACATTAGAGAAACATCATAGGAAGACTTGATTAGCGATTCGTGTGAAAGTTGCAAACCCCGATTTTTCTGTACGTGTAAAATGACCAAAATGCCCTTGAGGTCATTTTTACCTAGAAATCAAGGATAACCAATCTAAATTATCTTTGAGGGGTTAATTTTACGCCCGATGGGGATTATATGTGCCTTAGAGGTAAAAATCTCAATTCTCAATTTTTATCGTAAGTAAAATTACCGTTTTACCCCTACAATAATTTTTCATGAAATTATATAATTTTTGAATTCGGTTTTCACCCACAGGTTCAAAATGGCTATTTTAAGTATGATTTGAGATTGTCCAATATTTACAGGGAGTTTTTACGTAAAATTACCTTTCTACCCCTAGTTGTGGTAAATAGGTTTACTTGTGTAATTAAGATAGCATTAAAACTCTATTTGAACTCAAATTGATTTTATTCATTAACCTTGAGTTTAAAATTAATTATCCAAGGTTAAAAATAATTACTGAGGTAATTAGAGTCTAAAATCACCTACGATAAAATTAAATTATCTTTCCTTAATTATGAAAGCTCATAAAATTAGTGATAATTGAGATCAAAGTTAAGATTTCGGTTTAGATAAAATATTGTACATTTACATTTTCTTATCCTAAGTTTAGAACCTATGTTACAAAGTGATTTTTACTCATTTGAAATTAACCTCATTTAGTAGTATATGATTTCTCTTTTTACCTTATCTTGTATTGTCCTAAACAGTTAACCTTTTACCATTTTCACTAATCTATCAATTCCTAATCTTTTACCTAAGTAAATACACATCTAATACATGATTTACCACTTGTAAAACATTACCAATCTGATCCTAAAGGAATCAGAAACCAGTGGCCAACTTGTCTCTTTTTCACCATATTTTAATTATTTTTCCAACAAAGAAACATATCCAACCATAACACCATAGCTTTAGCTTTCTTTTGCATTATTTTTGGTTATGTTTATTCAAAAGAAAACCCACCCATTTCAGCCATGATGTGATCAGTAACAATGTCTCCCATTAGCATAATATTTTAGTGTTTTCATCCATTATGCATGAACCAAATTATTACAAGAATAAAAGCATTCTTTTTCCATGTTTTCTTTAATTGAAAATGAACTAAAAACTCCATTTTTACAGCCACAAAGCAACTGCCATACAGCCCTCCTTGGCCTATAAATATGAGCTCTTCCATTGCCTAAATGCATACACAAATATTCCTAGCCTTAGCATTTTCTTACTTGATAGTTTTCTTACTCAAAGTTTGCTCAAAGTTCTCTAATTCTCTCAATACTTCAAGTTTTCTTCTTCTTCCTCATTCACACTCAAGAGACTCCATTCCCAACCTCTAATCAAGTTCTAAACCTCAAGCATACACATTCCAACCATAAATCAACTCCTAAACACATAACCTTCCCATTATCAAACACAAAAACACAAGAAAAATCCTTCCTCCATTTGCTCTAATCTTGGCTTAATTTCAAGGACATATCAAGGACATATTTTCTTCTCCTAACTTCTCTAAAGATCAAGCATTATCTTTTGATAACAAAAAACAACTTGGTAGAGATTTTATTTCATGTTCTTTCTCTTGTTCTTTCTTTATATTTTTGATTTTTATGATTTGATTATGACCATGGCTTGATGATGAGGAATCATGGTGGTGGTTGTGAATCCATCATTTAAATGAACTCTAAAGCCCAAGGTTTAATTCTTGATGTTAAAAGATTAATAAAGGAATTACTAAGTTTTGAGTTTTAAGCTTAACAAGATATAAAAATGAACTAGCATCCATATTTATGTTTCAAGTTCTTGCACATCATATTTAAATTTCAAGCCTTGCATAATCATATTTAATTTCAAGTTCATCATCTTAAATCTTGAAGATAATAATATGAATTTGCATTCTCATGTTTAAATTTCAAGTAATGCATTTTATGTTTCAAGTTATCACTAAACTTTGAAGATCTAAAAATAAACTTGCATCTTCATATTTATATTTGAAGTATTACATATCATGTTTATATTTCCAAGTTATCACCTTATAATGATAAAGATTACAAATGGATTGCATAGCATATCTATGATTCTTGCTATCACCTAAATCTCTAAAAGCTCAAAACTTACCTCTTTAATCTTAAATAGGAATTCTTATACTTAAATTAAGTTAATTTCAGCCTCTTGATGTTATTGGTATTAAGATTCGTTTATTTTATTTTTAAGGCTTTGATCTTGTCTTTAAATTACTTAAATAATTCTTGTTAGAGTTAGAAATCCAAAGATGTTAAAGATTGTGCTTTTCTCAAGCTTTTTGATTTAAAAATTATGTTACTGACTTGACTTAAATAAAATGGTTAGAATACTATTTTATAAGGTTTGAATGTGTATAAATTACTTATAATTGATGTAAGAATTGTTTTTAGCACTTTTGAGATAAACTAATAATTAGAAAGGATCAAAATCGTAATTTTATAAAGCTTTAGACAATGAATTTTCTGGATTAATTCCTCACTAATTTGATACTGATCTTATGGTTTATATACATTAGAATTATTAGTATTTGATGTATAAATTGTTTTTGGTATCTTAGAGGTTAAAAAGAATAATTACAAGTATTAGTTTTGATCGATTCATAAAATGCGAAAAGTTGTGTCCTAAACTATCAATTATGTAATTTTTTGATTCAAAGGATTTTAATTAGAGTAAATAATAATATCTGATGTGTATATGTGTTTAGAATACTATTTATGATGTTTAGAGAAAGTTTTAGAAGTATTGGCTTTTTAAGTGTTAAAAATAAGTAACTTTGTACTTTGACCCCTAAAATATGTTAAATTTAGTCTATGGCCCTAAAAGGTTTTTATGATGAGTTTGAATGATTTCTAATAGTTATATATCTCTTGAAATATATTGGTTAAAGTTAAAGATCTTTAATTTATGAGTAGATGTTAAAAAGGGGTAATTATGTTTTGACCCGTAACCTTTGAGAATTGTGATTTGACCCTTTGGGACTTAAACACAAATATTGATAATTTGATGAGATGAATATGATTGATATCTTGTGATGGCGATATTCATATATTGAGATTTATATAGGATATATGCAATGAAATATGATGCATGTTTATGTGATTTGATTTATGGCATGTTACGGTTATGTCTTATTCATTGAGATGCATAAGTTCATGAAGTTTATGAGTATGAAATATTAGTGATGAGTTATTCATGTTTGCATCTCTATATATCATGCCAAGATTTAAAGTGACATAAAACACATGGAAATGATCCTCTAGACTCCCCGAATTAAAGGTTATGGAGGTGATCCGAATAGGAAGTGATCCTTTGGACTCCTCGAATTAAAGGTTATGAAAGGTGATCCTAATGCCCCCTATCCCGTACCTTAAGAGTCGGGAATTTAACTTATCAAAAGGGATAAGATTACGCTAGTGACGACTAGTGAGGTATGAGCTCATAACCTAGAACTCTCGAGAAAAGAGAGAATTATAGGGTGGCCCCCAAGGAAAAGAGAATAAAGAAGTTTAAGTCACCTGTAAGAATGATGATCATGACGTTCTTTATATCATATGCAACATTTTATGAATTTTATGATATTATGTATATGATATTGACATGCATCCATGACTAATATGTTGCATTCATGACATTAAGATTCATGCTAAAAGATACGGGCTTCGGCTAATGGTATTTATAACTTATTAAATGAACCTTATATATATGTTCACCATTTTCATAATTAAACCCGAGGTTCCTGGGGACGATGACGATGACACTTGTGTTAGAGTCGGGAAGTCCTACTGAGATTCTTGTATAAGTTTCTCATCCCTTTTTCTTTTCCGTGTCGTCTCCAGACATGAATGATGATGTAGTTCATGATTTACCTTGAGACTGGACGAAGAGCTATGGAGATAACTTTCCTTTGGATATTTGCCTTTAGAGTGATCGTATCTCATATATCAGTTTGTATTCTATTGATGGATATATATTGATGTCCTTAAGTTTACAAGACATCACTATTATGATACATTTATTGATATGTTATTATTATTTTAGTTATGTTATGCCATGGTTGTATTATGTATTTATCCGTTATTTGTTTCTAACATCTCTCTTACGCAGGCAAGATAAATGACGTTAGATATCTAGTATCTTGTGACTCACGTTTTTGTATTTAAAGTTCAAAAAAAAAATTTACCCATATTTTCACTAAAGTATTTTTCAAGAGGTTTTGAATCAAAAACTGAAACAAAAGAGTAATAACTAATACTTAACTTAAATACGTCCTAGGCGTGTTGAGTTAAATATTAGGGTGTTACAGCTGATATGTGAACTGTCACCGCTATAGTGGTCACAGAGGGGTGGTTGTGAGTTTTTGGCTCCAGGGGACCACTATAGCGGTTATGAAGAGGTTTTGGGGGTGCTGGGGACCGCTATAGCGGTCATGTATGGGGGCAGCAACATTTTTTCACTCCCTGGACAGGACCGCTATAGCGGCCATACACCGCTATAGCAGTGTGAACAGTGCACGAACAGTGCAAAATGCGTCGTTTTGCATTAGTGAGACCCCCAACCCCTATTTAAACACCTTAACTCGGATATTTTCCCCTATTTCCGAGCCCTACCTTTCCAAACTCCCTCTCCCATTCCTTTCTCACAAATCCACTCCATTTCTGTCCCTCCCAAGAGATCAAAGGTAAGATTTATGGGCATTTCTTGTTCCTTTCCTTCCCATTTCATATCTTGGTGATTGGGTTGTGGTTTGTCTCCATTTTTGTTATGTGGGGGTACTCCCCTAATATTGTTAGAGTTGTGTTTGAGTAATCTAGAGGTTAACGGAGACTAATTTAGAGTTTTATGGCTTCAATGGCAGACGTTGGTGCCATTCCTCCTCTCTAGAGTCCCTGTGGAGTTGGCGGTTCACAGTCTACCCCTCCAGGTGAGTAGGTTTGAGCTCATGGCCTTAGTTTGGTCATTAAATTATTATTTTCTAGCATTATGGAGTATTTAGAGGATTTAAAATGGATTTTAGTATGATATGACTTCATAAAAAATATATATATTTCGCTAGAAAAGCTCCGTTTGAACTTATGCATAAAAATACGATTTTAGAACCGCATGAGACCAAATTTATTTTATAAAAAGCTTCATATGATTAAATTCATAAAATTAATTTGATTATAAATAGATGAGAATTGCTATGATTTATGAGTTGAGATTTAAGAATTTACAAAATGCTAGAGATGATAAGTGTTGAACTAGAAACATAGAACTCCCCTTTTGATATTCAGAGCTTTTAGTATAGAGAGAGTTATTGAGAGGAACAGAACTATGAGTTAACGGCAGTTATTCCGTTAACCTTGGTATACCAAGGCCCGCTAGGGGCAATTCATCTTGAGTTAGATCTGTCCGCTAAGGACATGGCCCACCAGGGACCGAAGAGATCACATTAGCTAGGGGCTTTGTCCGCCAGGGACTTAGCACCGTCCTTATAGTTAATGAGCACTCTGCTCTCTTGTGTAATTCTTAAAATTTTAATGATTATAATTAATATGTAAAGTAAATAGAACTGTTTATAGATGTTGCATTTTACCATTATTTATATATTATGTTTTCCTGTCCCATGTACGGTCGTGAGTGAGGATCCACTCACTGAGTTTTGATTTTCAAAACTCACCCCTCTCTTATCCTTTTTCCCACAGATTCAGGTGTAGCACAAGATCTTCCTCTTCCACCTCCTCAGCAGTAGTTTTCTTCAGTTTGGGTGAGCTTCGCTTTAGCGTGAAGCATTAGTACTTTTGTTCATGGTAAATGTGCTCTAGTGATGTGACAGGCAGGATCCCGGACTGCATATAGTTTATTTTGCATTTTGATTCTATACTATGATTCTTGTATTTCACAGCATATCACCCATAGATATTTTGCATATGATTACTCAGTTGAGATGTATATTATAGCAACAACTATGCTATTTATTTATGAAGAAGAGGTCTATTTTACCAATAGTAAGGATTTATAATTAATCTGAAATATTATCAAATCATGTTTTATGAATTAAAGTAAGCATATAATACGGTACAGAAATCACGAGGCTTATGTGGGAACCGGTTTCCCTCACGTGCCGATTACGATCCAAATCGGGTCGTGACAAAGTGGTATCAGAGCCATAGGTTTCCCTGCATGTCACTGGAGCAAGTGTCCACAGGTAACACGACGTTTTTGTAAATGGAAGCGCCCCCATTTGCATTAACGAAGTGTTACTTGAGGCTTGTTAGGACGGTCAGTCTTGTCTAGGTTCAGATGAGGAGTCTTGTCTATTCTTTTATGATCAGCTCCTTATCTAGCCTATCTATGTTTCTCAGGATTCAGTATGCCTCCCCTACGCCACCATTTCTCACGTCGCCGTTGTAGCAGTGGCTTTTCCAGCTTAGAGGCCTGCTTCAGAGCCTTGGAGCAGGCCCTGGCCACGCTTTCAGACATAATGGCCAGACAGGCTGAGGGTGGGGCCCAGCCAACCCCACCTATGAGTCAGCCAGTCCAGCCTGTAGTTCAGCCAGCCCAGCCTGTGATTTGGCACTAGAGCGGTTGAGGAGAATGGATCTGCCCTCCTTTCGTGGGCATTTGACGACGGAGGATCCGCTGAGTTCCTCCGAGAGGTAGAGAAGATCATTAGAGTCCTTCACTGCTCATCAGAGAGGGCAGCGGAGTTGGTTGGCTTCCAGCTAGGAGGCCAAGCTGGTTTATGGTATGAGGAGTTCCTCCAGGGACGTGGCGACTTAGAGCCACCCACCTGGGAGGAGTTTCGAGCAGCATTCTTGAGGAGATTCCTTTCTGAGAGTTGACGAGCCCAGATAATTGATGAGTTCCTACGGCTTTGAATGACTCAGGGTATGTCAGTGGCAGAGTATGACGAGAGGTTTACCCACCTGAGCCAAGCAGCGTCAGGGTTGCTTATGTTAGAGACTGATAGAGTGAGGCGATTCGTTCAGGGGCTGCCCGAGAAGATGTTCCTGAGCTTACAGCCTCATTGGGGACTATGGATTATGCCCAGGTGGTAGACATGGCAGTTGGTTTAGAGGGTAGTTTGACAGAGAAGAGAGCTACAGCTGAGGCCAAGAGGGCCAAGACCCATGGCTCTTTTTCTGGTGGAGCCGGACCGAGCCAGGGACAGGGCCAGCAGGGCCCACATAGAGCACAGCAGGGTAGAGCAGCCTTCTTGGAGTCTACGCCAACTCGGCCTACTGCCTCTCTCAATCAGAGCAAGGGAGGCAGTCAGCCTAGTTGGCATAGCGCCGGGCACTCCATCCCGGGGTATCAGTCTTGCGGAAAGAGGCATTCTGATCAATGCATGATAGGGTCTTTGAGATGCTATGGTTGTGGCCAGCAGGGCCATATCAGGAGGGATTGCCCGCTATTGGGGACAGCTTCTAGCTAGGGGTCGGTGAACCCCACTGCTCTAGCACCATCTTATCAATCAGCTACCCGGGAGGGTTCTGTGGCCTCAGTAGGCAAGGGAGCTGGAGGTAGAGGCCTTGGAGGTCGAGGTCAAGGAGGCAGAGGATCTGGAGGCAGAGGCTAGAGTTCAGGGGGATAGCCCCACTTGTTTGCCTTGACACGTCAGGATGCGGCAGCATCCAATGCAGTTATCACAGGTATTATGATAGTATGTTCTTTTGAGTCCTTGCATTTGATTCACTCGGGGTCCTCGTACTCCTATGTGTCCCGTTTCTTTGCTATGCGATTTGAGAGGTATTTAAGTTAAGTATTAGTTATTGCTCAGCATAGATAACCTGTTTGATCAGCTCCAAGGGGCTAGGTGCTTTTCCAAGATAGACCCAAGGTCGGGCTACCACCAGTTGAAGATTAAGGGCAACGATGTGCCCAAGACAGCCTTTAGGACGCGCTATGGACACTATGAGTTCTTAGTGATGTCCTTTGGATTAACCAATGCCCCTGCAATTTTCGTGGACCTGATGAATAGAGTTTTTAGGCTGTTTCTAGATCACTTTGTAATTGTCTTCATTGATGACATCCTAGTGTATTCTAGAAGCGAGGAGGAGCATGAGCAACAATTGAGGATTGTCTTGCAGACTTTGAGAGAAAATCAGTTGTATGCCACATTCTCTAAGTGCGAGTTTTGGCTTGAGCAAATGGCATTTCTTGGGCATATAGTGTCCAAGGATGGTATTCTAGTGGACCTAAAGAAAGTTGAAGTGGTTCAACAATGGCCAAGGCCTTCTACAGTTTCTGAGATCCGGAGTTTCCTGGGACTAGCAGGTTACTATCGGATGTTTGTCAAGGACTTCTCAAGGATAACAGCGCCTTTGACCAAGCTAACTCAGAAAGAGGTTAAGTTTCAGTGGTCGAAAGCATGTGAAGAGAGTTTTCAGAAGCTTAAGACCTATTTAACCACGGCCCCAGTCCTGGTTTTGCCTTCTGGTACGGGTGGTTTTTCAGTATATTGTGATGCCTCTAGAGTTGGACTTGGTTGTGTCCTTATGCAACACAGCCGAGTTGTGGCATATGCTTCTAGACAGCTCAAGAGGCATGAGCACAACTACCCAACCCTTGATTTAGAAATGACAGCTATGGTATTTGCCCTAAAGATTTGGAGGCACTACCTGTACGGAGAGACTTGTGAGATCTTCATAGATCACAAGAGCTTGAAGTATATCTTCCAGCAAAAGGATTTGAATCTCAAGCAGCAGAGATGGCTAGAGTTGTTGAAGGACTATGATTGCATGATCTCCTATCACCCAGGCAAGGCCAACGTTGTAGCGAATGCTCTGAGTAGGAAGTCCAAGGGCAGTTTGGCCCACATAGCACCACTGAGGCGATCTTTGATAGAGAACATTCATGAGTTAGAGGCAGAAGGAGTTCAGTTTGGCATGGGAGAGTCGGGAGCCTTTCTAGCTTATATTAGGGCCCAATCAACCCTAGTTGAGCAGATTAAGGCACAGCAAGGGAAGGACCCCAAGGTAGTGAAGCTTATGGAGGATGTGCGCTGAGGGGAGAATCGTGAGTTTTCTGTTGACGTGGAGGGCGTGTTGTGCTTTGGGAACCATTTGTGCGTACCTAATATGGATGAACTAAGGAGGAAAGTGATAGAGGAGTTCCATAATGCAGCATACTCTGTCCACTCTAGTTCAGCTAAGATGTATCAAGACCTTAGACAGCTATACTGGTGGGAACGCATGAAGAGAGATGTAGGTGACTTCGTAGCACGGTGCTTGGTGTGTCTGCAAGTCAAGGCTGAGCACCAAAGACCTGTGGACTTACTACAGCAGATAGAGATCCTTGAGTAGAAGTGGGAGAGGATAACTATGGACTTTGTAGTTGGGTAGCCTCGAACCACCAAGGGCTTTGATTCCATTTGGGTGATAGTGGATAGAATGACCAAGTCGACCCACTTCCTACTAGTAAAGATGACCTTCAGTGCAGCTCAGTATGCTCAGCTCTATATAGATGAAATCGTCAGACTCCATGGAGTGCCAGTGTCTATTATATCAGATAGAGGGTCCCAGTTCACCTCACGATTCTGGAGAGCATTCCAAGAAGCTCTTGAGACTCGGGTGGACTTGACCACCACTTTTCACCCGCAGACAGATGGCCAGTCAGAGAGAACAATCCAAATTCTAGAGGATATGCTCCGAGCTTGTGTTTTAGATTTTGGCGGGAGTTGATGTGACCACTTGCCATTAATAGAGTTCTCTTACAACAACAGCTACCAAGCAAGTATCCAGATGGCACCGTTCGAAGCACTGTATAGGAGGCAGTGCATATCTCTTGTTGGTTGGTTTAAGCTTGGGGAAGCTAAGGCCCTAGGCCTTGACTTAGTGCAAGAGACTCTAGAGAAGGTTCAACTGATCAGAGAATGGTTGTTGGCAGTTCAGTCTAGGCAGAAGTCCTATGCTCACAATCGGCGCCGAGACTTGGAGTTTGCGGTTGGTGACCACGTGTTCTTACGAGTATCGCCTATGAAAGGCATGGTGAGGTTTGGTAAGCGGGGAAAGCTAAATCCTTGCTATATTGGCCCTTTTGAGATTTTAGAGAGAGTTGGAGCAGTGACCTACAGATTGGCACTGCCTCCTAGTCTATTAGCTATCCATCTAGTCTTTCACGTCAGTATGCTCAAGAAGTACATGCCAGATCAGTCTCATGTGCTCACGCCGCAAACGGTTCAAGTTGATGAGAGCCTGTCATATGAAGAATTAGTCGCCATCATGGATAGACAGATCAAGAAGCTTCGCTTAAAGGAAGTGGCCTCAGTGAAGGTTATCTGGGGGAACCATTCTGGCAAGGAAGCCACCTGTGAAGCTGAGGAAGCCATGAAGATCAAGTACCCACATTTTTTCCCTCTTCAAGGTAAGTTTTAGATTTAGGGACCAAATCTCTTTTAAGGGAGGGGGGAGAATATGATACCCAGTGTATACATGATAGTGGATAAGTTCCGTTTTGCCCCGAGGTCCCCTAGGACCCACCCGTGTTATCGGAGAGGCCCCGGGATACTCGAAGGACCTTTAGTGCAGCTGATATGTGAACTATCACTGCTATAGCAATCCAGGACCGCTATAGTGGCCACAGAAGGGTGGTTATGCGTTTTTGGCTTCAGGGGACCGCTATAGCGGTCTAGGACCGCTATAGCAGTCATGAAGAGGTTTCGGGGGTGCTGGAGATCGCTATAGCGGTCTTGGACCGCTATAGCAGTCATGTATAGGGGCAGCAGTGTTTTTTCACTCCCTGGAGACCGCTATAGCGGTCTTATGATGGCAGGACCGTTATAGCGGTCATACACCGCTATAGCGCGATGAACAGTGCACAAACAGTGCAAAACGCGTTGTTTCGCATTAGTGAGACCCCCAACCCCTATTTAAACACCCTAACTCGGAAATTTTCCCCTATTTCCGAGCCCTACCTCTCCAAACTCCCTCTCCCACTCCTTTCTCACAAATCCACTCCATTTCTTTCCATCCCAAGAGATCAAAGGTAAGATTTATGGGCATTTCTTGTTCCTTTCCTTCCTATTTCATATCTTGGTGATTGGGTTGTGGTTTGTCTCCATTTTTTTTATGTGGGGGGTACTCCCCCAATATTATTAGAGTTGTGTTTGAGTAATCTAGAGGTTAACGGAGACTAATTTAGAGTTTTATGGCTTCAATGGCAGACATTGGTGCCATTCCTCCTCTCCGGAGTCCCCGCGGAGTTGGCGGTTCACAGTCTACCCTTCCAGGTGAGTGGGTTTGAGCTCATGGCCTTAGTTTGATCATTACATTATTATTTTCTAGCATTACGGAGTATTTAGAGGATTTAAAATGGATTTTAGTACGATATGACTTCATAAAAAATATATATATTTCGCTAGAAAAGCTTCGTTTGAACTTATGCATAAAAATATGATTGTAGAACCGCATGAGACCATATTTATTTTATAAAATGCTTCATATGATTAAATTCATAAAATTAATTTGATTATAAATAGATGAGAATTGCTATGATTTACGAGTTGAGATTTAAGAATTTACAAAATGCTAGAGATGATAAGTGTTGAACTAGAAACATAGAACTCCCCTTTTGATATTCAGAGCTTTTAGTATAGAGAGAGTTACTGAGAGAGCAGGCGTGAGTTAACGGCAGTTATTTCGTTAACCTTGGTATACCAAGGCCTGCCAGGGGCAATTCATCTTGAGTTAGATCTGTCCGCCAGGGACCGAAGAGATCACGTTAGCTAGGGGCTTTGTCTGCCAGGGACTTAGCACCCTCCCTATAGTTGATGAGCACTCTGTTCTCTTACGTAATTCTTGAAATTTTAATGATTATAATTAATATGTAAAGTAAATAGAACTGTTTATAGATGTTGCATTTTACCATTATTTATATATTATGTTTTCCTGTCCCATGTACGGTTATGAGTGAGGATCCACTCACTGAGTTTTGACTTTCAAAACTCACCCCTCTCTTCTCCTTTTTCCCACAGATTCAGGTGTAGCACAGGATCCTTCTTTTCCACCTCCTTAGTAGTAGTTTTCTTTAGTTTGGGTGAGTTTCGCTTTGGTGTGAAGCATTAGTACTTTTGTTCATGGTAGATGTGCTTTAGTGATGTGACGGGCAGGATCCCGGACTGCATATAGTTTATTTTGCATTTTTATTCTATACCATGATTCTTGTATTTCACAGCATATCATCCACAGATATTTTGTATATGATTATTCAGTTGAGATGTATATTATAGCAACAGTTATGCTATTTATGAGGAAGAGGTCTATTTTACCAATAGTAAGGATTTATAATTAATCTGAAATATTATCAAATCATGTTTTATGAATTAAAGTAAGCATATAGTACGGTACAGAAATCATGAGGCTTACATGGGGACCGGTGTCCCTCACGTGCTGGTTCGATCCAAATCGGGTTGTGACAGGCATACTATCATCAGGGAAAGCAGGGTTAAAGTCAGTTGTAAATACAAAAGTATTAAAGGAACGGCCGAAAAACACATAAACACGAACTTGCAAGTAACCCACTACATACAGAGAGTCGAGAGCAGGATCATAATGCCACACCCACTGTGGTGAGTCAAGGTAAAACACTAGTGACGGCATCTGCTGGATCTGATTAACACAAAGTAATTGCAACCGTAGGGATGAAAATATTATAAAATCCATAGTGGGGTATTCCCTCAAGTATCATGTAAAATATAATTGATAAGCTCAGTCATGTGGGAATACTCATGCAAAACTATGTATATCAATATCAAGGTATATACATCATGTAAAATCAAGTACAAGTATAATAATGATTCGTGCATTGTTCTTTTTCTCATTAATATAGGGAAGGCTTAATCTCACATCAAGTGGTATCTGTAGTGGAATCACTCCACAAGAATTATTGACTACTAGGACATGAGCTCATTCCTATATGTTGATACGTCTATGACTCATCAAATTCCTAGGGAAGCTCTTACTTTTGCCTTCCCCCTTCAACCACATAAACCTTGCCTCTATTTTCCCCATATGTTAAAAATTTACGCAATTACAAGTCATATTTTCTCTTTTATCACCATAATACTCATATCATATATTTCTTTTATTCAAGGGCATTCTCACATCACAAATAAGTATTTAATTCCATTGGAGTCTCATAAGCATTTCTTTAAAATAGCTATCATGTATACATATACCATATACTTGAATTAAATGCAATACTATCATTAAATTAAGACATTCTCACCGTTTCAACACCCTGGCAGATTTACTACTCTAGGAACAATATTTAATTTCCATATCAAATGACCAATTCAAGAGCTGTAAAAATTATCTATGACACATCAATGTGTCTAAAAGGCCTTGTGCAAATTTCAAAACAAACGGTGTTCTCTAACCTTATCAAATAAATTGTGCAATCTTTGTGGTCAGAGACCACTTGTTCACAGCTCAGATCAAGACTCTCATAATTTTTGACCTTATCAATTGATTGAATCAACTCAAAATAAAATTCACAGTTGTATTTCAATGTGTTATCAGCTTCCCATAAAAATTTCAAAGAATAAATCCATCGTTTACTATGATAATAAAATCACACAATTTTACTGCCTCAGCTTCAACATTTCAGGCAGCATAGTCACAACTTTGGTTCTTGAATTTTTAAACATAGAAAAAGTGCCTAGAATGACTCCAAGTTTTTACTAGAGACTCCCTAGCATGTTAGTTACATCCCATAAAATTTTCAACTGAATCCAAGATTTCTAAAGCTATCAGAAAATTCAACAAAATTTTCTGCTTGCTTCAAACTGGGATTTTCCAGCAATAATGTTCAAGAATCATGAATTTCTTTCAAGCAGAGAAGATCCTTAAAATGACCCAAGGAAAATCATGGGGTTGTCTTAGGATGTTACCTTCAACATATAATTTTTATAGCCCATAAAATTGAACACAATTACACCAAAAAATTTGTCAACAAGTCCTGCCTTGTTGAAATCCGAAAATCCAGCAAACCAATTCAAAGTCTCTCTTGATAAAAATGATTTTTCCACAACACCAAACACTCCACCAAAATTTATACATCAATATCAACATATTATAAACCAATAAAATCACAAATTTTTGGACAAAACCAATCAAAATTTCCAGAGTAAATTTTGAAACAAAAGAGGACAAATAAACCCTACCCTTGGTAGCTAATGTTTCTTTATCTTTTGTATACTTCAACATAGATGTTCTCCAACCCAAAGCTTTTGAAACACACTTAGATCCTCCCCTAATCAGTGATGAGTGGGGTATTAAAGTGAGGTTTTGAAAAATCTAATCGGTTATATTTGTGGAGGTTGAAGTGTAGGACAAGTTTACTTAAGGAAGTTTTTGATTCTAACAAGATTTGGTCTAGGATTTTGGAGGTTGAAAACTCAAAGCATCAAGGGTTTTGATGAAGGAAAATATGAAGCCTCTCTACCTTCTCTCAATGGCCAAAGGTTGAAGATAAAAAGGAGGTTAGGTGGGTTAAATCTATCATTTAAAGAGTGTTTTGATTGGTTGAAAAATAAAGCATGATTTCTTTTCATTAAAAGGATTTAATACCAATGGCTAGGATTTGATCTTTCATCCAAGATGAAATCCCCACCATTCATTTGGTATTCAAGTGGATATACTTCATTATTTGTAGATATTAACTAGTTTTCGGTGTTAGAAATCGAACACCAAAATTTCATTAAACGGGTGAAACAATGTATCCGAGTAATCAAATATTGGCCAAAAAATAATTTCGGGTATAAAATCATTATTCCTACCTATTTCTAAACATAATCTTATAATTTCTCAATTTGGGAATCTCTGAGGCCCAATTCTAGGGTTTCGGCTATCCCGGCGGACCTGCGAGGCCCAAAAATACTATTCACTTTTTTTTTGGCTTCCTTGAATCATTCTCATCATTTCCACATCTATCAAGATTTTAAAATTCTCATTAATAAAACCTCAATTAATTTCTAAAGAGAATTAGGGTGTTATACTAATGACCAAAATAAAAGTCACAAGATTGAAACTACTCACCTAGAGGGGATAAAGGAATGATATTGACACCAATTGAGCTTCGTGAAATAGGAATGACACCAAAGTTTACTATGGAAGCAAACAAACTCATTAATATTCTATGGGTTTCTCTAGATAACCTTAAATCTATTCTAATAACATTGGGGGAGCACTTCCACTTGACAATAATGGAGAACAGCAACAACCCATACCTCAAAATATGGAAAAGAGAGGAAAAAGATAACAAAAACTAACAAAATCCTTGCCTTTGATCTTGGAAGGAGAAAGATTTGAGTGAGATTGAGAGGAAGAAGATAGAAGGAGGATTTGGGAGTGAGATTTCGATTTCTGGAATGAGGGAGCTTGAAAAGAGGGTTTTTAAAAGGTCGGGGTTCATTAAACCAAAATTGTGTTGTTCAGTATTGTGCTGTCATCGACTATCCTCGTTGCTGTGAGCTTTACTCATTGCAGGGAGGTTGTTGAAAACCCCCTCATTGCAGCAAGCACAATTAATACCAGGGTTCTGGGGAAACTTACCTACTTGTTGCAGCGAACTTTGTTTGCCATAGTGAGCCTATTCTACAGAGCTTGAAGCTGCAACATGGTTTCAGTATTCGAGACTTTTTCAGCTACACGGGGGGGGGGGGGTCCCAGGTGACCCTAGGGCCATACAAATTTGTTTACTAACATGTGTACACCGGGTATTACACCTCACTCCCAACCACACTCAAATCTTCTTCCCCCAAGCTTTAAGGTATGCATTTGTTGTTGGTTTATGTCAGATATCTCTTCCTCCCTTCCATGTTCTAGAGTTTGGGTGTTATAGTTTCTCATTGTTGTCAAGTAGGGTTTCTTCCTCAATGTTCTTAAGGTTGTCTAGAGATTATAGAGATTAATCATGGGTCTATGCTGCTTGATAACAGTTGTTGCTACCATTTCAATCTGTCAAGTTCAAGTTGGTGGTATCCATATAATTCGAAACTCAAATGGTGTATGAGTTCAAACTCATGACCTTATTTTCTTATCATTCTAAGTATGTTATACATTATGATTTCTAACTATGATATTAGAGATGAGAATATGTATAGAATATGATTTTACAAGTTATGGCAAGTTAGCAAAGATTATGATTTTTACTATAGCATGAAAAAATGTGATTTAGAAAATCATCGGACTATGATTTGGATGAATGCATGTCATGAAAGTGTTATATATGCTCAAGAAACAATTTTGGAAAAATATGTATTTTAGCAAGTTTCTCAAAAGTTGACAACTACCTTTTTATGGATTTAAGATATTACCAAGTTTGCTAAACTTAGAATTTCCTATTATGTTTTTAGAGTATCGGTTAATATATTTTTACAAGATGCTGAACAAAGTATGCTTTAGCTTTCGAAGTATGATTTCAGAGTTTTCATGATTTTGACCCTACTGGTTTTCAAGTACGATATTTGATATGATAGCTTGAGAAATGATTTTAAATTCAATCATAAAATTTTTAGAGTATGGATCTTCCTATGATTCATGACAGCTGGTGGCTACATAATATATGGGCTTTGAAATCACAATGTCTACAATTGGGTGATTCATTGGACATGATTTCATAGCCATAATTATGCTAAGGCCAAAGTATTAGACCTACATGGATTCAGAGCTCTTAGAGTACTAAAAGTTTTTAAGAGTTTTCAGATTTATTTGATTTATGTACAAACTAGTTTTTAAGAGTTTTCATGAAACTAAGAAGTATGGAACTCAATATAATTCATAGCAACTACCATATGCATATTCTGTGGGCTCTTGAATCATGGTACCTACAAGCGGTGATCTCTTGGGTATGATTTTATAGCCACAATTATGCTAAAGTCATGTTGTTAGAGTTATATGAACCCAGAACTTCTAAAGAATAAAGTTTAGAGTAGTATGGGACTTAGTGAGGTGCCCCAGAGAATAGAGAATATGTTGTTATGTCATATCTATTATATATAACTGGAGAAACCAGAGAATATACTATTAAGTCAGATTCATTATGCATAACTAGATATTAGAGAAATTTGGGACTAAGTTAGGCACTCTAGAGAAACTAGAGAAACATATTGTTATGTCATATTTAATATGCATAACTAGAGAAATTCATAGGCTTTTGTTATTATACTATATATATAGCTATTCAAAGTTTACTGATTTTTGAGGACTTATTCACCTTTGGTTAAAATGATTTCATGATAGATTTTGAATCTAGAAATGTTTTCTTTTTACGATGGCCTAGAATGAAGAGTGTTTTCCTACATAGCTATGTATGTAAATACCAAAGAGTTTAATGATTGTTGCATGTATATATTATGTATAGATCATATTGGTTGTCCCGTGTGGGTGATGGGTGAGGATCCACTCACTGAGTCTATTGACTTATCCCATCCTTTTTTTCTTGCAGTTGCAAGTTCGATTGTTGTACAATTACTGTTCCAGTAGCACCAGTTGTCTAGTGGTGAGATTTATATTGTTGTAAGGCTTAGATTAGGTTTATATTAGAGTTAGAATGCTTCAGTAAATGTGCAGGTAGGATTTGAGCTATCCATTATTTTGAGATCATTTATTAAGTTTCAGAGTTAGAACCATATGCATGTATGTTTATAGATTTCAAATATGGATTTGAAATTGTGTAGCGAGCTAGACATGAACTTATGTTTCAGTTTTCAAGTGATAAATAGATTTTCAGATTTGGTTAAGACATTTCCAAAGTTATACATGTTAAATACTTCAGTCCAAATATTATGTTTTAAATAAAGAAATTGATATTGAGTTGCAAAGAAAAAAAATAATGTTTTAAGTATGAAACTACAATAAAATATGCATTTAGAGAGACGCGTCACCCAAAAGACTAACATAGGGATAAGATTCCTCATGTGCCGATCATATTCCTAAATCGGGTCGTGACATATTTGCAATCCGCAATGGGTAAAAATAGCAAGATTTGTTACAGACAAGAGTATTAAAGCAAAAGATTGACTTGATATTGCATGCAGAGCCTTCCAAACGAAATTGGATCAAATATTAATGGACTTCAAAAAGGGATGTATTTTAGGAAAGTTATAGCAGGTAATAATATTGCTATTTATTTGTAAGTCATTTTTACTTTTTAAAAAATAAATATTATTTCCATTAATGTAGTTTATATTAAGACAAAGTAGATTATGTTATGTTCAAATATATGCACAATTGAGTTTCAAAAAGGAAGGTTGCCACATGCACATATTCTATTATGATTCCACCTCAATGATACTTCAGACACCTGAATTTATTGATTTTGTGATATTGGCTAAGCTACCGGACAAAGGAAAATATCCTGACTATTTGAGGCTATTAATAAATTAATGATGCATGGTTCTTCTGGCATGGTTGATCCAAAATCGCCATGTATGATTGAAAGAAAATGCTTAATATGTAGTTTTTCCAAAGAAGTTTATAGAAAGCACAACATTTGATGAAGATGGTTATCCTATATACAAGAGAAGAAATACGGGAGCAACCACTATAAAAAAGGACATTGAATTGGACAACAGATTTGTTGTTCCTTGCAATCCAAAATTAATGATGAAGTATCAAGCTCAAATCAACATTGAATATTGTAACAAGTCAAATTCGATGAAGTATCTCTTCAAGTATCTATACCATTAGATAAAGAGAATTCAAGTTATAACTGTTTTTGGTGTCTCCTTAATGAAATAGAATTGTGTTTGAAGTTTGGACATACGATATCATCAATTAATTCATCTCTTACTGATAATTCACCCCTCACTCCCCACACTGACGATTTGAACACATTCACCCATCCACCATCACTCTAAATCTCCCTTTCCCAACCACCTTTCACCCAAAACATCCATCATTTGCCTGAAGGAACCAGAACGAGAGGAACACCAACCTCATCAGAAACAAAGCTTAGTATGCATTTATGGTGATGGTGCTTGCAAAGTCACTTCCTTTTCCATATCTTCCTCTTATTTTGTTCCAAATTTACTGGCTTTGCCCATGTCTTTCCTAACCCTTTCTCTAATATAGCCATACACCCTTCCCTTTCCCTCTTCTCTGACCCCCTCCCCTCCCTCTATTGTTCCCTTATCTCAAATCCACACACAACCACCACACAAGTGCAAGAAGAGAAGATCTTTAGGCAGGATCTTGGTACATGACGGTTTGATGGCGCAATAGCTCGGTAGCCTAGTGGTAGTGGTAAGTGCGCCATGGTACTATCCACGGCGGATCCCTCCTATGCTAATCCACTAGATAAATGCAATCTGAAGCCAGTGCATGAGGATGGTGTGATGATGTGACCAAACCGTGGGAAATAAGCTCGACAAAGTCATCCTTCACCAGAGGTGTAGCGGTGTTGATAGCCGAGAGTTATGCGAATGGGAAGATGAAGATGGCAAAGGGGGTTTTGACATGGTGGCGGCATGGAGCATGTAGGCTATTCATAGTGCAGATGGTTATGACTATTGACGACAATGGAGTACATATGGATTCGCCTTAATACGTAGCGAAGCAATGCAGGTAGCATTATGTTGGGTGTGCATGTAGAAGTTTTGGATCTAGAGGTGGAATGCGGATCTGGTTCCTGCATGTGGGAGGTACAAAGATTAAAAATTGCTTATTGTTGTCATTTTTTTATATTGGGGGTTAGGGGCTAAATGTTAGCTTTATTTCTAATTTATTTTGTTTTCGAAGATTTGTAGTTGTAAGCTAATGATGTTTACTCCACCATTGAGAATGCTTCCCAAGATGGGTTCAACTGCCTACTACTCTGTCTAAGGTTTTATTTTATTTACGCTGTTTTGATTTTAGCATTCGTTTGTTTATTTATTTGGTAAGCTGTTTAAATGGTCTCACTTAAGGACCTTGATGGTTCCTTATTATTATGTTTCCTCTTTCAATTTTTCTTTTATTGCTCTGTTTTTGGTTTGAGTTGTGTACTGGGGTTGCACTATGGGGGTTTTTGTTTGATTTGTTTTTGGATGCATTTCATAGAATCAATTTTTTTAATGGTGCTGGGTGTATGTTAATTTTGTTGTCACTGTTATGCTTCATTTTAGATTTTCTTTTACATTTCATTGCCATTAAGGTTCAATTGATAATTTATTTTGGGATGTAGGCACTTGGAAGAGATCAGTCATTCTTCCTCCACCAATGGTCGTGCTATGATTGTTGTAATCCTAAATTCAAAAGGGTACAGATATGAATGGCTTTTGGTTTCTAGTTCAGATTTTGATTCCACTTTGTCTTTCCTTTTTCTTTTTGTTTTCTTTTCACTGAATTGGGTTATGTTCTAGTTTAATTTTTGTATTGGGTTTGCATTGTGGGGATTATGTATTGTCTACACTGACATTGGTCCTACAATGAAAATTTTTGTTTCATGTTTCGATTGTGTGTGATGGATTGTAACATGTTGTTTTGGTTATGTTCTGTTTTGGCTATGAGAAAATTTAGATTTTACTATGATAGATCAAAGACATATCAAATACTGTATTGTTAATTGTAAATGGATATGGCAGTTTTTTTTTTGGTTTTGTTTTATGGTTTTTGTTTTTAAGAATGCTTTCAGGTTCAATTGATTAAAAAAACTATGGCTATTAAATTTCATTGCCATTAAGGTTCAATTGATAATTTATTTTGGGATATATGTAGCTATTTGGAAGAGAATAGTCATTGACAAAGGTTGTTGCCTACCTCCTCAAATTAGAAATTTATTCTAATGCTAAGTTGCACTAAGAATGTAGTAAAAGGCACAACCTAGGTTATCTCTCAAGGAGGCCTCAACACTTAGTTGTGAAAATTGGGAGTTTAGAAGAATGAAATTATAGTAATTGAAAATTAAAGATAATAGCAACAATAGAGAAAGGCATTAGTGCAAGGTATTCCTAGGATTGGAAATCAATTATCATTGACCAAATATTAAACCCATTGATAGCTATTAGTAATATATTACTGGCAATTCTACTAATGATCAATCGACCTCTAGAATTGATCAATGAAATTAATAAATAAATGAAATCTCAATTTAATTAGTAATTACAATGATATAAGGTACCAATTGCTATAGCCTAACCGCCAATTGGAAAGTTAATTTTAATGTTCTCCTTCAGACATAAACTAATAGATCAATCAATTTATGCCCAAAGGGTTTTCCTAAATGACACTCACCAATTTAGTTATTCCAATAAAGATTATAGCAATCACCACAATAATTAAAGGAATAGAAACTGCAAAACATTAAGAAAACCAATGCATTTAATATAAACAAAGGGTCTCAAATGTCATCCCAATCCATCCGGAAATTCCTACACTAGTAAAAAAATACACTCCTCCATCTCTGGAGGATTACAACAATGAAGATAAAAGAACCTAAAAATAACAGAAATGTTCCTTGCCACAATCTCCAAGACAAAACACCTTCACCAATGGAACCCTTAGAGAGAGAAGAATCGAAAAGAAGAAGAAGATGTAGAGAGAGAATAATAGCCTAAAGCGGCAGCCTAAAACTGAGTAAAAAGATCGGGTAAAAATCTATAACAATTCCTTAAATACTGCTCTCTAAAATAGCCCAAACTGGGACCCAAAAATATGTTAAATGAGTTGTTCTGTTTTATCGTACCACTGCTACAGCGGTTATTGACCGCTGCAGCGGTCTCTAGAGGAGCTTTGCTAATAAACATCATTTTATAGATGCTGTTGATTGTTGTAGTGGTGGACATAATTGAATCTAGCCTCGACACTAGAAATAGCAATTATAGCCCTTTGAATAAGCTTTCCAGCGCCACCAAAATCACCTCAGTCTGATATTTGTAGCTCTAGATATTGCGAAAATACTAACTAAAGGTTAAGTTGGATAGTATCAAAACATTAGCAACATTTAATCTTGCAACCTGATTTTTACCAAGATACTCTTAGAACTGGGTTTTGGGCTGAGCATGAAAGTTGTAAAGGACTTCTTAAGCTTTCCAAAACATCTTTATTTGTCTTAATTTGATCCTTTTTTCTTGATAATTACACTTGTTCCAAAGCTTTTGTACTTAAGACTATACTCAAAGAGACAAGTCAAACGCAACATAATGTAATTACAAATTATCCCAAAAGCATCAATTCTATCAAAATCACCCAATGAGGGATAAATCAAAATCGTTATTAATTGTGTCAATAACACATTAAACTCATGTAAAAAGCTAAGCTTTAGAAGTAAGATAAGTGACACAAATACGCCTTATCAAACTCCCTTACACTTAAGCCTTCACATGTCCTTATATGGATCTAAGATCAAACCAAGGCATGGATGAGAAGCAGTAAACAAGGACTACACTAGATTCCTAACCTAAAATGCATGATGCATGAAATTAAATGACAACACACCATTCCAAAGAACCTAGCAACAGTAAGCTTTCATACTAATAATAAAGAGAATTACAACATGCAAGGCATGATCAACAACATAGCACACACGGTAGAATCCATATATAATGTATGAATCAAGTACAAAAATCCTGTCAAGGTTAGTGTTTGCCCTTCATTCACTCAAGTGTTTTGGGTTAAGATGAATACTCAGTCACCTCAAATGAAAATGCATTACCATATGTTTGCTACGGGTCTCATTCTCCATTTTGTCATACAAATATGCATACTGAATCAAGAAGACTTACCTTTGGTTGTATTGGACCTTGGGTGAAGGTGGATAAAAATATAGGCCAATGGGGTTAAACTTTAAGTTAAAGGAGAGCAAATACATACACCAAGAGCACAAGTGCCTAAGGGTACACTTTGTTCAACTTAACACAATTACAAGCCTTTCTTTTGCAATGTGACACATCTTCAACTTAAGCTTTTCCTAAATTTTTCCTTTTCCTTTTTTTTTCAATCAATTTTTTTTCTTGGTGTGCCACTTATTGAATTTATTTTGTACACATTGTTCCTCCCCCACACAAATTGAGGCATGTCCTCATGCTCTCCCCCACACTTATACTTAAGCACATATGAGAATTGTACAAATGCTCTCCTAAGCCTAAAAAGTTGGGAATTTTCATGATTTTTCACTTTTGGCTAAAGATGTGCTAAAATAAAAGAATGGACAATAAGGCTCAAAGAGGCTAAACAATGGTAGCATGCAAAGGATGATTACATGGGTAAGTGAATATAAATAAGAAAAATCTCTCAATCATATTCAAGCATGCACATGGAAACATATTTTCAAGCAAGACCCTAAGCAAGTTCTAGAATACAAATCCAAAGAAGGAAACACACATGAACAAATAAGGATGATGTAACATCCTAATTTTTAACCCAATACTTCTAGAACGTATTTAGGTTAACCATTAGTCTATTACTTCTTAGTTTCATCTTTTCTTTAAATTACTTAGCGAAAAATACGAATAAATTTTTCTTTTTGAACTTGAAAACAAAAACGTGAGCCTCGTATTAATATAAAACCTTTCGTTCGTCATAAACATAACTTACAAGGAAAAGAAATCACATATAAACATGAAATACAACATTATATTAACCACATATCATAACCACATCATTATAGTTACATAGTACTAGCATCGGTGTTCACACCAAAGCATGCATATATATATGAAATACTTCTTATCCACCTACGAGGTTGGATAAGTAACAACCTAGAGACTATCCTATCTATTCTTCTGCAACGACCCTCGGCATCCGTTTGCTGAAGTGACCTTTAAGCACAAACCTCAGAAGAAGTCACGAACCTCGTTACTATCCTTGTCTGGAGACGACACGGAAGAAAAGAGAAGGATGAGAAACTTATTCAAGATTCTCAGTAGGGATTTCCGACTCTAACACAAATGTCATCGTCATCGTCCCCAGCCACTCCGGTTTTCATTATAAAAAGGGTGTGCATACATAAGGATCAATTTTAAACTTCTTAAATCTATTTATCCGAAGTGGGTGTCTTTTAACATGAGTCTTAATGATATGAATGCAATAGATATTGAATGAATGCATGTCAATACCATATGCAAACAGTACTAGCTTTTTATCAAGTATAGCATTCATAGACATAGTACATGATACATGGGTCATAAAAACATAGATCATAAAACATAGAACATGGAACTTGATACATAGTACATGGTACATAAAACGTGGAACGTAGAACTTGGTACTTAAAACATGGTGCATGGTAGCATAACTTGGTTACTTAGGTGACGTTGACATATTATTCTTTTCTTCCTGGGGGCTACCCTAATATTTCTCCCTTTTGAGAAATCTCTAGGTTATGAGCTCATACCCAGCTAGTCGTCACTAGCATCTGGACTTATCACATTGTGATAAGTTAAAAATCCCGACTTAAAGTACGGGTCTAGGGGGCATAGAATCACCTCATCCCCACCTATAGTTTGATGGTTCCAAAGGATCATTTTCTCATAGTTTAATGTCACCTTAAGTCTTAGCATGTTATGACAAGATGCCCCATAGTTCATGCATGTTACATATGAATCACCTCATCCCCACCTATGGTTTGATGGTTCCAAAGGATCATTTTCTCATAGTTTAGTCATAGCAAGATGCTACATATTTCATGCATGTCACATATATCGTGTAATTCTAACATAAGCATCTTTAAAGTTCTAAAGGGAACCATAACATGCAAATGATACAATCATCATTTGAGAGCAATAACTCGCATAGCATCATAGTGGTCATGAGACAACACAATAATCCATCATCATTCACATAGAACATATAAATCATTCCCTTAAGAATAAACCCCTAAATCGGGTAACCTCAAACTTTCAAATTATTTCCTTATGCCTCTAAGGGATTGATTAATCTCATTACCATAATTTATTAAGTCCTAGAACCTAATTTATTATGGCTGGGTGTAACATCCTAATTTTTAACCCAATATTCTAGAACATATTTAGGTTAATCATTAGTCTGTTACTTCATAGTTCTCATTTAACTTTGAATTACTTAGCTGAAAATACGGGTAATTTTTTTTTCAAAAACAAAGTGAAGGCCGCGTGATGCGATAAGCGGTAAACCATGTATGGTAAACAAATGTCTCACAATATCATAACATAAGGCACACCATGAGTAACACTGAAGATCATCTCATATATATATAATTTGCCCACTTATAAGTGTGGGACTTAGTTTAGTACAAGGAAAACACATGAAAAGGAATACAACATAAGCATAAACATGATCTATTCCCCTACCCGAGTGCACCTAATGGGATAACCTCTAAACAAAAGAAGGTTTATCCCCATCTTAGTGGTGTGTGCTCTAACCGGGTACTCCATCGGTCGATCGTCACCTCCTACTGACGTCCGTCTCATGAACGAGGCAAGTATCCGGGAAACTGTGCGAGCTCCTCGGGCGTAAAGAGGCGGAACGGGGATCGAGAGTGACCCCCGCGGTGTGGCCGCATCTCCGGTCGTCGTGCAAGTCGGGGCTGAGTCACGGTATCCTCACTGCCCTCCCTCATCAATGGTGGAGAGGGGGCAGAGCTCTCGCTATACAGATGGGTAGGCGGGTCCTCGGACGGGTCGGTCTCCGAGAAGTAGGTCCGGCACGCATCGATAGTCTCGCATGGCTAAGGCGGCGGTGTGCATGCGGAGCACTCTCTCGTCATGCGTACGCGCACGCTCAAAAACCCGCTCGTCGTCGCCATAAGGTGCAGTCGGGGAGAAGCGATGGGTGTGCACGGGATGAGCGAAGGGCGCCTATGAACATGAAAACCCGCACCCTGCACTGCCCCTCAAAATGGTATGACCCGTGAGCCGGGTCATAGTGCACCTCCCATGTCGGGGTGTCCACGAACACTACGAACATCGCCATCTGAAGACGTGACGGAAAGAAAGAGATAGAGGGAGTGAGAATCTTGCTAAAGAATCTCAGTAGGGCCTCCTACTACCTAGGTGTCATCATCTACGTCCTCAGGAACCTTGGGTTTATTTATACAAAATGACTGAGCATGTATTAGGTTCATTTTAAACTTTAAAATATATTTTAGCCAAGGTCCATTCATTTTAGGATGATCTTAATGTCAAGGATGCAACATGATAGAAAATGTATGCATGGCACTACCTAATGCACATACATAAAACATAGCATCAAGCATCATCATTCTTGGTGGCATAAAGTGGCAATAGTAACATTCATATGGGACAAAACTTAGTGACATAATCATAATCATGAAACTTCTCTTCCTCATGGGCCACCCTAAAAGACAATCGAATTGGGGGTGCTCGGCCGAACCGGTGTCACCCAGAACGTGTCATACATCTAGGTTATGAGCTCATACCTTAACTAGTTGTCACTAGTTCTTACTTACCACTTAACGATAAGCGTATCATAAATCATAAATCCCGACTATCTGAGTACGGGTTAGGGGGCAATTCTCTTAGGGGTGCTCGGCCGAACCGGTGTCACCTAAGAGTGTAAAATGGTACCGATGTCACATGAGTTCTATGGAGGTGCTCGGCCGAACCGGTGTCATCCTAGAACCCATCTTAGTACCTTAATTTTCAAAATCTCTTTAAGTCCCCAAATTTATCAGAAATTCGGCGGCACAACGATCATTACACCGAATTTCCTTCCAAATTTGCTTTATGCCACATAAACATATAACCTCATAAATTCCTCATATGAATAACATCATCATCATTAGCATACTTCATGCATCATCATAAAATATTCAAACGCTTACCCTTACGGTAGCTTATGCTTTGACCCTTACGGGTCTTAATCTTGAGATATAATTCTCTAACATCCGTCGCTCATATTTTTATGCACCTAAGGGCTCATAATTAATCATCATTCCTAATCCTCATGTTCATACTTAAATCTGAATAGCATAGGGAAAATCCTCTAACTTGGGTTCACGGGGTTCCAGAACTTACGTTTTAGACCCTTTCTTGGTTCCGTCTTCGCCTAAGGCGCTATGAATTAAATCTAAATCAATTATGAGGCATTCCTATGCTTAAGGACTAATTATTAATCATGTTTATCATGTTGTAAGGGTTCTGGACAGAATCCAGAAAATTAATGTTCTAAGAGTTCTACATTTGCATTTTTACGGTTTTTCTCGTTACTAGTTTTCCCATAGGTGCTAGAATTCGATTCTAATCCAAATGATACCAATTTTGTCATGTCTAAACAATCTAAATCTGATTATGTTCCCATTAAAATAGTTTGGATTAGTTCCATAAACAAATGGGTCAAAACTATGTTAAATTCTAGCTTTACGGTATTTCTAGTTAGCTAGTTTCTTACCTATCATGCATAGGTTCGCTTCTACATCATCACATGATATTTTCACACATTCCAACACATCAAAACATCATCATACAGCATCACACTCATCACATCAGAACCGAAAACATTTAACTTAAATGAGAGAGTTAAGTTGACATTTCTAGGTACATAAGTTAACTAGTTTATCTCGGAATCGATCTAGAACTTCTGAAACTCTTTGCAAAACATTTTAATTCATCAAGAGGCTAAGTGAAGCCTTAGGTCACTGACCAAAACATATTCCATCCCCTAAAAGATAATAAAATCACAACTTATGATGACATAACCTTATAAAGATTTGTAAAGCTTTAGGGAAAACTTAAAACATAGACTATTGGTCCTAGTAGCTAGATGAAAACTCATTGCAAGTTCATCATCACTACTTGGCCGAAATTATGCATTCAAGGAATACATTCACATTTAACTTTATCTTGGAATGAAATGGGCAAGTCTTTGAGCTCTAGGTTCTTAAGTTTCGACATAAACTAAACGTGCTCATGCTTTTCATTTTTAATCTTGCTTACAAAGTAATGTGATGACTCAAATTTAAATATGCAAGGCATAAACTTAAACGTGCAAGCTTGAAAGTAAATATGCGAGGCATAAACTTAAATGTGCAAGCTTGAAGGTAAATATGCATGGTTCAATTCTTTATTTTAGTGCTCTTGGCCCAACAACAATCAACTTTAAGGCCGAAATAGATAGGCATTCGAGAAATTAATTAGGTGGTAATGCAAGTTCAATTCTTTATTTTAGTGCTGTAGGCCCAACAACAATCGACTTTAAGGCCGAAATAGAAAGGCTTCGAGAATTAAATTAAGTGATGAGACAAGTTCTATTTTAATCTTTAAGTTCTTAGGTGATAGCTAGAAAGTAAAGATGCATAGCAAGAACGTAAATATGAATGCAAGCATAAAATAAATTATGCAAGTTCATTTTATCTTTCTAGAGCTCTTAACAAGACTTTAAAGGAATTTAAACCATAACCCAAACCCATCCAAACAAGGTAAAGTCAAGCTTAGAGTTCTTAAAACTCAACATAATATTTTTAGGAAATCAAACCATGAAGCTTAGAAAATTTAAGGTAATGGCCGAAATCTTCAAGAAGAAAAAGGAACATTTCAAAACTCTAGAGTTCATGATCTTGATGATATATTAACACCAACATCATGAGTCCTCATCATTGAGTTCATAGAGCCATTTTAAAACGTCATCAAAGCTAAAGTTCTCAAGAGTTCAAGAAAGGAAAAACTAGAAACATTTTTGTTCAAGAACAAAGATCAAGCTCTAGAGTTTGTTTCAAGTGATGAACATCATCATGAAACTCTCATCATCAAGCTCTCATTCCTTCATTCCCAAAGGCCCATGGCCGAAACATAAAGAGGAAGAAGGAGAAGAAAAGAAGTTCTAAAAGGAACCAAGAGAAACTATGAACATCAAGCTTAAAACAAGAACTTTAAAGAAAAGAATACATGAAAGAAAATCCCTACTTGATGTGATGAACTTGAAGATGGAAGAAGAAGATGAAGAAGATGAAGAACTTGAAGAACTCCAAGAACTTGAAGAACACAAGAACTTTGAGAGAAAAAGAAAAGCTTTGAGTGTTCCTAAACTTAGCAAATGATCTAAAAGTGGTGCAAGCTCCTCAAGGCATTCTATTTATAGAGAAATGAAACAAATGGAGGGAGCTCATGGGGGAGAGTGGCTTCGGCCATGAGGTGCAGAATGGAGGCTTCCATGAGTTCCATGAGGTGAGATAATGTGTTCTTTGAGGTATGGTGAGGTATGGCTTAAGGTATGGTGAGGTATGGTTCAAGGTATGGCCTCAAGCATGGTTCTTTGAGTGAGAAAACAATTTAATATGTGGTCAAAGGGGGAGGATGTGGCCGAAATGCATCAGCCCATGGGGGAGGTTTCTTTGCATTTTAATTGTGGTTTAGAGTTGTGTTTAGGTGTATCTTTGATTATGCTTAAGATTAGGAATTTGTAAGAAAGTGTTTAGGTAAGGTAAATGGATAATTAAGGTGGTCTAGACATAATTAAGGAGTGGTCTTGCACCATTAGTGAGTTAAATCCTCAATTTAGAGTCTAAACAACTCTAGACACATTTCCTTGATTTAAGGAATTGGAGAGAGAAAACACTATTCAAGATTCCAAGACTAGGAGTCTTGAGTTCTAAAAAGGGATTTAAGTTTAATCTAAGCAATTTTAGGTTCTAATTAACTTTAATAAATTATTTTGACTCTAGATTAATTAGGGAAATTAATTAATCTTCGTTTAGAGCCTAATATTGCTTAGATTTGCTTAATTACGTTATTAAGCTCAAAAACACTATTCTAGGGGCAAAATCGTAAATTTGCACTAAAACTGCCTGGGGCCACCGGGACTTGAACAGAGACCTCTAGACACATGAAAACATGTTTTTAAACCTCTGGGGAAAGTTCCGGGCTAAAACGGCACCTTTACCCGCGTAAAAACGCTATAGGGGTATTTTGGTCATTTTGACCCGAAACTGCGGAAAACGAGATTTTCGCTTCCGGAAGCATTCAAAGGCCATTCAATCCCCCTCAAGCATTGAGTTGACCCTTCGAGGATGACCGAGTTGGTTACCCTCGAACTCGGGTCAGGAAATGACCTCAGGGGCATTTTGGTCATTTCCCTCGGACAGAAAAATCGGGGTGTTACACTGGGCAGCATAGGCAGTAAGCATAGTTTTGATGGATTACGGTGTTCTAGAAGTTGCGTTTTAGATCCTTTCTCTTTACCGACTTTTCCTATGATGCAAGAATTAATACCTAAGCCAATTATGAGTCACTCTCACTCATCTAGACATCATATAATGTGATTCTATACACTTAAACAAGGCCGAGCAGAATGTATAAGTTCGATTCATGAGGGTTCTAGAAACTACATTTCAGACCCTTTTTAAGTTCTGTCTTCGCCTAAGGCGCTATAAATCATCACTAAACCAATTGTAAGGGATTCCTATACATATAAACTAATTATAAAACATGATTTCTGCACCTAAGGGTTGCTGGATAGAAACAGTTTTACTTTTGATTCTAAATGTTCTAGAATTCACATTTTCAAGCATTTCAAGTTACTAGGCATGCCTAAGATGCCTAGAACCTTTATCATACATAAGGCAAGGTATTTAAACACATATAGACCACCCAAAACAGAATTTAAGGTGCTGGAAAATAAAAGGGCAGAATCGAAACTTGAAGGCATGTAAATGCTCAAAATAAAACATTTCTAGTTCACATAGTTTGCCAGTTTCTCTTGGAACACTTTTGAAACTTCTAAAACTCTTTGGAAATCAATTTATCTTATCAAAAACCTTTACAAAAGACATAGGGCAGTACCTATCTATTTTCTTTCATGGTTAGGATTTGAGTCATAAAAACATGCTTGAAGCATTCTTCAAGACTACCTATGCTTAAGAAAATCCTAAAACATAGGTTATAGGCCCTTGTAACTAAATGAAACTCATGCTTGAGCCATTATCATCACATGGCCGAGTGCATATCCAAGAAATACCTCCTTGATAGTCTTTTCTCAAGATGAAATGGGCAAGTCTTTGAGCTCTAGTATCTTAGGTGATGACATAAAATAAACGTGCTATGCATTTCATTTTAGAGTCCTTTAGAAAGTAAAGTGATAGCTCAAAGTAAATATGAAGTGCATATTAATTTTCATTCTTTGAGTTTAGTGAGGACTTGAAATATAAAATGAGATACAAAGCTTGAAATTTAAACGTGCATAATGCAAGTTCATTCTTTATCTTGGGATTTAGTGATGGCATAGAAAATAAACGTGCTATGCAAAGCGTGAAGTAAACATGAATGCAAGTTACTTTTACATCTTGACTAGAGCTCTTTTAAGACTTTAAAAAGAACTAAGTTCCAACCCAAAACTCATCCTCACAAGAAAAGATAAGAAGCTTTACTAAGCCTTAAAGATATAAACATAAAGGGACCTATGTCATATTCTTTATTAATATCCAATAACCCCTATCTAGAGAGAACTCTAGAACGTGCTGGCCAACTTTAAGGTTGACAAGGGTAGGTTATGGACTTTTTGAAAACCTTATTAATTTCTTTTTTTTTCTGTGATAAAACCATGGTGAGTTAAGCAAAACATAAAGAGAATGAACTCATAGAGGTGGTAACCTTAAAAGAATGGAAATGGCCGAAACCTTAGAAATGAGATTTTTCTGACTTGTTAACATTCATAAACATATAATCCCCTTCATATATCATAAAAGCCTTGTGAGGATGGCCGAGGCCGGTCGTCCTCCTGTTTCAGGTTACAATGACCAGGGTGGGGAAGTCCCTGATCTCCATATGTGCTACGGCATAGTTCATTTCCGGCTTCATACTTCACACATTTCCATATTTCGTCGGGGCTCTCTTGGAACACCCGCGAGAACTTGATCAATTCTTCAAATCTCGCCGTGTACTGGGCGACAGTCCTTCCTCCTTGAGTTAACTGCATGAACTCAATATCCTTTGCGTTCCTTACTAACTCTGGGAAGTACTTCTCGTAGAAATAAGTCTTGAACAGCTCCTAGTTGACAGTAGTACCAGAAGCTTCTAGCAGCCTTCGGGTGCCAGTCCACTAGAACTCGGCATCCGACTCCATCATATAGGCAGTGAACGTGACCTTTTGCTCCTCCGAGCAAGCGACCACGGAGTAGATCTTCTCCAAATTCTTGATCCACTCATCAGCCTTGTCAGGATCCATGGCTCCTCTAAAGGCCGGTGGGTTTGCCTTGAGAAACTCACCAAACCTCGCTTGCTCGACCATTTCAGCAGTAGGGGGAGCACGCCCGGTGTCCCCTTGTTGGTTCATCCTTTCGAACATCCGCTCCATGGCTCTTGCCATGTCACGGACAGCAGTGGCAGTTGCATCTTCTTGGTTACCCTCGGTCGTGGCCCTATTCTGTCGTCTGGGTGCCATTGGTTCCTAAACACATAAGATAATAACCACTGAGTTGATCAGGTTCAACGTTTCATGCGAAATGAGCTAGTTGCCATGGCACTTGCAAACAAACAGGGGTCATGCATCTCTAACCTATAGCTTGTCTCTAGCAAGCTCTACACATGACATGCCTACCGCATTATGCTCTAAAAGCATAGTCAGTCCAATCCTCAGACTCCATGAGAATCGAACTGCTTTGATACCATAATGTAACATCCAAATTTTTAACCCAATACTCTAGAACATACTTAGGTTAATCATTAGTCTGTTACTTCATAGTTCTCATTTTTACTTTGAAATACTTAGCGGAAAATACAGGTAAATTTTTTTTTGAAATACAAAGTGAGAGCCGCGTGATGCGATATAACATGTAACGGACAAAACACACATCTCATAACGTCATAACATAAGGCACATCATGAGAAACACTGAATATCACCTCATATATATATATATATATATATAAAACTTGCCCACTTATAAGTGTGGGACTTAATTTAGTACAACACGAGTAGTACAATTAAAAAGGAAATACAAAAGAAAGTGCAACGGAAACTATAAAAGCAACTCCCCTACCCAAGTGCAACTAACGGGATGACCTCTAATACAAAAGAAGGTTCATCTCCATCTAAGTGGTGTGTGCTCTACCCGGGTACTCCATTGGTCGATCGTCACCTCCTACTGACGTCCATCTCGCGAACGAAGCAAATATCCGGGAAACTGGGCGAGCTCATTGGGCATAAAGAGGCGGAATGGGGATCGAGAGTGACCCCCGCGGTGTGGCCGCATCTCCGGTCGTCGTGCAAGCCGTGGCTGAGTCACGGTATCCTCACTGCCCTCCCTCATCGGTGGGGGAGAGGGGGCGGAGCTCTCACTATACGGATGGGTAGGCGGGTCCTCGGACGGGTCGGTCTCCGAGAAGTAGGTCCGGGGCACGTAATCGGGATAGTCTCGCATGGCTGAGGTGGCGGTGTGCATGCGGAGCACTCTCTCGTCATGCGTACGTGCGCGCTCAAAAACCCGCTCGTCGTCGCCATAGGGTGGAGTCGGGGAGAAGCGATGGGTGTGCACGGGATGAGCGAAGAGGCGTCCTATGAACATGAAAACCCACACCGTGCACTGTCCCTCAAAATGTTATGACCCATGAGCCGGGTCATAGTGCACCTCCTATGTCGGGGTGTCCACGAATACCACTGACGTCGCCATTTGAAGACGTGACGGAAAGAAAGAGATAGAGGGAGTGAGAATCTTGCTAAAGAATCTCAGTAGGGCCTCCTACTACCTAGGTGTCATCATCTACGTCCTCAGGAACCTTGGGTTTAATTATTCAAAGTGAGTGAGCATGCATTAAGTCCATTCTTAAGTTCCAAATCATAGTTTAGCCAAGGTCCATTCATTTTAGGATGATCTTAATGTCATGAATACAGCATAATAGAGAATGTATACATTGTAACGCCCCGATTTTCGCTAAACTTTCATAATGACCAAATTGCCCCTGAGGTCATTTTTACCCGAAACACGAGGACGGCTGGCTTTGGTCATCCTCATAGGGTTCATATGTTATATGAAGGGGATTGTATGAGCATGAGTGCCTAACAAAGCGGGAAAACCTCATTTCTGAGATTTCTCACAGTAAATGACCGTAACACTCCCTGTAATTAAAGGCAGTATTAAGTTCCAGCTTTGACGGACTTTGTTCTGAGGTTCAAAACAATGATTTTAAGGCATAAACTATGTCGGTTTAAGTCCCGAGATCCCGGCAACTTTTGCAAAATTACGATTTTGCCTGATATTGCATTTTCGGCTCAATGAGCCGTTTAACTCCAAACCTAAGTAATATTAGGCTCTAATTAAAGGTTAATTAATTTCCATAATTAATCTAGAGCCAAAACCATCATTTAGAATTAATTGGAACCTAAAATTGCTTAGGGAAAATTCAAATCTCATCATAGTCTTATTCTTTATAAACGTAAAAGTATATGTCAATAGTGTCGAATAGTGTTTCCACTATTCATCAACTTTTCTTTTTGAGACAAGTGGTCACACTCACATCACTAGTCCTAGAGGTGTTGACTCCCTAATCCTTCTAGACCACCTCTAAACCTAGAGATTTATGGTTTTAATTAACCTATTAGTGCACCTAAGTACCTACTTAGCAATTTTTAATCCTAAGCCTAATCTATGTCACACCAAAACACACTTCTAGAACATGGTTTAAGGAGATATTTCTCCTCCCCAAGGCTGCCAAGAATGGCACCATTTTCTCTAGAAATCATCAAAAAAAATTAGTCTATGTGTTCAAGCTATCTTGTGACATGTGTCTTGAACACTTTCAATCAATGATTAACTTTCCAAGAAAAAATTGTCACTCAAGACTCAAAGAATATTTTATATGATATGGTCAATCAAGGTTTTCAATTCATTTCTAAAATGAATTAAATTATGTCTTTCAATTCAAAAAGAATGATTTGTTTTTGTGGTCATTCAAGCTTTCTATCAAAATTTTTTCAAGACAACATGTCTTACAACACATTACCTATGCTTTGGGAATTTAAGTCTAGAAAATTTTCTCTTCTTTTTGGGCATGAGGAGCACGGTTTTCTTCACCCTTGTGCAGCCCAAAATTTTGTATTTTCATGCATTTTTAAAGGTTGGAAAATAAGGTACATTCTAGCCATGCTTTAGGACATGCATAGCTAGACTTTTCACCATACTTTGAATTACCAACACCATGCTTTGAACAAAGATATTTCTTCCTCCTTGTGGCTGAAATGTGGCCGAATTCTCCCCCCAAAAAGGCCTCCAATATTCAATTCATTTCACTTCTCTATAAATAGGTAGCTTAGGGAACTTGAAGCACCTTTGTTCATTTCACTAAAGCTTTGAGTTAGAGCACTTTGAGTTCCTTTCTCTCAAGTTCAAGAGCTCATCCTCTCCAACCTCTTCATCTTCTTCACTTCCTCTCAATCTCAAACTCTAAGGTAGGGAGCTCTTCAAGAATGCTTTCTTTTACTTTCATGATCAATGTTTATCTTGTTTGAAAGTTGTGTTGTTAGCAAGTTTTTCTCTCAAACATTTTCGGTTTCTTCTATTCTCTTCCTTTTCATTTTCTCGCCTTAAGGCCATGGTAGTGAGAGCTTGATGATGAGTGCTCTCAAAGATGAAACCATGAGTTCATCTTAAAGTGAGGCCTCTAAAGCTTGAACCTTTCTTAAGAAAAAGTTCCATCCTTTCTCCTTTTTCTTTCATTTTCGGCCTCTAGACCAAAATGAGGAGAGCTTGATGATGAGTGCTCTTTGGGATGACCATGTGTTCATCCTAACATGAGACCTCTAAAGCTTGAGTTTTGTTTGAGAAAAGTTTCATCTTTTTCATGTCTTGGTTAAGACAAGGCTATGTTTTTCATGAAAACTCTTTTGAGCTTTTGTTCCTTGATGTTTTCGGCCATGAAGGCTTAAAGAGCTTGGAAAAATGGTAGCTTTGTAATGAGCACTTCATGTTGGCCTTTGTCACATGATCAAACTCTAAAGTTTGAGTTTTTCCAAGAAAGGTTTCTCTTTTCAAGTCTTGGTCAAAGAATGAGTTATGTTTCTTTGATGCCTTGAAACTTTCCTTTTCTTTTTGTTAGTTTTTCGGCCATGAAGGCCTCTTGGACTTGAAATATGAGGAGCTTGATGATGAGAGTTGTGTGATGATGTTTGTCACATGAACAACCTCTAAAGCTTGAGTTTTCTAAAAATAAGTTTATTATTTTCAAGTTTTGGACAAGAGATAGTTATGTTTCTCTTGGATCTTTGAAAACCCCATTTCTTCCCTTGAGTATTCGGCCATGAAAGGCTTTGGGACTTAGAAAAATGGTAGCTTGATGATGAGGGCTTCATGTTGATGTATGTCACATGAACAAAGCTCTAGAGCATAGACTTGGTCCCTAGGCCAAGCATATTTATTACTTTCTTCCATGTTGGTCATGAGTTTAGTTTTCTTTTCTTGTGAGGATGAGTTATGGGTTGAAACCTTGTTTCCCTTAAAGTCTTGCAAGAGCTCTAAACAAGATATAAAAGAAGTTGCATCCACGTTTACGTTTACAGCCGCATTAGCACGTTTATTTCTATGCCATCACTAAGACCCAAGATAATGAAATGAACTTGCACAATGCACGTTTATGTTTCAAGCTTTGCATCACATTTTATAATCCAAGTCATCACTAAACTCTAAGAATAAGAATGAAGATGCATTTCATCTTTACTTTGTGCTATCACTTTATTTTCTAAAGGACTATAAAATGAAATGCATATACGTTTATTTTATGTCACCACTTGAAACTTTAGAGCTCAAAGACTTGCCCATTTCATCTTAAGAAAAGAATTTAATCAAGGAGATATCTCCTTGAACATCATTCGGCCATGTGGTGTAAATGGCTCTAGGATGAGTTTCATTTAACTACAAGGGCCCATAATGCATGTCTTAGATTTTTTCTAAGCTTTGATGCACTTAACCAAGGTTTTAAACATGTTTTTAAGTTTTAAATCCTTGCCAAGAGCAAGCCAAATGGCTGCTGCCCTTGGTGTTCCATGATGAGATTTGGCAAAAATAACTTAGATCTTAGATAGACTTGAAGTCCCAAAAAGGTGTCAAGAGAAACTAGCAGTTATATGGTTGAAAGAAAGGTTTTTCTCATGATTTTATGCTCTTAAGGATTTCGGTTCTGCCTTAGTAAATTCCAGCACCTTAAATTCTGTTTTGGGTGGTCTAAATATGTTGTAATACCTGCTGCCAAGTATGTGATAATTGTTCTAGACTCTTTAAAGCATTATTAGTGATTTTGTTTGCTTAATATGTGAATTCTAGAACTATAAAGAATGGCAAAATGAGTTTCTGCCCAGCCTTGATAAAATATTTAGAATCACATTAGATTATGTCTAGATGTGTGGGAGTGACTCATAATTGGCTTAGGTATTAATTATTGCACCATAGAAAAAGGCGGATCTGCAGAAAGGGCTTAAAACGCATTTTCTAGAACACGTAATTCATCAAATATGAACTACTACATAAGGCTGTCCAACCATAATTAATTAGGAATTAGAACCTAATGGATTATGGTAATGAGGTTAATCAATCCCATAAATATACTAGAAAGTAATGGGAAAGTTTGAGGTTACCCGATTTAGGGATTTTACCTTAAGGGATGATTATAAGCCTCTAAGTTTGATGATGAATTGATGTGTTAGCTCATGGCGTGTATGGTGCCATGTTAACTATTATCCCTATGTGATAGCGTGTGTACTAACATGTTATTATTATTCTTTAAAAGGACTTAAAGAGGCTCAGGTAGTAATTATGTGTTATGCATTAATTATGTGGCATCTTAAAGAAACATGTTAAACTTAGGATGACTTAGAACATCAGAATGCAATCCTTTGAAACCACCGAATTAAGGGTGGGGACAATGTGATTCTAGCCTCCCTAAACCGTACTTAAAGTCGGAAGTTGACTTATCCAAATGGATAAAGTCTAGATGCTAGTGACGACTAAGCTTGGTATGAGCTCATAACCTAGAGATTTCTCAAAAGGGAGAAATATTAGGGCGGCCCAGTTAAGTAAAGGTTCTTATGTCACCTAAGTAACCCAGTTATATGATTTTATGTTTCATGTACCAGTTATATGATTTATGTTTCATGTACTAGTTATGTGATTTGTGTTTCATGTACCGGCTTATATGATTTATATTCCATGTACCGATTATATGATTTATGTTCCATGTACCGCTTATATGATTTATGTTCTCACGTGCCAAGATACATGATTTATGTCTATGATTTTAGTATATAGCCCATGTAACACAAGTGCCATGTTAAAAAGCAGTTCTGGAAGTGAGATTTTGGAAAACTCATAATTGAACCTATGTATGTCCATTATTTTATAAATAACCGAGATTCCTGAGGCGATATATGACACCTAGGATAGAAGGAAAACCTCACCGAGTTTCTTTTAGTAAGAATCTCTACTCCTCTATCTTTCCTTTCCATTACGTCGTAGCTTAGATGGCGACCTTCGTCTATTCATTGACACGCCCACGGTGGAGATCCACCATGACCCGAGCATGGGTCATTTCATTTTGAGGGCCGGTGTATCAGGCGCATCTTCATGTTTTAGGGCTGACCATTCGCACACCCCTTGTATAGTTATCGCTTCTCCCATCCCCTATGGTGACCCACGATCTTTGAGCATGCACGCCACCGACATGAGAGGAACTGCGGACCCACTAGCCGTTCCAGCGGACGCGCCACAAAGATGTGCCATCATCGCAGCGCTCGTCAGAGAGAACCCTTCGAGGATTCCCCTATGGACCATGAGGGCTCGCTTCCGCTCTCGGCGACAGATAGGCAGAGGAGATCACCGGCGTCGGGCTTGCGGACCATGACCCACCCCGGGCGTGGGCGACTACGTTGATCACACGGGGCATGCTCGCACTCGCCGAAGCCCGCCTGGGATTGGCTGCGTTCCTCCATACCCATGAGTGCGCTATGGAGATTGGAGGGTAGTCCTTAGTGCACGCACGTCACATAGTATGGATGATACCTCTTTTGTGTTGAGGTTATCCATCTTAGGTTGCACATGGGTAGGGATGCTTCTTTCCAGTTCTTTTCCATGTATTTTGTTTTCCGCCAGTATTCATGTTACTATGTACTTGAAGAAGTCCCGCCTGTAGGGTAGGCATATTTTATCTATAAGGTATTTCATTATGATTGATGTTATGTTCGATGTTATGGTTTGAGCCAATCCTATGTTATCGCCCGTATACTATGATACATCGACCGTAAAATTACGCTGTGCTTCTATTTTAAGTAACGATTTCAAAAAAAAAAAAGTTGGCTCGTATTTTCGTTAAGTCTATTTTCTCAAGAAGATGAACCATGCCAGTAAGTAACGACTAATATTTGGCCTAAGTACGTACTAGTAGTATTGGGTGGAATATTAGGGTGTTACATACATGGCGCTACCTAATGCACATACATAAATCATATCATCAAGCATCATCATACTTAGTGGCATAAAGTGGCAATAGAAACATTCATATGGGACAAACATAGTGACATAATCATAATCATGAAACTTCTCTTCCTCATGGGCCACCCTAAAAGACAAGCGCTCTGGGGGTGCTCGGCCGAACCGGTGTCACCCAGAACGTGTCACATGTCTAGGTTATGAGCTCATACCTTAACTAGTCGTCACTAGTTCTTACTTACCACTTAACGATAAGCGTATCATAAATAATAAATCCCGACTATCTGAGTACGGGTTAGGGGGAAATTCTCTTAGGGGTGCTCGGCCGAACCGGTGTCACCTAAGAGTATAAATGGGTACTGATGTCACATGAGTTCTATGGAGGTGCTCGGCCGAACCGGTGTCATCCTAGAACCCATCTTAGTACCTTAATTTTCAAAATCTCTTTAAGTCCCCAAATTTGTCGGAAATTCGGCTGCACAAAGGCATTACGCCGAATTTCTTCCAAATTTGCTTTATGCCACATGAACATATATCCTCATGCATTCCTCATATGAATAACATTATCACTCTTCACATAACATATGCATCATCATAGAACATTCAAACGCTTACTCTTACGGTAGCTTATGCTTTGACCCTTACGAGTCTTAATCTTGAGATATAGTTTTCTACCATCCGTCGCTCATATGTTATGCACCTAAGGGCTCATAATTATTCATCACTCCTAATCCTCATGTTCATACTCAAATCTGAAAAGCATAGGGCAGAATTTCTAACTTGTGATTACGGGGTTCTAGAACTTACGTTTTAGACCCTTTCTCAGTTCTGTCTTCGCCTAAGGCGCTATAAATTAAATCTAAATCAATTATGAGACATTCCTATGCTTAAGAACTAATTATAAATCACATTTATCATGTTGTAATGTTGCTGGACAGAATCCAGAAAACTAAATGTTCTAAGAGTTCTACATTTGCGTTTTTACGGTTTTCTAGTTACTAGTTTTCCTATAGGTGCTAAAATTCAATTCTAATCCAAATGTTACCAAGTTTTTCATGTCTAAACAATCCTAATCTGATTATGTTCCCATTAAAACAGTTTGGATAAGTTCCAAAAACAAATGGGTCAAAACTATGTTAAATTCTAGCTTTACGGTGTATCTAGTTTGCTAGTTTCTTACCTATCATGCATAGAATCATTTCTACACCATCATGCGATATTTTCAAACATTCTAACACATCAAAACATCACCATACAGCATCACACTCATCATGACAAAACCGAGATCATGGAGCTTCAGTAAGAGAATTAAATTGACATTTCGAGGTACATAAGTTAACTAGTTTCTCTTGGAATCAATTTAGAATTTCTAAAACTCCTTGCAAATCATTTTAATTCATCAAGAGGCTAAGAGAAGCCTTAGGTCAGTGACCAAAATATATTTCATCTTCTAAAAGGGAATAATGTCGTATCTCATGATATCATAACCTTGTAAAGATTTATAAAGCTTTAAGAAAAACTTAGAACATAGACTATTAGTCCTTGTAGCTAGATGAAAACTCATTGCAAGTCCATCATCACTACTTGGCCGAAAACATGCATTCAAGGAATGCATTCACATTAAACTTTAACTTGAAATGAAATGGGCAAGTATTTGAGCTCTAGGTTCTTAAGTTATGACATAAAATAAACGTGCTCATGCTTTTCATTTTTAATCTTGCTTATAAAATAAAGTGATGACTTAAATTAAATATGCAAGGCATAAACTTAAACGTGCAAGCTTGAAAGTAAATATGCAAAGTTCAATTCTTTATTTTAGTGCTCTTGGCCCAACAACAATCGACTTTAAGGCCGAAATAGATAGGCATTCGAGAAATTAACTAGGTGATAATGCAAGTTCAATTCTTTATTTTAGTGCTCTCGGCCCAACAACAATCGACTTTAAGGCCGAAATAGAAAGACTTTGAGAATTAGATTAAGTGATGTTGCAAGTTCCATTTTAATCTTTATGTTCTTAGGTGATAGCTTGAAAGTAAAGGTGCATAGCAAGAATGTAAATATGAGTGCAAGCATAAGATAAATTATGCAAGTTCATTTTATCTCTCTAGAGCTCTTAACAAGACTTTAAAGGAACTTAAACTTTAACCCAAACTCATTAGACCAAGATATGATATAGTCTACAGTTCTTAGAACTCAACATAATATTTTTAGGAATCAAACCATGAAACTTAGAAAAAGAAAGGAAAAGGGCCGAAACTTCAAAAAGAAAAAGGAACATTTTAAAACTCTAGGGTCCATGATCTTGATGATATAATAACACCAACATCATGAGACCTCATCATTGAGTCCTTAAAACCATTTTGAAACATCACCAAAACTAAAGTTCTCAAGAGTTCAAGAAAGGAAGAACTAGAAATATTTTTGCTCAAGAACAAAGATCAAGCTCTAGAGTTTGTTTCAGGTGATGAGCATCATCATGAAACTCTCATCATCAAGCTCTCATTTCTTTGAACTTCAAGACCCATGGCCGAAAATGAGCAAGAAAAAGGAGAAGAAAAGAAGTTCTAAAAAGAATCAAGAGAAACTATGAACATAAAGCTAGAACAAGAACTTTAAAGAAAGAAGTACTTGAAAGAAAATCCCTACTTGGTGTGATGAACTTGAAGATGGAAGAAGAAGATGAAGATGATGAAGAAGATGGAGAGCTCCAAGAACTTGAAGAACACAAGAGCTTTGAGAGAAAAAGAAAAGCTTTGAGTGTTCTTAAACTTAGCAAATGATCTAAAAGTGGTGCAAGCTCCTCAAGGCATTCTATTTATAGAGAAATGAAACAAATGAAGGGTGCACATAGAGGAGGAGGCTTCGGCCATTGCAGATTGGAGGGCATCCCATGAGTTCCATGAGGTGAGATAATGTGGTCTTGAGGCATGGTGAGGTATGGTTCAAAGTATGGTGAGGTATGGTTCAAGGTATGGCCTCAAGCATGGTTCTTTGAGTGAGAAACAATTCAACATGTGTGGTAAAAGGAGAGAGATGGCCGAATATGCATCAGCCATGGGGGGGATTTCTTGCATTTTAATTGTGGTTTAGAGTTGTGTTTAGGTGTATCTTTGATTAGGATTAAGATTAGGAGTTTGTAAGAAAGTGTTTAGGTGAGAAAATGGGTAATTAAGGTTGTCAAGACATAATTAGAGAGTGTTGTTGCATCATTAGTGAGTTATAAATTCATTTTAGTGTTTAAACAATTCTAGACACAATTCCTTAATTTAAGGAATTGGAGAGAGAAAATACTATTCAAGATTCCAAGACTAAGAATCTTGAGTTCTAAAAAGGGATTTAAGTTTAATCTAAGCAATTTTAGGTTCTAATTAACTTTAATAAATTATTTTGACTCTAGATTAATTAGAGAAATTAATTAATCTTCGTTTAGAGCCTAATATTGCTTAGGTTTGCTTAATTACGTCATTAAGCTCAAAAACACTATTCTAGGGGCAAAATCGTAATTTTGCACTAAAACTGCCAGGGACCACCGGGACTTAAACAGATGTTTTGAAACATGTAAAAACATGGTTTCAAACCTCTGGGGAAAGTTCCGGGCTCAAACAACACCTCTACCCGCGTAAAATGCTACAGGGGTATTTTGGTCATTTCGACCCGAAATTGCGAAAAATGAGACTTACACCTCCGGAACCACTCAAGGGTCATTCAATCCCCTTCAAACATTGGGTTGGCCCTTCGAGTACTGCCGAGTCGGCCATCCTCGAATTCCGAGCCGAAAATGACCTCAGGGGCATTTCGGTCATTTTTCACTCAGACAAAAAATCGGGGCGTTACAAACTCATAGTTACGTCTTGGATAGCACTCATCATCAAGCACTCATCATCAAGCCATCATCATCTTGGCCTTGAGGCTGAAAATAAAAGAAAAGGAAAAGGATGAAACCGAAAATAAAACTTCATGGATGTTCATCCAAACAACATTTTTCCAACAAGATCAAGACATAGAGAACAAGGAAAGCATTTTTAGAAAAACTCCCTACCTAGTACTTGTGCTCTTGAAGATGGAGAATGTAACACCCTAATATTCGACCCAATGCTACTAGTACGTACTTAAGCCAAATATTAGTCATTACTTACTGTCATGGTTCTTTTTACTTGGAAAAATAACTTAACGAAAATACGAGCCAATTTTTTTTTTGAAAACATTACTTAAAATAGAAGCCGCGCGTATCTTACCGAGTCGGTATCATGAAGTGCAAAAATATAAACATAGAAGTGGCTCCAAATCATAGCATCATCACAACTGAAATACTTCATATATAATATGCCTACCCTACGGGGCAGGACTCTTCAAGTACATAATAAACATGAATACAGCAAAAATACAGAATACATGGAAATGAACTAGAAAGAAACATCCCTACCCACGTGCAACCTAAGGTGGATAACCTCAACACAAAAGAGGTTTCATCCATACTACGTGTCGTGCGTGCACTAAGCATTACCCTCCAATCTCTACCGCAGAATCACGGGTACGGAGGAACGTAGCCAATCCACGGGTGGAGCTCGGCGGGTGCAGGCATGCCCTGTGACTGAACGTGTCATCCACGTCGGGGTCATGGTCCGGGCACCGAGGCCCTCCGATGCTGAGTAACTGTCTCCTCGCTGCCCATCGGTCGCCGAGGCGGAGTGGGGGCAGAGTCCTCATGGTCCATGGGGGAATCCTCTAAAGGGTCCTCCTCCGAGTGCTGCGATAGTAGCACGTACTCCGGTATGTCAGCTGAACCGGTAGAGTGGGTTCGTAGGTTCCTCTCATGTCGTGCCCATGCACGCTCAAAAATCGTGGGGTCACCATAGGGGGATGTCGGGGAGAAGCGATAATTATATACGGGGTGTGCAAACGACCGTCCCAAAAACATGAAGATGCGTACAGTACATCGGCCCTCAAAATGGAATGACCCGTGCTCCAGGTCATGGTGGACCTCCCACCGGGGTGTATCAACGAACAGCACGAACGTCGCCATCTCGCTCTAAAGACGTAATGGAAAGAAAGAGATAGAGGGAGTGAGATTCTTACTAAAGAAACTCAGTAGGGTTCTACTCCTATCCTAGGTGTCATTATCTACGTCTCCAGGAATCTCGGGTTATTTATAAAACCATGGACATATATTGGTTCAATTATGAGTTTTCTAAAATTTCAATTTCCGAGATTCGTTCCTTTTAACATATCACTTGTATTTACATAAATCATGGGAAATAAATTGTGGGACTTCAATCGTATAATTTGAATGGAAATCATATAACTTGGATCATAGAACATAAATCATATAACTTGGATCATAGAACATAAATCATATAACTTGGTACTTGGCACATGGTGACTTATCTTAGTTACTTAGGTGACATTAAAACTTTTACTTAAACTGGGGCCGCCCGAATATTTCTCCCTTTTGAGAAATCTCTAGGCTATGAGCTTATACCTCACTAGTCGTCACTAGTATCTAGACTTTTATCCCTTGGGATAAGTCAACTTCCCGACTTTATGTACGGGTTTAGAGGGCTAGAATCACATTGTCCCCACCCTTAGTTTGGTGGTTTCAAAGGATTACATTCTCATAGTTTAAGTCACCATAAGTTTAACATGTTACTTTAAGATGCCACATAATTAATGCATAACACATAATTACCACTTTGGCATCTCTAAGGTTCTTTTAAAGAAGCAATAACATGAGATTATAAACCATCACATATGGGTAATAGTTCACATGGCACCACATACGTCATGAGCTAACACATCAATTCATCATTAAATGAGAAGCACATAATCATCCCTTAAGGTAGAAATCCCTAAATCGGGTAACCTCAAACTTCCAAATTATTTTCTTATATCTCTAAGGGATTGATTAACCTTATTACCATAATTTATTAAGTCCTAAAACCTAATTAATCAGGGCTGGACAGCATTGGCAGTAAGCTTGTATTAGATGAATTACGGTGTTCTAGAAGATGCGTTTTAAACCCTTTCTCACATCCGACTTTTTCTATGATGCAACAATTAATACCTAAGCCAATTATGAGTCACTCTCACTGATCTAGACATCATATAATGTGATTCTATGGATTTTAATCAACCTGGACAGAATTCATATTTCCTGTACCTATGGGGTTCTAGAATTCACATTTCAAGTAATTAAAGTAACCAAACATGCTCTAAAATGTCTAGAACAATTAGCGTATACTTGGCAAGGTATTTAAACATATTTAGACCACCCAAAACATAATTTAAGGTGCTGGAAATGATCATGGCAGAATCGAAATTGGTAAGTCATCAAATCATGTATAAATTTCTTTTTCAATGTTCATAGGTAGCTAGTTTCTCTTGGAACCATTTTAGGACTTCAAAAATACCTTGGAAATCAATTTAACTTGTCAAGAACTTTCATAAAATACATGGGGCAGCAACTCCTTAATTTTTCTCATGGCTGAAATCCTAAATATAAGAACATACTTAAAATACTTATAAATGTCACTTATGTTTAGGAAAAACTTAAAACATAACTATAGGCTCTTGTAACTAATGAAAAACTCATCCTAGAGCTTTCATCATCACATGGCCGAATGCATTTCAAGAAGATACCTTCTTGATTTAACTTTTCTCAAGATGAAATGGGCAAGTCTTTGAGCTCTAGTCTCTTAAGTGATGGCATAAAAGTAAACGTGCTATGCATTCCATTTTATTCTTCTTTAGAGAGTAAAGTAAGAGCTTCAAAGTAAATATGAAATGCAAGAACTTGAAATTTAATATGCAAGGCCCAAAGTAAATATGCAAAACTTGAAAGTAAATATGCAAGTTCCATTCTTTATTTTAGTGCTCTAGGCCCAGCAACAATCGACTTTAAGGCCGAAATAGAAAGGCTTCGAGATTATTTTAGGTGATATGCAAGCTCTCATTTTACATCTTTAAGTTCTTAAGTAATGACTTGGAATGTAAACATGGAATGCGAAGCTTGGAATTTAAACGTGCATTATGCAAGTTCATTCCTTATCTTGGGGTTTAGTGATAGCATAGAAATAAACGTGCTATGCAAAACCTAAAGTAAAAGTGAATACAAGTTACTTTTATCTTGTCTAGAGCTCTTGCAAGACTTTTGAAGAGAACATAGTTCCAACCCAAACCTCATCCTCACAAGAAAAGAGAACTGCTAGTACTAGAATACTTAAAATGAATCATGACCTTAAAAACTTGAAGATGGCCGAATCTTCATCAAGAAGAATAAACCATTTTTGAACTCTAGGGACCAAGATCTTGATGACTCAAACACCAACATCTCAAGTCCTCATCATTGAGTATTTTACTATGCTTTAAACTTCCATCAAAAACAAACTCATGGTAAACATAAAGGAATAAAACCGAAAACATACTTGGTCTAGGAACCAAGTTCAAGCTCTAGAGTTTTGTTCATGTGACATACATCAACATGAAGCCCTCATCATCAAGCTACCATTTTTTTTTCAAGTTCCAAAGGCCTTCATGGCCGAAACCTCAAAGAAAAGAGATGGAGTTTTCAAAGGTTCAAGAGAAACACAACTATTTCTTGAGTAAAACTTGGAAATAATAAACTTTTCTTAAGAAAACTCAAGCTTTAGAGGTTGTTCATGTGACAAACATCAACATGAAGCACTCATCATCAAGCTTTTATTTTTCCAAGTCTTAGAAGCCTACATGGCCGAAAACATGGAAGGAAAAAGTGAAGCCCAAAAGAGTTCAAGAGACATAAACTCCTTTCTTTCTCAAACTTGGAAAAAAGGATGTAACTTTCCTTAAAAAAATTCAAGCTTTAGAGGTTGTTGAGTGACAAGCACCATCATGATAACCTCATCATCAAGCTTTCATTTTTCTCATGGGTTTAGGCCCTCATGGCCGAAATATTAAAGGAGAAAAGAGAAGTTCAAACATTCAAGAGAAACATAACCACATGTTAACCTAAACTTGTAAAAGATGAAACTTTTCTTTGAGAAAAACTCAAGCTTTAGAGGCCTCATGCGAGATGAACTCATGGTCACCTCTAGAGAGCACTCATCATCAAGCTATCATGTTCAAGGCCTTGAGGCCGAAAATGAAAGGAAAAGAAAAGGAAGAAACCGAAAATGAAAAGCAACATGGAGGTTCCACCTTTCATCATTTCCTAACAAGATCTAACATAGAAATCAAAGACATATTTAGAAAGGTTCCCTACCTTGTGGTTTTTGAAAAGGAGAGGAAGAACTTGAGCTTGAAGAACTCTTGGAAGCTTGAGAGAAAGGAAGTAAGAAAGCTTGAGACTTTTAGTGATTTTTGCAAGGAGTAAGCAAAGGAGTGAAGTTGTGTGGTGTTGTGTATTTATAGGCAAATGAAACATGAAGGAGTGGAGGGAGAGTGGGCTGGCCGAATCCTCATGAGGAAGAAGGAGAGAAGAAAAATCTCTTGTGTTGTCATTCATGGTGTCATAGGTCATAGGTCTTAGGGTGGCTTTGATGGACAATATAATTGACTACATAAAATATCATTCTTTTGAATTTTTGGGGGGAAAAGTAGCTGAACATCATAAGACCATGGGAGGGAAGATTTCATCCAATTTAATCATGTACTAATGGAGTGTTTAGAAATAAACAAGGTTAGGTCACTAATTAAGGTTGTGTAACTAAGTGTTTAGGTGAACTAATTAGGTAATTAGGACCCTAATACCTTAGACTAAGAGTACTATTGTATGATTGATGGAGTCAAACTCTCATGACCATTGATTGATGTATGACAACTTTTCTTGGAAGAGAAAGCATTCTTGGAAAAGGAAATGTGAATAGTGAAAATACTATTCATAGTTGCTTTTTCTTTAAAGAAAGAAAAGAATTAGAATTGAGTTGCAAATTTTCCTAAGCAATTTTAGGTTCTAATCAACCTTAAATAATTATTTTAGCTTTAGATTAATTAAGGAAATTAATTAACCTTTCATTAGAGCCTAATATTGCTTAGGTTTGAGTTAAATAACTCGTTAGGCTTAAAATGCACTAAGCGGGGGTAAAATTGTAATTTTTACCAAAAGTTGCCCGGGACCTTCGGGACTTAGACCAACATAGTTCATGCCTTAAAACATCATTTTTTATCTCCGGGACGAGTCCAGGTCGGAGTCAAAACTTAAAACTGCCTTAAATCAAGTTAGGGGTATTTTGGTCATTTGTGCACAGAAACCTCAGAAATGAGATTTTTCTGACTTGTTAACATTCATAAACATATAATCCCCTTCATATATCATAAAAGCCTTGTGAGGATGGCCGAGGCCGGTTGTCCTCCTGTTTCAGGTAAAAATGACCTCAGGGGCATTTGGTCATTCAAAAGTTTAGAGAAAAACGGGGCGTTACAGAGAAAGGTTTGATCTTGAAAGACAAGAAGAAGAAATCTCCTTTGAACTTGGGTATGTATTTTCGGCCAAACAAGGAAATGGAGGAAGAATGTGTTGTTGGCTTGTGTTTGGACTTGGATGTGTGTTTAGAAGAAAAAGAGATGAAGATTGGAGGTGGAGAAGGTGGCGGTTTTGGCTTGGACAAGGAGGAAGAAAGGAAAATTTGAGAGAACTTGGAGAGACTAGAACTTGCTCTTAGAAGTTTAAACTTTGCAAATGAACTAAAGTAGTAAAATGTTCACCAAGGCAAGCTATATATAGAGCCTTGAGTCATGAATGAGTGGAGGGGAAGAGGCCATGTGGTTTTCTTCTAGAATGAAGGAAGTGTGTGGAGGAGAATAAATGAGAAGTTGTCTTGGAGACATGGCCATTTGTGTGCCACACATTCAAACAACATGTGATGCAAAGTGGAGGGAAAAGTGGCGCCATTTTTGGGCAGCCATGGGGGCAAAATTCATCTCCGCTAATCATGGTTTAAAGGTGTGTTTAGGTGTATTATGGATTAGACTTAGGATTAAGGGTTGTTAAGTAGGTACTTTAAGTAAACTAATTAGTTAATTAAAGCTATAATCCCTTAGGTTAGAAGTGGTCTTGTAGGTTTAATGGAGTCAAAACCTCTATGACTAGTGATGTGAGTGTGACAACCTTTCTTGGAAATGGGAGCATGAATAGTGAAAACACTATTCATAGATACTTTCTCTCTTTAAAGGAAGAGACTAGAATTAAGTTTGAATTTCCTTAAGCAATTCTAGGTTCCAATTAGTCTTAAATAATGATTTTGGCTCTAGATTAATTATGAAAATTAATTAACCTTTAATTAGAGTCTAATATTGCCTAGGTTCTGAGTTAGATAACTCATTAAGCCCAAAATGCACTAAGCATGGGTAAAATCGTAATTTTACTCAAAAACTGCCCAGGACCACCAGGACTTAAACAGACCTTAAACAAACATAGTTCATGCCTTAAAATCATTGTTTTGAACCTCCGGGCAAAGTCCGGGTCAAAACAGAACTTAAAACTGCCCTAAATTACTGTAAGGGTATTTTGGTCATTTACACACAGAAACCTCAAAAATGAGATTCTTCTGCTCTATTAAACACGCCATCACATATAATCCCCTTCAAACATTACAATAGCCCTATGAGGATGGCCGAGGCCGGCCGTCCTCGATTTTCAGGTAAAAATGACCTCAGGAGCATTTTGGTCATTTTTACGCTTAGAGAAAATCAGGGTGTTACATTACTCCCCTCCTTAAAAAGAATTTCGTCCTCGAAATTCATTGCATGCATAAAAAGACTTATGAGGCTCCCATACCATCATAAGCTATAACCCAAAAATCTTATCATATAATGCATGCTTACCTTAATCTTGTGACTTCGTAGTTTCCTCAGCATTGAAGGCGAAGACCCTTCCTTGGCGTTGAGGTTTGGGGGTTGACTGATTCCTCTCCGTGCAATCTCGAATGATGTGTCTAGGCTTTCCACACCGGTAGCAGACATTCATTCCAGCTCGACAAGGTAAGCTTCCATGATTTTTGCCACATTTGGGACATTCGGTGGAAGGCAAAAATTTCGGAGGCGCTGTTGGGGTTTCTTGAGACTTGGTTGAAGATTGGAACTGCGGCTCCGGTCGAGATTAGAACGGGGGTCGATTTCGTTGTTTGAACTTCTGGCCTTAAGGTGCCAGTTTCTTGTTGAAGTTGTCGGACCTTGTCACGTTCAACTCCTTCTGCCCATCCTCGATGATGCGGCACTTGTTGACCAGGGTTGGGAAGTCCCTAATCTCCAAGTGAGCAACCGCTACCTTGAGTTCTGCCTCCAGTCCGAACTCATACTTGATACATTTCCAGTACTCATCGGGGTTGCCTTGGTACATACAGGAGAATTTGATGAGCTCTTCGAACTTCGTAGTGTATTGCGCGACGGTCATACCTCCTTGAACAAGTTGCAGGAACTCGATGTCTTTGGCATTCCGAACCGAATTAGGAAAGTACTTCTCGTAGAAATGAGTCTTGAACAGCTCCCAATCAATGGCAGCACCTGCGGCTTCTAAGAGTCTTTGAGCTCCGGTCCACCAATAAGCAGCATCTCCCTCAAGCATAAAGGTTGCAAAGGTCACCTTTTGCTCCTCCATGCACGGAATCACAGTGAAGATCTCTTCGATGCTTCTTATCCACTCCTCAGCAACATTTGGGTTGATGGTCCCCTTGAAAGTGGGCGGGTTCACCTTGCAGAATTCCCCCAAATGAGCGTGCTCGGGGATCTCGGGGCCATTAGATCTATGACTAGCATCAGCTCGGCGGTCTTGATCCATTCGTTCCATCATCATCCTCATAGTTCTTGCCACGTCGCGAAGTGCCTCAACGGTCTCGTTGTTCTGATTGCCTCTGTTCGAAGTCCTAGTCTGTCGTCACGGTGCCATTGGTCCCTAAGCCCACAAAACAATAGACACTGAGGTGATCAGGCTCAATACTAAATGTAAAGTGAGCAAGTTACCATGGCACATGCAACATACAGTAGTCATGCATTCCTACCCTATAGCTCATCCTATCGATAGAGCTCTACACATGACATAACTATCGCATCATGCTTAGAAAGCATAGTCAGTCCAATCCTCAGGCTCCATGAGAACCGAACTGCTCTGATACCAAAATGGTATCAGAGCCTGCACCTTTCCCAGTACGGTGTGGTTCGGGGACGAACCAAGCGGAAGCTGGTAGGCATGTAACGCCCAGGGATTGCGAAGTCAAGGAGTGATCGCCGGTGCAAAGAGGCACGGACAAGGAGCGGCTCCTGGCAGACTTCGAAAGCGGAGGGCTACATGAATGAACCGATTACACACCCGAATGAGAGGGATCCTAAGACTGTATAGGTATGGGACTATACAGTTAAGGAGGGCTTATATGAATTGATTTGTACTATCTATACCAACAAGATGCATCTTCTTTTCGGTAGCCCAAACTGAAAGAACTCCACAGTTAAGCGTGCTTGACTTGGAGCAATTTTGGGATGGGTGACCTCCTGGGAAGTTTTCCTAGGAAGTTTTCCTAGGAAGTGTGTGAGTGAGGACAAACCACGCTGAACAGTCGGCAATCCATAAAGCAGCAGGGGATGTCACAGATGACATATTATAATCCAATCAAAGAGGCTCAAAATCTCACAGGTGAAAGAGCATGTACTCAATCCAAACAACACAATGAATCCACCAAGCATGCAATATAAAATAAAGTCAATGCCAAGCAAGTCAATATAGTGCATGTAGTGTGAGCTTATCCAGGTAACCTCTAAGGTGCTAAAGAGATGGTGTAAAATGCAAATAAAAAATAAATATGATGCAAGACTCATAACTAAAATGAAAACAAATAAAATGTAGAAAAATAAAAGGGAAGAGTAAAGAAAAACCTCACAGTGGGTTGTCTCCTATCCAGCACTTTGCTTTAACATCCCTAAGTTGAACTGTTGGAACCCTCATGGAGGGTGAGCAATTTCAACACATAGATAGGCTATCTGAGCCCTCAGATCTATGAGAATTTCATGGAGGTGGATCAGCTGGTTTCCATCAATGGTGCACCGAACCATCATGGAGTTCTCTAACTCAATTGCACCATTACAATGCACACAAGTGACCAAGAATGGTCCCTTCCATCTAGACTTTGGCCTTCCAACCATCAGTTTTGCCCGAGGCTCATGCAGCAAGATCCATTGCCCCTCACAAGGCTTTTTACCCAACATGGGCTGGTCGTGGAGCACCTGGCAAATTGATGACTACTGCCTAGGTAGTGTACCTATATCGAAAAACTTTGGACATTCTAAAACAATAGGTGTATCATATCCTAGGGAAGAAGAAAAAGTAGAGAACGAGGGATCTGGATTCTTACAAAGCATATTACCACAAGCATCATCAACTAAAGAGTCAATGACATCAATTCCAGACACGGAGTGTTACTCATGGGGATGTTTCATAGCATCAGATAAATTAAATTGGACTTTCATGTCCCCACACTTCATGGATAATGTGCCAGCATGAATATCAATCAAGGTTCTAGCAGTTTTCAAAAATGGCCTACCCAAGATCAATGTATGCTAAGCTGGCATTGGTGTCATTCTCCATCTCAAGCACATAAAAATCAGCAGGGAATATTAAATCATTTACCTGGACAAGAACGTCTTCCAATACTCCCTCTGGTCTTGTGATGCTGCGGTTGGCCAGCTGAATTTGCAACCCGGTTGGCTTGAGCTGTCCAAAGTGCAAGGACTGGTAAAGTGATTTAGGCATAACATTGATCTCGACTCCAAGGTTAGCCAAGGCCTTTGTGATGTGCAGTGTAACGCCCTGATTTTCTGTCTGAGGAAAAATGACCAAAATGCCTCTGAGGTCATTTTCTACCCAGAATTCGAGGATAGCTGGCCCGGCAGTTCTCGAAGGGTCAACTCAATACTTGAAAAGGATTAGGTGATCTTTGAGTGGTTACGGAAATGAAAATCGTATTTTCTGCAGTTTCGGGTCAAAGTGACCAAAATACCCCTATAGCGTTTTTACCCAAGTAAAGGTGCCGTTCGAGCCCGAAACTTTCCTCAAAGGTTTAAAATGACGTTTTCATGTATTTAAAAGTATCTATTTAAGTCCCGGTGATCCCAGCCAATTTTTGTACAAAATTACGATTTTGCCTGTGGCATAGTGCCATTTGAGTTTAATGATGTAATTAAGCAAACCTAAGCAATATTAGGCTCTAATCAAAGATTAATTAATTTTCATAATTAATCTAAAGTCAAATAAGTCATTAAAATTAATTAGAACCTAAGATTGCTTAGATTAAACTCAAAAACCCCTTTTTCTTTTAAAAACTCAAGTTTCTAGAACATAGAATCTTGAATAGTGTTTTCACTATTCACTCTCCATACGCCAAGAAACCTAGCTAGAGTAGGATTTTGACCCCACTAATGAGCTAGAATGCTCACTAATCATACCTCAAAATAGCCTTGATCACCTATCCTTTCATTTACACACTTACTTACAAGCACCTAATCCTAAGCCTAATCAAAGCTACACCTAAACACACCTCTAAACCATAATTAAATGAAAGATCTTCCTTCCCCATTATAAGGTGGAAATGGCGCCACCTCAGCCTCCATTGTCCATCACATGTTTGTTCACTCATACACTCAAAGAAGCATGCTACACCATGCCTTACACCTTGCCTTGAAATGACATAACCAAGAGATATTTTCTCTTCCTTTCCTCCCCTAAAATGGCGCCACTTTTCTCTCCCATTTTCACCTCTCATGTTTCATTTCCCTATAAATATCATACTTGGATAAACTTGAACCATTTTTAGTTCATTTGCCAAGTTTGAGTTTTCAAGAGTTGTCTCAAGTTCTCTCATTTTCTTCAAAAGTTCTCTTCTTCATCTTCTTCATCTCCACCAAAGAGCCACCCCTCACCACCTCAAATCACCACACAACCACCCTAAATCACCATTCAAACATATAAGCTTTCATCCTCACACATCAAGCTCACACAAAAACTTTTCCTTCCTTTTTCTCCTCTTTGGCCGAAAATCTAAGGACCACTTGGAAGCAAGATTTCTTCTCTTTTCACTTCAAGAAACAAGCTTTCCTCTTCAACACTTGGTAGGGATTTTGTTCTTTAAATTTTTGTCTTTTAAAGTTTTGTCAAAAATAAGTTTTTGCTAGTTTCTCTTGGCTTTTAGAACTTCTTTTTCTTCTCTTTGATTTCGGCCTTGGAGCTTTCTTTTTAAAGAAAATGAAGCTTGATGATGAGGGTTCAAGATGTAGATCATGAGAATCTTCACTTGTGATACCTCTAGAGCTTGGAACTTGGTTCTTGGACCAAGCATGTTTCGATTTTTCCTTTTCTTATCATGCTCTAGTTTCGGTTTCCATTTCTTTTTCCTTGGTCCTAGTTTTGATTTTAAAGGTTATGTTAGTTGGGAAATGACTCAAGGATGAGAGCACATGATGTTGGTGTTAATGTATCATCAAGATCATGTTCTCTAGAGTTTCAAAGTTCTATTTTTTCTTCATCATGGTTTCGGCCATGGTCTCCTTTTCTTTGATATTTTGGTTTTATCACCAAAGACATGGTGAGATGGTTTCTAAAACCCAAAGATTAGTTCTTTAACTTGATCCCTTTTGATTCTTAAAAATAAAGTTAGTGTATGACTTGCCTTTCTTTTAATCCATTCCTTAAGCTTGATGATAAAGTTCACACCATAAGGTTTCATTGTAACCTTGGTACAAGAACTCTAAAGCTTGTCTTACCTTGCTATGATATGTTTGGGTTGAGGTTTAACTTCCCTTAAAGTCTTATAAGAGCCTAGTAAAGATGTAAAAATGAACTTGCATATTTATTTTCCTTGCTTAGCATGTTTATTTTTGAGCTAATCACCTAAAACATAAAGACTAAAACAAGAGTTGCATTCTCATATCACCTAATAATTAATCTCGAAGCTCACCTATTTCGGCCTTAAAGTCAATTGTTATGGAGTCTAGAGCACTAAAATAAAGAACTGGACTTGCATTTATATTTATATTTCAAGTCATCACTTAAATCCTAAAAGATAAAATAAACTTGCATATTTACTTTCAAGCTTTGCATATTTACTTTCAAGTCTTGCATATTTACTTTTCAGTCTTACATATTTATATTTCTAGCACCTCATATTTATATTTCAAGTTCTTGCATCTCATATTTACTTTGAAGTCCTCACTTTACTTTATAATGAAGAATAAAATGGGATGCATAACATGTTTACATTTTGTCATCACTTAAAGACTCTAGAAGCTCAAAGACTTGTCTTTTTATCTCAAGCTAAAGTTTGGTTATGGAAGCATTCCCTTGAATGCATAATTCGGCTAAGTGATGATGATGAGCTTGGTGTGAGTTCATCTAGTCACAAGTGCCCATAATCTACGTCTTAGGATTTTTCTTAAGCATAGAAGAACTCAAAGAATATTTCAAGTATGATTTTACGTTTTAAAACTCCAATCTTGGGCCAACTCAAGTGGTTGCTGCCCTTGTTTGGTTTATGAGGATTTTTAAGGAAATAAGTTGGTTTTCAAAGAGTTTTAGAAGTCCTAAAATGATTTCAAGAGAAACTAGTAACTTGTATGTATTAAGGACATGATTTTTGAATGATGCTTGAGCTTTAATGTTTCAGTTCTGCCCTGGTATGTTCACTGTTGTATGATGATGTTTTAACATGTTAGAATGTGTAAAAATTATATGTGCTAAGGTAGAAACCTTTCTATGTATGATAGGAAAGAAACTAGTCTTATAGAAAAATCGTAAAGTTGAGTTTTAGCATAGTTTTGACCCATTTATTTTTAGCCACTGCCAAAACTATTTTAATGGGATAACATTCAGTTTAGGATTGTTTAATTATGAAAAACTTGGTAACATTTGAGGTAGGATTGATTTTTAGCACCTATAGGGAAACTAGTAACTAGAAAACCGTAAAAGTGCAATTCTAGAACACTTAGAAATATAATTTTCTGATTCTGTTACAGCATGATTAATCATATCAAAAGTGATCTATAATTAGTGTAAATGTGTAGGAATCCCTCATAATTGGTTTAGGTTTAATTTATAGCGTCTTAGGAGAAGACGGAACTTAGAAAGGGTCTAAGACGTAGATTGTAGAACCCCAAAAGTATATGATTCAGCCCACATCCTTATGATACTGTCCAATTTTGTTTATGATCATAAAAATGAGTAAGGATTATTAGAGGTGAACCTATAGGTGTATAAAAGAGTAAAAACAGATGTTAGCATAATTGGTTTTCAAGATTAAGACCCGTAAGGGTCAAAGCATAAGACATTATAGGTCCCAAGACATAACGAGCTTCATGACTTCAAGAAGATGCATGTTTAATTATGAGAATGACTTGAGCATAGCATATGCATTAGCTGAGCCCGGTCCTTGATGCCGGCAAACTGGTTAGGAGAATGTTATCTTTTAAAAATGTTAAAGCAATGATGTGATGACGTATATACTATGATGAGTTTGATGATATGACTTGATGTCTTATGGTGATGTTGAATGGCTATGCATGCTCTATATGTTTCGTGACATAAAGCAAGTTTGAAGGAAATCTAGTGTACACTGTTATGCTGCCAAATTTCCCATCAAACCTAAGGATTTGAGAAAAGTTTGCAAAAACTCCTGGGTGACACCAATTCGGTCGAGCACCCCCAAAATAGATGTGATATAACACTGGGACGCATTCCTCCCGCTACGGTGGGGAGGAAACAAATCCGTGAGGGTATTGACATTGAGCTTGCCAAAGCAGACAATTCACTGTGTACTAGATACCAGTAGAGCATTTCAAAGAAGGAAATGATCCTAAGATAGGTGATCCAAGAAAGTTATGTATACCCCCTCTATTAGCCCATATTAAATCTAGTGACGACTAATTAGGATTGAGCTCATTCCTAGGCGATAGGTGAGATGTAGTTTGGGGACCAAATTATCGCTGGGCCGGTGAGTCGGTTGGATTTTTGGTGGATATGTTAAGAGGGTGGTCTTTAAGAAAAAGAACTTAAGAGTTTGACTTATGAGAAAGATGTCACATGAAAAGTACTATGCCTTTTATGCCACGTATATAATTTATGATTCTTTATGTTAGGCCCAAGAGCTATGATTTTCATATTGATGTGCATATGGTATTGTCATGCATTCGTCAAATATATCTATTGCATTCATGTCATTAAGACACATACTAAAAGACACCCACTTCGAATAAATAGATTTGAAAAGCCTAAAACCAATCCTTATGCATGTACACCTTTTTCATAATTAAAACCAAGGTGGCTAGGGACAATGACGATGACACTAGTGTTAGAGTCGAGAATCCCTACTGAGAATCTTGAATGAATTTCTCATCCCTTCCTTTTCCTCCGTGTCGTCTCTAGACGAGGACTACAACGAGGTTCGTGATTTCTTCTAAGGTTCGTGCTTAAAGGTCACACTAGTAAACGAAGCAAAGGGTCGCTGCGGAAGCATAGATAGCTTAGCTTTTGGGTTGACACTTATCCAACCACATAGGTGGATAAGGATCACTTCATATATATGTGCATATTTTGATGTAAATAATGGTACAATGGTGCTAGTAATTTATGTATTTATGAAGGTGTGATGATATTATGTTGTTATGGATAATACTACCTTTCATGAGTATGTAGGGTGTGATTACTTTTTCCTGCACGATGTGGTTATGACGAACGTTAGGTTAGCACACGGCTCACGTTTTGTTTTCAATTTTTGAAAAAGAAAAATTTATTCGTATTTTCCGCTAAGTATTTTAATGAAAGGTTTTAAAGAATGAGACTAAAAGAGTAATAGACTAATTATTAACCTAAATATGTTCTAGAGTATTAGGTTAAAAATTAGCATGTTACATGTAGACCCCTAATAGTGCAAGGAACACAGAATGTGCCCAGGTCATTGCACTTGGTTGGCATGTTGCTTGGCTTAATAATGGAGGAAGCATTGACCCCCATAGTCACTTTGTCCTCACTACTACCCTTGATCTTCCTTTTATTGGTGCAAAGATCTTTCAAGAATTTTGCATATTTAGGAATTTTCTTTATTGCATCCAATAGAAGAATATTCACTTGCACTTTTTTGAATGTTTCCCAAGTTTCAGAATCCAACTCTGATGCAGCAGACTTTCTGGGTTGGATCCTTTGTGGGAATGGCAATGGGGAAAGGAATTCTAGAGCCTTTGTAGGTTCTATGGAGCGCTGCAGTGCTCACCCGAGGAGTGTCCTAGCACCATGATCCTATCTGATGATTTTGTCACTACAGCGCTCACCCAAATGTTCTTCAGGCTTGTTTTCAGCTTGCTCTTTTTCCTGGACAGCCTTAGCCACTTTTGGAATTTTCATCCTAGACCTAAGAGTGATAGCACAGACATTTCCTCTTGGATTTGGCATGGTTTGAGAGGGCAACTGGGTAGCTAAGGCCTACTGCCTCTGACTATTTTTTATTTGAATCACCTCCTCTCTCAGCTGGGCATTTTCTCTTCTAATTTCTTGCATTTACTCTATCATCATTTTCATTATCTCAGTCATGGTGGGATCTAAAGATGGAGGTGCAGAGAGGGCCTGTTACCTCTAATGAGGTGCCAAATACTTCTGCTGTGAAGGTTGGCCCTGTTATTGAGAATTACTATCCCACTTCAAATTGGGGTGATTCTTCCAGCTGGAGTTAGAAGTATTCCCAATTGGGAACTGGCCTGCCTAATTCTAAGGTTGACTCTGAAAAGGGTATGTTGTTGCTACTCCAATGGTTGAGTCATCTTGTAAAGCTGGGCACATGTCAGTGTGATGATCATTAGAAGTACATATGCCATAAACCTTGGAAACCACTGGAGTTGCTACCTGGCAAGCCATCAGTTACTACATAAGGCTAGAAAGTTACTGTAAAGTCTGGTGCAACATTGGATTCTTTGGCTGGCTTACTCTATGTAGGCCCCTTGTATTGGCTGCAGTCCTAGAACCAAATTGTTGAAAATTTGCAGCCATATACTCTATCAAAGCGCATGCCTCTGCCAGGGTCTTATCCAAAAGTGCCCCTCCACTAGCAGCATCTATCAACAGGTACCAACCCCTCATAAAAGTATTGAAGGAGGAATTGCTCTGGAATCTAATGGTTGGGGCAGCTGCACAGAGGAGCTTGAACCGTTCCTAATGTTCATGAAGAGTCTCATCTGACTGGTGGATTCCAGAGATCTCTTTTCTGATAAAAGCCACTCCAGAGGCAGGAAAATACCTCTCCAAGAAAAGCCTCTTCATTCTAGTCCAGCTATTGACAACCCCGTCAGGAAGGTTGATGAACCAATTTTCTACTGCACCCTCAAGGGAAAAGGGGAATGCTCTCAGTTTAACATCATCCACCTCTACCCTATTGGGTTTTATGCCAGAACACACCATATGAAGCTTCTTCAAATGCTGATGAGGGTCTTCTCCAGATAGCCCATGGAATTTAGGCAAAGCATGTACCATATACCTTTTAAGCTCAAAATCATTGTCTAGCCTAAGGTAAGTAATGGCCAAGGGCTGCTGGGTAAAGTCAGGAGCAATGAGCTCCCTAAGTGTTCTATTCTGATATCCCATATTACCTGTATTTCTTGAAACACCAAACAGAGGATCAGAATGCTCAAATGGTTCTACTTGTTGATGCTTTGCCTGTTTGATTTTCCTCAAAGTTTTCTCAATTTCTGAATCAAGAGGAATCAAATTTTCAGCAGACAGGGAACGCCTAATGCAAAGGAACAAAATTTTTTTTTTTTTTTGCATAAAAATTAAATAGCAGAAAATTAAAAACAGTAAATAAATAAAAATAAAAAATAAAAAACTGGATAAAAAATAGAAACAAAAAAAAAAACAGCTAAGTTCTAATGCCTCCCCGGCAGCGGTGCCAAAATTTGACAAAGATTGTCGCTTATCTCCTCAAATTAGAAATTTATTCTAATGCTAAGTTGCACAAAAAATGTAGTAAAGGGCACAACCTAAGTTGTCTCTCAAGGAGGCTTCAATAGCATCAATAGAGAAAGGCGTTAGTGCAAGGTATTCATAGGATTAGAAATCAATTATCATTGACCAAATATTAAACCCATTGATGGCTATTAGTAATAAATTACTGGCAATTCTACTAGTGATCAATTGACCTCTAGAATTGATCAATGAAATTAACAAATAAATGAAATCTCAATTTAATTGGTAATTACAATGATCCAAGGTACCAATTGCTATAGCCAAACCGTCAATCCGAAAGTTAATTTTAATGTTCTCCTGCAAACATAAACTAATAGATCTATCAATTTACGCCCAAAGGGTTTTTCTAAATGACACTCGCCAATTTAGTCATTCCAATAAAGATTATAGCAATCACCACAATAATTAAAAGAGTAGAAACTGTAGAACATTAAGAAAACCAATGCATTCAATATAAACAAGGGGTCTCAAATGTCATCCCAATCCATCCGAAAATCCCTACACTAGTAAAGAAATCTATTCCTCCATCTCTGGAGGATTATAACAATGAAGATAAAAGAACCTGAAAATAATAGCAATGATCCTTGCCACAATCTCCAAGACAAAGCACCTTCACCAATAAAACCCTTAAAGAGAGAAGAATAGAGAAGAAAAAGATGTAGAGAGAGAATAATAGCCTAAAGTGATAGCCTAAAACTGAGTAAAAAGCTCAGGTAAAAGTTTATAACAATTCCTTAAATACTGCTATCTAAAATAGTCCAAACTAGGTCCCAAAAATAGGTTAAACAAGTTGTTTTGTGTCATCGCACCAATGCTGCAGCGGTCTCCAGAGGAGCTTTGTTGATAAACATCATTTTGCAGGTGCTGTTGACTGCTGCAGCGGTCAATAAGCACTGTAGCACTGGACAGAATTGACTCTGGTCTTGGAACTAGAAATAGCAATTGTAGCCCTTTGAATAAGCTTTCCAATGCCACCAAAATCACCTCGATCGGACATCTGTAGCTCTAGATATTGCAAAAATACTAACCGGAGATCAAGTTAGATAGCATCAGAACATCAGCAACCTCTAATTTTGCAACCCGATTTGCACCAAGATACTCTTAGAACTGGGTTTTGGGCTGAACATGAAAGTTGTAGAGAACTTCTTAAGCTTTCCAAAACATCTTTATTTGTCTTAATCCGATCCTTTGTTCTTGACAATTGCACTTGATCCAAAGCTCCTATACTCAAGACTATACTCAAAGAGACAAGTCAAACGCAACAGGATATAATTACAAATTATCCGAAAAGCCATCAATTCTATCAAAATTACACAATGAGGGATGAATCAAAATCCTTATTGATTGTGTCAACAACACATTAAAACTCATGTAAAAATCTAAGGTTTAGAAGTAAGATAAGTGACACAAATGTCCCTTATCAGTCATTCTTCCTCCACCAATGGTCGTGTTGTGCTTGCTTTAATTGCAAATTGTGTGCGGAAAGCGATTCAAACCATCACAAAGATCAAAGATAATAAGAGTGATTTTAACATTTGTCTTTATTCAATGGCTTTTTTTTGTTGTTTTCAACTTGATTACACCTCTTAAGACTCAGCACATCTAGATTGCCGAATTTTGTAATATGATCTATTTAGTCAATTCATTGTTATTTACATACTTCTTTTAGACTCTTTTGGTTGATGTGAGTATATTAAGTACACTGAATTTGGATTAGAATGTTTTATGTTTTTGTAGTACTCTTTTTTTTGGCTTACCCCATATGATGATACAAAGAAGTTAATTGTTTTTTGCATTAAAAAAGAGAGAAAAGAACCTTATCCAAATAGCATACTCTTAAAATAGAAAGTAGTTGTGACATATCTTTATCCCAAAAAGTATTCCTGAATGAAGTGAAATCTTTGTTAGTCAACAGGTCAAGATATTCATGGAGAATTGAAAGGGTCATTGGGGTAAGAGTTATGTGGATGGTGATATAAGCTAGCTGGAGTGGTGCTAAATGACAAAGTGTGCATTTGGTTATTAGTTAGTAGAATTAGTTCTGTGAAAATTGATTTTAAAGTAAAGTGATTTAGGTCCTCTAAAAGTGATTTGACATAAAGCAATAAATTTTCAATCAATTCACTCCAATTGTTGGTAGTTAAAGGTGGGAGATAGTAGTTGCTATTAGTAGGGTTTATGTGATGTATTGCTTCTTAGTGATTATAAAGGAATAGAGGAGAATGTTTGAATCTTTTCTTTCTTTTTTTCCCCCATTTTCCTTTTAAACTTTAAATACCAAGGTTCTTCTGTTTGTATGCTCAACCATATTGGAAGGGGAAAACCCTAGTTATTGTTTGGTTTATTTGTAAGATGTTTTAGCTACTTTTTCATTTTACTTTATATTTTTTTTTCCTTCTTTTCATCCTAAACTATTGCTATTTGGAGCTTTTGGCACTAGAAATCAGGGTAAGTTTATTACATCCAATGGCTTCTACCTGTGCATCTCCTTTGGCCAAAATAGTGTTTGTTCCCTCTATGTAGGGGCCTATTGTGCTATTTATCATATATGCAAAATCATAAGATGTTTCCCTGTCCTGTAATTTTCTTCTCTCTTTGATAAGTTTCTTTATCCAAAAAGAAAATGCATTTAACTTTGCAATCAGTGTTGTTTACACATGAATTGTTATTTTCTCTCATGATTGTTTGCATTATTCAATGTTAAATATAATAACTAGAATTTCTGTTGATTATTTCTTCAATAATAAAGAGAATTTATGTTGATCATCACATTTCTTTAACATCTTACATTGAGTTTTCAATCTTTTTCACGTGTGTTCAGGCCAATGGCATTTTCTTCTGGCTCATGGATGAAGGAATATAATGAAGTAGTGAAACTCGCTAATGATATCAGTGGCATGATTTCTTAGCAAAGTTCATTGCCTGCATTTGGACCAGAAACTCAGCATTATATAACCCGGGTTAGAAAGACCACCCCAATCTAGGGTGGAATAACTCATCATAATAGCAGCAAAAGTATGTTTCACCCCAGCAAAGATAGCAGAGCAACGCACATGTCTATCAATAACCACCTGCTCCATAGCTACCTGCCCCTCAGCAGCCTCTAACACTACCTACCCCTCCTGCTTGTTCAGATGCACCATGGCAGGAGATGATGAAAATGATGATAGAAACACAAAGAAGGGGATGTTATTTCTAAATTAGCAAGGTTTATTAGCTAAATGAATTTATGATTAAATCATGTTTATGATTTAAAGTAAGCAGATAGTACGGTATCGAGATCACAAGGCTTACGTGGGGATCAGATTCCTCACGTGCTGGTCACGATCCTAATCGGGTCATGACACTATAGTAATTAATTACTAGCAATTTACTAGTGATCAATCAATCCCTAGAATTTGACCAATGAAAATAAACAATCAACGAGATCTTAATTTAATTCGAAATTACAGTGATTTAAGGTACCAATTGCTATAACCTAACCATCAATCGGAAGGTTAATTTTAATGTTCTCTCTCAAACATAAACTAATATATCTATCAATTTATGCGTAAAAGATTTCCCCAAACCACAATCACCAATTTAGTTATTCCAATAAAAATTACAGCAATTACCACAATAAGTATAAGAATAGAAACTGAAAAACATTGAAAAAAACTAATGCATTCAATATAAACAAAGGGTCTCAAAAGTCATCCAAATCCATCTGAAAATCCCTACCCTAGTAAGAGAAATCTACTCCTCCATATCTAGATGATTACAACAATGAAAATATAATGAATATCTGAAATTAATATCAATAATCCTTCCTACAATCCACAAGAACAAATCAAATCCACCTATGGAATCCTTAGAAAGAGAGGAATATAGAAGAATAGAAGAGAGAGATGTAGAGAGAGATGAGAGAGAGAATAATAGCAACCTAAAGTGTGCAGCCACTACTAGGGTAAAATTATGATCCATTCCTATATATACTACTCTAAAAAAAGGGGCCAAAATGGGGCCCAAAATAGATTAATGAATTATTCTGCCATCATCTTGAGCACTGCAGCGCTCTCCAGAGAGCGTTATTCTAATTAATCCTGGAAGTCATTCTGCCGAGCACTACAACTCACCTAAGAGTGAGCTTCTACAGCTTTTGTTCCTTTTTGCTCCAAGCTTCTTCCAGAGAGTTTTCAGCCTTATTCTTGGCATTTTGCTCTTGATCCAAAGCTCTTATGCTCAAAACAATACTCAAAGAGACAATTCAAATGTAATAGATGTAATTACCAATTATTCTAAAATCAATGCAAAAGCCAGTAATTCTATTAAAGTCATACAATGAGAAATAAATCAAAATCCTTATTAATTGCATTAATAACACAATAAAACTCATGCAAAAAACTAAGGTTTGGTAGTAAGATAAGTGGCATAGATGCCCTTTATCAATGCACTCACTGATTATCTCTGACAGGTTCAAAACTGCTCACTCGATGCACCATATGCAACTAGTACTAACTGACATGGTATTGCTGTGGTGGCGATGATTATCAAGTGGCATAGCTCACTTGAGAAGAAGGGATAAGGATAGGGGCTGGATCAAAAATTCCAAGAAATGATAGACTCTTACTAAACTTAGACATGACTGACTCTTCTTAAAGGCCTCAAATAACATCATATTAGTTCAAATTGCCACGGTTCAATTCACATAAACGTCATGCCATTTGTGGACACTTGCTCCAGTACCATGAAGGGAAACCGATGACTCTGATACCACATTGTCACGACTCAATTTGGGAACATGACCGACACGTGAGAGGAATCTCATTCCTACGTAAGCCTAGTAGGTGACGTGACTCTCTAAATCCATAAAATAGTATAATATAATACTTTAAATATGATTTTCTTCTAAATCAAAATCAATTTCTCTATTTAAACCATACTATTCAAATATGCTAATTATGAAAACATAAACTGTTTTGTCACATAATCTTAGTCATAATATGAAAATCTAAATAGCATTTGAAAACTGAATCATAAGTTCTTGTCTAACTCATTATATAAATTTTGATTACATTACGTATTCTTGAAACAAGGTTTAAAATTTGAGATCTAATGAAGACATTCATAACTTTAAAATAAATACATAGTCTCAAAACAAATGCTGGCTCAAATCCTGCCTATAAGATTATTAAAGCACTCTAATTCTAACATAAGCCTAATTTAAGCCTTACAGCAAAGTAAAGCTCACCATAGGATAGTTGCGGCTACTGGACCAGTGATTGAACGATATATGTACATGCAACTATAAGAAGAAGGGAGAGGGGTGAGTCAAAGGACTCAATGAGTAGATCCTTACCCACAATCCACATGGGACAACCAAGAAATATACATAATGCAATATACATGCAACCAACATAAATCATCTGATATTTGCATACACACATGCTAGGAAAACACTTTTCATTCCATAGTTTCATAAACAAACATTTATAAATTCACAATCACTTATGAAATCATTTAAATTGAGATGTGGTAGAGCATTGAGAAATAGTATTTGCTAAACATGATAAATACATACATAATAATAAAAGCTATAAAATCATAAACTGTGAGGTGGTGCTCAATCCTTTGCAAATAAGAGCACCTGCTGAAATCATAACAGTCCCTGTGGACAAGTTATGGGTACCTAAATAGGTCCCATTTTCTGTATATACTTGTGGCAATATTTTCCTCTGGCAAACCATTTGGTACCATGGTTAATGATCTCATCATAGCCATTAACTAACTGTCTATTTCTTTATCTCTATCGGCTAAAATAGTTTGACAAAATCCATAACTGAAGGGTGGGTGCTCAGGCCCTCGCGAATAAGAGCCCTTAATTGAGATCTTAGAACTCTAAAATTCTTAGTACTTTGAGAGTTCTTGATTCATATAACTCTAACAATATGACTTTAGCGTAACTATGCTGTGAAAATCATGCCAAAGGGATCATTCGCTTGTAGGCATTCTGATTTCAAACCCAAAGAATATATATCTGACAATTACTATGAATCATACTAATTTTCGTACTTCGTAGTACCATAACACTAAAGTTCTAAATTCATATCTTACGTTAAAATATTCTCATATACTTGATAACTCTAATATCGCAGTTCAAAATGCTAGGGTTCTAAATCATGAAACTTTGAAATCGAATAATACATTTATTCAAAAGCTAAATCATCCTCTATTTTGTATCTATTCATATTAATTAAACTTGATATTCTGAAATCTTTTTGAAATCTTCTTAAATGTAGCAGTATTATAAAACCAAAACATGCATTCTATAATTTTAGTAAACTTGCTAAATCATATATTTTCCAATAAATCTCTTAAACTTGAGTGCAGAAAATATTTCCATAATATGTAACGTAGCAATCATGATCCCATGGTTTACTAAACATACTTTCATGCTATACTCAAAAGTCAAAATTTTCACTAGCTTTGCATGATTTGTAAAATCATATCTGTATCATATTTTCATCTCTAAATATATGTTTAATAATCATAATACATCAAACATAACCATAATAGCAAGAAAATAAAGTCATGAGTTTGAACTCATTTACCGTTTGGAGCTTGGAGTATGTAGGCACTACTAACTTGACCTTGAGAGCTTGGAATGGTACTAACAACTGTCATAGAGCAACAAGAACACATGAATACTCTCTAACAACTCTAGAATAACTATAAACCAACTCTAACAACATTGTGGGAGCACCACCGCTCGACAACAACTAAGGAACAACAATGCCCATACACTAGAACATGAAAGGGATGAGAGAAAAAAAAGCACAAATCAACACCCCCACTCACCTTGAAGCTTGGAGGAAGTGGATTTGATAGAGGATGAGAGTGGGGAAGGAGAAAGAGAGATTGGGGGTAGGATTTCTGTTTTCTAATGCCCAGACACGGCTGGAAGGGTTTATATAGAGGTAGGGGATCATTAACCAAAACTGTGTCATTTTGGTATTGTGCTGACATTGGGCCCACTTACTGTGCTGTTGAGACTCACACTTGCTGTAGGGCTCGCTGCAACGAGCCTGTTTTGCATAATTCTACAGAACTTCAACTCAAATATGGTTTCTGCATCCGGGGCCACACTGGCTATACGAGTGGGTCCTTAAGGACTTAGAGCCATATAGAGCTTGTCTACAGACACGTGTACCAAGGTTGTTACAAGCTGAAAAGATGGGGCTGGTCGAATTCTAAGGGAAGAAATGGGAGGTGTGTTTTTGTGTTATTAATAAAGAAGATGTGTTAATAATTTTCACCAACAAAAATATAACTTTACAATAAAAATTAAGATTTTTGTGTGGCTCTAATGTAATCTTGCTAAAGATAAGAGGTGTAGCTCTTCTCGTTGTCATATATTTATAGGAAGCTTGCTCTCTGAGTTTCATACGGTGCAAGAAACCGTACATCGAAATTTTTCTGAATAGGTGAGATATTGGCCCCCAGATAAAATTAAAATTAATGAAAAGACAAGATTAAAACTTACTTACTAAGTTTTAATCTATGCCATCCACTTGGCAAAAATGTGGCTGATAGTCATTATTTTGCCGTAAGGTCATTGTTACGGTGTCAAAAATCATAGATCAAAACTTCACCGAATAGGCATAATATCTTTATTGGGAACCTAAAATATCTTTACCTGGGTCCCAAAAAGTACTATTTATATTTTTTTATCATCACAAAACCTGTCAGAATTCTAAAATTATCATTAATACAGTTTAAATTAATTTTTGAATAACTTCAGAGTTTTACAAAATTCAATTACCTTATTTGAGATTTACAACAATTGAATTCCAGTAAAAAGTAAAATCCCCAAAAGTAAATGAGACTCATTGATTTATTATTGGATTTGAGGTTAAAAAGTGAAATATACAATATGCTCTTATGATGTGTTTATTTCGAGGATAAAAAGGAGGTGTAAATTTTTATGGGTCACTTCATTTCTTACTCCTATCTAATTATTATATATGGAGCTCATTTTCTCATAGCCTGCCTTTGGGTAGTGTTTAGAATAATTAAAATTAGGAAATAAATTGATTTGATTTGAAATGATTTGATTTTCATGTTAAATCTTATATTTTGAATGATTAAATAAAATTGAAAATGAATTGATTTAGAAATATATTTTTATGTCTAAAATATAATAGTTTGTGTTTGTAATGATTAAAATACAAAATGAAATGATTTGATTTGTGCATTAGCTTTAAAATCAATTCAATTTTATCCAAATTCTGTCAAAATTCAAAGAATTTTTTTTTTGGTTCACAACACTAGTATGCAAAAAAAAAAAAAAAAAAAATTCAGTTTTATCTAAATTCTAACAAAATTCAAAGGATTTGAAACTAAAAGAATAGAATTATAAATTAATTATTTTTTTCAAAATTCAAAACGAATGATTTGATAACCCAAAACCGTAAACCCAAATGATTTCATTTTTTCTTTTTGGTGCGTAAGAGGATTTCATTTCTATTTTTCATTAGATCAGATTCCAAACACACTCTCAAGCCGTGTTAGTCCTATCTCTGTTACGGCATCTTTGAACCAAGCCGTCTGCTGCCACCGCCAGCCATCTGGGCTGCTCCCGGTTGCCCATCTGCTTCAGTGCTGCCTTTGCCGGAAAAGTATTTTATTTATTTATTTTTCATCTGTTCTATTTCTATGTTTCTCGAGCATTCCCTGCCTTCTCTTTCCAATCGAACACATATTGTATTTTGTTTTGATTTTTCTTTTCAATGCCTAGTCGCGGTTCCCGTTTTCGCTTCTTACTATTATAATTCTTTGTCCGACGATTATTCTCTGCTGCCTGCTCATCCATCACATGCAGACACTGCTGAGTTTTTGTTTTTGGCGTTGAGTGGCCATTGGACTGCCCTCCCTCCCTTCAAAGCATGCCCATTCTTACCTCATCCAAGTTTCCCAAATGTGCCGTATTACTACTCCACAACCTCAACCTCAGCTTTGTTACCACCACCTCTTCTCTTTCGCTTATGCTTATGGGTAATAAAACCTCTCTCTCTCTCTCTCCCCTTTTCAATTTCCTGGTTCCATGTTTTAATTTTTCTTTTATGACAATAGAATCGTCTGAAGCAACTAAAGAACGCTTCGATTCATTACAGCTTCTTGTGCATTTAAATGTAACGGTACTCATCTATCGGGCAAGCGTGTTCAAAGGACGCCAGGCGCTGCTTATTCAGCCGTGCCACGTGGCAACGCCGACTTGTTGAAAGATGAGGAACTCCGGAAATCGATGCTGGCGATGGACCTCGCCTCTCTTGTTGAGGAGTCCTCCAAAGTTTCGGAGAGAAAAACCAGGAGCAGGATGGAGTTCAAGAGGTTTCTCGAGCACCGGATAAAGAAGAGGGTCAAGGAGCAGTGTGTGAATGGGAAATTCCTTGGTTTAATGGAGAACGTGATCTCCGATGCAGAAACACTTCGGGGCGCTTATAATTGCATTAGGATCAACTCGAATGTTGATGCGAGTTTGAGCTATGACGGCTTGTTTTTAGATGACTTGGCAGAAGAGCTCCGAGAAGGGAGGTTTGATGTCAGTGCCAATACTTTCTCTGTCTCAACAAGGAGATTGAGTAACAAACAAGTCTTGGTGCTTCCCAATTTGAAGTTGAAGGTAGTCCAGGAAGCTATCAGAATAGCTTTGGAAGTTGTTTACAAGCCGTATTTCTCGAAGATATCGCATGGCTGCCGGAGTGGGAGGGGCCACACTGCGGCCTTGAAGTATGTCTGCAAGGGGGTCTTGAATCCTGACTGGTGGTTTACGTTGCTTGTGACAAAGAAGTTGGATGCTGCTGTCTTGGCTAAGCTGATTTCGGTGATGGAGGATAAGATAGAAGATCCTGGTTTATATGATTTCATTCGGAGCATGTTTGATGCACAGGTGCTAAATCTCGAGTTTGGGGGTTTCCCAAAGGGACATGGTCTTCCACAAGAAGGGGTCTTGTCCCCTATTCTAATGAATATATACCTTGACCTCTTTGACAGTGAATTTTACAGGTTGTCAATGAAATATGAAGCTATACATGATGGAATGCATGATGATCAAGATATGTCCTGCTCCAAATTGCGTTGTTGGTTCAGGAGACAGTTGGATGGTAGTGATGTTAAGTGTGTGGATAAGAATTCCAGCATCAAAGTATACTCTTGTCGCTTTATGGATGAGATGTTTTTTGCAATTTCTGGTTCCAAAGATTCTGCTATTAATTTTAAGTCTGAGGTCCAAAGTTATTTTGAGAATTCTTTGTTGTTGGATGTTGATCAAACTGATATATTGCCTTGTGAAGGGCCTCATGGTATACGCTTTTTGGGAACTTTGGTCAGAAGAAATGTTAGAGAGAGTCCTGCTGTCAAAGCTGTTCACAAGTTAAAAGAGAAGGTTGAGTTATTTAAATTGCAAAGGCTAGAGGCTTGGAATTATGGGACAATTAGAATTGGGAAGAAATGGTTGGGTCATGGTTTGAAGAAGGTTAAGGAATCAGAAATCAAGCATTTAGCTAATAGCAGTTCTCTACTGAATAGTGTTTCCTGTTACCGTAAGTCTGGAATGGAAACTGACCATTGGTATGAGCACTTATTGAAGATATGGATGCAAGATGTTCAAGCGAAAAATGCCAAGAGTGAAGAAAGCATTTTATCCAAGTGCGTTGCAGAACCAGCTCTTCCAAAAGAGCTGAAAGATTCCTTTTATGAATTTATAAAACAGGCAGAGCAGTATATAAATTTGGAGTCAGCTTCTATTCTTGAGCTTTTGCCAAATAATAACAGCTCGACGGAACATGTGATGAAAAAAACTGAGATTGTCGCTCCTGTCTATGCAATAAAGAAGCGTCTCCTGAGATATGGATTGATCACATCTAATGGATTCCCCCGTTCTGCTAATTTGCTTATCATGCATGATGCAACTGAAATTATTGACTGGTTTTCAGGGATTGTTTTCCGCTGGCTGAAATGGTATGAAAGTTGTGCTAACTTTGATGAGATAAAGCTCTTGATATCAGATCAAGTTAGGAAATCTTGCATTCGTACATTAGCAGTGAAGTATCGGGTACCTGAAACTGAGATAGAAAAGCGGTTTGATGTAGAACTTAGCAGGCTTCCATCTACACAGGACACAGAGAGGGATATGACAAATGAACCATTGGATGTTCAAGCTTTTGATAATGATGAGGCATTAATGTATGGAATTATGTACAGTGGTTTGTGTTTGTTTTCTCTTGCAAGAATTGTGACCCAAGCAAGACCGTGTAATTGTTTTGTAATAGGGTGCTCATCTTCAGCACCAAGGGTTTACACTCTTCATGTTATGGAAATGCAGAAGTCTCCAAGCTGGAAGACTGGGTTTTCAACTTGCATTCATCCAAGCTTAAACAAACGGCGAGTGGGGTTGTGTAAGCAGCATTTGAGGGATTTGTCTCTTGGATATATATCACTTCAGTCCATTGATCTTGGTGCATGGAAGTGAGTGTCATCAATTATATTAGGATTGGATTTTGGTCATGTATTACTTCTGGCTATTGATGATGAAGGCACTGTTGAATTGAAGGTATGTAATTTCCATCTGAATACCTCCTAATACAATGAATTTTCTTAAAATGTAGGGTGAATCGTGTATATATATATATATATGTATGCAGGAAGGTATCAGAGCATGAAAACAATTAACTTGGATATTTTGATGTTGGCTTTTAGAAGGGCAACTGTTTTCCCTTGGAAGATCTTGGTCTAGCTTTCAAATTATAGACACGAGTAATTTTTGGTGTGAACTGAGGGAATTACCCAGTCAGTTAAATAAACTTCTCATCTGACGTCAGGTGACCATCTTTTTTCATCTTTCTAGCATAGGTTTTACTAGTGCATAACTTGATTTTTTTATGTTAATGCTGTAACGTCCCCATTTTTTACCCTAAATGAAGGTTCACTCAGTGATAACTCGAGCGAATGATTCCGCCTACGATAGTTGAACTTTCACCCATAAAGGGGCAAGTCAACACAAAAGGCTAAATGTTGACCAATGGTCAACAAGAGTCAAGGTCAAAATCAAAAGTCAAACCTCTGGGTCAAAAGTCAAAGTTGACCCAAAAAGTCAGTAGTCAATAAAGTCAACAAAGATCATGTAATAGTCAACATTAAGACCATAAATGATCAAAGACCAATTAAAATCAGATCAAGTGGTTTAAATAAGTTACTCAAGGTTTACATACCCTAGTCATTAAAACAAATTACGTAACATAGGATCCCTAGAATAATAATAAAATAAGCTTAATGAGTAGTTTACTATAAATGTTAATAATCTTAAATGTGGATTATACCTAAAACGATCAAAGTAGACATGATTAATTGTTAATAAAGATGGTTACTAGTCTAATAAGAGGTTAGAGTAATTAATTCATGGAATATTTTTCATTAAGAGTAAAATATGATAAAAACATGGATTAAACCATTTATGTTAAAAGAGACTTTGCCAAAAGTGGTAAAAAACCCCCAAATAATGAGATTGTAATACCCCAAATACAGAATTTCTTAGTATCTAAATTATTATCATTATTATTTATTTTTACTATTATTGTCATTATTATTTGTGTTGTTATTATTATTATTATTATATATACATGAGACGCACGAGTTACGTTTCATTATTACTATTATGATTATTTTATATATATATATATATATATATATATATATAATAAGTAGTGTTATTGTTGTCAGTATCATTGGTGTTAGCATGTTGCAACGAGTTCTTATTTTACTATTATTATTTTATATATATATAAAACAAGGACGTGCATCTATAACGTACGTCTAACATTACAATATATATATATGTGTGTGTGTGTGTGTGTGTGTGTAATAATGTAACTCGCATTGCACGAGACATTATTAATTATTATCATATACATATATATGAGTAACAAATGTTACGATTCGCCTTCAAGTTTCATTTTCATTTATATGTATATGTATGTGTGTGTGTGTGTGTGTGTGTGTGTATATGAAATCCCTTGTATCTAAATGCAAGAGACACAGACAGTCTCATTCTTGGCGGTATTGTCTCCTAGTCTCCAAGTATATTTTAGGCACATAATAATACTCCCAAATATTTTTCTAAGAACCCTAGCTGCTGAAGGAATTTTTCCTAGCAAGAAAAATTTGGTTTCTCTCAATTAATCTTTTCTGATAAGTGATCTTTATGAAACCACATTTGTCTCCTAGAGAGAAACCACGTTTGTCTCTCTAGGAAAAATTCCTTCAGCGGCTAGGGTTCTTAGAAAAATATTTAGGAGTATTACGATATGCCTAAAATATACTGAGAGACTAGGAGACAATACCACCGAGAATGAAATTGTCTGCATCTCTTGCAGTTAGATAAAAAAGTTTTCATATATATATGAAAAATGGAAACGAAACTTGAAGGCGAACCATAGCATTTGTTACTTGTATATATGTATGTAATAATAATTAATAATGTTTCATGCAACGCGAGTTATATTATTATTATATATATTGTAATGTTAGATACACATTCTTGTTTTATATATATAATAATAATAAAGAAGAAGTCATGCAACATGCTAATGTCAATGATACTATTCAACAACAATGCTACTTATACACACACACACACACATATAAAATAAACTATAACTGGTGCGTCTTGTTTCTTTTATATATATGTATGTATAATCATAGTAGTAACAATGAAACGTAGCCCGTGCGTCTCATGTATATATAATAATAATAGCAACAACCAGTGTTATTAAAAATCGGCCATGGCAGCGCCATGGCGTGGCGGAAATCAAGCCTGCTGCCATGGAAAGGTGGATGGCGTGGCATTATGGTGTGGCAGCTGTGGCGGCCGAAATGGCGGTGGTGGCATGGCGGATTGGTGGCGGCCATGGCAGAAATTTGGCCTAAAACCCCTTTTTCTTTGGATTTTTAGAGGCGCAAAACCTGACCCTACATGCTTCTGCTTCGTTGCTTCTCTGCTTCTCTACTTCCTTTTCTAGCGTGCTTCCCAGGGATAGTGGCGCACCACGCCGGCGACACACTAGCGGTGGCGGCCAGAGTGCTGCTTCTCTACTTCCTTTTCTCTCTCTGCCTCTCAAAGTCTCTCTCTTCTCTGCTTTCTTTTCTCGCGTGCTTCCCGCCGTCGCCGGCCCACCATGCCAGCGGCAGCGGCCCACCACACTGGCGGTGACGGCTCACCAGCAGCGGCGGTGGCAATGGCACACTAGCAGCGACGGCTTGGGTGCTGCTTCTCTACTTCCTTTTCTCTCTTGGTCTCTCAAGGTCTCTCTCTTCTCTTCCCTCAGATCTGGTTTTATTTCTCACTCTTTGGGTTTTGCATGGGTTTGATTGATGAGTGGATCATGTGTGTGGGTTATTGTTTTGAGTGTGGAGTGTGGTTCAGCATTTAGAGTCATGTGCAAGTGGGTTGTTTTTTCGGTCATGGGCATAGTTTTGTTGTGTGGGTTTTCTTGGGTTTTTATTTTTATTTTTGGTTGTGGGTTAGTGTTGCTTTTTCTTCTTTGGGGTAATATACTTTCTGTTTCATTAAAACTAAAAACAACTGACCTATAAAAAAAATAAAGATTTCCATGTATTTTTTTTATATATATTTATATATTGTTTAGTCCACTATGGCTTCCGCCATAACCCGCAACGCCATCCACCATATTTTTTTGGCGTTTTTTAGCCTCACTGCCATAAACCGCTATCCGCCATTGACAACCTTGACAACAACACAAATAATAATGACAATAATAATAGTAAAAATAAGTAATAATGATAATAATTTAGATATTAAGAAATTCCGTATTTGGGGTATTACAAAGATCCTCCACAGAGCAAAATCTCAAAACACAATGGACACTTTCTAATCCCCTAACTTCGGCAAACATACAAAAGAAAATACTTGCACAAGTTTCTTCAAGACAACTTACACTAAGCCTAATTTAACTACAAGACAACACCAAGATTTCCATCAAAATGAAAAACACAAGATTCTCACGTTTTCCTATCTGCATGGCTGAAGCTATCTCCATCATTTAGGGTGGAAAAGTTGTGATTTGAACTTGACTTGCATGTCTCCATGAAAGCTTGATAGGTGTCAAGTTGTGACAAGTTGTCATTAATCAATTCTAGGCTTGTAATCTACCACTAGGTTAAGCATTCTTATGGCATAAAAACTAACTAATAAACCTAACCAAGTTCTAACTATCCATTACCCTAACCATAAGGCCAACTTAATTAGCTAAATAGAGTATTAAAAACCCCCCAAACAGCCCCTGAAGTCCCACGGCCAAAAGGCCCATATAAGGAGCCAAGATGACTTCATTCTTGTTCTTCACAATCATTTAGTCATTCCTAAGTTCCTAGCTCTCCATTCTCTTGAGTTCTCCTCTCAAACTCTCTCTTTGAACACTTATATTCCCAACCTTAAGCCTTTCACTATGCCTTACAAGAGTTGCAACTTTCAACTCTTGTAAAAATACTTTGACATACACACTAGCTTTCACTTACAAGCAAGGTCTTCAGAGCTTAGACATTAGGAGCAAGAAGACTTTTTTTCCTACTTTTTCTTTTTTCTATTTGTTTGTGTAACCCAATGGAAGGATTGAAGGACTCATTTTTTGCCTCTAGATTGCTTGATAGGTGGTTTTTATCTTGAATATGTGAAGGCTTTAAGTCTCTAGCTCATTTTAGGGCTAAAGGCTCAAAACTTGCACATCTAGTTCCTCTAAATGTTGTGTTATTCCTTCTAAGATAAACATGCCTTATAATATGTGTTACTCTGTCCAAATGTCTATGTATTGGGTGTATATGTACTGGCCATGATGAAAAGTTGAGAATCTATGGTTTTGAATTTGAAAAGACCAAACATACACACACTAGTGCTGGAATATGCTTTTGACTGAGTTAGGTGTACAAAAACTTGTAACAATTGTGAAGCTTGTTGTTTCTGCCTCTAGGAAAAATATACTTGAAAGTTAACTTTTTACGGAACATTCTCCAAAAGAAAGTGCAAAAAAATTCATTTTCTAGAAAAAAAGATATAATTTTGCAAAGTTCAGTCTTTTGCCTGAAGTTGCTGTCTGACCACTCAACTGACCTTTTCTCTATCTACAAATATGCAAAACGTGTAAAATTGGTTTTGTTGGAAAGTTAAGACCTAAAGGAACACACCCATATAAAACAAACTCACTGAAAATAATCACATTGATTCAGAATCATAAAACAAGCCATGGGTAGAGTTTTGAACACTGCTGGAAAAGAGTAACTTTGTAAGGGTATAAAAGTAATTTTACTTGAATTTTCTTTGCAAAAATACCCTTCAGAGAAAGATACATGGGTGAGGAGGATTTTAAGCATACCCTTGGTGTTTAGAAATAATAAGTATAGAAAGAGAAATTAATTTTCTTTGTAAACATGTCAGAACTGAAACTAAGCTGTAAAATTCTAACTTAGCCCAAAGGGACAAAAGGAACACTTTTTAATGGTAAACAAGTAATTTACCATTTTATGAGGGTTAGAAACTAATTTGTTAAGACTTAATAATATTAATCTAAGAATGATAAATTATAATCCATGATTAAATCTAAATAAAGGATTGCCACTCATAAAACGAAAAAAGAACTTAGCCTTGATTCATTAGCGTATACTTTAATTAAACATGACCTAGTGACCATGAGGTACAAATGATGGATGACTTTGACCTATGAGCTTAAATGTGTATGAAAGATATTGAATTATCATGAGTAATAAATGATTCATTATATGCATGAATGATTCAAGTGTTGTATCTTACATGATGTAAATATTATGCATGACATGATCCGAGGAATGTGTTTCATGTAGTATGGACTGTGTTGTATGAGAATCAATGTCATGATAACTCACATGAGATATGTCAAATGCTAAGAATTTTGCATTATCATAAATAAAAAGTAATGGCTAAAGCTCACTACATAACCCTTTACCCAATCCGTTAGGGTTTTCCCACGGAACACAGTTTGTGGCGATGGCTACGGTATGAGCTCATTACCTCAAGGAGGTGGTTTAAGGCAACAATGTTAGTGCACTCAGTAAATGAAAGACCGAATCAAATTAAAGATGCATTCATTATTGAACTTATGCATTCAGTTATGTAGAACTTGCCATGGTTATGATATCGATTTAGATTTATTATCTCTGCTAATGAAAGATCTTAAAAGACATGTCATTTCGGAGTATAAACGTTTACGCAATAAAGCATAATGAAATCTTTAAATGTCAGTGTTTTCTTTAGAATAACCCGATGTAGCTAGGGATGAACACAATGAAGCTTATGCTAAGATGAAAATCCCTTATTGGGAAACATGTGATTTTTTAGACGTTTTGACTGTGTCATCTCTAGATCCTAGTGCGTATTGGATCCCGGAAAATAGGGCCGCATTCTCGAGTAGTTTATTTCACAGAGGTGGCCCCAGTAGCAGGACTAGGAGCCATCAGGTCTCATACAGGCACCCTCATGTAATTTCCAATTTCTCATTCTCAGATGTGCAGATTTGGAGACTCCTCCATGTCAGTTGCCGGTGATAGAGGTGTCTTCAAATTCCGAGGTTGAGGTTCTCGAGGAGCCACCGGATGTGGAGTCCCTCCAAATTCCGAGGTAGAAAGTTCTCAAAACAGGAAAGAAGAAAAGAGTGAGGAATAAGAAGTTTGAGAAAAGAAAGACAATACAAGGAAGAAAAATGGTTCTTTGGCCACTTAAGCCCAAGATTTAATCATAAAAAGGGAGACATGAGGATAGTGCATCAAACAATTACTTGAAGATAGTGAGTCTAGTGGTGAGGGTTTCTCCAGTTGAGGGTAACTTGTGAGCCTATATGTCTTTGCCATCATACCTGTGCCCTTAGCCTTACATTACAAGCTAAGGGAAGACCTATTGATCTTTGGCTATGTGACATTCACGTCGATATAGAGAGAGAGGGGATTGTGGACTGTTTGATGTTTTGTCTCTTCTTAAACATTACATTGGCATTAGTAAATCAATTCCATTACTTTTCCTACTCCCCTACACTTGATTTGTTCATTTGACAATGTGGATGCACAATTTGATGGTTAATGTTGTTCATGATTTAGATGTTTGGTGATTTTCAGTGATTTGTGAGGCAATGATGAGGGGTCTCATAGGCAACAACTTCTGGATGAGTTGTTCTATATCTTTAATCTTTTGAGTCCTTGTTTTGTTTTGTCCTTTGCGTCCTAGTTTTGTTTTAGTTCTTACTTTGGGACAAGCAAGTTCTAAAGTTAAGGATTTTGATACGTGGAGTGAGTTATATTTGGTTTATTTTAGTTAGATTTAGGTTTTAGTTGCTTCGTTTTTAGTTTATTTTGTTGCTCACTTGAGTTAAATATTTCATTTATGATGTTTCTAGTTAGTTGTTAATTTTAATGTTTTTGGTACTCATTTTATCTTCTATTTGACTTATAATTAGATACAAGCAAGTGGGAACAGAAAAGGAACACAAAAAAGGGAACAATTTCAACTTTGCAGATGCGCTACAGCACATGTAGTGCATGCTGCTGTGCCAAAGAAGAGAATTTGGGGCATGGCAATCATGTTGCAGCGCAAGTCATGAACGCTGCAGCGTGCTGCTGTTCCACGCCCAGGATGTTGGAGTAATGCGTTGCAGCCCATGCCACGTCGCGTCAGAAGCTTATTTTCACTCCAAATCAGTCACTTCCGGTAACTATAAATAGGAACTAATGATGATCCCTGAACAACTTATGCATGATGTTTTAGAGCTCCAAGCACTCGAGAGTGGCCAAGCCAGGATCAAGGATTCGAGAGGTCAATGCACAGAGAGATCCTTGTTCGATCTCATTCCTCTGTCCAAATTTCTGATTCTTAATGATGCTTTTTTTTCCCCTTCATCTTTTACTCTTTCGTTCGTTGTTTATTTTTGGTATGAACTAAGTCTCTGTAGTTAGGGCATAAATGGATTCTACTGTCTGACATTACTCTTATTTAATTTTATTTTTATTCTAATAACTGAGTGTTTATATTTATGCTTAATTAGACATAAATTGAGGGTTTGTAATAATTAGACATAGGGTTTGTAAGTGTTGCCTCTTAATATAAATACCGAGAGCTTATCGAATGGTGGAGATTTTAAGCAGGTTTTGCCTCTAATACCAAAGTGAACTAGCCAGGAGATAGTATAATTTACAATCAATGCTTCACATTTGTAGTCTTCCTCAAGAGTTCTTAAACTCTATGAACATGAAGCTTTTGATTGAATCTGATGGTATTATGAATGAAGACACTAAGCAAATGATTGTTACAAATAGGAGATGGACTTGCTAGTGATTCTATCGACGGTGAAGTTGAAGTTGAAATTCCAAGTGATATTCTTATTAAAAATCTTGATATTGGTTTTCATGATCTGATTGATTTTGTCTACTTGGAGATCTTGTGTAATTTATCTAGTGCAAATTATTTCAAGGAAATGTCTATTCTTGTTCCAAAATTAGAGGTTATTACACATTAATTTTAACAACTACATAATATCTAGCCTTCCTCGAAAAGAAAAGATCTATTTAAGTTGCGATTCATTGTGCATAGAAGAGAGAGACATTAAGTTTGAATTGGATGCCTTTCACTAGAAGTATCAAATGGGATAAATTGTTATAGACTTCCTCCTGATAAATTGATTCTATAAGGGGTGCCAATAATGTTGTTAAGAATCATAGATTAATTAAATTGATTGTCTATTGGAACTAGGTTGAAAATAAGGAAAATGGGGATGACTCAGAAACAAGAGAGAAAACTTTCATAAATTCAAACTCTCAATTTATTCTTAAATTCAAGGATGCTAATACATGAGGTGTTTGGCCCTATTTATAGTGATTTTAGAAACCAAAGATGATAAAAATACAAGTGGGAATGATAAGGATGTAACAAAACAACAATAAATAACTTGAAAGAAAATTCAAACAACTTGCAAAAAATAGTCAAAAAAATGGACTCTTCATATGGATGGTTGGTGGTGGTGGTGCATCCATGGTCTCAAGTGGTAGGGGGTTGTCCTCTGTCATACTCCACAGGTTAATGGACATTTTCAAGTAGCTTGATTAGTTGAATTGTTGTAAGCGAATTCAACTTGGGCCAGAATAATATCCCACTGTTTTAAAATTTTTATCGACAAAACTTCGAAGTAGATTTCCCAAAAGTCGATTGATTGCTTTTGTTTACCCATCTGTTTGTGGATGACTGGAACTACTGAACTGGAGCTTAGTACACATCTTCTTCCATAAGGTTCTCCAAAAGTGGCTTAAGAATTTCACGTCTCGATTGGAAGTGATGGTTTTAGGAATTCCATGAAGACACACAATTTCTTTGAAATACAAATCAGCAACTTGAATAGCATCATTGGTCTTTTGGCATGGAATAAAGTGGGTCATCTTTGAAAATCTGTCCACAACTACTATTATGGAATCCTTCTGTCGCTGAGTTCAAGATAGTCCAAGGACAAAGCCCATGCTAACATCTTCCCAAGGTGCTTTTGGAATGGGAAGTGGGATATATAACCCTGTGTTTTGGCTTTTGGCCTTTGCCAAGTGGTAGATTCTGCATCGTTGAATATGTCCGTTGATATCTCTTTCAAGCCTTGGCCAATAAAAACTTTCTTTTACTAAAGCCACAATTTTTTCTCTTCCAAAATGTCCTGCTAATCCTCCATCGTGGGCTTCCCAGATAATGGATTCTCATAGTGAGCATTGAGAAATGCACAAGGCCTTCCTTTTGAACAAAAATCCTTCATGCCTATAGTAGTCTTGGAAGGATTGTGATTCTGTTAGATTCCAAAACTTTTGGAAATCAGGATCATCCTGGTATAGCTCCTTGATAGTCTCAAAGTCAACTACCTTTATTTGGAGAGTAGATAATAGTGTGTGACGTCTACTAAGAGCATCAGCAACAGCATTTTGAACTCCCGCCTTATGTTTAAGTAAATATGGATAAGGCTGTAGGAACTCACTCCAAGCAGCATGTCTGCTAATGATCTTCTGTTGAGAATTCAAATGCTTAAGGACTTCATGATCAGAATAAAGAATAAATTCTTTGTACAACAGATAATGAGTCCAATGTTGCAGGGCACGGACAATGGTATAGAACTCCTTGTCATAAGTGGAGTACTTGAGTTTACCATTGTTGAGCTTTTCACTGAAGAAGGTTATAGGATGGCCTTCTTGATGTAAGACAGCATCAATTCCATTGTTGGAAGCGTCACAACTGACTTTGAACACTTGATCAAAGTTCGAAAGAGCTAACAAAGGCATTTCAGTCAAACATTTCTTCAACTCCTCAAAACTTTTCTGTGCTTGCTTTGTCCATTGGAACTTGTCTCCTTTTATGCAATTTGTTAGTGGGGCAGCAACAGAGCTAAAACTTTTTATGAACCTTCTATAAAATGAAGCTAATCCATGGAAACTCCTCACATCATGGATTGACTTTGGGATTGGCCAACTGTTAATGGCTTCGACCTTGCTTGGGTCAACTTGAATGCCTTCAGCAGTGATGATGTAACCCAGAAAAGTCACTTCATTGGTTAAGAAAGAACATTTCTACAGTTTTTGTTCACGTAATGTTTGTAGCACTTGTCGAAGGTGCCCTGAATGCTCCTCTTTGCCTTTACTGTAGATCAAAATATCGTCAAAGTAGACAACTACAAATTGTCCAATGAACGGTCGAAGTACTTGATTCATCAGGCGTATGAATGTACTTGGGGGCATTGGATAAACCAAAGGACATCACAGTCCATTCATATAGACCATCTTTGGTTTTGAAAGCAGTCTTCCATTCACCTCCCAGCTTGATCGTTATCTGATGGTATCCGCTACGAAGGTCAATCTTGGAAAAGATATCGGCACCATGCAGCTAATCTAGCAGATCATCAAGTCTTGGTATCGAAAATCGATACTTGATGGTAATCCTGTTAACAGCTCGACTATCGACACACATTTTCCAACTACCATCCTTCCTGGGTAGTGAAATTGCAAGAACAGCACAAGAGCCAATGCTTTCCTGTATCAACCTGTTCTTCAGAAGTTCTTCAACTAGACGTTGGATTTCAGTATGCTCCTGAGGACTCATTCTGTAAGCTGGTCTGTTGGGAATGATTGTTCCAGGAATAAAGTTAATGGCGTGTTGGATGTCTCGCATTGGTGGTAGTCCATGCCGAATTTCTTTGGGCACAACATCAAGGAATTCAGCTAGCACGTGTTCAATTTCTATTGGAAGAACAGTTTCTATATTTGATTCAAACAATAGAACAAATCTCATGTTCTAGGCTTCCTCTGCGGTTACCTTCAATTGTTCTTTTGTTAGCAAGGTCACTAGTGGTCTTGATTCCTTCTTGCTTTCATTAACTTTACTTGGTGCTAGAGAAGTCAACTTGACTTTTACTCCATCCTTGACGAAGGAGTAAGTATTGGTATAACCGTCATACAAGGCACAATGATCATATTGTCAAGGTTTTCCAAGGAGAAGGTGACATGCATTCATAGGAATAACATCACACCATGCTTGATCTTGGTACTTCTGACCGATGGAAAAGGTCACAAGGCAATGTTGAGAAACCCTCACTTCACTACCTTCATTGAGCCACTATAAATTGTATGGATAAGGATGGTTTTGTGTTGGCATTTTTAATCTCTCCACCATGTAGTTGGACACTACATTTTCACAGCTTCCATTATCAATGATAACATCACAAACCTTTCCCTGTGAAGTGCAACGAGTATGAAAGATATTATGCCTCAGGCATGGTTCTTCTTTTGCCGGTACTGTATGTAGGCTTCGTTTGATTACTAATGACTCTCCATGGTCTACAAGAACATATTCTTCATCATACACAGGCTTGATCTCCTCTTCATGTTCTTCTGGGGTTTCTTCTTCTTCAAGTACTTCATAAGCTTCTCCTTTGATGATGGTTATGGTTCTCCGAGTTGGACAGTTCGAGGCTATATGCCCAAAACCTTGACACTTGAAGCATTTGGGAGCTTTCGAAAGGTTTTCTTTGGTGGCTTGAAGTACTGGATTGATCTGTGGGTGTTTGGCAAGTATAGGAAGGATTTTCCATGGAGGAAAAAGTTCTGGAAGAAGGCCTTTTGGGTACTTGTTTCTCTACTCGTATGGCTAGATGGATAACATCATCTAAGGACCAATATTGTTGGAGCTGCACTGGATGGGCAATGTCAATGTTTAGTTCTCCCAGATAACGAGCTATTGTTTGCTCCTCCCTCTCGTGGATGTCACACTTCATCATCAACTTCTCAAATTCTCTGGTGTATTCCTCTACAGACAAGTTCTTCTGTCAAAGATTCTGTAGTTGAATGAAATTATCTTGATAGTAATAAGAAGACAAGAACTTTCGAGTTAGTTATCGACGTAATTTCGCCTATGTCTTGATCTTGCTTTTTCCTTCTCATTCACACTTCTTTTTAAGATTCTCCCACCAAATAGAAGCGTGCTTCTTTCTTCACTTTCTTTTCTTCTGGTATCTCCTTGTACTCAAATACTCGCTCAACAGTTTGAAGCCAATCAACGAACTCATCTGGTTGAAGTTTCCTTTCAAAATTTGGAATCTCTACCTTGATATCATCATGTCTAAAGGCTTGTCTTTGCGGATGATGGCTTCTAAACGATGATGCATCACTACTAGATTCATCATTATCTGATTGCATGTGATATGCTTCTAACAGAGCTTGCTGTGAGTCTACCGTTTCCTATAGCTATTGGATTTGTCTCCTCATCTCTTCCATTTGAATCTCTCGAAGAGTTTCTGCATTTTGTCTTCTTGGAGGCATTTTGGATGTAGGAGAAAATTTGTAAAGTACCAGGTTACTGGATTGGAGATTATAGTTTTGTAATTATAACCCCAGGGAAGTTCCCAGGAAAGAGAGGTGGCACTACGCGTCCTTAAAAACTAAGTCTTTCCTTAGCCAGACCTTTCATCTTGAAATATGCCTTTTACAATTCTATAATTTCTTATCCAATAACATTCTTTTCTAATGTGGAAGATCAAACAAAACTGCAACCACATAACATACTTGGAATTTTTTTCTGAAAAAAATTTGGCACTTTACAAAAGTTTTGTGATAATTGTGAATGAGATGAAAACAAGAAAATAGAAAATATTATGGCCTAAATTACAGATTTTGAGAAATTGGGTTAATATGTAATTTTCAAAAATTTTGGGACAAAATGAAATTTTTAAAAGTTAAGGGGCAAAATTGAAATTTTTAAAAGCTCAGGGGCTAAATTGAAATTGTCAAAAAGTCAAGGGATTAAATTGTAATTCTCTGAAGCTTCTGGTGACTGGGCTGCTGACGTGGCGCTTGGTGACACGTGGCAGAAGTTGAGTGGATGATGTGTCGCTGACTGGACACAGCAGGCTGATGTGGCAGATGACATGGTCATCTTCTGCCTCTGATTTCTCTATGACAATTTTGACGGCGGCTCACAGTGTTTCTGCAACTCTGGCGAATTTTTTGGCGAAGACCGTGGCGGCACATGGAGGCTTCATTGGCTGTGAAACTTGCTACCCACAGGTTTTTCGGCCATCCAGACACAATGGTGGCATTAGTTTTGCAAAGAAATGGCCGTGAAGTGGAGTTTTGGAGGGGGCAGCCTTGGTGCACTTACAACACCACCTAAAACTCAAGCTTTTCATTGATTTTTTCACTCAAAACTCAACTCTGGGATAGAAACCTTGCTTTGATACCAAAATGACTCAGAAACAAGAGAGAAAACTCTCACAAACTCAAACTCTCAATTTATTCTTAAACTCAAGAATGGTAATACATAAGGTGTTTGCCCCTATTTATAATTATTTTAGGAACCAAAGATGATAAGAATACAAGCTGGAATGAAAAGGATGCAACAAAATAACAATAAACAACTTGAAAGGAAATTCAAACAACTTGCAAAAAATAGTCAAAAAAATGGACTCTTCACATGGTTGGTTGGTGGTGGTTGTTTTTGATACCTAGAATGAATATAATTTCGAATAATGACTTGATTCCTATAAAATTTCGGAGAAGACAACTTCCAATCATAGTCTCCTTTGCTATGACCATTAATAAATCATAAGGCTAAATATTATCTACGGTTCGGTTATATATATCGAGACTAATGTCATTCATGGTCAATTATATGTAGCTCTTTCACGAGTAAAAATCAAGAAAGACTAAAAGTTTTCTTAGGGAATCATGATGAAATAACACATGGATGTGCAATCAATGTAGTTTACGTGAACGTCTTTGAAAATATGTCTTGAAATGGTATGTGTTAAGTAATCAGTTCATTTTGTATTTAACAATTTTTTTAATATACCTAATGTGCAAGTACAAACATTGATTTTATTATATTCTGCAGGTGTTTGTCAACAATAAAGGATTCAAGAGTCTTCTCAAACATGGTTTTCAAATAGCAAAATGATGAAGCATTAACATAGTGTACAACGTAATATTTTAAATCACTTGTGGAGTTGTACATGTCATGTCATATGAGATATTTCTATATTTTTCATGCCATCTAACTAATGATGATCAAGGAGAATATATTTAATCTTTTTTTAATCTGATTCTATCATGTAGTGTGATTTAGACCAGCGTATGTTGTCCATTATGTTTGTGATCAAAATAGTCTGCTGCACACGGGCTATTACACTAGTTCAAACTATAAAGTAGATATAATCCCACGTCCAATGCACATGTTTGTTAATTTTTTTTAAAAAAAATAATGATAATGCTTCGAAAGAAATATATAATACTGAATAAAAATTAGGTACGATGAATAATATTGAATTTTAGTTGTTCTACACAATACTTTTAGTGCACTATGTGTATTCATAATTTTTTTTCAACTATCAGAGTTTTCATTTCTTTTGGTGAGATCATTGTAGACAAGGCAACATATAATTATTTATGACAAATATTGGTTTTGGCAACTATAACCTTTTATAGTTTAATGATTGGTCTTGACTTAATTTGGTTTATTATCATTTGCGTAAAACAACTTAACCAGGATTTATTTTATTCAAAATAAAAGGGTGCTTTCAAGTCCCTTGCGATAAAACCTATTAAGGGGATAAGTACCTTGGTATTGGCATTAGTGTAGTTATTTTTGCTTCTATTATTAAACTTACGGTATACATATTTTATTTTATTTACAAAGAAAGTTGATTTTAACTTCTTTACAAATCTAAACAAATTAACTATCACCTAAGGAAGCGACTTAAGTAAGAAGGATGGTTTATTACGAAAGTGAGATGAGTAAATCATAACCATTAGATTTTACATAAATGGTTAATATTAAAATATAAAATTATGTGATTTTTTAAGTGATCACAGGTTAATCCATGTATGCAGAGATGGGCCCAAGTGTATAATGTTGGGCAAGGATGGATCTAGAAATCATGTAAAGGAAGGGTCAAAAGTATTGAATAATATATGTATTATAAAATAATTATTTAATATACATACACACATATATACACACATACACACTTATCAGTAATAAGTAATAACATATATTCAAAAAGTCAAATTATAAATTACAAATTATAAATATTTGATTTTGGTGCTTGAGAATTTCAATTAGATATTTCTAATTTGCTATGTTTGTCTTTATCATGACTGACTATGAATTTAGTCATCATTTGTCAATAAATAAATAGCATACGAAAAATTTCTCTCAAAGATATTATAGTACAAATTTTTTATGACAACTTCTAAGATCTTATTTCATAAATTGGCTAGTATATCTAAAAGGAATTAAAACTGGATGAATATATCTAAACGAGTATAAATAAAATTGTAATAGGTCTTCGAATTTTTTTAATATATTCATGTAAGTTTATATTTTTATATTATTTAGTTAAGTGTATATATTGAACAACTATATGAAGAGGGCAAGTCCAAGGCCCCTCCTTGCCCCCTTTCCCTCCACCCCAAATGCTAGAGGCTTATGTCCCCACTACAATTTGAAATTTTTGTTGAGGAGTATATAGGTATGTGTATATTATATATATAAACAGGAGGGAGAAGAGAAAATGATTGAAATATAGATTGTATTTATTGAAAAGAAAGAAAGCTTACAAACTCTTATAGTCAAAGAAAACTCTCTCTCTGAATGGGTGTGTAAATTTTCGGATGCCTTCTAAGAGGGGCACTCCTTAGATAGACACAAGATTGATACTATTACAATAGTATCGGTTACATGACCGAAACTATTACAATAGTAAAAGATTGAAAATATTAGCTACAATAACTGCTACAGTGACTTGCTATAGTGACTTGCCGACACTTTTGTCTATTTGTGAAAACTGTGAATATGACTCAGTCTTCGTTAAGGTCAATTCCAAAACAATCATCTTCATTCTCATAGAATCCTGTTGAAGAGGCTGCTGAAGAAGATGAAGATGGAAGTCTTTGTTTGGATGATGAATCTGTCTCTTCATGTTGGAGAAGTTTTAGAATGTCACTTAATTTTTGGACAAAGTCTTCTTTGCTGGACGATGCACCTAGCCTTGATCAAATTTTTGACCTCTAATTCAAAAACCTGCATGATTCTGGATCAAAGGCCGATAGCAATTTTGGATGGTCCTTGAAACATAGTTTGATCAGCCCCGTAGTAGCATTAGAGGCATCAAAGTCTACCCACTATTTAACAAAGGCTTGCCATCGGAGCATAGGAAGTTTGTTTGGATTAGCATGCTTCCCGTATGCATATCGCCAGAGACAGACCTATGCTAAAGAAAATTTTGAGAAAAAGTGGAGATCTACTGGAAAAGGATCTTCGATTGGGTTTGTCATTTTTGAAAAAGTTTGAAATCCATCCAAAACCTTAGATGGTAAGATTTCATTAATTGGTCCATAAAAATCCCACCACTGGGCAAACCAATGAGGAAATTTATACAGAATATTTCTTTTGAAATACATTAGCCAATAATGGCCAAAATCATCATTTGATACCAGAACACATTGTACCAGGCTTGGACATAATCCAAATAATTATATCCAATTGGATCAAAGTTCTGGGAAAATTTTCTCACACTATTTGGATTTTTTTCCAAATTCTACTGGAGTGATAACCTTTAGAATTTGAAGAGTTGAATAACCATTTTGATTAGGCTTTTTCTTGTATTTGTAGTGTTTGATTGAGATTGAATTTTAGTCCACCAATGTGAACTCATGAAATTGTTGAGTTTTGTTAGACACAAATGGTTTGAAATGGAATCCTCTGGGGAATATTTTTGCTGGGACTTTACTTGGGTTTCTCTCCTAATATTCAGGTTCCATCTGGCAAACAGCTAGAAATTAGTTTTTTGCTACGTATTGGATTTGGGGTTTGTGTTTGGATTTCAGACTTTGTTTGGAAACCACTAGATCATTCTTTCTAGGGGTTGATTTTTCATTTCTTCAATAAGAAGAGCTAATGATTGGGTTTGACTTTGATTTCCTTCTTCTGAGGCTATATCGGCCCATGACATTTTTGGTAAATAGGTAAGGCCTTGTTCTTGGAAGGCTAGAAGTGTTTGGATTAGGATGGCATAATCAGCCTTGGTTTGTTTGTGGATTTGATTGGATGAAAACGAGGCTTCAGGCTTTTGAACATAGGGGTTGACCAAAGATTATTGCTTTCTGAGTGGATGTCTCTGATTGGGTTGATGACCCTGTTTATTTTGTTTTTGGTTGTTTGTTTAGTCCTGAAAGCACTAATTTCCCCTTTCCCTTTCCTTTACTAGAAGAGGAAGATGTTTCCGATTTCAGCATGACTTCACTATGTGTTTCCCTGTAAGAATTCAAAAGGAAATATAATCTGACATCTGACTCTCAAAAACTTAATTGCATTTAATATTCTTATTACACGAACTCTGAGTCCCAAGTTGAAATAAATCCTGACTCCCGAGTCATAACAGGTTTAAACCCATTAGTGGTAATCCCTTTAAGGCCCAACCATATGAGGACACGCTATGCACAACAAATCCTCTTCTAGGCCCAGAAGGATAAAGTGCAATGCTGTCATAACTCGACTTGGAAACATGACTGGCATGTGAGGAATTTCATCCCCATATAAGCCTTCTGGGTGACGTGTCCTTAAATGCATAAAATATAACAATATTATACTTAATTTACATTCTGAAAACATAATTTCCTCTAAATCTTTCTCCAAATATTTATTCAAAACTTGATATCCAATTTCACAAAACTAAAATACTTTAATATAGAAAACTATATGACATCTCCGTTAAACATGCTAATCATGAAAACATAAACTGTTCCATCTCTTGATCTAAATTTTAAATTTGAAAACCAACTTAATACTTAGAAACTAAACTATAAGTACATCTATGGCTTGTTACGTAAACTCAAATCAACTTTACTATTCAACTCTATGCTTGTAAACTGAAAACATGTACATAATTGTTTCAAATACTGAAATCAAATACAACATCTAAAAATTATACATGGCTTGGATCTTGCCTGCACATCTACTAGAGCCTTCTAATACTAACATAAACCTATACTAAGCTTTACTCCAAAATAAGGCTCACCACTGGAAAAAGTCAAGTAACTAAATCAATAAACTGACTGCACTGCAACTATGAGAAGGAAGGAGAGGGGTGAGTCAACAAACTCAATGAGTGAATTCCGACCCATCATCCACATGGGACAACCAAGGAGTACATATAATAGTACATATGCAACAATCATAATTAATTTGATATTTAAATATATAGCTATATAACAAAACATTTCTTATTTCATAAATTCATGAACAAACAATTGTAAACTCAAGTAACATGAAACCATTTTAACTAAGGTGCAGCAGAGCCTAGGGAAACAGTATTTGCTGAGCTGAATAAATAAATATATATATATATATATATATATATATATAATAACTAAAAGCTGTAAAATCAAACAATCCCTGTTGGACAAGAGATGGGTACCTAACTAGGTCCCGTTTTCTGTATTTGTTGTGGGGTGATATTGTCCTCTGATGGACAATTTGGTACCAAAGTTAACGATCTCATATAGTCATTAACTAACTGTCTGTTTCTTGATCTCTACCGTGTAAACTAGTTTATCAAAACCCATAGTTGAAAAATGGGTACTCTGTCCCTGGCGAAGCAGAGCCCTTAAATTCTAAGTACACTGGGAGTTCTGGATTCATAAAACTTTAATAATCTAACTTTAGCATAACTGTGGCTATGGAATTGTGCCCAAGGGATCACCGCTTGTAGGCATCCTAATTTCAAGCCCAAAGAATATATGTCTAGCAGTTGCTATGAATTATACTGAATTTCGTACCTCTTGGTACCATGAAACTAAAATTCTAAGTTCGAATCTTAAGCTAGCATAACTTTCTATATGCTTGGTAAATCTAAAATCATAAATTTAAACACTAGGGTTCATAATCATAATAGTTGGATTCCTTTTCTCTAAAACTCTGTTTCATGCTTTACTCTAAGCTCAAAACTCTTTCATTTAAATTTTATACTACTCTGGAAATCATGATAACATTTGTATTTAAAAGCTAAAACGTACTCTACTTTATATATTTTTATAATAAATCAACTTAACATTCTAAAAGCTTTCTGAAATCTGAAATCTTGAGTATATACATAAAAATATCATAACTCTTAAAACATAATTGTTAAAATAACAACTAGATAAAATCATATATTTTTCTCAGTGATCATTCCAAGAACATATAGAGTATTTTCATAACATACATCAGTCCAACATATGGTCCCTTGGTTTTTTGTGAAATACATTTTTCATGCTATAGTCAAAATTATAATATTTACTAGCTTTACCAGAACTCGTAAAATCATAATCCATACATCTCGTAAAATCATAATCCATACATAATTTCATTTCCAACTTCATATATATAACAAACATAATGCATAAAACATAGCTATAATGATGAAAGTAAGGTCATGGGTTTGAACTCACTCACTGTTCGGAGTCGGGAGTATATGGGCACTACTAACTTGACCCAAAGAGCTTGGAATGATACCAACAACTGTCATAGAGCAACATAGATCCAAGATTAATCTCCGTTAATCTCTAGACAATGCTTAAAACAACTCTAATAATATTGGGGAAGCATTTCCACTTGACAACAATGAGAGAACAAACAAAGCCCAACACTAGATGTTGAAAGAATGAAAGGAAAGGAATCAAAATCTAACAACATTCACTTACCTTTGAAGCTTGAGGATGATGATGATCTTGGATTAGAAGAAGAAGAAGAAGGAAAAAGAGAGAAAAAGGGGAAGGGTTCAGTTCTGTCTCTAATAATGGGGAAGAACCCGAGCCCTTGGGTTTAAAAGAGGGGGGCATAAGTGAAACAACATCGTTTTTCTAAACACCATCACTCGCTACAGTGAAGATGGTTTGCTGCAGCGAGCCTGTGCTCTCGTCTGTTCGCTACAGTGAGCTAGCAAACCTATTTTACATAATTTTACAGAACCTGGTTCAGCAACTTGGGTTCAGCTTCTGGGGCCGATCCGGCTACTCGAGTGGGCCTTGGGGGATCCTAGGGCTATACTAACCTGCCTACGAACACGTGTACCTGGGGTATCACAAACACTCCTTTCAACATGAGATGGATATGAACTACCTTTCTCGAGCTTGGTTCTTGGAAGTCACTAACCCCCGAAGGTGTTTTATACAAGGCCAAATAATGTTAAGAGTACAGAAAATATAACCTACTCACACAAAGCATTCATTGGTCAGAAATAACACTAATTATATTAACATTGTTCAAAAGAGCCCATACCGAGTAGAATTACATAATAAAAATATTCAAAATCCCACAAAGGGCACATGCATACATAAGAAAAGAAAAAGAAAAACTAAAAGGTCCTGGCCTCATCATCAACCACGACCACATCTTTCCTAGCCCTTGAGGTCCTGGCACCTGCTGTGGCACCCTCACAACCTCTTGTGTTGCCTTTCGCCTCTATTTCTGATACCAGGAGAATGGACTCGGACTTGGGATTATATTTTTTCTAGAGTCCCAACTCTCCAAAGTCTATTCCAGGAGCATGGTAAGTGACTTGGCCCATAACATTGCCGAACATTTCCTCTAGCACCTCTTGGAAGTCAGAGACGGTTTCGGCATGTTTGTCCTCGGCCAGGGAAAGCTGATTATAGAGGATAGATAGGTGGGCTTCGGCATCCCCAAGGTTCTTCGAGGCAGTCTTGAGTCTTATTTTAACTTAGCCTCATGAGCCTCCCAGGCCTCCTTGTCCTTTTGAGCCATATCCTCGAGCTCGGTAATCCGGTGGCTGAAAGCCAGAGCTTTCTCCTTCCAAGATTTCACTTCCTCCTCAGCCCAATCCCAAGCCTCCTTAGCCACTTGCTTGTTGGAGAGCACCTTCTCCACACCCCTGTTAATTTTTTCGACGTGGTGCAAAAGGCTAGCCCCTCAAACAAACCATTTCATGCACTGGTAAAGGCTAAGAGAAAGGCTGGCTTAGAAAGCTCAGACTCAGCCTCAAGAGTGAGCATATAGGCATCCGTAAGGGCTCGAAAATCATCCATGAGGACCCAAAATCAAACTTCTTGGACCAGATAAGATAGGGAGGCGTCTCGTCAGGAGAAGTGGTGGCTTTAGAAGCAGGCCTCTTCCCTAGCCTCGGAGCCTGTTCCGTGTCCAACATCTTCCATATTCGGCATCGCTTCAACCTTGCCTTAGGAGGAACATTCTCTGGCTCTGTTAAGGAAGGTGGTGGTATTAGTGGATAGAGGTCACAAGATGATGTCCGAGTCCTCTCCGCCTTGCTGGACGTGGCATCGAAAGTCAAAGACCTCTGTAACTTAGCAAGCTTGCTCTTGGAAGCCATATTGCTATCAACAATACTTTATGCAAAACAAAAGAAAATCGATTAGAAAAATACACGAGTAATTAGCATAAGTCATACAATCGGCATATAGAATGACCAAAAACAGGCCTCGCTTACCTATGGGTTTGGGGACAAAGGTGGTTAGCAAAAAATCGGAAACCTCCCTTTCTTCATCATTTAAATCTTTCTCTTCTACCTTAAAAAGCTCAACATCTCGACGCTAATAAATGTCAAGGGAAGGAATCCCTTCTCCGAAATCTACCAAAAATGGTTGGATCCTAGGTGAGATGAAAATTTTCAAATACATCCATTTAAACTCTTGATAAGAGGATTCAAAAAGTTCAAAAAATTAATGGTTCAAGCGTGTCCAGAAAGATAGCCATCTTTTCCAGACCAGCCACCAGGAACAAAAGGAGAAAATAAATAAAGAAAAGGTTGCATGAAAATAGAAGCTGAAGAGATTGATAGATGATTTTGAAGGGTCAGATAGTGGCCTAGCTGTTTAGATGAAACTGTCGAAATCTGGACCCCCAATCTCATGAACAACTCTTAGTATATCCAAAGGAAATGCCGAGAGGATTGGCTCATGAACAAACCCTCTCACTAGGCCCCACTGCCTCTAGGATGTATCGGACTCCCATTCCCCGCGCTGTGTCAAGGTCAAGTATTCTTTCAAACTAGGGAGATGTTTGTCCTTGATGATAAACGGAATAAGCAATACTTCCTCATCTATCCATCCATATATCCCTCTTTGCACAAAATCAAGAACGAGGAGAACCTTGTAGTCCTAATACATTTTCCTCTTTCCCATATTAGATCCTGGATATCAAAAAACCTACAAGGGGAAACCACCCTATAAGGATCCAACATCGAATCCAAATCACATGCAAAATTGAAAAAGAAATTGCTTTCCTTCCTATGGTGGTTCCCTTGACCACTATCCTTCCTACCTCCAAGGCTCCCATGGTGAGAAAAAAACACATTTAAACAACAAACATGCGATGGCCTCCAAGCCCTAGAATCTTCCAAACTTAGGAATGGCCTAACCCAGGAATGGCTAAACAGCATACTTAAGATTCTTAGCCTATGCAAGCAACCAATGAACAAGAAACAGAAACCATAAAGCAAAGAGAGTAAGAAGAAGAACTCATTTAGTCATTTGGATAACGAGTGAGAAAAAAAAGCTTAAAGGATGCGTTGCAAGAAGACTTAGCAAAAAACACAACGAGGTTGCGTTGACGGTGATAAGTGGCAGAGTTTCCCTTATGTAGTGGTGAAAGTAAAAGAGGTAAAAAGAAAATGACTTCAATTTATAAGGGGTAACTTACCATTTGAATAAGAAGAGGAAAGGTGTTGGGGAAATGCGAGGGCTGGCGCATTTTTTCACAAAGCCTAGTTGAGAGCAAAACAAAAAGCACACCTAAATTGAAGAGACACAAATTAAAAGCCCTGTCTTAGAATCCACACGTGGTGCTTCAAAGACCACCTGATCAAACACAATGGTCAAGAAGCCAGGGATGTGATGTTTGAGTCAGGGATGTGACGTCTTGAACTTTGAACCTGTACGAATCGCCTTTCGGCCTTTAGCCCTATCCTTATCATTATAAGAATTTGAGCACGACATTCCCGAGAATGACATATCGGAACTCGGGCTGGGGGCACTGTTACGGACAAATTGGTTGGGCCCAGAAATGAAATCGCAAGAGGCCATCACGGAAGCCCAAATTGGTTGGGCCCAGAAACGAAATCGCTTGAACATGTCAAAAGCCAATGTAAGGCTCATCCTTGCTAGTCTCATGCTTCCTTCACCATGATGAACGTGGGAACGAGAACGTGGGTGCAGCTTGGCAGGGGTAATTGCTCCCTCATACCCTCTATAAATGCTTTCAGGGATCCTAGGTTCGGCTACGTTTTTCCTTTCATACCTATATTTTGCTAAAATAATAACTCAATCTCTAGGTAGAGTCCTTACAGGTACTACCACCTTCCTCAACCACTTACAAAGAACTCAAGGGAGACTAGATCAGAAGACTTTTGAAGTACTAAACTAACGAGGTAATTATCCTACCAGTTCTCTCGTTACAGTAACCATTATGTGTAACATCCTAATTTTTAACCCAATACTCCTAGAACGTATTTAGTTTAAATATTAGTCTATTACTCTTTTAGTCTCATTCTTTGAAACCTTTCTTTGAAATACTTAGCGAAAAATACGAATAAAATTTTCTTTTTGAAAATTGAAAATAAAACGCAAGGCGCGTGCTAACCTAACATTCGTCATAACCATAACATGCAAGAAAAAGTAATTACACCATACATAATCATGAAATATAGTATTGTACATAACAACATAATATCATCACATTTTCATAGATACATAAATTACTGACATCATTGTGCCATCATTCACATCAAAACGTGCACATATATGTGTAGTGTTCCTTAACCACCTACGAGGTTTGATAAGTATCAACCCAAAAACTAAATGATCTATGCTTTCGCAGTGACCCTCTACTCCGTTTGTTAGTATGACCCTTGTGAACACCCGATTTTGTCTAGCCTAAAAAATCAAAAAAATTTCATTAGTCCATTTCATTTCATTTTTCTTTGTTGTGATTGTTGTTCTTCATTGTACAAAAAAAAAGTGTCAGCCCACTTCTTTTTCTCTTTTTATTTTGTTATGTCATTTAATTTAGATTAAAAAAAAAACAAAAAGTTTCAGCCCATTTCATTTCAAAAATTTTTAGTCCATTTCATTTCATTAAAACAAAAAAAAAGAGAAACCCATTACACTTTTGTGTTGTTGTTGTTTACAATCTTAGCCCATTTCATTTTCATTTTAATTTATTTGTAAAAAATAATATAAAAAAATAAAAAGGAGGAAATTGAGAACCGATGCAACCTGAAGGAAAAATACAAAAGAGGAAACAGCATTGTAATGTGAATAGCCGAACAAAACAAGGGAAACACGCTGTAATCGTACACTGGATTCAAATACGGTGGCACAGCTCACATGCAGGAGAAGAAAAATTGAAAGAATACAACATGCAAGATCAAATGCAATCCCATGGAATCAGCAAGTCATATCAATTGAATCAAAAATTGCTGTTGTGAGGTTTGACAAATTGATTCATGAAGATGCATAAATGGAAAAAAATTTCACAAAGAAAAGGGGGGATCTGTTTTTACGAACACAGAACAACCTTCATCACCATTCTTTCCATCACCACATTTTTGCAATACACGTGAAAAGGAATCAGGAAGAATCACAGGTAAACCATTTGTTTTTTAAATCATTTGATTCTTTTCAAGTGTCGATTTTTCCAATGTGAAGTAAAACCCATACCTATTTGCATCCAAAAAATCAAATCATAAACCCAGTAAACACCAATCACAAGAACCAATCTTAGCAAAACATAGAAACCATTCATGGCCCGAGTCCATACACAACAACAGTCCAGTTCAACTTACAAAAGTCCTAGTTCAGAATAAACAATTTATCATAAAAAAGGAAAAAGGAAGAGAGAAGCGGCCATGCCTCTAACGGCCCTGGCTGGTTCGAGGCGGAGCAGATCGGGAGCGGCAGCGGTTGTGTGCACGAAGAGGATCTGAAAAGGAAGAAGGCTTGCACACCGCCACCACCGCGAGGAAGGTTGGCATGGCGGCGGTTCTAAAGCACGGCGACCGAGAAGGGGACAGAGGCGCGGAGGCGCTGGTGGGCTGTGACTGAAGTCCCGGAACGCGAAACTCGGGCGCCACGAAGGGGTGTCTCGCGGGCTTCTCCAGTGAGGCTTTCAGGCAGTGGTTTACGCGAGCTATGGTTTTGATTCGCGCAGGTGATGGGGCAATGATCGGCGGCACGGCGGTGGTGGTTTGGGAGCTGGCTGCGGATGGCTTTGGATTGAGGTGGAGCCGCGCGCCTCCCTTTCTTTTCCTCCATACCCGCGGCGGTCTCTCAACTCTCCATGGCTCCCCTCTCTCGGCCTCTCACCGCACTCTCTCTCTCTACTTCACTCTCTCTCTTTGTTTCTCACTCCTTCTCTCTCAACTCCGAAAGATCGCCGATCTGCCGCTACGAACCAGCCAAGTCGTCGATCTGCTCCTGTCGATGGGGGGCTGGCTAGCTCGGCCTCTCTTCCTCCCGACGCGGCTCCTCCACGTTGGAGCTGCAGCGGCGGCTCCCTCTTTTCCTCTCTTCCTCCACCGCACGGATCCTTCCTACTGCCTGAAACCGTCGTGACCCCTACTCCCACTCAGTCTTCATCCTCTTTGATGTTCTTTTTCTCTATGAGTGCACCCCAAGTCCGCAACCATTTTGCTTTTGTTTGGAAAAATCAAGTCACAGGAGTGTGCTTTCCCTTTACTTACTGATTCTCTTTTTTTTTTGGTAAATTTATTTGCTTTTTATTTTGTTTTAATCAGTGTGGGCTAATTGGTTATACACAATGAAAAGCCCAACACCAAGTCCTTTTCTAAAAACAAGAAAAAACAAAAAAACATGGTTATCTTATTGTGTTTCAGTTTTTTTATTTTTATTTATTAAATTTTGTTTTTTTAAGTCAGTGAGTTTTTTTAAAAAAAAATTAAAAAAGGGGTTTGATTGATTTGGGCGTAAAATAAATTCATGGAATTTTTTTTTATATTTTTTTTAACAAAAAAAAAACATTAGAATTACATTTTTAATTTAGGGTTTGTTAATTCTTATGTCTTAGAATATTTTAGCTAAAGTTCTTTTTGAAAATAAAATCAATTAGCCCAGAGTCATTTTCTACAGAACTACGTGACTTTGAATTCTCTATTGCACCAGGAGATACGTAGGAGCAGACGATTTTGATCCCTGTCAAATCAGAATTAAATTTTCATAATTCATTTTACTTGTAAATAATTTTCTATTGATTTTCTATAAGAAGAATATTATGCTAAAAGTGTTAATTTAGCCAAGACGGCTTGTTAACTCAATAATTTGGTCATTTGAGCTGTGACAGCTTAATGATCCAAAATTTCCTCGAAAAATATATTTATTCTCGTTTGTACTTATTTTTTTTCTTTCTTTTATAAAAGATGCCAAAACTATTTGTTTTCTTTCTTTTCTTGTTTGTAAATATTTATAAGATTTTTTTTTTACTTATTTATCAAATATTTTATTTCAAACAAAGGTGTTAATTTAGCCGGGACGACTTATTAACTCAGTATTTTGGACATCTAAACTGTGACAGTTTGATGCTCCAAAATTCCTTTTTAAAGAAAGATTTTTTTTAATAACAAATGGAAAAATAAATATTTCAAAAGGTTATTAATAATTTGCACAAATCAATTATGGGTACCGTCTAAGGACGGGTGTATTAGGGGTGCGTAGGATTAAATGCCTGCTCTTCTCTATGCATAACCGACTCCCGAACTCAAATATAGTTCCAAAGACCATTTTGTAAAAATAATGGGTTTTTCCATGTTTTCCCAATTTCCATAAACTTGGTGGCAACTCCAATTTTTAATAATTCTTTTTTTCGTCATCCCCATCGCGATCCTGGTTGCGACAACCCTTGAGCACGAACCTTAGAAGAAGCCATGAACCTCGTTGTTGTCCTTGTCTAAAGATGATACGGAAGAAAATGAAGGGATGAGAAGCTCATTCAAGATTCTTAGTAGGGATTCCCGACTCTAACACAAGTGTTATCGTCATCGTCCACAGTCACCTCGGTTTTAATTATGAAAAGGGTGTACATGTATAAGGTTTGGTTTTAGACATTTCAAATCTATTTATCCGAAGTAGGTGTCTTTTAGTATGAGTCTTAATGACATGAATGCAACAGATATTTGATGAATGCATGACAATACCATAGGCACACTAACATAAAGATTATAGTACTTGAACACAACACAAAGAAACATAAATCATATATGTGGAATAAAAAAGCATAGTACTTTTCATGTGACATCTTTCTCATAAGCTAAACTCTTAAGTTCTTTTTCTTAAAGACCACCCTCTTAGCATATTCACCAAAAATCCAACCGACTCACCGGCCCCGACGATAATCTGATCACCAAACTACATCTCACCTATCACCTCGGAATGAGCTCAATCCTAACTAGTCGTCACTAGATTTAATATGGGGTAATAGAGGGGGTAATACAATATTTCTTCTTGGATCACCTATCTCAGGATCATTTCCTTCTTTGAAATGCTCTACTGGTATCTAGTACACAGTGAATTATCCGCTTTGGCAAGCTCAATGTCAATACTCTCACAGATTTGCTTCCTCCCTACTAGAGCAGGAGGAATGCGTCTCAATACATACGTTTATATTATTTTAACATGTGCATCTCAAGTACTTCAATTGTATTCATAACATATTGAATGAAATCATTTCATAACTTCCATGAGTATATCAAACCATAAACATGCTAGACAATATCATATAAATCATCTAACATCACATGAGTTCATCATCTCATATCATGGACATACATTCATTCCCTTAAACAGCCAAACCCCTAAATCGGGTAATTCTAACTTTCAAATTATTCTCTTATGCATCCAAGGGAATGGTTATCATCATTACCACTATTCATTAGTCACAATAACATAATTATTCATGGCAAAACAGCATAGGCAGAAAATGAAATTTAAAGAGTTACGATGTTCTAAAAGTTACGCTTTATGCCATTTCTCGTTACCGGCTTTTTCTATGATGCTAAAATTAATATCTAAACCATTTATGAGTGATTCCCACCTATTCAAACTAATTAAAAAACATAATCTATAGCCTTTAGTCATGCTGAAACAGAATCCATATTTTCAATTTTCTAGGTGCTCCAACTTCCTTATTTTTGACCCTTTCTAAGTTCCGTCTTCGCCTAAGGCGCTATAAATTAAATCTAAACCAATTATGAGGTATTCCTATGCCCATGAACTAATTATAAATCATATTTACTGCATTACAAGGTTGCTTGATGGAAACAAAAAATTAATTAATCTAAGTGTTCTAGAATTGCACTTTTACGGTTTTCTAGTTACTAGTTCCTCTATAGATACTAAAAATCAAACCTACCTCAAAAGTTACCAAGTTTTTCATAATTAAACAATCCTAAACTGAATGCTATCCCATTAAAATAGTTTAGGCAGAGGCTAAAAATAAATGGATCAAAGATATGCTAAAACTCAACTTTACGATTTTTCTGTAGAACTAGTTTCTTTCCTAACATGCATAGAAAGACTCCCACCTTAACATATATAATTTTCACACACTCTAATATATCAAAACATCATCATACATCAACAATCATACCAAGGCAGAATCGAAAAGTTTAGGTTCCAAAGAACACATAATCTCACATTTTCAAGACGTATAAATTACTAGTTTCTCTTAGAACCTTTTTAGGACTTTTAAAACTCTTTGGGAACTAATTTATTTCATTAAAATCACCATAAAATAAACAAGATCAGTAACTACTTTAAAGTATCTATGGTTGGGTTTTAAAACATCAAATCATACTTGAAGCATTCTTTGAATTCATCTATGCTTAAGAAAATCCTAAGTCATAGATTATGGGCACTTATGACTAGATGAAACTTCACACCAAACTCGTCATCATTACATGGCCGAAATATGCATCCATGAGGATGTTTCTATAACCAAACTTTAACTTGAGATAAAAAAAGGCAAGTCTTTGAGCTCTAGAGTTTTTAAGTGATGACAAAATATAAACATATCATGCATTCCATTTTATTCTTCATTATAAAGTAAAGTGAGCACTTCAAAGTAAATATGAGATGCAAGAACTTGAAATATAAATGAGGTACTAGAAATATAAATATGCAAGACCTAAAAATAAATATGCAAGACTTGAAAGTAAATATGCAAGTTCATTTTATCTTTTAGGATTTAAGTGATGACTTGAAATATAAATATGCTAGACAAAGAAACGTGAACATGAATGCGAGTCCAATTCTTTATTTTAGTGCTCTAGGCTCCGTAACAATCGACTTTAAGGCCGAAATAGGCGAGTTTCGAGATTAATTCTTCGGTGATATGAAAATGCAACCCTTGTTTTAATCTTTACGTTTTAGGTGATAGCCAAGAGATAAATATGCTAGGCAAGGAAAATAAATATGAATGTAAGTTCATTTTATATTCTTCACTAGAGCTCTTGCAAGACTTTAAAAAAACTTGAACCTCAACCCAAACTCATCATAGTAAGATAAAGTAAGCTTTAGAGTTCTTGTACCAAGGTTTGCAAAGAAACCATATGGTGTGAACTTCATCATTAAGCTCCAAGGAAATAGATTAAAAGAACAAATCAAGTTAACATTCCCTTAAAAATGAAAACTCAAAAACTTAAAGAAAAAGAATGATGGCCGAAAACTTAAAGGAAAAGAAAGGAAAGAAACCGAAACCATGAGCAAGGAAAAGAACCATTTTGAAATTCTAGAGACCATGATCTTGATGATATACCACCACCAACATCATGTACTCTCATCCTTGAGTCATTTTCCAAACAACACAAGCTTGAAAAATCGAAAACTAGGACCAAAGTAAAGGAAAGAAAACTGAAATGCTCTTTGGTTCAAAAACCAAGTTTCAAGCTTTAGAGGTTACACAAGAGGTGGTTCTCATGATCTACCTCTTGAACCCTCATCACAAGCCAACATTTTCAAGATTTAAAAGGTTCAAGGCTGAAATCAAAAGAGAAGAAAAGAAGTTCTAAAAGCCAAGAGAAACTAGCTAAAAAACTCATTTTTATCAAAGCTTTAGAAGACCCAACTTTAAGGAACAAAGTCCCTACCAAAGGTATGTGTCTTGGAGGATAAACAAGGCTTGGTCTTGAGAGGAGAATGAAAGAAAAATCTTCCCTTGAGCTTAAAGGAAGTTTTAGCCAAGAGAGAAGAAAAAGAAAAGAAGTTGTATTTCTTGAGTTTGATCTTGAGAATGATATGGTTAAATGTTTCAAGAAAGATTTAATGGTGGTTGTGTGGTGGTGGAAAGGATGAAGAAGATGAAAGGAAGAAAGAACTCTTGAGTTATTTGAAGGAAAAGAAAGAAACCAAGACAACTCTTTGAAACTAGCTTGAAAGAAAGTGGGCAAATGGCACCAAGTTCTTCCAAGACATGTATTTATAGAAAATTGAAACATGAAGAAGTGAATGGAGGGGTGGTCAAAATTTTGAGGAAGAAAAGAAAGGAAAATATCTTCTTCAAATGGTCATTCAAAGGCATGGTTCAAGGTACGGTGAAGTATGGCTTAAAGCATAGTGAGGTATGGCTCAAGGTATGACTCTTTGAGTGTAAGAATTCAAACATGTTATGGATATTGGAGGTGAGGTGGCGCCATTCTTGGAGCATCGAAGGGGGAGGAAAATGTCTCATTAATTGTGGTTTAGTGATGTGTTTAGATGTGTCTTTGATTAGACTTAAGATTAGGAATTTGTGAGAAAGTGTTTAGGTGACTAAGGATATAATTAAGGATTTCAAGACAAGGTTAGGGAGTGCTCTTGCTTCATTAGTGAGATAAAAAATCATCTTAGTGTATAAACAACTCTAGACACAATTTCTTAATTTAAGGAATTGGAGAGAGAAAATACTATTCAAGATTCCAAGACTAGGAATCTTGAGTTTTAAAAAGAGATTTATGTTTAATCTAAGCAATTCTAGGTTCTAATTAATTTTAATAACTTATTTTGACTCTAAATTAATTATGGAAATTAATTAATCTTCGATTAAAGCCTAATATTGCTTAGGTTTGCTTAATTACATCATTAAGCTTAAATGACACTATTTTAGAGGCAAAATCATAATTTTGCACAAAAACTGCCCAGGACCAATAGGACTTAAACAGATACTTTTAAACACATGAAAACATCATTTTAAACCTTTGGGGAAAGTTTCGGGTTCAAACAGCACTTATACTCGCGTAAAATTGTCATAGGAGTATTTTGGTCATTTTGACCCCAGACCTTAGAAAATGAAATTTTCATTTCCGAAATCATTCAAAATCCATCTAATCCCCTTCAAACATTGAGTTGACCCTTTGAGAACTTTCGGGTCAGCTATCCTCAAATTCTGGGTGGAAAATGACTTTAGGGGCATTTTGGTCATTTTCTCTTAGACAGAAAAATTGGGGTGTTACATTATGAATATGTTTATTGATCAAATTTTCATCTAAGAGTTTTATGATGGTATAGGTATCTCAATAGATTGGGTTTTTTCAATGCAATAAGTTTCTTGTTTTGAACTCAGATTTATTATATTAGTTCTATAAATTTCTTTATGTTTTACCTTAGGTATTGACTAATTTTGAAGCTTATTTACTATAGCTGCTATTATTAGCTCTTTACTTTGATATTTGTCTCGATCTATAGTAGGAGTAGAGGTAGAGGTAGATGGAGGGTCATCTGCTATTACTATTATTTTTCCATTAGAGCCGAGACATAGGTTAGGAATAGTTGTTAATCGTCATACAATTGTCCCTGGAACTCATTTGTACTTATAACATTAATGATTAATTGTTTCAGAATTAAGAAGTTTTATAAAAATTTAAGTGGAAAATCCTGAGTTTATTAATCCCAATCACCATTAATTTACTAAAATGCATGCTTTCACTTTTGTAATCCATCCCTAAATATTCCAAAATTTAATAGAGTATCCATACCAAGTATAGTGGTATTGTGTTGTTTTATAATTGGCAATCACTATGATCTAGTAGACATCTATTTTGAGCAAATGATTATGAATTTATGATATTAGTACCATAGTGTCTCAGAACAAGGTGGTGATAAAGCATGAGGAATTCGATTTTAAATCTGATTCATTTCTTAGAACGACAAGCTTGGGGCCATGAGTTTCTTTCTTCATAATGGATATGATGAAATATTGAAATGTTTGAGGAGGAATTAAAAAATAAAAATAAAAATAAAAAGATGTGTCTTGGTTAGTGTTGATTAGGATTAATAGATGTCAAATAGATCAATAATTAAAACCCATGTCAGCATTTAATATGTTGCAAGTGAGTCAGGAACCTATATGTCTTATTTTTACAATTGTGAGGGACATCGCCACTAATTTTTTTATTAGCAAGGACCAATTTGTCCATCAATTAAATTATTAGGGATATATAATGTCATATTTTCAAATTGTTAGGGATTTAAACACTAATATTTTTTTTTGTCAGTGATTCAATGAAATTGTCAAGAACTAATTTGGGTATTGACATGCCCTACACTGGATTGTGTCATGTCAATATTTTGTGATGGAACAATAATTGCAGCCCAAATCAAAAACAATTTGAAATTAAAAAAAGTATCCAACTTAAAAAATAATTTTGACGCACAGTTAATATCAAAGTATTTTTCACCGTTATATGATTAAATTTTCCCGTATACATGATTTTATACATAATATATATGAGAGTCAATTAACATGACTAATATAATAATATATAATTAAAGAACTGTATAAAATAATTTTATATTAACAATGTATAAAAATTAATTAAATCATTGGAAAAAAAGGACAAGAAACCAAAATGAAAATCGAATATAGTGTGAGGGAATAAAAGAACCTATTTTAGCCCATTTGGCACGTCTTTACCCAGCAGCATCCAGCGTGTGCCTCTCATTTGGCGCCAAAATGTTTTCACTTCGTTCCTGTTGACACTCAGAGAGCGTCTTGCACTCTCACTCTCTTCCAGATTCTTCCATGGCCAGCCTAGGGCTTCGTCCTCCTCAGTTCTCCGAGGTCACGTTTCTTCTACTTCCTTCCTTGCAATTCGCTTTTACCCATTTGTTTGCTTATGGAAAAAAAAAAAAACTCGGTAAGTTAATTTATTTTTGCAATTCCCGATTTTCGATGTGACGTTGAATCTAAACGCGATATGTGGTTTTTTTTAAGTGCCAAAACTTAGCGAAGGTTGTTTTAATAGTTTACTGGTATGTTAATCTAAAATTATAATGTTGCTTTTCATAATAAATAAATATAAATAAGTAGATATGTTATCTATCCTCCAAAAACCACCAATTCAGTTTTCTGTTTGTAATGTTGCATCAGCGATTGTTTTGGTGATTGGGGTTTTTATATCTTCATTTTGGGAGGCTGTGTAACGCGTGAATATACTGCAGGATGTAGATTGGCTTCCGTGTTGGCTTCAGAATCTTAGAACAGATGGCTCTAATGAATTTGTAAAGGATTCTCAAGCTCCTTCCAACCAAGAAGTAAAGGTTGCAATTTTTCTTTTCAAGCTTTTCTTTTTTTCTTTTTGTTTTAAATTTTTCAATCGGATATTTTGGAGGGAACAGGTAAGGTGATCTCTGGAGGATTGAACCTCTGGGCTAGTTTGGATGAGCATTTTTAAAAAGATCTATTTGTTAGTTGATCTTTTTACTTAAGATCTTTTGAAAATGTAAAAACTGTTTTACGTTTAGATGTAAAATCAATTTTTGTTTGGATGTAATAGCAAAAGATTTTAATTTATTTCTAAACATCTTTTTTATGTCATAAAAAAAGATCTTTTCCATAAGATATAAATTATTATAGCTTTTGAAAAAAGATTTTTCTTGTATGACTGTATGTTTTCTAGTAATTCTGCTTTTACTAGAAAGTTTTACGCACAAGATCCTTTTTTCAATGAAAAATCCTGTTTTCATATTTTTTAATTCTCATATGCCTTAGTAAATATAGTTCTTGCACGGATTTATCACATTCATGACAATGGATAGCTAATAGTTGAAACATTTTTCTTTTATAAGTTCATGGTTGTGTCATGTTAATTTTATTTCGCCCCATTGCATTTCAGTTTGTTGTTTAATGGGAATTTTAGAATGGCCAAATTCTTTGCTGATGCCTTCTTTTGTTTGATATGAGCTAGGATCCAGCACCTTCTCAAGAAAATGGTAGTGATGCCAAATACATTAATGTGCTATCAAGGGAAGAATGTGGATACAAAAGTTGCCATTTATTTTTATCTGCAGAGGATAGTTCACCTATTAGTTTTGCTACTCCTGAAAATGTAAGTTTTGTTTATTGTATGGTTTCTCTCTGTCTTTTGCTTTTATTTTTTCAACTGATATCAACTTGGTGCATCCTTCCAATAGGTATATTTCTAAAGTATAACCTTGTGACGTCTACGCTGATCCATAACTTTCAGTTGCCTTGACCAGTCTCATAGGATTCTCACAGATAATAGAAGTGGGAAGTTTCTTTGTTGCTGGATAACGTTAACACTGTTTATGCATTGGAGTTAATCTTAAAATTTCTTTTGTTTATCTTCTCACAGCACATATTTACCCATACAAATGCTTTTTGTATTGTTTATTTGGAAGTAACAGCTGTCCTCTTTGATTTTTGAATGTTTTGTAGAGACTAAGGCTAACCGATTCAGTGATGAATTGGTGCATATGGATTTGTCACTTTCCACAATTTTATAGTAATTCCAAGATTTGAAATTGCTGAGAATTGAGATCAATCAAAATATTCTAATTACAGTTCCATTGTAATATGTATGAACATGAGAATACGAAGGAGCTAGCAATGTCTATTTCTAGAAGCTCCTGTGCTATTAGTTAATTTCTCTTGTCAAGGTAGATCCGTAGATGTTTCTGTGGTCAATGACTTACCCTAGACACTTATTCGCCAAACTTTATCCCTGTGAAATGTGTATAAATATATCATTTCCCTGAGACTAGGGAATTGCTAGTGCTGTTAGAACAATTTTCTAACTACATCTTTGTTTGATCTATTTTTATTTTACCAATGCAGGTGTTTCACTTTAGTCTGCACCTTTCTTCAGATGTTGATTCACTTATTTTCCCTACCCAAGATTTTAATGCATTTCATGATGTGGTTTCGCCAAGTAAAATCTGTTCATTGCAACCTGTTCAAGCTTCCATTGATTTTGTAGAGAACATGAATTCCATCGCAGATCATCATGCCTATGAACAAAATTTGTTGCCTGCTTTAGTCCCTGAAACTGTGAAAACGGATGCATCAAAATCTCTGATTGATACAAATGATTCTATTAGTCAACAGGAAGAAAAATCCAGCAAATGCTTCACAAGTGATTGTATCAGTAATGCAGTTGAGTTTTCTATTGCAGCATCTGAGGCATTGACCATACATGATCTAGTAAAGATGGAGTCAGTTTCAGAAAAAATGCATACAGATAATGTTCTTGAAGTTGCACTTTGTGTGAAGCAGGCAAGGCTTGAATGGTTAAACGATGGCTTCCATTCCTCTAGTGAGGATTCTGGTTGTAGTGATTCTCTTTCTGATTTGAATGATTTCATCATGGAAGAAGCCTATGAAGATGTAGGCTTACTTTCTTGTGTGCCTAGTGCTGAAAATTATAGCAGATGTGATAAAAAGCGGAGTGATAAAGAGCTTACATCTCTGATAGCCAATTTTGGCAAATCTGAAGAAAAGCAGTTAGAATTCAATTTAGAAATGGAGATGCGGCAAAAAGCATACTCAACTCTTGATTCTTTATGCTGTGAGAGGGAGATGCATTTTGATGCTCCTGATTTGGGTTCAAATACTCCCAAACATTTTGAAAATGGTCTTCCTATCTCTCATTTTGAAAATGCTCCTGATTCGGGTTTAAATCCTCCCAAACATTTTGAAAATGCTCCTGATTCGGGTTCAAATACTCCCAAACTTTCTAGTGTGCCCAGAGCTGAAAATTATAGCAGATGCAATCAAAAGCAGAGTGATATAGAGCTTACATATCAGCTAGCCAATTTTGGTAAATCTGAAGAAAAGCAGTTAGAATTCAATGTAGAGATGGAAATGTGGCGAAAAGCATACTCACCTCTTGATTCTTTATTTTCTGAGAGGGAGATGCATTGTGATGCTCCTGATTCGGGTTCAAATACTCCCAAACATTTTGAAAATGGTCTTCCTATCCCTCATCATTTTGTGCAAAATAATTCCAATGCTTTAGTCTCCAACCAGGTAAATTAGGTCCTTCAACTTTCCCTTTCTGTTCCTCTGTCCAGAAAAAAAAAAGTTCCAGATTTGAACCTTTTTAAATAAAATGAAAACAAATAAGTTGACGATAAAGTTATCTATCTCATTCTTCGATATTGACTCTGTTTCAGTTATTTCTGATGAATGTTTAGTATCTCACCAATATTACTGGGTTTATCATTGAATATAAAGAACAATTTTGCATGCTGGGATTTTTTGGAGATTATGGGGAATAGCTGGTATGTGTTGCCAGAGGGGCAACCTGGGGGCCTTTTCTGATCCTAAATAAATGACTTTGAGGATGTTGCTGGTGATTAATAGAGGTTTGCTAGGTATGGTTGATGGCTTTTAATTGTAATTCCTCCTTTGAGGAGTTGATTTGTTTTTGCCAGTTTGCCATCACCATTTGGATTCTTTTTCTTCTTTTTGTTCTAATTTTTAATTACTATTCTTATGATAAATAAAGAATCTAAGCATACCTGTTTTTATACATAATTCACTTACTATCTTTGTGTTGGTGGGATAAAAAGAATACTAAATGCATTTCAAGTTTCAAGAATGCCTTATATTACGTTGTTTCCTAGTCAATTGCATGTGGCTTTGTGGAAATGCTAAGGATGCATTTAGTTTCAGTTTTCATCTTCAGTTTTCAAGTTTTCAGTATTTCCTTCACAAAATCATAAAAACTGAAAAAAAGAAAACAAAAACTGAAAACTGAATTAATATTAGGGAGAAATGCATTTAACCCCCCTAAACTATAAGTCATATGCAGTTTAGCCCCTGACTTTTTAAAATGAGCAATATGACACCCTGAGGTTTCCAACTGGTGCAAATTACACCTTCTGTTAACTTTCCATCCAAATCTTCAGTGAAGTTATAATATATGGACCAAAATACCCTCCCTCTAATTCAAAATTCCAAACCCCAATTCACGAGCGTTTCATCCCCTTCCTTCTCCACTGACACACCAACATACCTCCCCTCTCTCTCTAGTGTCTGAATCTGTTTGAGAGAGTGGTTCAATTGGATCACTTTTTAAAAGTGGTGGTGTCCCATACTCAACACCTGGTGGAGGAATAATCAGAGATCCAAGAGTCCTCGGCACGGCGGTAGGGGGCGCTCGTAGTCCACGATGGAGGAAGAATCGGAGTGGCTGCATGCACTACTGCAAAATGCCACTACCGCTGGGCGATCAAACCCACACGCCTCGTGGAGACCGATGCCCTCTGCAAGTGCAAACGCGTCGAAGAATAAAATAGGATATGCCACCACTAGGAAAGCTATCGTTGGAGAATTGTGATAGTTTGAGATCCAAATGTGGGGCCGAGGGGAGGAAGAGCGTGCTGCTGTTGTTGTTGAGAAGCTCCAAAGGAGTGGGAAAATTGGTCTTGGTCTTGGCCTTGGCTTCGCAGAACTCGCGAGTTGCTGCGTCGTAGGCATGCGCCGCCTCGTTAGTGGCGTTGAAGGTGCCAAGCCACAAGCACATCTCCTTCCCTTAGTCACGGATCTTCGTGGCATAACACCCCAAGGCCACTTCCTCATGCCCTTATAACAGATCTCCTTCGCGTTGTGTACAGTTGGGTTGTGGGTTTTGAGAGATGAGATGCTCTCAGAACCGGGGTTGTTGGGTTGGAGGAAGAATCAGGCTTGTTGGTGGTGGCTGTGGGTGGAGAAGGATGGTGATGAGATGCGCAGGAAGGGGAGCATGAATTGGGGTTTGGAATTTTGAATTAGGAGGGTATTTTGGTCCATGTATGATAACTTAAGCGAAGATTTGGATGAAAAGTTAACAGAAGGTGTGGTTTATACCATTTGAAAACCTTAGGGTGTAATATTGCTCATTTTAAAAAGCCAGGGCTAAGCTGCACATGACCTTGGGGGAGGGGGGGGTTTAAATGCATTTTTCCTTTAATATTATTGTCAACTTTCTGCCAAATAATTTTCTTTCTCTTACTATAAGTTTGCCCATTTGGTCCTTTTATATGTGCTGTACACCATCCTTGCTCGTCACATGATCTTGTTAACTTCTTTTTGCCTTTTTCAAATCAGCATCCCTTGTTTTTGGTTATTTGTGTTGCACCATATATGCTGTTGTGGATTTTCAGCAGTCTTGATATTCTCTTTTTGTTCTTAGTGGGCTTTGCCTTCTCTGTCTTCCTCTTGGAAGGAGTTAGATCCATCTTCATTGAATCAGAACAATGCAGACTGGATTCCGAAGTTCCACATTAGAGAGACAAGTTTTCTTACAGAATCTGTTGATATTGTTCCAGATGAGAGTTCTTGTGTGCAGAAACATGATCCCAAGTGTGCAATTGGTTCTCAGTTAAGTGTGTATTCTGAATCTGTCTGGTTACACAACAAACCTGATGAGGCCATATTGCATTCTCAAGATGTGGTCAGATGTTCTAGTCTATCATTAATTGATCCTCTTTGTTCTGTTGTTCCATGTAGTATTTCTTCAGAACATGCCATTTCCAATACTGATATTGACAAAGAACATTATACTGAAAAATTTGTTTCGTCTATATCTGAATTTGAGGTGGACAATTTTCAAAAGATCTCAGATAAAAATGCTACATTTGACTGTAGAGATGAGCATATTGCTACTGTCCTAGATTCAAAAGATATTCTGGTCACTGCAGCGATGGTGGCTAAACAAATTCCTAAGAAGTTGCCTAGGGTTGAGCATATTGGTCGGAAACAATTGAACTCTCTTAAGATTTATAGCACAATAATACCAAATCAAGCTCTCAACCAGAGTGGTAATTTGACTCCTCTTCTGACCAACCAGACTATGCGTGTTATGGGTGGTGCTGCATCTTCAGACACAAGGATTTCTGAGAATCTCTCTGCATTCGAGTGTGAAGATGGAAATGAAAATGAAGGAAATCCTGGATATTCTGTTGATCACATGCCATTTCTAGGAATAACTGATAACAAGACTAATGATGGGTTAACGATAAGAGCAGCGGATACGAGTGCTGTTTTAGAAGAACCAATACAAGAAAGTAGGTCGCCTGTTACTCTGAATAATAGGATACGCCGCTGCTTGGTGGGACCTAAGACTGTTGTAAATGATGTCAGAACTGATCTTCAGTATCGACCTAACAATAACTTTAATAAGCTACAGATCGAGTCCAATAAATACCATGGTGCAAATGTTCGAGTAAGAAAGAAAGTACGTTTCTCAGAAAAAGTAGAGGAGCTTCATCAGAAAAGGAAATTGCCCAATTTGGAAACTTCAAACAAAAGATGTAGGCCTTTAGTTCTAGTTTTGTAATGCAACTTCGAGTATAAATATTGGTTTTTTTGTATAAATTAACTGTTTTTTGCTCCAATAATGTAGGTTCATTTGTTAGACCAAAAAAGCAACGAGTTTCAAAGTCATTGACTGTTTCTGAGCCTCATATGAAACTTCCAGTGATGAATTATTGCAGAAAGGTTGTGAATGAATTTATATTCCGGGGTGCAGAATTCTTACTCACTGGGTTATCTAGTCAAAAGGAAAAGGACATGGAAGCACTTATAAGGAATTCTGGTGGGGTGGTTCTTTTTGATATTCCCTCTCTGCCAAATTCAAGGTGCAAGAGAAGTTCAACCTTATCTCGCCTGCAGCTTCCTATTATTCTATGTTTCAAAAAGGTTTGTTTCTTGTGATCAATAATCTTTTGTCCTTTTCCTAATACATATTTATAAATCTTCTACTAATTGGTTGTTCTTATATTCATGTTTTTTCCCCTTTTTTTTTCTTTCCTTAATCTCTTGCATCCCATTGCCAATGTGTGACTGGGGATTCATTTCAATGATTAAATTGCAATTCCCAATTTGCATGGTAGCACTAGCATTGTATTCTCCCGAATGCTAATTAATATACACAGCTGCGATAAATAATTTCTCACTTGAAGTATTTAAATATTAGTTAAGCCAAGGTCAAAGGATTCACAAGAGTTAGACAGGTTTCTTTTCTAGAAGTTGCTTACGCAATCTTAGATATGTAAGAGAAATATTATTGAAATCCTTGGCTTTTGTCTTCAACGTGAAATCGAGGGACACAATGTATGAGAGGGTCTATGAGAGGAGAAATAAACAGAATAGGTAATAATTGTGAGGTAGTTAGAAGGAATGACAGCTGTATGCAGTAGTTTTGGTGGGAAAAACAGTTGGATTAAGAGAACAGGAGAATAAAAGAGATGGAAAGGGAGTGAAAAGGGGTGTCTAATCATTTTGTATACTTTGCGAGAGCTAGAGGACTCATCCTTCCTTTGTGATTCTGTACCTATTCTAGGGTTCTTAGAGTTTGCTAAGAATTCCTAAATTCAATAAGATACACTCATTCATTCTTCAAAGTTTCTGCTTCTATCACTGGTATCAGTAGTCTTGTACTCCTTGGGTCACAATTTCATGGCAGCTGCGAAGATGGAGAAGAAAATGGAAGCAATAGAGATTGTGTTGATGGCGATTCATACACAGCTAGAAGAAGATCATGCAAAGAACACCAAATCGGTGGTGACAATCGCAACTAGGCTTCAGAGAGTGATGGATCGATTGGGCGACATTGGGTTTGAAGTGTGGAGCACATGCTCATTTATGCTGTGTAGGAATTCAACTTTTTTATTTAGAAGGGAGTTGCAAGGATGGAGTTCTATATCACTTGGTCCTTCTAATGCTGTGTCATGAACTAGCTATTCCAAAAGCTTAAAGCATTAGGGAAAGGCACAAGACTGGTTTAATATATGTAACAGTATTAACTGAAATGATTGCTAGAATCTTTGTATAGCCTACTTTTATCTGGGAAAAGCATGGATATTTATAATCAATAAAAATGTCAATTAGTGGGTTTGAGAGATTGGCAAAAAAGATGGGAATTAAAAAAAATTAGTCACCTATTTAAGTTATGTACCCTGGCAATTATAGATTGAGCCTTGGTTGTAATTAGTATGTGAGATGAGAGAGAATACGGCGCTTAATCTTGTATAACCAGCTGCTGAGTTGGCAAAAAGAGAGTGGAGGGAAGTGAGATTTGTGTTGGATTCTGTTAGAGGAGGGGTATTTGTAGGAGATGGGAGTGAAAGCATTCTTCAGGAAATGAGTGGAAAAGAACCTGGGAGAGTTGTGGCCTCTCAAAGTTCCATACGTGTTTTACTGCTTCTTGCTATTATTCTTGTAGTTCCATTCCTCCAAGCTGAATTTCACACTGATATTACAGCCTTCTGTTAAGTCCAGAATATGCTTTTCTATAATTGTTCTTTTCTAGTTCATTTCTTCTCTATGAGTACTAGGTACCTTACATAATTCAACTATACTATTGGTAATATTTATTTTTGAAGATGTATTAAGGGGATATCTTGGTTCAAATAACTTGGCTAGGGAATATCGGTTTAGGGTTTAGGGCTTAGAGTTTCACACAACAGACCAATCCAAAGAGTATTATTGCATCCATGTAGCTGCAACCTATAGTCAATACTAATTCTATTGAGAACGGTTAAATGATTAGTAAATCAATTTGCTCTCATAGTTTGTGTTTATTGATATTCATTTTAGATGTTTTATATTGGAGGGTCTGATATTTTATGCAGATCTGGTAGGTGGATTAATTGTTATATCTGCTTTTATGCTCCTAAAGAGGTTGATAGGATATGATAATGAAAAGAGCCTTACTTGTCAATTCTGTTGTTGAATTAGGTTGGATTCTTAAGTGATAAACTGTACGAATTATTTTTCAATCCTGAAGCAGCTATGTGTATTCCCACTAAACCTGTGATTCATGGAGGGCTTAGATCATGAACATAGAAGCAAAAGAAACATCACTTGTTTTTGAACCTAAAATATAGGCACTCTTACATGTAAATCAACAGAATGAGTAGATGTGATTAGGAGTTCCCTTGCCACTTTATTCTAGCATTCATTACTAGCCAAAGACACCATAGAATAGGAAAAACTTAACATTGCTGTAGAACCATAGCTTGTTTATGAATCCCAAAGCCTCTGAATTTAGCAAGGAGAAATTGAATATCACGTTAAATCTATTCCATTTTATCTGGCATTTCCTTCATCATTGTTGTGATCATAATTGTTGTGAAAATCCATAAGTTTCCTATTTTAGACCCCAATAATAAATATTTTATGTCTATTACTAAGGCTGCATGATAGCTTGAAACAGACAAGGCTTTTGAGTCAACTCTGTTTGTTCCTAGAACTAATCTTCCCAAATTATATGTCATGAGTTGCCAATTCATACCCAAATGTCTGAGTATGCTACAAAAACAAAATGACTAAGTATGTAATGAATACATAGCTTCCTGATCTGATACATTAATCTTCTACTTGTTGGCAATCTGGTCAGGCTTCAACTTCAAGATCGTTTTATTTCTTTGAATTTCACTTTCGTTGGTGTTGAAGTTTAGGAACACATTCTTCTGTTTGTACGATAAACGATCTAGTTTTAAATTTGCTAAACATAGTGCTATTCTTGCTTTGAATTTTAGCTAAGTAGTCATGCTTTACATTTTGATGTCATCATTAGGTGTTTTGGTTGGAGACTGCAGGAGGCACAGTCAAAAGGACTAGAACCTTTGCTATAGTTATCAACTGATCACATAAACATATTTCTGATTACATTATTTCTCACCTTTTCCCTCTCCGTGTGTGTTTGCCTCTCCACTCATGATAACTTGATAATAAATTTAACGTTTAATTACTCTGCAAGTTTCTATAATTTCACTCAATTTCCAATCACGTCCCTATAGTTTAAAAATTTTTAATTAGGTCTTATATTGTATAAAATTTTTCAATCGAGTCCCTAGGAATAACAAAAGTTACAAAAAAATGGAATATTTTTAGCATATTCTATTTTTATTTATTCCATCTCCTTCTACCTCATCCATCTTTCCTCTACACCACCCGTCACCCACTGCAAAGGCGGAGCTACACATAGGAGCCCCCTCTATTGCATCAATCATTATCGTCAATAACCAATCTTCCACCCATATCCATCAAACACAACACCAAATCATAAACAAACAAAGCCCCAAAACAAATATCACAGCACCAATATCATCAATAAAAATCAAACCCAGAATCAAGCACAAATCCAAGCCTTCCAATAGCAAAAATCAAACCAATTTACATCGCAAACAAAAAAATTCCTCAACCATCACCCTCAATAAACCATTTCCAACACCTCAAAGACAACCAAAAAACTATATACAAACAAGCAAAGCTACAGACAAATCAAACCCAAACCTTTCAAGGATGGGCATATTAGGGGTGTTGAGGCTAGTCATGTGACCCCCACTTGGGTTATATTTATCAGCATGCATTCTTGGTTCACCTAATGGATGCATATATGCACATGAACATATAGTTTCCTCTACACCATTAACAGTTCCCTCATTACCGCTTTGTCCTTTTCCCTTCTTCACTTGTTCTTGTTCTTCTTCCTCTTGTTCTAGGATCAGCAACTCAAGTCCCTCCTTCACCAAAATGATTGAACCTTTTGGATCCTCCACACCTTGTACTTTCTCTGATAGCTCAGTTCCAACATTAAGAGACCCAACCAATGTCTCTAGTGCCAATCCACTGAAGAGGTTGCCTCCTTCCCCCTCTCTTCTGTTGTTGCCTCCTTGCTCCAGCTTGATTGTTTGTTTTGGGGGTTTTGGTTTGGTTGTGAGATTGGGGGTAGAGAAGAGGGGAAGGGATTGATGGTGGTAGTGAAGAGAGAGGGGGTGAGAGAAAATAAAATGGGACTTCCTGTTATGCTTTGGCAGAAATGGGTACATAGTTATACTGTAAAATCTCATCTTTTAGGTTACATGGTGTATAAATTCTATATATATTGAATGATGTACATAATTAGTTTTATGGTACACCTGATTTCATTAAGTGTATCATAGCATTACTGGATATATTTTTGTAATGGTGGTTGATGGCAGGTACTCAATTGAAAAATTTTATATAATATAGGGATTTAATTAAAAACTTTTAAACTATAGGGACCCGATTAGAAATTGAGTGAAATTATAGGGACCTGCAGAGTAATTAAACCTAAATTTAATTACTTTGCATTTTTTTCCATGGTTTTTACTATATATCTTATATTATTTATAATGAATTTTCCCACCTATTGAAATTTGAACACAATGATGTCTTAAAATTTCTTTTGTGGGTAAATCATGGCTTGTAATTGATGTCAAAGAACCACTTTTACCTATAAGCTTAAGCTATTAAGCAATGAGCATTATGCAAGGTTCCCATCATGGTGTTTAACTGTTTATAACTTGCAGCAATAGCATGCTTCCTTGAATGAAAATTTAGGATTCAAAGGCATTCGCTACATCTTTAAGCAATGAAGGTTGAAACATAATGAGCTTTTTTAGGCTCGAAATCAGTTTTTTCACGAAAAAAAATTATTTTTTGTATATTTGGATAATATTTAGAAAATTGGAATATAAAAAAATCAGTTTTTCGTTTTTTTTAGAAGCTAAAAGAAGTAGCTTATGAAAAAAATCAGTTTTCACCTTTTTCAGTTATATATAAAATTTAACATAATTACTTTTTATAAAATCTCAAATAAACTCACCCTTAGTCAACCAAGCTTAAATTCTGTCCAAAAAACACATCTCTAGTTCAACATCTCCTACAAGCCTCCAAGAATTACTTTTTTAAGGCTTGAATATGTATTTGATCCTGTAAATATAGGTAATTTTGATTTTGGCCCATCTTTAATTTCTTGCTTTTGTTTTGTTGCCTTCTTTTTCTAAAGTTTTGATTTTGGTCTTTGTTAGATGAGATTCATTAACTAATGACTTGTCAGAAAAATGATGTCATGTGTGAGGTGGATTTTCATCTGATACATCATAAGTTAATGGATCTTATTTAATGGCAAGGACTAAAATCAAAACTTTTGAAAAGGGAAGGACCAAAACCAAAACCAAAGAAATAATTAAAGAGGACTATAACCAAAATTGTCTGCATTTACAAAGACCAAAACATATTCAAGGATTTTTTTTTTAATAACTTACAGACATTGTGCAGCACTGTTTATAATGTTTCCTGACATGATGACTGCACTGTTTACTTATGTGTAATGGAGTCTTTGTTGTTTGTCTCAGATGCAAACAACCAAATTCTTGTACGGCTGTGCTGTTGGTGCCTCAATACTAAAAGTTGATTGGCTTACTGATTGCCTTGCATCTGGAACTATTTTACAACCTGAAAAGTAAGTTGTGTTCTTATTGAATTGACTTTTTCTTCTCTTAAATTTAATGTACATTTGTTTTTAATATCACATAGTTATGGAACTGGGATCAATCAAGCCTTCATGTTAATTTGAATTGATTTTGATAGTCCTAACACCCGATGACATTCAGGTCCTGTCACATTAATTACACACTTTTGATATATATAGAACTTGAATGTTGCTTCCCTTCTGTTCTGGTGTTGGTATGCACTGTTTATTTTATTTGCTTGTTTGACATGTTACACATGATTCACTAGGAAAGAATAAGATTAGAGTTTGGGCGTGATGAAGAGAAACCAACAAGTCACTGAAACAGTTCTAGAAATACTGAACAGAGGAAAAATGATTCTGATACCAACAGGGATCAAAGGAACTGTAATGATGATCTTGGATATATATTCCTCTCATCTGTCAGGTTATCATATTAGAAAGATTTTTTCTGTTAAAGTTGCCTACAGAATTGACAAGTTGCTCTAGCAACTCAAACAAATTTGAACCTTTCCTTATCAGCTGGAATTACTATCTGACCATTATGAACTGCTTAAAGGTGTGTTCATGAGTTTTGAGGCAAAGGAAAGTAAATTTATCAAAGGGAAGTTATGGGAAAGGGAAGAAAAGGTTTGAAAGGGTTTCAATCAATTTTGTTCACAAGTTTAAAATTGACAAGGGAAAGGAAATAAAGGGCTTATGATGTATTCTTACAATTTTATCCTTCATTAAATTAGTGTAGTTAGTATGGTTTATATAAGATATTAACGTTTTTGTTATTTATTAACGTTTAAAATGATTTATAAAGAGATTTAAAAACGTTAATAATATGCTTTATATTTATGGATGTTGATATGAAATCATGAAGAAAATAACAAGTTGATTTAAAATTTAAATAAATTGGTATAAATAGTATTTTAATATTTTATTAGGGATAATATAGTAAATTAAATAATAATTGGTTTAACACCCCCAAATCAGGGAACTACAACATAGGAATTTTGGAGGGCTTAGCAACCTCAAACATCTCCTAAAAATAAAACTCATGAACACGTTCAAACTCCTATAAATTTTTCCTTTCCCTGTCTTTTCCTTCTAAACCAAACTCGTGAACACAGCCCAAATGAGATTGTTCCTGTAAAGGAGTCAAAGGACCAGTGATTCTATCAGAGAATCTGATCCCTATGCCTGACCAAACTCCAAATCTATGCTGCAGAAGAGATATCCGAGGCACAGATATTAATACCAATACACTGCATCCTTGAATGCAGATCCCAGCTTTCTCAGACAACATAGGTCAAACATGGTTTTCTGTATATCACTGATCACTGATTATACACAAATCTAGAATTGCTCAAACAGGTAGGTCAGATGCTGTCGCCTTTTTGCTAATGGTATGGTAAGAAATTGTGTGACATGCAAATGTGCAATAAATCTATCTATTAAATAGTTTCAAACAAATATGCTGTTGGGGTCATACAACTGACAGCAACAATTACAATATCCACCTTATGAGCTCTATTAAATACTAAACTTTCAATAAAATTCATTTAGGGCAATCTAGCTTGTAGTAGTGTGTAGTAGTGTGTATATGCCAATCTAGCTTGTCAAGCTAATGACTATGTTACACTTTTTAAGTTCAAAAACTGAATATTTGAAACAAAAAGCTTGATATGCAAATCATCTATGGGAAAACCTTTGCAAGTAGAACAACTTTGGTCAGTATTTCTTCTTTTTCAACTAAGTAGAACAACTTTGGTCAGTATTTCTTCTTTTTCAACTTAGTCCTGAATAATTCTCCTTTCTATTATATGATTTTACTGTGTTATAAAATGTCTTTTGTGCATGAATTAGAGAGAAAATTGGTATAGCAACTATATTAGAAAAGATGGTTGCAACTAGGGAGAGACCACAAGGTGGACTAATAGGATTTTCCTATAATTATAGGATAGATCAAGGGTCAACTTTGAGTCCCTGTCTTTTTACTTTGGTCTCAGATGTATTTACTGAGCATATTCAAGATCCGGTTCCATGGTGCATGCTTTTTGCAAATGATATAGTCCTAGTAGGAGAATTCAAAAAACGAAATAGATGGGAAGTTAGAGCTGTGGAGACAGCTTTGAAAGCACATGATTTTCATACAAGTAGAAGTAAGGGTATATGGAATGTGAATGTAAGTTTAGTGAGCAGCATACTAATTCTAACATAGAAGTCAGAATTCGAGATATACCATACCATGAGCCACAAAATTTGAGTATCTTGGATCCATTACTTAAATTAATTTGGGAATAAGATAGAGATGTAAATCATGTGATTCAAGCTGGATGGATGCAATAGAGAAGCAAGTGTTATTTGTGATAAAAGAGTACCACTCAAACTTAAGGGAAAAATTTACTGCACAACTATAGGACTAGATTAGCAATGTTGTATGATACGGAATGTTGGGCAGTAAAACACCAAGAAGAAAATATACTCAGCGTTGTAGAGATGAGGATGTTGCATTGGATGAGTGGACACACTAGACAGAAAAGGATTAGGAACAAATGCATTATTGAATTCTGGTAGATTTTGTTGTGGAAAAAATAGTAGAATCTTGCCTTAGGTGGTTTGGACATATGTTGAGATGGCCTGTAGAAGCACCAGTTAGGAGAGTAGATAAGATGGAGGGTAGTTCTGTAACAAGAGGTAAAAGAAGACCTAGAAAAATAATAGGTAAAACTGTTAAAAATGATCTCAATTGTAATGGGTGAAATGTAAGCATGATCTTGGATAAAATACTATGGCATTGCCTAGTCCATGTAGCCAACTCCATCCAAGGGAACAAAGCTTAGCTGCTTTTGTTGTTGGTAGAATCTCACTTAAGATGGTTTAGGACTTTGAGCATGTGCAGAGAAGATTTTTAGAAACTCCAAAGAGGAGAATAGATTAGATGTAATGTAGATAAATATGTGCAGGTAAAGGGAAATCAAGAAAACTATAGGCAAAACCTGTCAAAAGGATTTAGATTCTAATGTTTTGACCGTTGACATGGTATATGGTCGAATACTATTGCATTGTCTGATCCATGTGCTAGACCTGACCTAGTAGGACAAGCTTGATTGTTGTTGTTGTTGTGTTAAAATAACTTTTATCATAACACGTTCTTTTGTTGCATTTAACTGTTATACCTAAATATGCAACAATTAGCCAAAATCTGAATTCAATCTTTGGAAATTTGCTTCTTTCCAATCATTATAAATTAGTGTTGAAGTTAATTTTTTTTATAATAATTCCTTTCTACCACACCTCTGGTATCAATTTACATTGCCTAAGATGATGCAAAGGACGGGTTTTTATTGATGCATAGATTTTTTGTTTACCTTGTTTATTTAACCAGTGAAATATTGAACATGATCACCAACATAATGATCATCTGTGGTTGAGCAAATCTTCAAACCCTTTCTCCACTGTTTCATAGTTCTGGTTTCTTTGCTTTAGATACATGATTCTTCCAAATCGCGATGATATGAGGTGGACAAGAATTGGGACAGCAGTTCATCATAGAGACCGAAAGCATATTTTTGAAAGAGTAGGAATTATGCTTCATGGCAAGCATAGTTTTTGCAGCAAATTAGCAGTTATCATCAAGGTAAGGGTCTTGAATTGTCCTTTGATATGTATTTATGGTGTTAAATTTATACTCACTGCTTTTGTAGTTTGTCATTTTTATTTTATTCATTATAAAGTCAGTTTTTGTTTTTCTTTCCTTTGGTTCAGTTTGTAATTTGTCACTGTTAACCAAGGGTTCCATTGGATGTCATTTTAGTTTGCATGGCCTGAGTTTCCATATTATATTTATAGGTACTTTATGGTATTTGACACGCATTTGATGCCTTCGAAACAGTGAAATCCTTGGCTGAGATATTGATAGGAATAAGTCTTGCGGAACCTTGAACGTTTATAAGAGGAAGAGATTCAAAAACATGAGAGCATCAGTTGAGACTAATTCAGAAACTGAAAAGGATTGGAGTGGGGTCCATGGTGAGAGAGAGAGTAACAGTTTTGGGGAGTGAAAGATTTAGGGAGTGATTTACGGATATTCTGTTAAGTAGGTATAAGGGTATTTATTTAATTGTAGGTAGGAAATTAGAATAATAAGTTAGTTATCTTTAATTGGCTTTGGAGTGAGTGAGCTATGTAACACCCTGATTTTTTTTGAGCGAAAATGATCAAAATGCCCCTGAGTTTTTTTCACTCGGAATTCGAGGACAGCCGACCCAGAAGTCCTCAAAGGGTCAGCTCGATGTTCAAAGGGGATTATGTGTGGTATGTATGCTAATAGAGCAGAAGAATCTCATTTTGAGTTTCGATGCGCTAAATGACCAAAACGCCCCTATGGCTGTTTAACACCGATTGATGAGCTGATTGAGCCCGAATTTCACCCAAAGGTTTTAAATGACGTTTTTATGAGTCTGGGCATGTCTATTTAAGTTCCAGTGGTCGTGAGCAGTTTTTGTGCAAAATTACAATTTTGCCCTTGCATAGTGCATTCTGGGCTGAATAATGAAATTAAGCAAATCTAAGCAATATTAGGCTCTAATCGAAGATTAATTAATTTCTATAATTAATCTAGAGTCAAAATAATTTATTAAAGTTAATTAGAACCTAAAATTGCTTAGATTAAACTTAAATCTCTTTTTAAAACTCAAGATTCCAAGTCATGGAATCTTGAATAGTGTTTTCTCTTTTCAATTCCTTAAATTAAGGAATTGTGTCTACAATTGTTTACGCTTTAAAATGAGTTTTAATCTCACTAATGAAGCAAGAACATTTCCTAAATCATGCCTTGATACCCTTAATTACCTAATTAGTTACCTAGAAGCTTACCTAGCAACTCCTAATCATAAGCGAAATCAATGATACACCTTAACACATCTCTAAACCACAATTAAATACAAGATTTTTCTCCCCTATTGCATGAAGAAGCCGGCAACCCCTCTCTCATTTTTCATCACATGGTGATTTATTTTTACACACAAATAGCCATACTTTGAGTCGTACCTCACCATGCTTTGCACCATACTCCACTATGCCTTTGAATGACACATTGGAAGAGATATTTTTCCCTCTCTCTTCCTCCCCTTTTGGTCAGCCACCTCCACCCACTTTCACCTTCTTATGTTTCATTTTCCTATAAATAGACATCTAAGGAAGCTTGCAAGAACTTTGTTCATTCTTGCAACTCCAAGCTTTTCTTCAATCTCAAAGAGTTCTTCTTCCTCTTCTCCTTCCAATATCAAACCCTCTTCCAACAAAAGGCACATTCAAGGTAGGGAGTGATTCAATGATTTCTTTTCTTTTCTTTTGTTGTTAATCTTTGGTTTGTAAAGATACAATGTGGATTCTTCTTTCCTTCTCCACTTTCTTTTTGGTTTTTGCTATCCCTTTTCCTTCCCTTTTGTTTCAGCTTCAATGGCTTACACAATGAAGAAACCATAGCTTGATGTCTTGATGATGAAGATCTTGAGTGTTGATTGCAAAACCATCATTTATTGGACCTCTAAAGCTTGAAGGTTTCGCTTTTGAAAAGGTTTTTAGCAAATAAAGAAACTATGTTATTGTAAGAGTAATCTTGAGCCTAGGACTCAAATAGATAAGAAATGGATTGCATTCATATTTATTTTTCTTGCTATCACCTAAATAATTAATCTCAAAGCCTACCTATTTCAACCTTAAAGTTGATTGTTGATTTAGAGTGACAACTCTAAGGGGCCTAGAGCACTAAAATAAAGAATGGAACTTGCATATCATATTTATTTTTCAAGTCATCACCTAAAGTTTAAAGATAAGAAATGAACTTGCATTTTATGTTTACATTTCTTGTCTAGCATGTTTATGTTTCAAGCCATCAGCTAAACTTAAAGATTAAGAATGAACTTGCATTCTTATGTTTATTTTTCAGCCTTGCACATTTACTTTTCCTTGCCATCACTTGATAATGCTGAGATTAAAATGAAACTTGCATTAGCATGTTTATGTTTGTGCTATCACCTAAAAATCTAAGGCTCAAGACCTAACTCTTTCAACTAAATCTTGAAACTGTGGGCATTTATCTTTACAAAAACGTTTTGATTTCGAAAAGAGTGTTGGAACAAGGTTCAAAGTGGTTTGAGAAGGAAGGAATAACTTAGAAGGTGTTTCAAACTTAAATTTTTGTATTTTGAAGTGTTGGTAATCAATTACAAGGCCCATGTAATTGATTACCAGAGAGTTTTGCTACACTCGGATATGAACTTTTGGCCTAAGTAATCGATTACAACATCATGTAATCGATTACACATTCTAGACTCAATTAATCGATTACCATTCCATGTAATCGATTACTCGGATGTTCTTGGAGCCCCAGAGAGTATTTTCAACAGGTGTAATTGATTACAAGGCCCATGTAATCGATTACCAAAGCCCTCAACTTCCCTGTTTTTAAAAATCTGAAGCTGTGTAATCGATTACCAGAACCCTAAGTATGCAATAAACATTTTCCTTACTTGAATGACATGAAGCCATGATCTTATGTTGCCTAAATCTATGATTTTATATGATATGAATCCATGATCTTGTTTACACATGAATCTATTGAGTTTGCCTGACATAAATTGATGAGAAATGTATGACTATATTATAAGCATGTTTATTTTATGATGCATTGATCTCTAGAGATAGAACTCATTCTTTGCATGTAGTAGTTTCATATGGAATATTAGAGATGTATATGCTAGAGATATATGAAGAGCTAGGAATGATTATTCTTGAATCATGGCATGTTATGATATGTTGATGCATGAATGGATATGTCGTATGACATTGATCAAGTATATGCACTATTAGTGCTTGTGGCATAAAGCAAATTTGAAGGAAATTCGGTGTACCACCGTTATGCTGTCGAATTTCTGTCAAATTTGAAGACTTAAGAAAGTTTTTGAAAACCCCATAAGATTTTAGATATGACATAATACTGAGACACATTTCTCCCGCTCCAGTGGGGAGAAAGAAAATCCCGCTCCAGACAATTCGTTGCGTTCGAGATACCAGTAGAGCGTTTCAAAGAAGGAAATATTCTTATGGACTCCCCGAATTAAAGGTTATGATAGGTGATTCTTATGCCCCCTAGCTCGTACTCTTGAAGTCGAGATTATTATTATGTTACACTTATCAGAGGATAAATAAGAAATAGTGATGACTAGTTAGGTATGTGCTCATAACCTAGAGATGTTTTTAGGGTGACCCCCATGATGCAAAGTATAATGTTTGATGTCACATAGTTAAGAAAAGAGAAAGTTCTGCATGAAAAGTTACATGCCACTTTATGCTACTTATATGATGTTGCTTGATGTTATCTTCTATTGCCTTCTTGCATAATGTATTATCATGCATTCATGCTTTACTATGTTGCATACATGACATTAAGACTCATCCTAAAATGAACGGGCATTGGATAATTATGTTTAAAAACTTAATAATAAACTTTATGCATGTACACCTTTTTTACAATAAACCCAAGGTTCTTGGGGACGTTGGCAATGTCACTTAGATAGGAGGTTCCTTACTAAGATTTTTTAGTAAGATCCTCACTCCCTCTCTTTCTCTTTCTTTTCCGTCACGTCTTCAGATTTTGATGGCGACGTTTGTGGTCTTCATCGACACCCGGTGTGGGAGGTCCACTTTGATCCGGAGCACCAGTCCTACCATTTTGAGGGGCGTTGCGCCGTCAGAGTCTTTATGTTCTTAGGACGCCCCTTTGTACACCCAGTACCCAGCTATCGCTTTTCCCTGACATCCCCCTATGGAGACGATATGTTTTTGAGCGCGCTCGAACGCGCGACGAGAGGATTCTCCATACCCACACCATCGCGTTAGCTGTATGTGACTTCCCAGACTACGTGCCTTGCTCACAGTCATCGGAGCCCTTAGAGGACCCACCGACCTACCTGTACAATGAGAGCTTTGCCCTCTCACCCCTGCTCGTGAGAGAGGGTAGTGAGGAGACCGTGACTCAGCTGAGATTAGCCTGGACGCCGGCCATGCGCCCCCGTCGCGGAGCTCACGTTCAGCCACTTAACATGGCCACTCCTGTTGAGATACGCTAGTGGGTTGGTTATGTCCCGCCCTTTCCGGGATCGTAGCAGTAGAGGCTCTTGGGGAGTGTTAGTGCACACACCACGCAAAGCTAGGATAACCTTCTTTTGTTCTAGAGGTTATCCATCTTAGGTGCACTAGGGTAGGGGTGATTTCCTTTATGCTTTCCTTGTATTTTCTTTTCAGTCGTATTTGCACTTATGTTGTACCAAACTCATCCCGCCTTTTATAGGTGGGCAGTTTATTATATTAATATAATATTACTGTTGATGTGCACATGATTGTCTAAGGATATGTAGTTATTTGATGTTCTTATCTTGCACTTTCTTTTGTATGCGATCCGCTTTATGATAATGTTCATTTGAGATAAGCGCGGCTCTTACTTTGCATTTATATTTAAAAAAAAAAATTTTATCCGTATTTTCCGCTAAGTATTTTAAAGAAACGTTTTAAGGAATAAGACTAAAAGAGTAATGGACTAATGGTCAACCTAAATATGTTCTAGGAGTATTGGGTTGAAAATTATGTTACATTTTGGTTTGGACTGACTATGCTTCATAGGCATAATGCGGTAGTCATGTCATGTGTAGTGCTTGATAGAGACAAGCTATAAAGTTAGGTATGCATGACCCCTGTTTGTTTGTGTGTGCCATGGTAACTAGCTCATTTTGCATGAAATATTGAGCTTGATCAACTCGGTGTTTACTATCCTATGTGTTTAGGAACCAATGGCACCCAAACGACAAACTAGGACCCCAACCGAGGGGAACCAAGACAACGCAACTACCACGGCTGTTCGAGACGTGGCAAGGGCTATGGAACGCATGTTTGAACGAATGAACTGGTAGGGAGACGCTGGCTCCCCTTACCGTGGAAATGATCGAGCAAGCCTATTTCGGCGAATTCCGCAAGGCTAACCCGCATGTCTTTCGAGGAGCCATGGATTCTGACAAGGCTGACAAGTGGATAAAGAACATGGAGAAGATCTATACCGTGGTTGCCTGTTTGGAGGAGCAGAAGGTCACGTTTGCTGCTTCCATGATGGAGTTTGATGCCGAGTTCTGGTGGATCGGCACTCGGAGACTGCTTGAGGCTTCCGGTACGACCATTAACTGGGAGTTGTTCAAGATGTATTTCTATGAGAAATACTTCACGGAGTCTGTGAGAAACGCCAAGGACATTGAATTCATGCAACTGACCCAGGTGGGTCTATTGTCGCCCAATACACGGCGAAGTTTGAGGAACTGATCAAGTTTTCACGGGTGTTCCAAGGGATCCTTGATGAAGTATGGAAATGCGTGAAGTATGAAGCTAGATTGAAGTAGCTGAATTTTGCAGTGGCGCACATAGAGATCAGGGACTTCCCTACCTTGATCAACAAGTGCCAAATCTTAGAGGAAGGGCAACGGAAGCTTAACGTTGTGAGAGCGGAGCGTGCCAAGGGACTAGGACCACAAGCCTCAAGGTTCAAGCTACAACATCAGAATCAGTCAAGAAATCACTATAAACCATATCACAACCACAACCAGCTCAAGCTACAACAAGAACAACAGCAGAGGGCACCCGCCAATCAACAATCCAAACAAAACCAAAGACCCCCGTTCAAGCATAACGACCACCAAAACAACAACCAACAATGAGGATCGGGAGGTCCTCAGAACAACAACAACTATTGCCAGGGAAGGTCCAGCGGGGCTAATAATAAGACACCACAAGGAGCACCCGCTGCTTTCCTCGGACCTGCACCTGTCGTAGAATGCCCCCAGTGCAGGAAGAGCCACAGAAATCGCCCATGCCTAGCCGGGCAGGGAGTCTGCTTCAAGTGGCAAACCCGGCCACTATGCAAAGGATTGCATTAACGGAAGGTCGATGAACCAGAACCCCAGACCACAACACCAAGGGAGGATCTTCGCCCTCAACGCTGAGGACGCGGAGAAGTCCCACGACCTTAGCGAAGGTAAGTGCGAATTAAATGGTAAAACTTTAACTGTACTGTATGATTCTGGTGCGACCCATTCTTTTATTTCACATGCTAGTGTCGAGTCTCTAAATTTAAAAGTTTCTAAACTCTTTTTCGATCTCATTGTTGCAACCCCCACTAATCGCCTTGTAAATACCTGTAATTGCTATTTAAATTGTCACCTCACTGTTGAAAATAGATCCTTTATCATAGATTTAATTTATTTGCCCATGAAGGGTATAGGCATAATCCTTGGTATGGATTGGCTTTATGCCAGCTATGTATTTTTAGACTGTTATACCAAGTTTGTCACCTTCCTTTCCACCCCTAGTAAAACCAGTCAATCTTTAAGACTATATTTAAATTCTATAGAGGTCCACTGTAATGGGAAGAAGATTGAGGGATATGTTCTCTTAGTTGCTAGTGAAGTAGACTTTGAGCAAAACCTAGAAACACCGGTAGTAAGATACTATTCCGAGGTATTTCCGGATGAAATACCCAAGTTCCCTCCTGAGAGAGAAATGGAGTTCTCCATAGAGTTGGTTCCTGGAGCAGGACCTATTTTTATAGCCCCATATTGGATGTCACCCCTAGAGTTGACTGAGTTGAAAACCCAGTTGGAAGAGCTGTTAGAAAAGAGCTTTATAAGACCTAGTGCTTCACCCTGGAGAGCCCCGGTCTTATTTGTCAAAAAGAAGGGTGGAAGTATGAGATTGTGCGTAGACTATAGGCAGTTGAATCGAGTGACGGTGAAAAACAAGTACCCCCTGCCTAGGATTGATGATATGATAGACTAGTTGAAAGGAGCGGTGATATTCTCCGAGATTGATTTAAGGTCAGGATATTACCAGATTAGGGTAAGAGACCAGGATATATCCAAAACGGCCTTTAGAACTTGGTATGGATATTTTGAGTTCACTGTTATATCGTTTGGACTGACGAATGCTCCCACGGTGTTTATGGATTATATGAATAAGATCTTTAGACCCTATTTAGATCAGTTCGTGGTTGTTTTCATAAATGATATACTTATCTATTCGAAGACCCACGAGGAGCATGAGCGTCATCTAAGGCTGATTTTAGAGATTTTGAAGGAGAAGTTGTATGCTAAGCTGTCTGAGTGTGAATTCTGGCTAGAAGAGGTGAAATTTTTAGGGCATATAGTGTCAAAAGGAGGTATAGCCGTTGACCCCTGTAAGATTGAGGCGGTAATGAATTGGGAAAAACCAACCACCGTAATGGAAATATGAAGTTTTTTAGGTTTAGCAGGCTACTACTGTATGTTCATAAAAGGATATTCCCAGGTTGCCCTACCCTTAACCAAGCTCACTAGGAAAAACACCCTTTTGCATGAAACCTTGAGTGTGAGAAAAACTTCCAAGTGTTGAAGAAAAAGCTAACCTCCACCCAGTTTTGGTTTTACCTGACCCCAATGTACCTTTCGAGGTATATTGTGACGCTTCGGGCAAAGGTTTAGGCTGTGTGTTGATATATAATAGGCAAGTGGTAGCCTATGCGTCCAGACAACTCAAGCCTCATGAGGTGTGTTACCCTACCCACGACCTAGAGCTAGTAGCCATAGTGTTTGCCTTGAAGATGTGGAGGCACCATTTGTATAGTATAATGTTTGAGGTTTTCTCCGATCATAAGAGTCTCAAATACCCCTTTGATCAAAAGGAGTTGAACATGAGGCAGAGAAGGTGGATAGAGTTTTTGAAGGACTATGATTTTGGCTTAAGTTACCACCCTAGCAAGGCTAATGTAGTCGTCGACGTCTTGAGTCGAAAATTCTTTACACTTGTCTCACATGATGGTTAACGAAGTTGAGTTAATAGAGTAGTTTAGGAATATAAATCTGGGGATGTCTTTGACCGATGGGGGTATGAAGATGTGTCACCTTAGCGTGACAAGTGGGTTTAAACAAAGAGTTGCCCTAGCCCAAAGGGAGAACGAGGAGTTTAGAGAGACCCTGGAGGCAGTCAAGGCGGACAAGTTGAAAGGTTTCGAGCAAGGCCCTGATGGTCTTTGGAGGTTTGAAGGGCGAATCTATGTGCCACAAGATGGTGACCTCCGAGAAAAGATTTTGGAGGAGGCTCACAATAGCCATTTCACCATTCATCCTGGTACTACAAAAATGTATCAGGACTTGAAGAATTGGGACGTTACATTACTCTCCTCCTTAAAAAGAATTTCGTCCTCGAAATTCGTTACCTTAGAATAGTTCTGGGTACTTTGGCCTCATCTCTGACTCCAGTTCCCACATGTACTCCTCTGACTTGCTACGTCCTTACGCCACTTTCACCAAAGGAACGGATTTGTTCCTCAGCTGCTTGACTTCGTGGTCCACGATCCTCATTGGCGGCAGATTGAAAGTTAGGTCCTCCCTTAACTGTACTTGCTCTGGTTCTAAAACATGGCTAGGGTCGGACTCATATTTTCTTAACTGAGAGACGTGAAAGACGCCGTGGAGATTAGAAATCTTAGGGGGTAAATCTATTTTGTAAGCTACTGAACCGACTTTTTGAAGAATCTCGAAGGGGCCAAGGAATCGAGGGCTCAATTTTTTGACTTTCATGGCTCTTCCTATGCCTGTAGTGGGGGTGATCCTAAAGAACACATGTTCTCCCTCGTCAAACTCCAACGGCTTTTGCCGCCTGTCCGAATAGTTTTTTTGTCTACTTTGAGTAGTAAGCATCCTATCCCGTATCCTTTTGATTTGCTCCGTCGTTTCCTCCACTATCTCCGGGCCTAATAGACTTTGCTCCCCAGGTTCATACTAGCATAGAGGAGATTGACATTTCCGTCCATACAAGACTTTATAGGGTGCCATGCCGACACTCGCGTGATAACTGTTATTATACGCAAATTCGATTAGTGGCAGATACCTATCCCAGTTTCCCCTCGGGTCCAAAACACAGGCTCTCAACATGTCCTCTAGGGTTTGGATCGTTCTTTCCGATTGGCCGTCTGTTTGTAGGTGATATGCAATGCTTAAGCACAACTTTGAACCAAACGCCTTTTGAAAGGCTCCCTAGAAACCCGACGTAAATCGCGGATCCCTATCCGAAATTATTATCGACGGCATTCCATGTAGTCTTACAATCTCTTGGATGTATAACTGCGCCAACTTATCCAAAAAGTAGGTCACTCTAACAGGCGGAAAATGAGTTGACTTGGTTAGTTGATCCACAATCACCCATACGGCATCATGGCCAGTTTGGGTCCTAGGCAATCCCGTCACAAAATCCGTGGATATACTTTCCCATTTTCACTTAGGAATTGACAGGGGTTGCAATAGACTTGAAGGCTTTTGGTGCTCGATTTTCACCTTTTAGCAAACCAAGCACTTACTAACCCAGGTGATCACATCCTTCTTTAATCTAGGCCACCAAAACATCTTCTTCAAGTCCTGATACATCTTAGTAGTACCAGGATGAATGGTGAAATGACTTTTGTGAGCCTCCTCCAAAATCTTCTCTCGGAGGTCAGCTTCCTGTGGCACACAGATTTGCCCTTCAAACCTCCAAAGACCATAAGGGCCTTGCTCGAAATCTTTCAATTTGCCCGCCTTGACTGCCTCCAGGGTTTCCCTAAACTCCTCGTTCTCTCTCTGAGCTACGGCAACTCTTTGCTTAAACCCACTTGTCATGCTAAGGTGACACACCTTCACACCTCATTCGGTCAAAGACATCCCTAGATTCATATCCCTAAATTGCTCTATTAACTCAACTTCTTTAACCATCATGTGAGATAGGTGTAAAGATTTTCAACTCAAGATATCGGCAATTACATTAGCCTTGCCGGGGTGGTAATTTAAGTCGAAATTATAGTCCTTCAAAAACTCCATCCACCTTCTCTGCTTCATGTTCAACTCTTTTTGATCAAAGAAGTACTTGAAACTTTTATGATTAGAGAAAATCTCAAACCTTACACCATACAAATGGTGCCTTCACATCTTCAAAGCAAATACTATGGCTGCTAGCTCTAGGTCGTAGGTGGGGTAACATACTTCGTGAGGCTTGAGTTGTCTGGACGTATAGGCTACCACCTGCCTATTTTGCATTAACACACAACCTGAACCTTTGCCCGAAGCGTCACAATATACATCGAAAGGTACATTAGGGTCGGGTAAAACCAAAATTGGGGTTGAGGTTACATTTCCCTTCAGCTCTTGGAAGCTTTTCTCACACTCAGGGTTCCATACAAAAGGGGTATTTTTCCTAATGTGCTTGGTTAGGGGTAGGGTAATATGGGAAAATCTCTTTATGAACCTACGGTAGTAGCCTACTAAACCCAAAAAACTTTGTATTTCCGTTACGGTAGTTGGTTTTTCCTAATTCATTACTGCCTCAATTTTACAGGGATCAACGGCTATACCTCCTTTTGACACTACATGCCCTAAAAATTTCACTTCTTCTAGCTAGAATTCACACTTAGACAGCTTAGCATACAACTTCTTCTTCTTCAAAATCTCCAAAACCAGCCTTAGATGACACTCATGCTCCTCGTGGGTCTTCGAATAGTTGAGTATATAATCTATGAAAACAATCACGAACTGATCTAAATAGGGTCTAAAGATCTTATTCATATAATCCATAAACACCACGGGAGCATTCATTAGTCCAAACGATATAACAGTGAACTCAAAATGTCCATACCGAGTTCTAAATGCGGTTTTGGATATATCCTGGTCTTTTACCCTAATCTGGTGGTATCTCGACCTTAAATCAATCTCGGAAAATATCACCACTCCTTTCAACTGGTCCATTAGATCATCAATCCTAGGCAGGGGGTACTTGTTTTTCACCATAACTCGATTCAACTGCCTATAGTCTACGCACAATCTCATACTTTCATCCTTCTTTTTGAAAAATAAGACCGGGGCTTCCCAGGGTGAAGCACTAGGTCTTATAAAGCTCTTCTCGAACAGCTCTTCCAACTGGGTTTTCAACTCGGCCAACTTTAGTGGTGATATCCGATATGGGGCTATAGAGATAGGTCTTGCTCCAGGAACCAACTCTATGGAGAACTCCACTTCTCTCTTAGGAGGAAACTCGGGTATGTCATCTGGAAGTACCTCGGGATAGTCTCTTACTACCGGTATATCTTCTAGGTTTTACTCAAAGTTTACTTCACTAGCGGCTAGGAGAATATATCCCTCAGTTTTCTTTCCACTACAGTGGACCTCTACAGAATTTAAATATACTCTCAAAGGTTGGCTGTTTCACTAGGTGTGGAAAGGAAGATGACAGACTTGGTATAACAGTCGAACAATACACAATTGGCATAAAGCTAATCCATGCCAAGGATTATGCCTATACCCTTTATGGGCAAACAAATTAAATCTACGATAAAGGATCTATTTTCAACAGTGAGGTGACAATTTAAACAGCAATTGCAGGTATTTACAGAGTGATTAGTGGGGATTGCAACAATGAGATCAAAAGGGAGTTTAGAAATTTTTAAATTTAGAGATTCGACACTAGTATGTGAAATAAAAGAATGGGTCGCACCAGTGTCATATAGCCAGTTAAAGTTTTACCATTTAATTCGCACTTACCTTCGATGAGGTCGTGGGACTTCTCTGCGTCCTCGGCGTTGAGGGTGAAGATCCTCCCTTGGTGTTGTGGTCTGGGGTTCTGGTTTATCGGCCTCCCGTTAGTGCAATTCTTTGCACAGTGGCCGGGTTTGCCACACTTGAAGCAGACTCCCTGCTTGGCTAGGCAGGGGCGATTCTCGTGGCTCTTCCTGCACTGGGGGCATTCTATGGCAGGTGCGGGTCCGGGGAAAGCAGCTGGGGCTCCTTGTGGTGCCTTATTATTGGCCTCGCTGGACCTTCCCTATTGATAGTTGTTGTTCTGAGGACCTCCCGATCCTCCTTGTCGGTTGTTGTTTCGGTGGCCGTTAGGCTTGAACGGGGGTCTTTGGTTTTGTTTGTATTGTTGATTGGCGAGTGCCCTCTGCTGCTGCTGTTGTTGTGGCTTGAGCTGGTTGTGGTTGTGATGTGGGTTGTAGTGATTCCTTGACTGATTCTGATGTTGTGGCTTGAACCTTGGGGCTTGTGGTCCTAGTTGCTTGGCACGCTTCGCTCTCGTAGCATTGAGCTTCCGTTGCCCTTCCTCCAAGATTTGGCACTTGTTGACTAGGGTAGGGAAGTCCCTGATCTCCATGTGCGCCATCATGGTTCAGCTCGCTTTCACCGCTTCATACTTTACGTATTTCCACACTTCATCGGGGTTCCCTTAGAACACCCGTGAAAACTTGATTAGTTCCTCAAATTTTGCCGTGTATTGGGCGACAGTAGACCCACCCTAGGTCAGTTGCTTGTAGTAAATGTCCTTGGCGTTTCTCATAGACTTTGGGAAGTATTTCTCGTAGAAATACGTTTTGAACAGCTCCTAGTTGATAGCGGTACCGGAAGCCTCAAGCAGTCTTCGAGTGTCGGTCCACCAGAACTCGGCATCGGACTCCATCGTGTAAGCAGTAAACGTGACCTTCTGCTCCTCCGAATAGGCAACCACGGTATAGATCTTCTCCATGTTCTTTATCCATTTGTCAGCCATGTCGGGATCCATGGCTCTACGAAAGGCAGGCGGGTTAGCCTTGCTGAATTCATCGAAATGGGCTTGCTCGATCATTTCCACGGTAAGGGGAGCACGCCCAGTGTCTCCCTGCTGGTTCATTCATTCAAACATGCATTCCATAGCTCTCACCATGTCTCAAACAGCCGTGGCAGTTGCGTTATCTTGGTTCCCCTCGGTTGGGGCTCTAGTTTGTCGTCTGGGTGTCATTGGTTCCTAAACACATAAGACAACAAACATTGAGTTGATCAGACTCAATACTTCATGCGAAATGAGCTAGTTACCATGGCACACACAAACGAGCAGGGATCTTGCATACTTAACCTTATAGCTTATCTTTACCAAGCACTACACATGACATGACTACCGCATTATGCCTATGAAGTATAGTCAGTCCAACCTCAGGCTCTGTGAGAACCGAACTGCTCTGATACGAAAATGTAACATCCTAATTTTCAACCCAATACTCCTAGAACGTATGTAGGTTAACCATTAGTCTATTACTCTTTTAGTCTTATTCTTTAAAACGTTTCTTTAAAATACTTAACGGAAAATATGAGTAAAATTTTTTTTGAAACATAAATGCAAGGTAAGAGCCGCACATATCTCAAACAAGCATTATCATGGAGCGTATCTCGTGCAAAGGAAGGCGCAAGATAAGAACATCAAATAACTGCATGATATTAGATAATCAGATGCACACCAACAATAATATTATATTAATATAATAAACTGCCCACCTATGAAAGTCGGCATGAGTTTGATACATCATAAGTGCAAATACAACTAAAAGGAAAATACAAGAAAAGCATAAAGGAAATTACCCCTACCTCAATGCACCTAAAATGGATAACCTCTAGAACAAAAGAAGGCCATCTTAGTTTATGCGTGGTGTGTGCACTAACACTCCCTAAGAGCCTCTACTGCTGCGGTCCTGGAAAGGGCGGGACATAACTAATCCATTGACATATCTCGGCAAGAGTGGCTCGTGCAAAGGAACGCAATAGAACACAACATCAAGAAACATCATATAAGTGGCATAAAGTGGCATGTAATTTTTCATGTGAAACTTTCTCTTTTCTTAACTATGTGACATTAAACCTTACACTTTGCATCATGGGGGCCGCCCTAAGAATAACATCTCTAGGTTATGAGCTCATACCTAACTTGTCGTCACCATTTCTTACTTATCTTATGATAAGCGTAACATAATAATCCCAACTTCTAGAGTATGGGCTAGGAGGTATAAGGATCACCTATCATAACCTTTAATTCGGGGAGTCCATAGGAATATTTCCTTCTTTGAAACGCTCTATTGGTATCTGGTATGTGCAGCGAATTGTCCGCTTTGGTAAGCTCTATGTCAATACCCTCACAGATTTGCTTTCTCCCCACCGGAGCGAGAGAAATGCGTCTCAGTACTATGTCACGTTTAAAACCCCATGGAGTTTTCAAAAACTTTCTTAAGTCTTCAAATTTGACGGAAATTCTGCAACATAACGGCGGTACATCGAATTTCCTTAAATTTGCTTTATGCCATAAGAATTGATAGTGCATGTACTTTTACATTCAAGGTCCAAAATCAAAACAAATTATCAATGTCATACAACATATTCATTCATGGAACACACATCACCACATCATAACTTGAATTAATGAATTCATTAGATCGTTTATGCTATAGTGTCTCAAACCTTTAATCCTTTCAGATCTTAAACTTCAAATCTAATCCTTCATATATGTCTAACATATGCATCTCTAACGTTCCAAACGAAACTACAACATGCAAGGGATGAATCCTACCTCTAGGGACTAATACCTTACAAAATAAACATGCTCCTGATTCAAAAATAGTCATATATATCTTATCAGTTTATGTCAGGCAAACTCATAGATTCATATTTAAATAAGATCATGGATTCATATCATTCAAGTAGGGAAAATGTTTATTTGCATACTTTGGGTTCTGGTAATCGATTACACAGCTTCGAGTTTCTAAACAGAAAAGTTGAGGGCTCTGGTAATCGATTACATGAGCCTTGTAATTGATTACCCCTGTTGAAAAATACTTTCTTGGGCCCTAAGAACATCGGAGTAATCGATTACACGGAATGGTAATCAATTACTTGAGTCTAGAATTTGTAATCGATTACATGATGCTGTAATCGATTATTTAGGCCAAAAGTTCATATTCGAGTATGGCAAAGCTCTCTGGTAATCGATTACATGGGCCTTGTAATCGATTATAAGATAACTTTGCCATACTCAAATATGTTACCAGTACCTTCAAAATACAAAAATTTTAGTTCAAAACATCTTCTATTCCTTCTCAAACTATTTTGAACCTTATTTCAACACTTACTTTGAAATCAAAACATTTTCATGAAAGTAAATGTCCATAGATTCAAGATTACTTGTATAAGTTGAAAGAGTTAAATCTTGAGCCTTGGGTTTTTAGGTGATGGCCTAAACATAAACATGCAAGACGAGAAATGTAAACATGAAATGCAAGTTCATTTCTTATCTTTGAGCTTTTGATGATGACGTGAAAATAAATATGATATGTAAGTCCAATTCTTTATTTTAGTGCTCTAGGCCCCTTAGAGTATTCACACTAAATCAACAATCAACTTTAAGGTTAAAATAGGTAGGCTTTGAGATTAGTTATTTTGGTGATAGCAAGGAAAATAAATATGAATGCAACCCCTTTCTTATTTCGAGTCCTAGGCTCAAGATCACTCTTTACAACAACATAGTTTCTCTATTTGCTAAAAACCTTTTTTTTTAAAAGTGGAACCTTTAAGCTTTAGAGGTAAAATAAATGATGGTTTTGCAACCAACACTCAAGATCCTCATTATCAAGTGATGGTTTCTTCCAAATGTAGGCCATTTGGCTGAAAACAAAGAATGAAAAGGAAGAGCAAGAACCGAAAAAGAAAGTGGAGAAGGAAAGAAGAATCAACATTGTATCTTTACAAACCAAGAGTTTAACAATAAAAGAAAAGAATAGAAATCATTGAAACAACTCCCTACCTTGGATGTGCTTCTTTGCTGAAAGAGAGTTTGATCTTGGAAAGAGGAGAAGAGGAAGAAGAAGAAGAAGAAGAAGAAGAAGAACTCTTTGAGATTGAAGAAGTAAAACTTGAAGTTGTAAGAATGAGTAAAATTTTTGCAAGATTCCTTGGATGCCTATTTATAGCCAAAAAAAAGAAGAAACATAAGAGGGTGAGAATGGGAGGGAGGTGGCCGGCCATGGAGAAGGAAGAGAGAAAGAAAAATATCTCTTCCAATGTGTCATTCCAAGGGATGGTCAAGGCATGGTGGAGTATGGCTCAAAGCATGGCCTTAAGCATGGTCTTAAACATGGCTCTTTGAGTGTTTGAATTCCAACATGTGATGGATTCATGGAGGAGGGTGTGGCTGGTTCTTATAGGAGGCTTAGGGAGAATATTTTGTCATTTCATTTGTATTATGGCTTGGTTTAGGGAATGGGTTTGATTAGGTAATTGATTAGGAGTTTGTAAGTAATTGTAAGTAAGTGTTTAGATGAGGTAATTTGGATAATTAAGGATGTCAAGACATGATTAGGGAGTGTTTTTGCTTCATTAGAGAGGTAAAACTCATTTTATAGCGTAAACAATTGTAGACACATTTCCTTGATTTAAGGAATTGGAGAGAGAAAACAATATTCAAGATTCCATGACTTGGAATCTTGCGTTTTTTTAAAAAGAGATTTAAGTTTGATTGTACGGATTTGAGTTTCTTTTTTCACTTAGGCTCTAGATACCATGTTGAAAAATAGAGAAAGAGAGAAAATCATAGAATGAATCCGTGTGTCTTAACTACACAACGGAGAGAATATATATAGATAATGTGCAATAAATACACAATAACTGTAACGCCCCGTTTTTCTCTAAACTTTTAAATGACCAAAATGCTCCTGAGGTCATTTTTACCTGAAACATGAGGACGACCGGCCTCGGCCATCCTCACAAGGCTTTTATGATATATGAAGGGGATTATATGTTTATGAATGTTAACAAGCCAGAAAAATCTCATTTCTGAGGTTTCTGTGCACAAATGACCAAAATAGTCCTAACTTGATTTAAGGCAGTTTTAAGTTTTGACTCTAACTCGGACTTGTCTCGGCAGTTTTAAGGTAATTCTAGCCCCCTAGACCCGTACTTTAAGTCGGGACCTTTAACTTATCAAAAAGGATAAGTCTATGTGCTAGTAACGACTAGCGTGGTATAAGCTCATAACCTAGGATTTTCTCCACAGGGAGATCAATTAGGGTGGCCCCAGGGAAATAATGATATGTTTTAATATCACCTCAAGTAACCAAGATATGTACCATGTTCCATGAACTTTGATTCTATGCACCATGATTATATGAGTTTATGTGCTATGCCCCATGATATAAGAAGCATGAAGTTATGAGTTTATGTGCTATGACCCATGATATAGGAAACCATGTTTTATGATTAATGTACCATGACTTATGATCCATGTTTTATGACTTATAGACTATGTAACCAAGAGGTTTTCATAATTAAAAGGAACGGGCCTCAGAGGTTAATGTTTGCGAACTTCATAAATGAACTATTATATGCCTACGTTTTTGCTAAGAAACTGAGGTCCCTGGAGACGTATATGATGACACTTGGATATGAGGAAACACCCTACTGAGTTTCTTTAGTAAGAAATCTCACTCCCTCTATCTCTTTCTTTCCGTTATGTCTCTAGATTCGGATGGCGACGTTTGTACTCTATGTTAAGACACCTACGTGGGAGTACCACTACGATCCGGAGCATGGATCGTACCATTTTGAAAGCCGCTGCACTGTTCGTATCTTTATGTTTCCCGTACGGCCTTTCGCCCATCCTGTAGATAGCTACCTTTTCTCCCTGATGTCACCCTATGGAGATGACATGGTTTTTGAGCGTGCTCGCACACGCAACGAGAGAATCCTACGGACTTACACCGCAGGCTCGGGCGCCGTACCCGAATATGTACCCCGCTCGCAGCATTCGGAGGAGCCACCTGCCCCTATGTATAAGGAGGACTCTACCCCCACTCCCCCACGTGTGCCAGCAAGCAGCGAAGAGACGGTTACCCAGCCACGGAGGGCTCGGATGCCCGAGGTGCGACCTCACCACGGTGGACGTGTCCGAGTGCCCACTCCTGACGCGCTTCGCCCGTGGATCGGCTATGTCCCACCTTGCCCATGACTGTAGCCGTTTGGTTTAGAGGGTAGTGTTTAGTGCACACACGTCACGTAGTAGGATAAACCTTCTTTTGTGTTGAGGTTATCTATTTTCTCTTGCATGTGTCCTTTATATTTCTATGTATTTCCTACGTTTCAGTTGTATTGCACTCTATGTATGGAACAGTCCTGCCATTACTGGTGGGCATTCTACGTATTAATATATGAGGTATTTCAGTATATGTGTTCATAATGCTGTGAATGGAGCCTTTATGTGTTTACATTTCTGCACTTTACGATATCGTTCGAATTACTTAATACGCGGCTCATACTTTATCAAGGTTTTGTTACAAAAAAAGAAAATGGCTCGTATTTTTAGTAAGTAATTTCAAAGGTAATAGAACTAAAACAAGAAGTAATGACTAATATTTAGCCTTAGTGCATACTAGTAGTATTGGGTTGAATATTAGGGTGTTACAATAATTACAAAGATATAATATTCCTAATTACGGATATTCACAGATTCTAACAGTATTTCTGAGTTACTTTTGGACAGAATTATTCAGACAAGCAGAAACCAAACTGAAGTACAGTTCAACATATCACCCGCAAATGGATGGTCAAACAGAGGTTGTAAATAGGTGTTTGGAAACCTATCTCAGGTGTTTTTCTAGTATTAAGCCAAAGCAATGGAGCAAATTGCTATCTTAGGCTGAGTTGTGGTTCAATACAACCTTCCATTCTGATGCCAATAGAACCCTTTAAAATTCTGTATGGAGGGGAACCACTTGCAGTAATTAGGGGAGATGTGACACCCTCAGCAGTTGATGAAATCAACCAACTATTGGCTAAGAGAAATTCCATCTGGGATGAAAGCACAGGCAAATCAGAAGAGGAGAGAAGTTGAATATGAGGTGGGGGACAAGGTTTACTTGAAGATTCAACCATACATACCGAAATCTTTGGCCAAGCGTGTTAATCAGAAGTTAAGTCTCCGATTTTATGGTCCATTTGAGATCATTGAGAGGGTGGGAAAGGCTGCCTAAAAGCTACTACTCCCTGACGGATCCTTAGTGCATCCAGTTTTTCATGTCTCACTGCTAAAGAAATGCTTAGGTTCTAATGTGCAGTGCCAGCCTTTACCTCAAAGTCTCATTGAGGAGTGGGAATTAAAGATTGAACAGGCTGAAGTTATAGCAATCCTTGTTAATGACCATGGGGAGGAAGAAGTGTTGATTCAATGGAAAGACTTGCTTGAGTTTGAAAATACTTGGGAAGCGGTTGCTGACATTCAAAAGCATTTTCCTCAATTCCACCTTGGGGACAAGGTGGTAGTTCAAGAAGGGGGTATTGATAGGAATAAGTCTTCTGGAACCTTGAAGGTTTATAAGAGGGAGAGATTCAAAGGCATGAGAGTATCAGTTGAGACTAATTCAGCAACTGAAGAGGATTCGAGTGGGGTCCTTAGTGAGAGGGAGTAACGGTTTTGGGAAGTGAAAGATTTAGGGAGTGATTTACGGATATTCTGTTAAGTAGGTATGAGGGTATTTATTTAATCGTAGGTAGGAAATTAGAATAATCAGTTAGTTATCTTTAATTGGCTTTGGAGTGAGTGAGCTACTTAGTGCTCTATCTTTTCATAGTATTTGCATTCAACTATGTCTTTTTCCATTCATAAAAATATATACTTCTAGTATTATACTCTGCTTCTTTATCTGCTACTGGCTGTATTCCTATTACATATCTTCGTACTCATACATACAAGAATTGCTGCAAATATCAAGTATGTCCTTTTCATCTGCTTGTTTGCCAAATGTACAACTTGAACCTTAATGTAACTATGCAATGTGGGTGTGCGTGCATATTGGTTCAGATTATATTGATGGTACTTTGATGCAATATCCCTTCTTAATCTTTTTTTATGTTTGCTCTCTTCCCCAATTTTGTGTGGCTCAGCACGGGGGTGGGCAGGTGTTCAAAACTCTTCAAAATTTAGTGCAGAGCACTGATGAAAAAAGGACCTTAGTGGCAGCTATTGTGGCTGAGGATAATACTACAATATCACGTCACCTGAAGCATTGTGCTTTGGAGGGGGGTATTCCTATGATGGTAAGTAGGAAGTACAAATTTTAGTTTTCAGTATGATTTAATGGTGCTCAGTATCTAGTATCTACACGAAGAGGGATAATTTTGGGGTGTGTGTGTCTATATATATGTATATGTAGAGAGAGAGAGTTTAATTTTGATGCATTGGTCGTATAAAAAACACAAAACTTACATTGTCATCATCATCCAATTAAATTTTGTTCGCATGATTTTTCAAGCATCGGATGTGAGAGCCAATCATATGTTCTGATATGAAAATTTAAGATTGAATGACAATATAAAGATATAAAGGCCTTACAATATCAATTAAATCCAAATATATATATATATATATATATATAGAAGGTTAATCAATGGATAATTGGGGGTTGGCTCACCTAGTCGACTTTCTATATATGTATCACCATGATGTGGTGTGTGCGTGTGTGTATATATATATTAATTGTAAATTTATAATTTTGTCAATCGAAAGTATTTTTATTTGGTCAATCAATGGACAATTGGGGGTTGGCTCACCTAGTCAATTTTCTGCTCATGCATTATCGTGATTTGGGTTTGATTATCAGATTTTTCTTGGTGGTAGATGATTTGTAAATATTTTTATAGCCTAGAGACGTTATGGTCCTAAACTTGAGCGAGCCTTTCTTTGGATCTAAATTTTAACCCTACAATAAAATAATTATATATATAAGCTTTAAGGTAGTTATGATAAGAGTATACACAAATGGAAAGTCTATGAAAAGAATAAATGCATCAAAATAAAATCCTATATGTATGTGTGTGTGCAAGTATTAACTCTTACTGTGTTTTCTTTTGTAGCCTTATAGCTGGATTGTTGAGAGTTTATATTCAGGAAAGCTACAACACATCTCCATCGCCTTTTGAAAGAGCTCCAAATTCTGTGAATCTGCGTGAAGAAATATAACATGTTTTTCCGGCCCCTACTTACTAGGTAGTGACCGGGGTTATTTATCCATGATCAATATATCTTGTAACCATGACGCTATCCGTTCTAACGGTGCATATCACGTATAATTGTACTGATATCAGATATATATATATATATATATATATATATATATATATATATTCTTTTGGTAAGAATCTCAGTTTATTTTTTATTTTTTTCACTTTTTGTTTTTGCTTTTAACTATGATAATTCTGGTGATCAGAAAAAGACTATTGTTAAGCCTCAAAGGATTGGTTTTCACGCAGTGTGTCTCGAGATTTGCACAACCTGCAAGCTTGTAACTAGTAGTGGAGCTAGAAACTTCTTATAAGGGAGGCCAATACAAAGTGACTATAATAAATGCATGAAAATTGAGGAGGTTGACGGCCTATAGAGTCCCTTCAGCCTCGCCCTGCTTGTTACGACTTAGATGGAATACGGTGCGAGGTGTTTTGAGTTAGAACACATGGATGCAGCTCTAAACCACTCTTAAGGTGGATCAATTTCTATCAATGAGGTCCCAGTACACCTACACTGATATTAGGGGTATATTTAGTTGGGAGAGAAAAAAAAAAGTAAAAATTATCATGATAACTACTCTCCAACCAAACATATTTATAGGTTATGTTTGGTTAGGGTGTAAAAATAGTAAAAATTTTTAGGGATAGGTTTAATACATAAAATTTTATATTAAACTCATTATTTTTTAACCCCCAATTAAATACTTAGGTGTGATTTGGTGTAATGGGTTGGAAAATAAAAATGGTGTGTAAATTTTAATAAATGAGTTTCGCGTATAATTTCACATATTAAACTTATCTATAAAAAAATTTTCCCCCAAATTGTGCCTCTCCACCATACACACCCTTGATGAATAGTGATCTGAAGGTTGTTCTTATGAACATTGTTCTATTGGTTTGTTCCACTGGAATTAATTTTGGTAGGAATCTTCAACTTTCTCAAGAACCTTCGTTGAAATTTTCAAGTTGACTAAGGAGATATCCAACCTTCTCAATTACATCTCTGTTTTTCTTGAGGTTCAATTACTTCTTTTGGCAGTGCAATCCTTTCATTTACTTTTTCCTTTATCAGATGAATTTTTGCGTAGATATTACTGCGTGTCAATATTTGATCAACGTGTAATTTCTAATAAAAGGGCATAAGCATCTACCCCATATATTTTATGAAATAAGCATCATCACAATAAAATGAGACATGGTAAAAAATGTGTCCATAATATCATTATACAAAATATATAAATAATTATGTTGTGCAAAATACAAACCGAATGTGATAATCATTGGCCAGTGTCTCAAGACTTTACACATGAGGTCACAATCAATTTATAGAACAAGCTCCCATTTTTCCCCCTCTTCCATGCCAAAAAAAAAATTGAGGAAACTATATTTTCTTCCAATTAAATGGATTCGAGATTAAGTTAATGAATGACGATATGAAAATAAGGGCCTCTATTTGTAAAATTTGTGAAAAATATCAATTAATCTGTAGCCGAAGGCAAATTATAGTAATTTGTTAAGGAATCGGTGAACAATAAGACAAGTTTTTTAAGGAAATCCCAAACAAAAAATACGCGATGCAAACTAGAAATGCGTTTTCTTAGATAAAGGAGGAGATTATCTGATATATTTTTGTATCGCCCATGATATATATAATAACTCGAGCATCAATTTCAAATGCACAGTTTGCTCAACATCAATAAAACATCACCAAGGATTGCCAAGGAATTAATCGTTCCAAGCATCAACTGTATTTCCTATGTTCATCGATATTGAATCAATCGTTATAGCTTTCCTTGTGATGGTCTGGGACGAAGTGGTACTTGTGATATTTTGGCTTGGGATGCATTTTATTTGGTGGGTTTTTGGATGTTAAATAATATTGGCTAGTTTATTTTTTATTGGTATTGGAAACACATTACACTATGATGGGATTTAATGATGCCTGAAAAATGGCTTGACCATGTTATATTGAGTAGTTGTCAGAACATTGATATACTTTCATGTGTTTGTATGCAAGGCTTCTTTTGCCTTTTCTCTTCCCCAACTAAAAATGAAATTATATTCTCTGTCTTACATATATATACTAACTCATCTTCTTTCTTTTTTGATTAACTTCCTCGCATATTTGTAAGATCGAATCCATTCGATTTTGAATTTGCCAAAAGGATTACTAATCCTTAATTTTTTGAGGAATCCTTCATCTGTGATTATGAATGGTCAATTTTTCTTAATTTTTATGACTCGCTCCTATAGAACCAAGGTTGAATAAGACTCCCATTAACCCAAAATATAAAATAAAACCTCATTACCTATACATGTTACATGATTACAAAAGAAACCTTTAACGCCTATTCTTCTAATTTCAAGATCAACAATCATAAATGTTGAAAGGATATGCTCGACATGAATCTCCAACAGTATATCAAATCGTCGAAAAAGGGCGTAAAACAATATATGGCGATATAAGCATCCATTTCAGAGGTTTGTATACAATGGTATTTTTTTTTTTTTGTGATTTGTTATTTTCTATTTTGGGTTTCTTTTTTGATGAGTGTATAGTTTTCTTGTATTTAGCTCCTTTCATTGGCGCGTTTGAGTCTTTTTCAACTAATGAAAAAAATGGTGATCCAAGCAAAAAAAATAAGTGAAGTACACATGAAAATACCAATAGTTTATATATTGTTAACCATTTTAATCCTGATAAATCTATTATGGCATGTTAATCACCAAATATCTTGATTAAGCATTCATACCATGATATTATTGTCACATTCATAAAAAATTAAATCCCTATTATTAATCAAGTGTAAAATCTACGTGTGAGAAAATAACTTAATAAAATGAAAATTAATGAGTACTATCCTTTTGCCTGCTGTGGGGGTGATCCTAAGGAATACATGTTTCCCTCTTGGAATTCCAATAGCCTTCGCCATTTATCCGCATATCTTTCTTTTTTTTAAAATTAGGATATATTTTGGATTTTTAAATTTCAAATTAATTGAACCTAACTCCACTACAAGGGTAGACCACTCCTTAATCATGTCTTGGAGAATCTTCAACACTTGATTATTAACCTCCTACGCTAAATTATAAATTTCTTATCCACTACCTAATTAAATATACCTCTAATTCATGTCCTACCACTCATGAAAAATGAAAATTTGTCCCCCATTATAGCCATAGAGGCCGCAGACTCCACTCTTTCATTCACTCTCATAATTCAATTTTTTTCAAGCCTAATACACTCAAACACTCATTCCTTACCATTTGCATTTTTGGTGGTAGTCTTGCTCACTAAATTGGCCAAAAATCCTTTCTTTTCTCTTTGAATTCAAAGCTCTCTTCTTCTTCCTTCTCCACTTCCAAGAGACCCCATTCTCAACTTTCATTCAAGCTCTTAACCTCAAACCAACACATCTCCATCATAGATCAACTCCCAAACACATATCCTTTCCATTTCCAAACACAAAAATACAAGAAAAATCCTTCCTCTATTTCTTTCCCCTTTGGCCGAAACCATCTTGGACTTCAAGAGAAGATTTTGCTTCCCTTTTCTTCGTAAAGGAATCACCCTTTCACTCTTTCAAATAAGAAACAACTTTAGTAGGGATTTTATTTTATGATCTTCCTCTTTTTCTTTTCTTTTCTTTTCGGTTTTGATGATGGATGGATGATCATGACCACGGCTTGATGTGAGGATCTTTGATGGTGGTTGTGATGCCATCATATGTTTAACCTCTATAGCTCAATGCTTGATTTTTGTTTAAAAAGAATTTGAGAAATGGAATGTTTGTTAATACTTTTGAGCTTGATGGTGAGTCCAAGAAATGAAGTTCTTGGAACCATAGTATTAAGGGATTTTAAAGCTCACCTTCCTTTTGTTAAGATTGATTGGGATTAAAGAGTTTCATTCTTTTAAAAAATCTCGAGTTTTGCGTTTAATAAGATATAAAATGGACTTGCATTCATGTTTACGTTTCAAACTCTTGCGTCTCATGTTTCAATTCCAAGTCTTGCATATCATGTTTAAATTTCAAGCCATCACCTTAAACCTTAAAGATAAGAAAATGGATTTGCATCTTCATTTTTAAATTTCAAGTTTTGCATATCATGTTTAATGTAACACCCTAATTTTTCCTATGTACAAATGACCAAAATACCCCTGAGGCCTTTTTTTGGGAAAATAAGGATAGCCAGCCCCGGCTATCCTCAAAAGGTTGTTTTAATATTGAACGGGGATTATGTGTGTTATATGTGTTAATAGAGTAGAAGAATCTTATTTTCCAGTTCCTGTGTGTGAAATTACCAAATCGCTCGTGTCTAATTGACACAGAATTGATCCCCAATTGGACTCGGACTTTGGCCGGGAGTTTGAAATTTTACTTTTAAGGGTTGCTTAATGTAACACCCTCCGAATTACCATATTTTACTTGAGTATCAACATAGTAATTAGAAAAGTATTACTTATATTCACAATCTATACTAGTCGAAAATAATTGAAATCAAATAATTCAGACACATATATGGCCAAACTCGTATATACATATATAAACATCATTTTTAAGATTGCAATGTGTACACCGTACTGATACTACACTAGTTAACTTCTAAGCTCATCAGGAACTCAGTTCACAAAAGGAAGGAACACCTCTAGTATCTAATCTAACCTGCTCAAAGTTGAGGTCTAGCAAAAGTTTGTACAAACAGAAATAAACCCCACAACATTTAACACGATTAATCTGCAGGTTAGAGGGTCACTAGTACTAAACTACCACTATATACATATCATGAGTCACTGAAGATCTCACGTTCTACTAGATGAAACCGTTGGCTATCGGCATGATAGCCTCACCTCCTCCTGGGGCATCAGGACCCTCCAATGGGTCTGAGTCTGAAGACGAGGATGAAGAGGGATCATCTGCTGGAGGAGTCTTTGGTGGTGCAGGTGGGACATCAAATATCACTGGGTGTGCTAAGTGGAGAGGCACACCATTATAAGGGAAAGCAGGGTCAGAGTCAGCTGTAAATACTGATGTACTAAAAGAGCGGCTGAAAAACACATAGACATGAACTTGCGAGTAACCCACTACATACAGAGAGTCAAGAGCAGGATCATAATGCCACACCCACTGTGGCGAGTCAAGGTAAAATGCTAGTGACGGCATCTGCTGGATCTGATTAACACAAAGTAAATGCAACCGTAGGGATGAGAATATTATAAAATCCTCAGTAGGGTATTCCCTCAGGTATAATGTGAAACACAATTGATAAGTTCATTCATGTGGGAATACTCATGCAAAACTATGTATAGCAATATCAAGGTATATACATCATGTAAAATCAAGTACAAGTATAATAATAATTCGTGCATTGTTCTTTTTCTCATTAACATAGGGAAGGCTTAATCTCACATCAAGTGATGTCTGTAGTGGAATCACTCCACAAGAACTATTGACCATTAGGACATGAGCTCATTCCTATATGTCGATACGTCTACCGACTTATCAAATTCCCAGGAAAGCTCTTACTTTTGTCTTTCCCGTTCAACCACATAAGCCTTGTCTCTATTTTCCCAATATGTTAAACAATTATGTTGGAGTCTCATCCATATCTCATCAACATTTCTTTCAAACAATTAGCATGCATTAACATGATATATACTTGTATCTAAAGCCATTCTATCATTAGTTCAAGACATTCTTACCGTTTTCAGCAATCAGCAGATTTATTACTCTAGAATTCAAAATTAATTTCCCTATCAAACAGCGAATTTAAGAGCCATAAAAATTCTATATGACATGTCAATGTGTCTAAAAGGCCCTGTACAAATTTCCAAACAAACGGTGTTCTCTAACCTTATCAACTAAATTTTTCAAATCTGGTGGTTAGAGACCACTTGTTCACAGTTTAGATCAGGACTCTCATAATTTTTGACCCCACCAATTGATTAAATCAACTCAAAATAAAATTCACAGTTGCAATTCAATGTGTTATCAGCTTCCCATAAAATTTTCAAAGAATAAACCCATCGTTTACTATGATAATAAAATCACACAATTTTACTGCCTCAGCTTCAATATTTCAGGCAGCATAGTCACAACTTCGGTTCTTGAATTTTTAAACACAGAAAAAGTGCCTAGAATAACCCCAATTTTTTAATAGAGACCCCCTAACATGGTAACTACATCCCATAAAATTTGCAACTAAATCCAAGATCTCTAGATATATTAGAAAATTCGACAAAATTTGCTGCTTCCTTCAAACTGGGATTTTCCAGCAACAATGTTCAAGAATCATGAATTTTTTTCAAGCAGAGAAAATCGTTCACATGACCCAAGGAAAATCATGGGGTTGTCTCAGGATGTTACCTTCAACATATAATTTTTATAGCCCATAAAATGGAACACAATTGCACCAGAAAATTTGTCAACAAGTTCTGCCTTGTTGAAATCCGAAAATCCAGCAAACTAATTCCAAGTCTCTCTTGATGAAAATGATTTTTCCACCACACCAAACACTCCACCAAAATTCATACATCAATATCAACATATGATTAACCAATAAAATCAAAAATTTTAGGACAAAACCAATCAGAATTTTCAGAGGAAATTTTGAAACAAAAGGGGGCAAATAAAACCCTACCCTTGGAAGCTAATGCTTCTTTAGCTTTTGTATACTTCAAGGTAGATGTTCTCCACCCCAAAACTCTTGAAACACACCTAGATCCTCCACTAATCAGTGCTGAGTAAGGTACTAAAGTGAGGTTTTGAAAAATCTAATCGGTTATATTTGTGGAGGTTGAAGTGTAGAACAAGTTTGCTTAAGGAAGTTTTTGATTTTAGCAAGATTTGGTCTAGGATTTTGGAGGTTGAAATTTTCAAGGTTAGCAAAGGTTTTTGGATGAAGAAGGAATGAGTTTTGCTGCTGCTCTTCACTTGGCCGAGGATGATGATGAAAAAGATGAGATTAGGTGGGTTAAGTATATCGATTAAGGAGTGTTTTGATTGGTTGAAAAATAAAATATAATTTCTTTCCATTAAAAGGGTTTAAAATCAATGGCTAGGATTTGATCTTTCATCCAAGATGAAATCCTAGCCATTCACTTGGTATTCAAGTGGATATACTTCATTATTTGTAGATATTAACTAGTTTTCGGTGTTAGAAATCGAACATTGAAATTTCTACAAACGGGCGAAACAATATACCCGAGAAATCAAACATTGCCCGAAAAATAATTTCGGGTATAAAATCATTATTCCTACCTATTTCTAAACATAATCTTATAATTTCTCAATTTTGGGCATCTTCGGGGCCCAATTCTAGGATTTTGGCTGTTCCGGCGGACCTGTAGGGCCTGTAAGACACTATTCATGATTTTTTTTTTTTTGCTTCCTTGAGTTAGTCTCATCATTTCCACATCTATCAACATCCTAAAATTCTCATTAATAAAGCTTCATTTAATTTCTAAAAAGAATAGGGTATTACACTTAATGTCTGGTTGAGCCTGAGTGGTCCTGGGAGGTTTTTACGAAAAATTATCATTTTGCCCTTGATTAAGGGCATAACGAGTTTTAATTACATAATTAACAAAATCTAAGCAATATTAGGCTCTAATTAAAGATTAATTTATTTTAATAATCAATCTAGAGTCGAAATAATTAATTGAGGTTAATTAGAGCCTAAGATTACTTAGAGAAACTCAAAACCCTTTCTTAATTCAAGAATCAATGTCATGTCAATTTGAAATAGTATTTCTTCTATTCAATCCCTTAAATCATGGGAATGGTCATGTGATGAGATTCCTTGCTAATGAAGGTGGATTTGCACTAATGGTGCAAGAACACTCTTTAATCTTGTCTTGAGTCACCTTAATTACTCACTTTCTCACCTAAATACCTATCTACAACTCCCTAATCAAAGGCCTAACCAAAACCACTCCTAAACACACTTCTAATCCACATTAAAATGAAAGAAATCCTCCCCCGTTTTCTTCTTCTTCTCCTTCTTCTTCTTTTCCTTTTACTTCTCATCCTTCAAAGAGACACTACCTAACCTTTCACACCTCCCACTCCCAAGGTCAAGCTCTCTTTCAAACAAGAAGCACATCTTTTGGTAGGGATTTTTATGTTGAGTTCTTCTTTTTTCTCTTGTTTCTTGTTTTTCGGTTTTAAGCTTCTTCTTCTCCTCCTTTTGTTTTTGTTTTGTTGTTGTCTAATGGTTTGAATCCATGGCTTGATGATGAGGATCTTTGATGATGGTTGAAAAACCATCATTTGTTTGACCTCTAAAGCTCATGGTTTCAATATTTTGGTTTTTAAAAGAGTTTTCTAGTAATGAAAGATTATGATTTTGTCATCACTTGATTTTTACGGATTCAAGACTTACCCTTTTCAACTTAAGGTTGATCGGTATTTTAGAGTTTACACTCTAAATAGGAGTCTTGAACTCAAACCTTAAAGAACTAACTAAAAATATGTTGTGTTTTCTTTTGAGCTTGATGATGAGTTTAAGGAGACAAGGTTCTTGTAACCACAATGATGAGAGACTCTAAAGCTCATGCTCAATGAGTAAAATTGATCGGTGTTTTAGAGTTATCACTCTAAATAGGAGTCTTGAGCCTAGGGCCTAAAGAAGTAATAAATGGAAATGCATTCATGTTTATGTTTCAAGTCTTTGCATTTCATATTTATATTCAAGTCTTGCACATCATATTTATTTCCAAGTTGTCACCTAAAGCTTGAAGATAAAAAATGAACTTGCATTCCATATTTATATTTCTTGTCTAGCACGTTTGTGTTTCGAGCCATCACCTAAACTCAAAGATTAAAAATGAACTAGCATTATCATATTTAAATTCGAGCCTTGCATATCATGTTTATATTTCCATTGCCATCATCTTATTACGCCAAGATTAAAATGAAACTTGCATTTGCATATTTAAGTTTATGTCATCACCTAAATATCTAGAGCTCAAGGCTTATCCCTTTCAATTTACTCAGGAATTTTGGTTCCATGGGCATTCACCTTTTTAAAGGTGTTTTGATTTCAAAAAGAAAGTGAAATAAGGTTCAAAACGGTTTTAGAAGGGAAAAGTAACACGAGGAATGTTTAAAACTTGAATTTTTGAACTTTGAAGTTGTTGGTAATCAATTACCAAGAGGATGTAATCGATTACCAGAGTAGTCTATAATACCCGAGTATGAACTTTTGGCCTGAGTAATTGATTACAACATTATGTAATCGATTCCACAATGTTCTGAGAAACCCAGAACACATTCTTGGATTCTAGTAATCGATTACCATTCCATGTAATCAATTACTTAGATGTTCTTGAGGCCCAGAAAGCATTTTCAACAGTGGTAATCAATTACATGGCTCATGTAATCGATTACCAGAGCCCTCAACCTTCCTATTTTGAAAATTCGAGCTATGTAATTGATTACAAGGGTCATGTAATCGATTACTAGAACCTAAAATGTGCAAATAAATATTTCCCCTACTTGTATAACATGAGTCTATGATCTTGTATAACTTGAATCTATGATCTTGTATAACATGAATCTATGATCTTGTATGACACAAATCTATAATCTTGTATGACATGGATTTATGATCTTGCATGACTATTCTTGGATCATGAGCATACTTATTTGAATTAGAAATTCATTAGAAGGCATTTGCAATGACTATGAACATACTTATGTGATTTGGTTGAGATGCATAATTATGAGCAATTATCCTCTAGACTATGAACATGCTTAAGTTATGAATTACCATGCATTTATACATAATATGTCAAGATTAAAGGTGACATAAGACACATGAAAATGATCCTCTAGACTCTCTGAATCAAAGGTTATGAGAGGTGATCCAGATAGGAAGTGATCCTTTGGACTCCCCGAATTAAAGGTTATGAGATCCTAATGCCCCGACCCCGCACTTTAAGAGTCCGGTGTTAACCTTATCATAGGATAAGTATGCGCTAGTGATGACTAGTGAGGTATGAGCTCATAACCTAGAACTCTCAAAAGGGAGAGTAATAGGGTGGCCCCAAGGAAAGAGAAAGAACAGTTTAAAGGATAAGATATAGTAATTCATGTTATGTTTGCTAAGTTCCATGAGCATCACTATGTTGTATGTATTTTATGTTACCCCTCACATTGACATGCATTTCATGATGAGGTAAGATGCATTCATAACATTTAAGAAGCATGTTAAAATAAATGGGCCTCGATAAATGATATTTTAGAACTTAAAAGTTTAACCTTATGCATGCTAACTATTTCATAACAAAACCCGAGGTTCCTGAGGACGTAGATGATGACACCAGGATAGGAGGACACCCTACTGAGATTCTTTAGAAAGTTTCTCACTTTCTCCATTTTTTCTTTCCATCGCATCTTCAGAGGTTGATGGCGACATTTGTGATCTACATTGACGTGCCTACCTGAGAGATGCACTACAACACCACTCATCAGTTGTATCATTTCGTGGGTCGTTGTGCAATTCGCCTTTTTGTCTACATGGACCATCCCTTCGCACACCCAGCCTCTAGCTTTCGGTTCTCTCCTGCTTCCTCCTTCGGTGACGACCACGTCTTTGAGCGTGCATGTCCTCGCGAGGAGTGGACTCGCTACACTCCGTCGACTGCCTCCGCCATTTGCAACTTCCTAGAGTATGTGCCCTGTTCCCCCATGGACCATTCAGAGACAGACCCTTTCAAGGATTCCGCTATTCAAGTACCCTCCGTGGGTTCTTCACCCACCGTGCCCATGGATCTTGACGAGGGTAGTGAGACATTTAAGGGATGTTTAATGTCTGGTCAAGCCTGGGTGGTTCTGGGGAGTTTTTGTGAAAAATTACTGTTTTTCCCCTAATTAAGGGCATAATTAGTTTAAGTACGTAGTTAACAAAACCTAAGCAATATTAGGCTCTAATTAAAGAGTATTTAATTTTACTAATTAATCTAGAGTTAAAATAATTAATTGAGGTTAATTAGAGCCTAAGATTGCTTAATAAAACTCAAAATCCTTTTCTTGATTTAAGACTTTATGTCACATTTTCAATGAATAGTATTTTCCCTATTCCAATTCCATGATTTAAGGAAACTAAGAAGTGATTGAGAATTTCGATTAGAAGATGTTTGACTCCATTAATAGCCAAGACCACTCTTAAACCTTGTCTTGAGAAGTCTTAATCATCCTCTTTCTCATTTAAACACTTAATCACAACTCCTAATCCATGGCCTAAACAAATCAATCTCTAAACACACTCATAAAACAACATTTAAATGAGATATTCCTCCCCCCATTTCTCTCTAATGTGGCCGGCCACCTCCCCCATTTTTTCATCCATCACATGTTGAAATTAATTAAAATGTGCATTCAAAGAACTATGCTTAGCCATACCTTCACCCATACTCAGCCATACCCAAACCCATACCATGTAAAGAGATATTTTTCTCTTCCTTTCCCTCCCTCCATGACCGCCGGCCACTCCCTCCATTCATACCCCCATATGTTCCATTTTCCTATAAATAGATGCCAAGGGAAGTTACAAGAACCTTTGCACAACTTTGCTACTTTCAAGCTTTTTTCCTTCAATCCCAAACAATTCTTCTTCTTCTTCTACATTTCTTCCAAGAGCCACCACCCTCCACCACTTCTCAACCCCAAACCACTATATAACCACCATAGATCTTCCTCTAAACACTTAACCTTTCTATTTCCAAGACCAAAACTCAAGAACACATCCTTCTTCCTTTTCTTTCTCACTTGGCCGAATCCACATTTGGCCTCAAGGAAGACTTTTCTTTTCATTTCCTCTCCAAGATCAAGCTCTTCTCTTTTCAAAGAAAAATACCTTTGGTAGGGAGTTGTTTTAGAGATTTTCATTCTTTCCTTTTGTGTTACTCTTAGATTGAAATATTGAAATGATGATTCTTTCCTCTTCCTCTTGGTTTTTAGTTTCTTACTTTCCTTTTTCTCTTCTTTCTTTTTCGGCCTTGATGGCCTTGTGAATGAGAAAATCATGGCTTGATGATGAGGATCTTGGGTGTTGATTGGAGAATCATTATTTATTTGACCTCTAAAGCTTCAAGGTTTTACTTCTAAGAGTTTTTGGCAAACAAAGATATTATGTTGGTTTCAAGAGTTAAATGGTTGTCTTGAGCCTAGGACTCAAAGATATAACAAATGAAGTGCATTCATATTTATACTTCAAGTCCTTGCATTTCATATTATCACCTAAATAATTAATCTCGAAGCCTACTTATTTCAACCTTAAAGTTGATTGTTGATTTAGAGTAAATACTCTAAGGGGCCTAGAGCACTAAAATAAATAATTGAACTTGCATTCATATTTACGTTTCTTGCGTAGTATATTTACTTTTCAAGTCATCACCTAAACTTAAAGATTAAAAATAGACCTTACATTTTCCTATTTATATATTCAAGCTTTGTATTCATATGTATATTTCCTTGCCATCACCTAAATAATTAATCTCAAAGCCTACCTATTTCAACCTTAAAGTTGATTGTTGATTTAGAGTGAAAACTCTAAGGGGCCTAAAGCACTAAAATAAAGAATTGGACTTGCATTCATATTTACATTTCCTTGCTTAGCATATTTACTTTTCAAGCTATCACCTAAACTTAAAGATTAAAAATGCAGCTTACATTTTCATATTTGTAATGCCCCGATTTTCTGTCTGAGAGAAAATGACCAAAATGCCCCTAGGGTCATTTTCTGCCCGGAATTCGAGGATAGTCGGCCCGACAGTCCTTGAAGGGTCAACTCAATGTTTGAAGGGGATTAGATGATCTTTGGGTGATTTCGGAAACGAAAAACTTGTTTTCTGTAGTTTTGGGCCAAAATGACCAAAATACCCCTATAGCGTTTTTACGTGGGTAAAGGTGCCGTTCGACCCCGAAACTTTCCTCAAAGATTTAAAATGAGGTTTGCATGTGTTTAAAAGCATCTGGTTGAGTCCCGATGGTCCCGGGCAGTTTTTGTGAAAAATTACGATTTTGCCCCTGGCATAGTGCTATTTGAGCTTAATGACGTAATTAAGCAAATCTAAGCAATATTAGGCTCTAATAGAAGATTAATTAATTTTCATAATTAATATAGAGTCAAAATAAGTTATTAAAGTTAGTTAGAACCTAAGATTGCTTAGATTAAACTCAAACCCCTTTTAACTCAAGTCTCCAAGACATAGAATCTTGAATAGTATTTTCACTATTTACTCTTCATACTTCAAGTAGCCTAGGATGTGATTGAGAACCTTGAGTAAGTAGGGTTTGACCCCACTAATGGGCAAAAATGCTCACTAATCATGCCTTAAAATAGCCTTGATTACCTATCCTTTCACTCACACACTTTACTACAAACTCCTAATCTTAATGCTAATCAAAGATACACCTAAATACATCACTAGCCCACAAATTAATGAAACAATTTTCTCCCCTTGGATTCCCAAAAAGTGGCGCCACCTCACCCCTCCATGCATCACAAATTTGTTCATTCCAACACTCAAAGTGACATGTTAGCTTATACCTCTAACCATGCCTAGCCTTACCTATGAATGACAACATGTAAGAGATATTTTCTCTCCTTCCTCCTCTCAAGTTGCGCCGCCTAGCCTCCTTCCCTCACTCCTCTCATGTTTCATTTCCTCTATAAATAGACACCCAAGGAGCTTGCTAGAACCTTTGCTCATTTCTCTTGCACCCCCAAGTACTTTCTTTCTCTCAAACTTCAAGGAGTCTTTCTTCTTTTTCCTCTTCTTCTTCCTTTTCAAGAGCAAGTCCTTTCTCAATCAAGGAGAACGCATCCAAGGTAGGGAGTTATATAGAGTTATGCGATTCCTTTCCTTGTTTAGTTTTTGGTTTGAAATGATAAAGTATTAGTTTTTCTTTTCTTCTCTTTTTATTTCTTTTTCGACTCTTGGTTTCCTTTTTCTTCCTTTTTAATTTTGGCCATAATGGCCTACCTTGGAAGGAAAGCCATGGCTTGATGATGTTTCAAGATAATGGACTCATGATTATCCTTTGAGAAACCTCTAAAGCTTGAAACTTGGTTTTGATCTTAACATGTTTTGGCTATTCCTTTTTCTTCTCTTGAAACATGTTTCGGTTCCTTTTCTTTCTTTCCCTTTTGATTTCGGTTTCTTTTTCCTTTTCTTTTGCAAAGATTTCGGTTCCTTTCCTTTCGTTTGCTTTTGTTTCTCAAAGAAAGGTTGTTAGTTATTTTGATTTCTTGATCCATTTCCTTGAGCTTGATGATGATGTTCAAACCATAAGGTTTCTTTGACACCTTGGTACAAAGAACTCTAAGGTTCACTTTATCTTGCTATGATAAGTTTGGGTTGAGGTTTAAGTTCCTTTAAAGTCTTGCAAGAGCTCTAGTAAAGAATGTAAAATGAACTTGCATTCATATTTATTCTCCTTGCCTAGCATATTTATTTTTGAGCTAATCACCTAAAACGTAAAGATTAAAATAAGAGTTGCATGTTCATATCACCTAATAATTAATCATAAAGCTTGCATATTTCAGCTTTAAAGTCGATTGTTGTGGAGCCTAGAGCACTAAAATAAAGAATTGGACTTGCATTCATATTTACTTTCCTTGTCTAGCATATTTATATTTCAAGTCATCACTTAAATCCTAAAAGATAAAATGAACTTGCATATTTACTTTCAAGTCTTGCATATTTATTTTCAAGTCTTGCATATTTATATTCCTAGGATCTCATATTTACTTTGAAGTTCTCACTTTACTTTATAATGAAGAATAAAATGGAATGCATAGCATGTTTACTTTTTGTCATCACTTAAAGATCCTATAGCTCAAAGACTTGCCCTTTTATCTCAAGCTAAAGTTTGGTTATGGAAGCATTCCCATGAATGCACAATTCAGCCATGTGATGATGATAAGCTTGGTGTAAGTTTCATCCAGTCACAAGTGCCCATAATCTATGTCTTAGGATTTTCTTAAGTATAGGAGAACTTAAAGAATATTTCAAGTATGATTTTACGTTTTAAATTCCAATCTTGGGCCAACTCAAATGGTTGCTGCCCTTGTTTAGTTTATGAGGATTTTAATGAAATAAGTTGGTTTCCAAAGAGTTTTAGAAGTCCTAAAATGAATCCAAGAGAAACTAGTAACTTGTATGTATTAAGGACATAATTTTTGAATGATGCTTGAGCTTTAATGTTTCGGTTCTGCCCTCATGTGTTTGCTGGTGTATGATGTTGTTTTAGTATGCTAGAATGTGTAAAAATTATATATGTTGAGGTAGGAGTCTTTCTATGCATGTTAGCAAAGAAACTAGTCTTACAGAAAAACTGTAAAGTTGAATTTTAGTATAGTTTTGACCCATTTATTTTTAGCCACTTCCAAAACTGTTTCAATGGGATAACATTCAGTTTAGGGTTGATTAATCATGAAAAACTTGGTAACATTTGATGTAGAATTGATTTTTAGCACCTATAGAGAAACTAGTAACTAGAAAATCGTAAAAGTGCAGTTTTAGAACACTTAGATTATTTAATTTACTATTTCTGTCCAGCAACCTTGTAAGATAGTAAACATGGTTTATAATTAGTTCATAGGCAAAGGAATGCCCCATAATTGGTTTAGGTTTGATTTATAGAGCCGTAGATGAAGACGGAACATAGAAAGGGTCTAAAACGTAGTTTCTAAAACCCCTGTAATCACAAAATATAATTTCTGCCCTTAAAGCATGATGCTGTCCAGATTCATTGACAAACATAAATATTAGTAGGAATCGTTAGTTCTGAATCCTTAGATACATAAAAGGTTAATAGCGAATGTTAGAATAATTATATCTTGAGTTTAAGCCCTGTAAAGGTCAAAGCATAAGACACCATAGGTTTAAGAGCATAATGAACTTTAGTATTTCATGTGAGTGCATGTTTTTATTATGAAAATTTATGATGATTGTGATGCTCATGATTATGTACATATATGAATGTGGCATAAAGCAAATTTGGAAGAAATTCGGTGTGTCGTCATTATGTTGCCGAATTTCTGACGAATTTGAGGAACTTAGAAAGTTTTCAAAAAAAGATATGAGTTTTGAATGTGACATAGTACTGTGAGGATGCGTTTTGGGGGACGGTGCTACGTAACGCCCCAGAAACAAATCCTTGAGGGGGACGGCAATACGTAATGCTCCGAAGAGGACAATATTCACCGTGTACTTGATACCGGTGCGACGCGTTTTGTTATGATTATTATTATTGAGACTGCACTTATCAGATGATAAGTAAGAACTAGTGACGACTAGTTAAGATATACTCATAACCTAGAGATGTGACACGTTCTGGGTGACACCGGATCGGCCGAGCACCCCCAGATCGATTGTCTTTTTAGGGTGATCCCTATGTTACAATACGATGCTTTGAATGTCACACGGTTACAGAAAAAGAAATGCTTTTACATGAGAAGTATATGCCACTTTATGCCACCTGTCTGATATTGATATCTCTATGAATGTTTAATTGATTTTTTCCTGTCACATCTTCATGCATTCATGCTTTATTATGTTGCATCCATGACATTAAGAGTCATCCAAAAAGGAACGGACCTTGGATAATTAAGTTTAAAACCTAATAAATGAATTTTATGCATGCTCACCTTTTTCAAAGAAACCCAAGGTTCCTGGGGACGTAGATGATGGCACCTAGATAGGAGGTTGCTCTACTGAGATTCTTTAGTAAGATTCGCACTCCCTTTATCTCTTCTTTCGGTCACGTCTTCAGATGGCGACGTTCGTCGTTTTTGTGGATTCCCCGACGTGAGAAGTGCACCATGATCCAGAGCATGGATCATACCATTTTGAGGGTCGATGCACTGTTCGTGTCTTCATGTTTGTTGGACAACCCTTCGCTCATCCTATACATACTCAACGCTTCTCCCCGACGTCACCCTACGGCGACGACGATCGAGTTTTTGAGTGCGCCCGCACGCACAACGAGAGGGTGCTCCGTATGCACACTGCCGCCTCAACCGTGCGCGATTACCCTGACTATGTGTCGCGTACGTACTTTGTAACGCCTCAGTTTTTATGTCTGAGAGGAAAATGACCAAAATGCCCCTGAGGTCATTTTCTGCCCGGTTTCGAGGATGGCCGGCCCGGCAGTTCTCAAAGGGCCAACTCAATGTTTGAAGGGGATTAGATGGCCCTTGAATGGTTTCGGAGGCGAAAGTCTCATTTTCTGTAGTTTTAGGTCAAAATAACCAAAATACCCCTGTAGCATTTTTACGCGGGTAAATGTAACACCCTAGTAATTAACCAGATACACCTAGGTTGAATCTGATTAATGACTAGACTTTACTCCTTGCTTTGGTTCTTTCTTCATAATTTGAAAATACTTAGTGAAATTACCAGCCATTTTTTTTTTAAACACATAATTGAAAACGTGAGCCGAGTACAACGTGAACGAGTAAGGGGAGTATAATAAGACGTTTAAGAATATATCACATCATATCACTTAGGCTCCATCATATAACATTCATAAGCACATTATAGCATATATTTACATACAATAACCTCACTCAAAGGGTGGGTTATGTTCATACATCATTATCTTATGCAAACCCATAAAAGAAAATATACGTAAGGAAATACATGCCCCTAAACTAGATAACTCCATAAGCCGGGAAGGTTATCCTAAAACTAGGGTGCATGATCACACATAAATCTACTAAGAACCCTCTATGGCCACTGTCCTGGAAATGGGGGAATAAATCCGATCCACTGATGAGCTCCCTCGGGAGGGGACACACGAGATGCACCAGGCTGGGTCGCATGGACGGCCTTTTTGCTAACCTCGGCTGAACAACTGTTTCCTCACTACCCTCTCTTACACGTGTGGGAGTAGGAGCAGAGCTCTCAGAATATACATGAGTAGGAGTGTCCTCTCAAGGATCAGTTTCAGAATATCTCGTCTCGGGAACATACTCTGGAAATCCATGGACAGCAGATGAAGCGGGATAAGAACGTAACATCCTTTCATCAAGTGGACGTGCATGTTCGAAAACCATTTCATCGCCATAGGGAGAAGTAGGAGAAAATCGATAACTAGGGACAGGATGTGCAAATGGACGACCTATGTATATAAAAACACGAACTGTGCACCTCCCTTCAAAATGATACGAGCGATGCACCGGATCATAGTGAAATTCCCAAGTAGGGGTATCAACGAACAAGACGAATGTCGCCATCTGAATCTGGAGACAATGATGGAAATAAAGAAAAGGGAGTGAGAATCTTGCTAAAGAATTCTCAGTAAGGTACCTCCTTCTACAGTGTCATCATCAAAGTCCCCAGGAACCTCGGGATTATTCTAAAATAGTGAGCATGCAAAGATTCATTTTAAGTTCGGACAAATACTTAATCGAGGTTCGTCAATTTTTAATCATACGTCTTATAATGCATCATAATCTTAACATGTCATATTTACAATGAACTTTTCCTTTATCATTACATCATTTTCCTCATCATCATTATCAAATAACATGCATAAAAGAACGTCATATAATATTAGCTACACGTGGACATAGTGCACATATTTCATTTCTTTAGTGCCTTAGGTGACTTAAAATCTTATCATCATCATTATTTTCCTTAGGCACCCTATACTCCACCCTTTTGGGAGTAATTTAGGTTATGAGCTCATACTTTACTAGTCGTCACTAGCATATACTTATCCCTTTTGATAAGCTAAAGTCCCGACTCTACCCTTTTGAGAGAACGGGTTAGGGGGCTAAAATCACCTTTTCACCACCTATAGTCTGATAGTTCTAAAGGATCATTTTCTTATAAGTTTAAGTCACCATTAAATCTTTGCATGTTATATCACAATACAATTCATAAACATCATAACATTTTCTCATTTATAGTCTTAAGCTAGAATAAATATATATCAACTGTAATCATGCATATGGGAGATTCCCAGGAAAGAGAGGTGGGTCACAATGGACACGCTTAAATACCAAGTCTTTCCTTAGCCAGAACCTTTCCAAATTACACTTTTACAATGATACACTTTCTTCTAGCAACAAAGGTAAATTTTACATAGTAAAGAACATTTCATGTATAAGCATTCTCATTATTTGTAACAGCAACTATAACATGCAAGTCAGGAAATCATTCAATGATATCAAGTACTTAATAAGCATCCAATCCTTACATAGAATTATCAATTATAGAACTAATTAGTTACTAAACCAATTATGAATCATTCTCTTAACAATAAACCATAATTATCACAACTTCAATCATATCAAATCATTATCACACATTGATACTAAACTCAGATCAAGGTGGCGAATCATGAACCTCATGCAATTACATAGAATCATATTTTAAGTGCATATAAAATACTAGTTCCTCGTAAAATCCTTGCAAAGCCTTAAAACTCATTTAGAAACTAGTTCTTTTGTCAAATTTGGGAGGATATTCACAATTAAAATTCTCACTTAAGATAAAAGGAGTAAGTCTTGAGCTTTAGAGATTTAGGTGACATCTTAGAATTATAAACATGCTATGCAACCTTATTTTAATCTTATCTTTATAAGGTGATAGCTTGGAATTATAAACATGATATGCAATTCCATTTCTTTATCTTTAAGATTTAAGGTGATGACTTGAAAATTAAACATGATGCAAGAACTTGAAATATAAACATGATACAAGAAACCGGAGCGGCGGTAATCCGCACAGGACCAGTAGAGGGAGAAGAGAATATTAAGAAACCGGAGCGGCGGTAGTCCGCACAGGACCAGTAGAGGGAGAAGAGAATTATTATTACATCTTTTTAAGCTCCAATCTCAAGACTTTTTAAAGAATAAATTCTTTAACTCCAATAATCATATTTCTTTGCTTGTGATACATGGGCAAGTCTTTGAGCTCTAGGATCTTTAGGTGATGGCATAAAATAAACATGCCATGTGTTGATTCTTTTAGCCATTATAAAATATAGAGAGAGCATAAATTAAATATGAGATGCAACCTCTTTATTATCTTGAAAGATTAAGTGATGACTTGAAACATAAACATGAAATACAAGCTTGGAATTTAAACATGAGAAATGCAAGTTCATTTATTCATTCTTGAAAATTTAGTGATGACATAGAAGGTAAACATGGTTATGCAAAGCATAAACTTAATCATGGATGCAAATTCATTTTGTTTCTTTACTAGAGCTCCTTCAAGACTTTAAAAGAATTATAAATTCAACGCAATACATATCTTAACAAGAAATAAAACATAAAAGGAAAATACATCTTTCAAGTTCTAAACTAAAAATCTTTGTTTTAGCATCATAAAGCATTATTCTTTAAAGTTTTGCATCAAGTGGAATTTTCAAGCTTTAGAGGCCTAACTTGTGATGGATTTACAACCCACCCTCAAGGTCCTCATCATCAAGCCATCATCTTAGTTCCACCTAGGCCATATGGTTGAATTGGTTAAAGAAAAATTGAAGAGGAAAACCAAAATGAAAAGCTAAGGTAAGTTCATAATTTCATCATTTTGAGCTAAAAACACAACTCCTCAAAGCATAGAAATAAATTTAGAAACTACTCCCTACCTAATCTGAGTTGAAGAAGAGGAAGAGAACTTGGTTTCTTGAAGTGAAATGAAACAAAATCTCTTTGAAAAAAATTGAAGAAAGAATTCAGCCAAAGAGGAGGAAGAAAGAAAGTTTTTAGTGCTCCTAAAAACTAGTTATGAACCAAGCATTCCAAGACCACTCAAGCAAGCCTATTTATAGAAGATTTTGAGGCTTCTAATTGGCCAAAATGAAGAGGTAGTGGACGGAATTTTGCAGGAGAAATAAGGGAGGAAAAATCATTTTAGACAAAGTTGTATGAAATTAAGGAATTATGTCTCTTATAGTGACATTTTGGCATTTTGTTTTAGTGCAACTTTTGGCAATAATTCAGTTGTATAATGGCATCAATAATTTCGTCCATTACAGCCCAAAGAAGTGAAATTTGTGTTCCATGCATTATTTAGGTGTAGGCAAGGTATTCATGTAATTTAGAGAATTTACGGTTAAGGGCTTAAGTGAATTAGTAAGCAATTTGGGTGTTTTTGAGCAATTTTGGGTTCTAATCAATCTAAATACATAATTTTGACTCTAGATTAATATTCAGAATTTAATAAGCTTTAATTTGAGCCTAATATTGCTTAGGTTTCGATATACGAATCAAAAATTCCGAAATTCGCAAAACTGCCCAAAAACAGGGGCAAAATCGTACTTTCACTTAAAAACTGCCTGAGGCCACCCGAGCTTAACCAATGGTTAATCATGGCTTAAAAACACATTTTAAAACATTTTAGTGAGGTTCGGGCTCAGTCGGAACGCACATCGGAGTTAAAACAGCCGCAAGGGCGTTTTGGTCATTTCGCGCGTCGGAACTCAAAATTGAGATCCTTCTGCTCTATTAACACACATAACACAAACAATCCCTTATTATCCTCAAAATATCCCCTTGAGAATAGGTAGGGCCCACGATCATCATTTTCTGAGTAAAATAACTTCAGGGGCATTTTGGTCATTTTATACTTACAGAAATTCGGGATTTGCGGCTCTCGCATGAATCGTTCCTAACCTCTCTTCTAATGTTATATTCCTTTATTGAGGATTGTTCGGCCTCAAATCTTATGTAATAATTACCTACGGTAATTCGGTAATTGAGTAATTTCTAATGACAGTAAAAATTACAATAAAAATTGGGGCGTTACAGTAAAAGTGTCGTTTGAGCCCGAAACTTTTCCCGAAGGTTTAAAACAATGTTTTTACATGTTTAAAAGCGTCTGTTTAAGTCCCGGTTGTAACACCCCGATTTCTCTGTCCGAGGGAAATGACCAAAATGCCCCTGAGGTCATTTCCTGACCCGAACTCGAGGGTAACCAACTCGGTCGTCCTCGAAGGGTCAACTCAATGTTTGAAGGGGATTAAATGGCCCTTGGATGCTTTCGGAAGCGAAAATTTCATTTTCCGCAGTTTCGGGTCAAAATGACCAAAATACCCCTATAGCGTTTTTACGTGGGTAAAGGTGCCGTTTGAGCCCGGAACTTTCCCCAGAGGTTTAAAAACATGTTTTCATGTGTCTAGAGATCTCTGTTCAAGTCCCGGTGGTCCCGGGCAGTTTTAGTGCAAAATTACGATTTTGCCCCTAGAATAGTGCTTTTGAGCTTAATGACGTAATTAAGCAAACCTAAGCAATATTAGGCTCTAAACGAAGATTAATTTATTTCCCTAATTAATCTAGAGTCAAAATAATTTATTAAAGTTAATTAGAACCTAAAATTGCTTAGATTAAACTTAAATCCCTTTTTAGAGCTCAAGACTCCTAGTCTTGGAATCTTGAATAGTATTTTCTCTCTCCAATTCCTTAAATCAAGGAAATGTGTCTAGAGTTGTTTTAGACTCTAAATTGAGGATTTAACTCACTAATGGTGCAAGACCACTCCTTAATTATGTCTAGACCACCTTAATTATCCATTTCCCTTACCTAAACACTTTCTTACAAATTCCTAATCTTAAGCATAATCAAAGATACACCTAAACACAACTCTAAACCACAATTAAAATGCAAAGAAACCTCCCCCATGGGCTGATGCATTTCGGCCACATCCTCCCCCATTGACCACATGTTTAATTATTTTCTCACTCAAAGAACCATGCTTGAGGCCATACCTTGAACCATACCTCACCATACCTTAAGCCATACCTCACCATACCTCAAAGAACACATTATCTCACCTCATGGAACTCATGGAAGCCTCCATTCTGCACCTCATGGCCGAAGCCACTCTCCCCCATGAGCTCCCTCCATTTGTTTCATTTCTCTATAAATAGAATGCCTTGAGGAGCTTGCACCACTTTTAGATCATTTGCTAAGTTTAGGAAACACTCAAAGCTTTTCTTTTCTCTCAAAGTTCTAGTGTTCTTCAAGTTCTTCAAGCTCTTCAAAGTTCTTCATCATCTTCTTCGTCCATCTTCAAGTTCATCACACCAAGTAGGGATTTTCTTTCATGTATTCTTTTCTTTAAAGTTCTTGTTTCAAGCTTGATGTTCATAGTTTCTCTTGTCTCTTTTTAGAACTTCATTTCCACTCCTTTTTCCTTTTCATTTTCGGCCATAGGCCTTGGAGAACAAAGACATGAGAGCTTGATGATGAGAGTTTCATGATGATGTTCATCACTTGAAACAAACTCTAGAGCTTGATCTTTGTTCTTGAGCAAAAATGTTTTTAGTTTTTCCTTTCTTGAACTCTTGAGAACTTTAGCTTTAATGATGTTTTAAAATGGCTCTATGAACTCAATGATGAGGACTCATGATGTTGGTGTTAATATATCATCAAGATCATGAACTTTAGAGTTTTAAAATGTTCCCTTTTCTTCTTGAAGATTTCGGCCATTTCCTTAAATTTTTCTAAGCTTCATGGTTTGATTTCCTAAAAATATTATGTTAAGTTTTAAAGAACTCTAAGCTTGACTTTACCTTGTTTGGATGAGTTTGGGTTATGGTTTAAATTCCTTTAAAGTCTTGTTAAGAGCTCTAGAAAGATAAAATGAACTTGCATAATTTATTTTATGCTTGCATTCGTATTTACGTTCTTGCTATGCATCTTTACTTTCTAGCTATCGCCTAAGAACATAAAGATTAAAATGGAACTTGTCTCATCACTTGATTTAATTCTCGAAGCCTTTCTATTTCGGCCTTAAAGTCGATTGTTGTTGGGCCTAGAGCGCTAAAATAAAGAATTGAACTTGCATTACCACCTAATTAATTTCTCGAATGCCTATCTATTTCGGCCTTAAAGTCGATTGTTGTTAGGCCAAGAGCACTAAAATAAAGAATTGAACCATGTATATTTACCTTCAAGCTTGCACGTTTAAGTTTATGCCTTGCATATTTAAATTTAAGTCATCACATTACTTTGTAAGCAAGATTAAAAATGAAAAGCATGAGCACGTTTAGTTTATGTCGAAACTTAAGAACCTAGAGCTCAAAGACTTGCCCATTTCATTCCAAGTTAAAGTTTAATGTGAAACCATTCTTTGAATGCATATTTTCGGCCAAAGTAGTGATGATGGACTCGCAATGAGTTTTCATCTAGCTACTAGGACCAAAAGTCTATGTTTAAGTTCTCCTCAAAGCTTTACAAATCTTTACAAGGTTATGTCATCACAAGATGTGATTTTATTATCTTTAGGGGATGGAATATGTTTTGGTCAGTGACCTAAGGCTTCTCTTAGCCTTTTGATAAATTAAAGTGTTTTGCAAAGAGTTTTAGAAGTTCTAGATCGATTCCGAGAGAAACTAGTTAACTTATGTACCTAGAAACGTCAATTTAACTCCCTTATTAAAGTTAAATGTTTTCGGTTCTGATATGATGAGTGTGATGCTGTATGATGATGTTTTGATGTGTTGGAATGTGTGAAAATATCATGTAATGATGTAGAAGCGATCCTATGCATGATAGGTAAGAAACTAGCTAACTAGAAATACCGTAAAGCTAGAATTTAACATAGTTTTGACCCATTTGTTTATGAAGCTAATCCAAACTGTTTTAATGGGAACATAATCAAATTTAGATTGTTTAGACATGAAAAACTTGGTATCATTTGAGTTAGAATTGAATTCTAGCACCTATAGGGAAACTAGTAACTAGAAAACCGTAAAAGTGCAAGTTTAGAACTCTTAGAACGTTTACTTTTCTGGATTCTGTCCAGCACCCTTACAACATGATAAATGTGATTAATAATTAGTCCTTAAGCATAGGAATGCCTCATAATTGATTTAGATTTAATATATAGCGCCTTCGGCGAAAACAGAGCCGAGAAAGGGTCTAAAACGTAAGTTCTAGAACCCCGTAAATACAAGTTAGAGATTCTGCCCTATGCTTTTCAGATTTAAGTATGAACATGAGGATTAGGAATGATGATTAAATATGAGCCCTTAGGCGCATAAAGATATGAGCGACGGGTGTAGAGAACTATATCTCAAGATTAAGACCCGTAAGGGTCAAAGCATAAGCTACCGTAAGAGTAAGCGTTTGGATGTTTTATGATGATGCATGAAGTATGCTAATGATGATGATGTTATTCATATGAGGAATTTATGAGACTATATGTTTATGTGGCATAAAGCAAATTTGGAAGGAAATTGTGTAATGATCACAGTGCCGAATTTCCGACAAATTTGGGGACTTAAAGAGATTTTGAAAATTAAGGTACTAAGATGGGTTCTAGGATGACACCGGTTCGGCCGAGCACCTCCATAGAACTCATGTGACATCGGTACCATTTTACACTCTTAGGTGACACCAGTTCGGCCGAGCACCCCTAAGAGTTTTGCCCCCTAACCCGTACTCAGATAGTCGGGATTTATGATTTATGATACGCTTATCGTTAAGTGGTAAGTAAGAACTAGTGACGACTAGTTAAGGTATGAGCTCATAACCTAGATGTATGACACGTTCTGGGTGACACCGGTTCGGCCGAGCACCCCCAGTTCGATTGTCTTTTAGGGTGGCCCATGAGGAAGAGATGTTTCGTGATTATGATTATGTCACTAAGTTTTGTCCCATATGAATGTTACTATTGCCATTTTATGCCACCAAGAATGATGATGCTTGATGTTATGTTTTATGTATGTGCATTAGGTAGTGCCATGCATACATTTTCTATCATGTTGCATCCATGACATTAAGATCATCCTAAAATGAATGGACCTTGGTTAAAATATATTTTTAAAGTTTAAAATGAACTTAATACATGCTCAGTCATTTTGTATAAATAAACCCAAGGTTCCTGAGGACGTAGATGATGACACCTAGGTAGTAGGAGGCCTTACTGAGATTCTTTAGTAAGATTCTCACTCCCTCTATCTCTTCTTCCCGTCACGTCTTCAGATGGCGACGTTCGTAGTGTTCGTGGACACGCCGACGTGGGAGGTGCACTATGACCCGACTCACGGGTCATACCATTTTGAGGGACAGTGCACGGTACGGGTTTTCATGTTTGTAGGACGCCCCTTCGCTCATCCCGTGCACACCCATCGCTTCTCCCCGACTGCACCCTATGGCGACGATGAACGGGTTTTTGAGCGCGCGCGTACGCATGACGAGAGAGTGCTCCGCATGCACACCGCCGCCCTAGCCATGCGAGACTATCCCGATTACGTGCCCCGGACTTACTTCTCGGAGACCGATCCGTCCGAGGACCCGCCTACCCATCCGTATAGCGAGAGCTCTGCCCCCTCTCCCCCACCATCGAGGGAGGGCAGTGAGGATACCGTGACTCAGCCACGGCTTGCACGACGACCGGAGATGCGACCATACCGCGGGGGACACACTCGATCCCCATTCCGCCTCTTCACGTCCGAGGAGCTCGCCCAGTTTCCCGGATATTCGCCTCGTTCGCGAGATGGACGCCAGTAGGAGGTGACGATCGTCCGATGGAGTACCCGGTTAAAGCACACACCACTTAGATGGGGATAAACCTTCTTTTGTTTAGAGGTTATCCCATTAGATGCACTTGGGTAGGGGAGTAGATTATGTTCATGTTTTATGTTGTATTTTCTTTTATGCATTTCCCTTGTACTAAATTAAGTCCCACACTTATAAGTGGGCAAGTTATATATATATATATATATATATATATATATATATATATATATATATATATATATATATAAGATGATATTCAGTGATGTTCATGCTGTGCCTTATGTTATGATGTTGTGAGACATTTGTTTTACTATACATGGTTTACCGCTTATCGCATCACGCGGCTCTCACTTTGTATTTCAAAAAAGAAAAATTACCCGTATTTTTCGCTAAGTAATTCAAAGTTAAATGAGAACTATGAAGTAACAGACTAATGATTAACCTAAATATGTTCTAGAGTATTGGGTTAAAAATTAGGATGTTACACCGGTGGTCCCGGACAGTTTTGGTGCAAAATTACGATTTTATCCCTAGAATAGTGTTTTTGAGCTTAATGATGTAATTAAGCAAACCTAAGCAATATTAGGCTCTAATAAAAAATTAATTAATTTTCATAATTAATCTAGAGTCCAAACAGGCCATTAAAATTAATTAGAACCTAAAATTGCTTAGATTAAACTTAAATCTCTTTTCTAAAACTCAAGATTTCACTCTTGGAATCTTGAATAGTATTTTCTCTTTCCAATTCCTTAAATCATGGAATTGTGTCTAGAGTTGTTTATGAACTAAAATGAATTTATAATTCACTAATGATGCAATACCACTCCTTAAACATGTCTTGACAACCTTGATTACCCACTTTCTCACCCAAACACTTTCTTACAAATTCCTAATCTTAATCCTAATCAAAGATACACCTAAACACAACTCTAAACCACAACTAAAATGCAAGAAACCCTCCCCATGGCTGATGCAAGTTTCGGCCACCTCCTCCCCCATTTACATCACATGTTGATTTGTTTCTCACTCAAAGAACCATGCTTGGCCCATACTTGCACCCATACTTGAATCCATACCTAGCCATGCCTTCCCCCATGCCTTGAACCATACCTTAGAGAAGATATTTTCTCCTCCTTGTGCTGTAATGGCCGAAGCTTTCCCTGCCCTAAACACCTCTCATTTTGTTTCATTTCTTTATAAATAGCATGCTTGGGTGAACTTGCATCATTTTGGGTTCGTTTGCTAAGTGTAAGTTTTCAAAGAGCACTTCGAAGTTTTCTTTCTCTCTCAAAGTTCAAGTGTCCAAGTTCTTCAAGTTCTTCATTCTCTTCACTCATCTCAACCTCCAATCACTTGGTAGGGATTTTCTTTCAAGTGTTTCTTTCATTTAAGTTCTTAGTCTAGTTATGTGTTCATGGTTTCTCTTGAATCTTTTTGGAACTTCTTTTCTTCTTCTTTTCCTTCTTCATTTTCGGCCATGAGCCTTTGAAAATAAAGGAATGAGAGCTTGATGATAAGGGTTTCATGATGATGTTAATCACTTGAACAACCTCTAAAGCTTGATCTTTGTTCTTGAGTTAAAAATGTTTATAGTTCTTTCTTTCTTGAACCTTGAAATCTTTAACTTTGATGATGTTTTAATATGGTTACATGAACTCAATGATGAGGACTCATGATGTTGGTGTTAATACATCATCAAGATCATGGTCTCTAGAGTTTCAAAATGGTTCTTTCTTGCTCTTAAGTTTCGGTTCCTTCCTTTTCCTTTTCTCTAAAATTTCGGCCAACCAACATTGGGTGGTCCAACATGATAGCTTGATGATGAGAGTTCTAGTTGGTGACTTTATGTTCACCACAAAGAAATCTCTAAAGCTTGAGTTTTCATGAAGGTGCTATAAAGCTTATTTATGGTTATATTTTTAAGGAATATTATCTTGAGTTCTAAGAACTCTAGACCTCACTTTATCTTGTCATGATGAGTTTGGATTAAGGTTAAAGTTCCTCTAAAAGTCTTGTATGAGCTCTAATAAGATATAAATGAACTTGCATATTTACTTTGAGGTTGCACTTATGTTTATGTTCTTGCTTTGCATATTTATTTTCAAGTCATCACCTAAGGACTCAAAGATTAAAACAAGACTTGCATTATCACCTAATTAATTCTCAAAGCCTTTCTATTTCAGCCTTAAAGTCGATTATTGCTAGGCCTAGAGCACTAAAATAAAGAAATGAACTTGCATTGCATATTTATTTCAAGTCTTGCATATTTACTTTCAAGCCCTGCATATTTCCTTCAAGTCTTGCATATTTAAATTTCAAGCCTTGCATTTTTATTTCAAGTCTTGCATATTTAAATTTCCAAGTCTTGCATATTTACTTTAAAGTTCTCACTTTACTTTGTAATGAAGAATAAAAATGAAGTGCATAGCATGTTTAGATTATGTCATCACTTAAAGACCTTAGAGCTCATAGACTTGCCCATTTGTTCTCAAGTTAAAGTTTAATGTGGAAGTATTCTTTGAATGGATAATTTCGGCCAAGTAAAAATGATGAGCTTGGAATGAGTTCCATCTAGTTACAAGGGCCAACAACCTATGTTCTAGTATTTTCTTTAAGCTTGATGTGTTTATAAAAGTTATGACCAACAAGAATTATGATTTTATTCCTCTTCTAAAGAAGAATTAAATTGGTTACTGACCTAAGGTTGTTTTTAGCCTCTTGATAAAATAAAATGGTTTGCAAAGGGTTTTAGAAGTCTTAAAATGATTCCAAGGGAAACTAGCAACTTATATGCTTTAGAAATGTCAAATTATGTGTCTTTTTGGACTTGAACAATTCGGTTCTGCCTTGATGTGTTTGTTGCTATATGATGATATTTTGATGTGTTAGAATGTGTGAAAATGATATATGATGAGGTAGGAATACTTCTATGCATGTTAGGGGAGAAACTAGGTTCATAGAAAAATCGTAAGTTGGAATTTAACGTGTGTTTAACCCCTTTAATCTCAATCAATGCCAAAACTGTTTTAGTATGATAACAATCAGTTTAGGATTGATTAAGCATGAAAAATTTGGTTACATTTGAAGTAGGATTGAATTTTAGCACCTATAGAGAAACTAGTAACTATAAAACTGTAAAAGTGCAATCCTAGAACTCTTAGAACATTTAATTTCTGGATTCTATTCAGCAACCTCATAATATGATAATTAGTTCTTAGGCATAGGAATGCCTCAAAATTGGTTTAGACTTAATTTATAGTGCCTTAGGCGAAGACAGAACCAAGAAATGGTCTAAAACGTAAGTTCTAGAACCCCGTAATCATAGATATATAACTTTGCCCTTGGAGTATGGTGCTGCCCAGATTTATTAAAGAACATAAATGATAGTACGATTCATTAGAAGAAAATCCTTAGGTGTGTAACGCCACGATTTTTTTGTCTGAGAGGAAAATGACCAAAATGCCCCCTGAGGTCATTTTCGGCCCAGAATTCGAGAATGGTCGGCCTGGTAGTCCTCGAAGGGCCAACTCACTGTTTGAAGGGGATTGGATGGCCTTTGAATGGTTTCGGAGGTGAAAGTCTCATTTTCTGCAGTTTCGGGTCAAAATGACCAAAATACCCCTATAGCATTTTACGCGGGTGAAGGTGCCGTTTGAGCCTGAAACTTTCCTCGAAGGTTTAAAAAAATGTTTTTACATGTTTAAAAGTGTCTGTTTAAGTCCCGGTGGTCCCGGGCAGTTTTAGTACAAAATTATGATTTTGCCCCTAGAATAGTGTTTTCGAGCTTAATGATGTAATTAGGCAAACCTAAGCAATATTAGGCTCTAATCGAAGATTAATTAATTTTCATAATTAATCTAGAGTCAAAATAAGCTATTAAAATTAATTAGAACCTAAAATTGCTTAGATTAGATTTGAATCTCTTTTTAAAACTCAAGATTCCAATCTTGGAATCTTGAATAGTATTTTTTCTCTCCAATTCCTTAAATCATAGAATTGTGTCTAGAATTGTTTATGCACTAAAATGAGTTTATAACTCACTAATGATGCAAGACCACTCCTTAAACATGTCTTGACAACCTTGATTACCCATTTTCTCAGCTAAACACTTTCTTACAAATTCCTAATCTTAATCCTAATCAAAGATACACCTAAACACAACTCTAAACCACAACTAAAATGCAAGAAACCCTCCCCATGGCTGATGCAAGTTTCGGCCATCTCCTCCCCCATTTACATCACATGTTGATTTGTTTCTCACTCAAAGAACTATGCTTGACCCATACTTGCACCCATGCTTGAACCCATACCCAGCTATGCTTTCTATCATGCCTTGAACCATACCTTGGAAAAGATATTTCCTCCTCCCTTGTGCTATAAATGGCCGAAGCCTTCCTCCCCATTTGCACCTCTCATTTTGTTTTATTTCTCTATAAATAGCATGCTTGGGTGAACCTGCATCATTTTGGATTCATTTGCTAAGTGTAAGTTTCCAAAGAACACTTCAAAGTTTTCTTCTCTCTCAAAGTTCAAGTGTCCAAGTTCTTCAAGTTCTTCATCTTCTTCTCTCATTCCAACCTTCAATCACTTGATAGGGATTTTCTTTCAAGTGTTTCTTTCATTTAAGTTCTTAATCTCTTTATGTGTTCATAGTTTCTCTTGAATCTTTTTGGAAACTTCTTTTCTTCTCCTCCTCTTTCTTTGTTTCGGCCATGAGGCTTGAAGAGCAAAGGAATGAGAGCTTGATGATGAGGGTTTCATGATGATGTTCATCACTTGAACAAACCTCTAAAGCTTGATCTTTGTTCTTGAGATAAAAATGTTTATAGTTCTTTCTTTCTTGAACCTTGAAATCTTCAATTTTGATGATGTTTTAAAATGGTTACATGAACTCAATGATGGGGATTCATGATGTTGGTGTTAATACATCATCAAGATCATGGTCTCTAGAGTTTCAAAATGGTTCTTTCTTGCTCTCAAGTTTCGGTTCCTTTCCTTCCTTTTCTTCTAAAATTTCGGCCAACCAACATTGGGTGGTCCAACATGATAGCTTGATGATGAGAGTTCTAGTTGGTGACTTTGTGTTCACCACAAGGAAATCTCTAAAGCTTGAGTTTTCATAAAGGTGTTGTAAAGTTCATTTATGGTTATATTTTTAAGGAATGTTCTCTTGAGTTCTAAGAACTCTAGACCTCACTTTACCTTGTCATGATAAGTTTGGGTTAAAGTTAAAGTTCCTCTACAAGTCTTGTATGAGCTCTAATAAGAAATAAAATAAACTCGCATTCATATTTATATTCAAGCTTATGCATTACATATTTACTTTGAGCTTTGCATTCATATTTATTTTCCAAGCCATCACTTAAAGTTAAAGGATAAGAAATGGAGTGCATCTCATATTTAACGTTCTTGTCTAGCATATCTACTTGCCATCACTAAAGAATATAAAGATTTAAAATGAGAGTTTGCATTATCACCTAATTAATTCTCAAAGCCTTTCTATTTCGGCCTTAAAGTCGTTTGTTGCTGGGCCTAGAGCACTAAAATAAAGAAATGAACTTGCATGGCATATTTATTTTAAGTCTTGGATATTTAAATTTCAAGCCTTGCATATTTACTTTAAGTCTTGCATATTTAAATTTCAAACCTTGCATATTTATTTCAAGTCTTGCATATTTACTTTAAAGTTCTCACTTTACTTTGTAACGAAGAATAAAAATGAAATGCATAACATGCTTAAATTATGTCATCACTTAAAGACCTTAGAGCTCAAGGACTTGCCCATTTTATCTCAAGTTAAAGTTCAAAATGGAAGCATTCTTTAAATGCATAATTTCGGCCAAGTAACAGTGGTGAGCTTGGAATGAGTTTCATCTAGTTACAAGGGCCACCAACCTATGTTCTAGTGTTTTCTTTAAGTTTGATGAAGTTTATAAAGTTATGACCAACAAGATTTATGATTCTATTCCTCTTCTAAAGAAGTATTAAATTGGTTACTGATTGTAACACCCCGATTTTTCTGTCTGAGGGAAATGACCAAAATGCCCCTAAGGTCATTTCCTGACCCGAATCCGAGGGTAACCAACTCGGTCATCCTCGAAGGGTCAACTCAATACTTGAAGGGGATTGAATGGCCTTTGAATGCTTCCGGAAGCGAAAATCTCGTTTTCCGCAGTTTCGGGTCAAAATGACCAAAATAACCCTATAGCGTTTTACGCGGGTAAAGGTGCCATTTGAGCCCGAAACTTTCCCCAGAGGTTTAAAAACATGTTTTCATATGTCTAGAGGTCTCTGTTCAAGTCCCGGTGGTCCCGGGCAGTTTTAGTGCAAAATTACGATTTTGCCCCTAGAATAGTGTTTTTAAGCTTGATGATGTAATTAAGCAAACTTAAGCAATATTAGGCTCTAAACGAAGATTAATTAATTTCCCTAATTAATCTAGAGTCAAAATAATTTATTAAAGTTGATTGGAACCTAAAATTGCTTAGATTAAACTTAAATCCCTTTTTAGAACTCAAGATTCCTAGTCTTGGAATCTTGAATAGTGTTTTCTCTCTCCAATTCCTTAAATCAAGAAAGTGTGTCTAGAGTTGTTTAGACTCTAAATTGAGGATCTAACTCACTAATGGTGCAAGACCACTCCTTAATTATGTCTAGACCACCCTAATTATCCATTTTCCTTACCTAAACACTTTCTTACAAAATCCTAATCCTAAGCATAATCAAAGATACACCTAAACACAACTCTAAACCATAATTAAAATGCAAACTAATCCTCCCCCAAATCTGATGCACATGGCCGAAAACCCTCACCCCCTTTGGCCACATGTTTAGTTGTTTTCTCACTCAAAGAACCATGCTTGAGGCCATACCTTGAACCATATCTCACCATACTTTGAACCATACCTCACCATGCCTCAAGACCACATTATCTCACCTCATGGAACTCATGGATGCCCTCCAATTCTGCACACATGGCCGAAGCTCTCCTCCTCCATGTGCACCCTTCATTTGTTTCATTTCTCTATAAATAGAATGCCTTGAGGAGCTTGCACCACTTTTAGATCATTTGCTAAGTTTAGGAACACTCAAAGCTTTTCTTTTTCTCTCAAAGCTCTTGTGTTCTTCAAGTTCTTGGAGCTCTTCATCTTCTTCATCTTCTTCTTCCATCTTCAAGATCATCACACCAAGTAGGGATTTCCTTTCATGTATTCTCTTCTTTAAAGTTCTTGTTCTAGCTTTATGTTCATAGTTTCTCTTGATTCTTTTTAGAACTTCTTTTCTTTCCTTGTTCTTTCTCATTTTTGGCCATGGGCTTGAAGTTCAAAGAAATGAGAGCATGATGATGAGAGTTTCATGATGATGTTCATCACTTGAAACAAACTCTAGAGCTTGATCTTTGTTCTTGAGCAAAAATGTTTCTAGTTCTTCCTTTCTTGCACTCTTGAGAACTTTAGTTTTGATTGTGTTTTAAAATGGTTCTAAGGACTCAATGATGAGGTCTCATGATGTTGGTGTTAATATATCATCAAAATCATGAACTCTAGAGTTTCAAAATGTTCTTTTCCTTTTCCTTGAAATTTCGGCCACTTCCTTTTCTTTTACATGCAAAATGTTTTAATTTTCTAAAAATGTTATGTTGAGTTCTAAGAACTCTAGGCTTTACTTTATCTTGGTTTGATGAGTTTGGGTTGAGGTTTAAGTTCCTTTAAAGTCTTGTTAAGGGCTCTAGAAAGTTAAAATGAACTTGTATAATTTAATTTATGCTTGCACTCATATTTACGTTCTTGCTATGCATCTTTACTTTCAAGCTATCACCTAAGAACATAAAGATTAAAATGGAACTTGCATCATCACTTAATTTAATTCTCAAAGCCTTTCTATTTCGGCCTTAAAGTCGATTGTTGTTGGGCCTAGAGCACTAAAATAAAGAATTGAACTTGCATCATCACCTAATTAATTTCTCGAATGCCTATCTATTTCGGCCTTAAAGTCGATTGTTGTTGGGCCAAGAGCACTAAAATAAAGAATTGAACCTTGCACATTTACTTTCAAGCTTGCACGTTTAAGTTTATGCTTTGCATATTTATTTTAAGTCATCACTCTACTTTGTAAGCAAGATTAAAAATAAAAACCATGAGCACGTTTATTTTATGTCATAACTTAAGAACCTAGAGCTCAAAGACTTGCCCATTTCATTTCAAGTTAAAGTTTAATGTGAATGCATTCTTTGAGTGTATGTTTTCGGCGAAGTAGTGATGATGGACTTGCAATGAGTTTTCATCTAGCTACAAGGTCTAATAGTCTATGTTCTAAGTTTTTATTAAAGCTTTACAAATTTTTACAAGGTTATGTTATCATGAGATATGACTTTATTCCCTTTTAGAAGATGAAACATATTTTGGTCACTGACCTAAGGCTTCTCTTAGCCTCTTGATGAATTAAAATGATTTGCAAAGAGTTTTAGAAATTCTAAATTGATTCCAAGAGAAACTAGTTAACTTATGTATCTCGAAATGTCAATTTAATTCTTTTACTGAAGCTCCATGATTTCGGTTCTGCCATGATGAGTGTGATGCTGTATGGTGATGTTTTGATGTGTGAAAATATCATATGATGATGTAGAAATGATTCTATGCATAGTAGGTAAGAAACTAGCTAACTAGAAATACCATAAAGCTAGAAATTAACATAGTTTTGACCCATTTGTTTTTGGAACTTATCCAAACTATTTTAATGGGAGCACAATCAGATTAGGATTGTTTAGACATGAAAAACTTGGTAACATTTGGATTAGAATCGAATTTTAGCACCTATAGGGAAACTAGTAACTAGAAAACCGTAAAAACGCAAATGTAGAACTCTTAGAACATTTAATTTTCTGGATTCTGTCCAGCAACATTACAACATGATAAATGTGATTTATAATTAGTTCTTAAGCTTAGGAATGTCTCATAAATTGATTTAGATTTAATTTATAGCACCTTAGGTGAAGACGGAACCGAGAAAGGGTCTAAAACATAAGTTCCAGAACCCCGTAACCACAAGTTAGAAATTTTGTCCTATGCTTTTCAGATTTGAGAATGAATATGAGAATTAGGAATGATGAATAATTATGAGCCCTTAGGTGCATAAAATATGAACGATGGATGTTAGAGAACTATACCTCAAGATTAAGACCCGTAAGGGTCAAAGCATAAGCTACCGTAAGGGTAAGCCTTTGAATGTTCTATGATGATGCATGTGGTATGTAAATGATGATGATGTTATTCATATGAGGAATTCATGAGGATAAATGTTCATGTGGCATAAAGCAAATTTGGAAGAAATTCGGCGTAATGCCTTTGTGCCGCCGAGTTTCCGACAAGTTTGGAGACTTAAAAGAGATTTTGAAAATTAAGGTACTAAGATGGGTTCTAGGATGACACCGGTTCGGCCGAGCACCTCCATAGAACTCATGTGACATCGGTACCCATTTATACTCTTAGGTGACACCGGTTCGGCCGAGCACCCCTAAGAAAATTGCCCCCTAACCCGTACTCAGATAGTCGGGATTTATGATTTATGATACGCTTATCATTAAGTGGTAAGTAAGAACTAGTGACGACTAGTTAAGGTATGAGCTCATAACCTAGATATGTGACACGTTCTGGGTGTCACCGGTTTGGCCGAGCACCCTCAGTTCGATTGTCTTTTAGGGTGGCCCATGAGGAAGAGATGTTTCATGATTATGATTATGTCACTAAGTTCATCCCATATGAATGTTTCTATTGCCACTTTATGCCACTAAGTATGATGAGGCTTGATGTTATGTTTTATGTATGTGCATTAGGTAGTGCCATGCATAAATTCACTGTTATGTTGCATTCATGACATTAAGACCATCCTAAAAGGAATGGACCTTGGCTAAACTATGTTTTAGAATTCAAAAATGGACTTAATGCATGCTCAGTCATTTTGTATGATTAAACCCAAGGTTCCTGAGGACGTAGATGATGACACCTAGGTAGTAGGAGGCCCTACTGAGATTCTTTAGCAAGATTCTCACTCCCTCTATCTCTTTCTTTCCGTCACGTCTTCAGATGGCAACGTTCATAGTGTTCGTGGACACGCCGACATGGGAGGTGCACCATGACCCAGACCACGGGTCATTCCATTTTGTGGGTCGATGCACGGTTAGAGTATTCATGTTCATGGGTCGACCCTTCACTCCCGCTGTACATTCCCATCGTTTCTCCCCCGTCTCACCTTTTGGCGATGACCTGGTGTTCGAGCGCGCACGTCCACAAGAGGAGAGGCTTCGCCGTACTCCACCGTCCACGTCCGCCGCTCGAGACTACCCCCAGTATGTGCCCCGTTGCCTATCGTCTTTTTCGGAGATGGATCCTTCCGAGGATTCGGCGACCCAGGTACCCTCCGAAGGATCTTCCCCCACCATAACCATGGATCTTGGGGAAGGTAGCGAGCCCTCCGTGACTTAGCCGAGGCTTGCACGACGACCGGAGATGAGGCCACGCCGTGGAGGTCACTTCCGAGCCTCGTCCCGCCTATTCATGCCGGAGGAGCTTGCTCAGTTTCCTGGTTACTTGCCACGCTCGAGGGATAGTCGCCAGTAGGAGGCTGTGGATGGCCGAGATAGAGCACACACCACTTAGATGGAAATAAACCTTCTTTTGTTTAGAGGTTATCCCATTAGGTGCACTCGGGTAGGGGAGTAGTTTATGCTTATGTTATGTTGTATTTCCTTTCATGTATTTCCCTTGTACTAAATTAAGTCCCACACTTATAAGTGGGCAAGTTATATATATATGAGATGATATTCAGTGTTATTCATGGTGTGCCTTATGCTATGACGTTATGAGATGTATGTTTTGTTCGTTACATGTTATACCGCATCACGCGGCTCTCACTTTATTTTTCAAAAAAAAATTTGCCGTATTTTCTGCTAAGTATTTCAAGGTAAAAATGAGAACTATGAAGTAATAGACTAATGATTAACCTAATTATGTTCTAGAGTATTGGGTTAAAAGTTAGGATGTTACACTGACCTAAGGTTATTTTTAGCCTCTTGATAAAATAAAATGGTTTGTAAAGAGTTTTAGAAGTCCTAAAATGATTCCAAGAGAAACTAGCAACTTATATGCTTTAGAAATGTTAAATTATGTTTCTTTTGAACATTGAACAATTTGGTTCTATCTTGATATGTTTGATGCTGAATGATGATATTTTGATGTGTTAGAATGTGTGAAAATGATATATGATGAGGTAGGAACACTTCTATGCATGTTAGGGGAGAAACTAGCTTCATAGAAAAATCGTAAGTTGGAATTTAAAGTGTGTTTAACCCCTTTAATCTTAATCAATGCCAAAACTATTTTAGTATGATAACAATCAGTTTAGGATTGAATAATCATGAAAAATTTGGTTACATTTGAAGTAGGATTGAATTTTAGCACCCATAGAGAAACTAGTAACTAGAAAACCGTAAAAATGCAATTCTAGAACTCTTAGAACATTTAATTTTTGGATTCTATCCAGCAACCTCATAATATGGCAAACATGGTTTATAATTAGTTCTTAGGCATAGGAATACCTCATAATTGGTTTAGATTTAATTTATAGCGCCTTAGGCATAGACAAAACCAAGAAAGGGTCTAAAACGTAAGTTCTAGAACCCCGTAATTACAAGATTATAACTCTGCCCCTAAAGAATGGTGCTGCCCAGATTTATTAAAGAGCATAAATGATAGTAAGATTTGTTAGAAGAGAATCCTTAGGTGCAGAAGAGGTTGATGGGAAATGATAGAATAATTACATCCCAAGTTTAAGGCCTTTAAGGATCAAAACATAAGATACCGTAGGATCAAGAGCATAATGAGTTTCAATGTTACTTGTGAACGTATAAGAATGATTATGTGAACGCATGGAATTATGATGGAGGATGTATGTTTTATTGACTTATGTGGCATAAAATAAATTTGGAAGAAATCTGGCATGCTACTTTTATGCTGCCGAATTTCTGCCAAATTTGGGGACTTAGAAAGTTTTTGAAAAACCTATGAGATTTTATTTATGAGGTACTAATATGAGTTCTCGGATGACACCGGTTCGGCCGAGCACCTCCAGAGAACTCATGTGACATCGGTACCAAGATGTATTCTTGGGTGACACCGGTTCAGCCAAACACCCTCAAGAAATGCCCCCTAGCCCGTACTGGATAGGTCAGGATTATGATTATGATTATGATACGCTTATCAGGATTGATAAGTAAGAACTAGTGACGACTAGTTAAGGTGTGAGCTCATAACCTAGAGATGTGACACGTTCTGGGTGACACCAGTTCAACCGAGCACCCCTAGAACGATTGTCTTTTAGGGTGGCCTATGAGGAAGTAAAGTATGATGATTATGTCACAAAGTTTTCCCATATGAGAATTCAATTGCCACTTTATGCCACTACTATGATGTTCTTAATGTTATGATTATTATTCTTGCATTAAGTAGAGCCATGCATACATTCTTTAATATGTTGCATCCATGACATTAAGAATCATACTAAAATGAATGGACCTTGGCTAACTATGTTTCATAAGCTTAAAAATGTACTTAATGTATGCTCACTGATTTTGTACACTAAACCCAAGGTTCCTGAGGACGTAGATGATGACACCTAGGTAGTAGGAGGCCCTACTGAGATTCTTTAGCAAGATTCTCACTCCTTCTATCTCTTCTTTTCGTCACGTCTTCAGATGGCGACGTTCGTGGTTTTTGTGGACACCCCGACGTGGGAGGTGCACTATGATCCGGAGCACGGATCATACCATTTTGAGGGTCAGTGCACGGTTCGTGTTTTCATGTTCATTGGACGTCTCTTCGCCGACCCTGTGCATACCCATCGCTTTTCCCCGACAGCACCCTATGGCGACGACAAGCGGGATTTTGAGCGCGCGCGTATGCACAACAAGAGAGTGCTCTGCATGCACACCGTTGCTTCAGCCATGCGCGATTACCCTGACTACGTGCCCCAGACATACTTCTCGGAGATCGACCCGTCGGAGGACCCGCCTACCCATCCGTACAGCGAGAGTTCTACCCCTACTCCACCACTGATGAGAGAGGGCAGTGAGGATACTGTGACTCAGCCTCGGCTAGCACGACGACCGGAGATGCGGCCATGTCGTAGAGGTCACTCTCGATCCCCCTTTCACCTTTACACGCCAGAGGAGCTCGCCCAGTTTGCTGGATATGTGCCTCGCTCGCGGGATGGACGTTAGTAGGCGGTGGTGGATGACCGATGGAGTACCCGAGTAGAGCACACACCACTTAGATGAGGATAAACCTTCTTTTGTTTAGAGATTATCCCTTTAGTTGCACTTGGGTAGGGGAGTTTGCTTTTATGCTTTCCGTCACACTTTCCTTGTATTTTCTCTTTGATGTATTCGTTTCGTATTGTACTAAACTAAGTCCTACTCTTCATAAGTGGGCATATCATATTATATAAATATGTAGTTCAGTTTTATTGTGATGTGCATTACTTGCTTCATGTTATGATATTATGAGATGCTTGCTTTATTTCCTTTCATGCTTTATTGTTCACCAAGTCGCGCGGCTTTCACTTTGCTTTTATAATTCAAAAAAAAATTTACTAGTATTTCCGCTAAGTATTTTTAAGTAAAAAGGAAACTATGAATAACCGACTAATGATTAACCTAAATATGTTCTAGAGTATTGGGTTAAAAATTAGGATGTTACAAGGTGCATAAGAGGTTGATAGAGAATGATAGAATAATTACATCTCAAGTTTAAGGCCCGTAAGGGTCAAAGCATAAGATACCATATGATCAAGAGCATAATGAGTTTCAATTTGACATGTGAACGTATGTTTTATTTGAGAATGATTATGTAAACGTGTGGGATTATGATTGAGGATGCATGTTCTATTTATTTATGTGGCATAAAGTAAATTTGGAAGAAATCTGGCGTGCTGCTGTTATGCTGCCGAATTTCTGACAAATTTGGGGACTTAGAAAGTTTTTTGAAAAACCTATGAGATTTTCTTTATGAGGTGCTATGATAAGTTCTCGGATGACACCGATTCGGCTGAGCACCTCCAGAGAACTCATGTGACATCGGTACCAAGATGTATTCTTGGGTGATACCGGTTCGGCCGAGCACCCCTAAGAAATGCCCCCTATCCCGTACTAGGTAGTCGGGATTATGATTATGATACGCTTATCGGGATTGATAAGTAAGAACTAGTGACGACTAGTTAGGTATGAGCTCATAACCTAGAGATGTGACACGTTCTGGGTGACACCGGTTCGGCCGAGCACCCCCAGAACGAATGTCTTTTAGGGTGGCTCATGAGGAAGTAAAGTATGATGATTATGTCACCATGTTTTCCCATATGAGATTTCAATTGCCACTTTATGCCACTATTATGATGTTCTTAATGTTATGATTACTATCCTTGCATTAAGCAGAGCCATGCATACATTCTTTACTATGTTGCATCCATGACATTAAGAATCATACTAAAATGAACGAACCTTGGATAACCATGTTTCAAAAGCTTAAAAATGGACTTAATGCATGCTCACTTATTTTGCACACTAAACGTAAGGTTTCTGAGGACGTAGATGATGACACCTAGGTAGTAGGAGGCCCTATTGAGATTCTTTAGCAAGATTCTCACTCATTCTATCTCTTCTTTCCGTCACGTCTTCAGATGGCGACGTTCGTGGTTTTTGTGGACACCCCGACGTGGGAGGTGCACTATGATCCGGAGCACGGATCATACCATTTTGAGGGTCAGTGCATGGTTTGTGTCTTCATGTTCATTGGACGACCCTTCGCCCACCGTGTACATACCCATCGCTTCTCCCCGACAGCACCCTATGGCGATGATGAGCAGGTTTTTGAGCCCGCGCGTACACACAATGAGAGAGTGCTCCATATGCACACCATCGCTTCAGCCACATGCGATTACCCTGACTACGTGCCCCGGACATACTTCTCGGAGACCGACCCATCGGAGGACCTGCCTACCCATCTGTGTAGCGAGAGCTCTGCCCCCACTCCACCACTGATGAGAGAGGGCCGTGAGGACACCATGACTCAGCCTCGGCTAACACAACGATCGGAGATGCGACCACGTCATGGAGGTCACTCCCGATCCCCGTTCCGCCTTTACACGCCAGAGGAGCTCGCCCAGTTTGCCGGGTATGTGCCTTGCTCGCGGGATGGACGTTAGTAGCAGGTAGAGGATGATTGATGGAGTACCCGGGGTAGTGTACACACCACTTAGATGAGGATAAACCTTCTTTTGTTTAGAGGTTATCCCTTTAGTTGCACTTGGATAGGGGAGTTTGCTTTTATGCTTTCCGTTGCACTTTCCTTTGTATTTTCTTTTTAGATGTATTCGTTTCATGTTGCACTAAACGAAGTCCCACTCTCCATAAGTGGGCATATCATATTATATAAATATGCAGTTCAGTTTATCGTGATGTGCCTTTACTTGCTTTATGATATGATGTTATGAGATGCTTGCTTCATTTCCTTTCATGCTTCATTGTTCGTCAAGTCGCACGGCTTTTACTTTGCTTTTATAATTCAAAAAAAAAAATTTACCAGTATTTTCCACTAAGTATTTTAAAGTAAAAAGGAAACTATGACGTAATAGACTAATGATTAACCTAAATATGTTCTAAAGTATTGGGTTAAAAATTAGGATGTTACAATATTTATATTCAAGCTTTGCATATTATATTTATATTTCCCTTGCTATCACCTTATAATGCCAAGATTCGTGGGTTGAGATAGTGCACACACTATATAGATGAGGATAAACCTTCTTTTGTTTAAAGGTTATCTATTCTAGATGCACTTGGGTTGGGGAGTTTTCTGTTTCGCTTTCCGTTGTATTTTCTTTTCCATTGTACTTTCATTTCAGTTGCATTTGTTCTATGTTGTACCAAACTAAGTCCCACTTTTCTTGAGTAGGAATATTATATATCTATATATGCGGTTTATTTTCATGAGGTGTTTATTTGAATTTGTGTTATATTTCTTTTATGCTTCATCATTCGTCATGTTGCATGGCTTTCACTTTGCTTTTACATTTCAAAAAAAAAAATTTATCTATATTTTCTGCTAAGTATTTTAAAGTAAGGAGGAAGCTATGACGTAATAGACTAATGATTAACCTAAATATGTTCTAGAGTATTGGGTTAAAAATTAGGATGTTACAATATTTATATTCAAGCTTTGCATATCATATTTATATTTTCCTTGCTATCACCCTATAATGCCAAGATTAAAAATGAAGTTTGCATTGCACATTTAAATTTATGTCATCATTTAATTAACCTAGTGCTCAAGAGTCACTCTTTTAACTCACGTGAGAACTTTGACTCATCAAATATATATCTTATTAAATGTAAACATCCTTTTATTAAGCTCTCGAATTATGCTATTGATTTAAGGATATTAATTATGTTACCATAAGGATAAGAATTGATTATGAGAGCATTCCTTGATCTAGAATTAATTCTAAGAAAGACTAGTTACTAGAAATGCTTGCTTTACAATTTTGTATGCTCGTAGGAAATTAAATTTTAGTTTCTGTTCAAACCTTTCCAGATTTGATGTATGCTATTTGGAATGTGTTAAACTTGTAAAAATTGTTATTGATCAGTGTGGTAATTACTCTTAGCAATTAAGGGAAGATTAGTAACTAGAAAGAATAAAAAGTATGAATTCTAGGATTCCTTAAAGCAGATAATATGGTTTCTATCCAGCATGTGATATATAAGTAAAAAGGACGTTTAACAGTTAGTAAATATATAGGAATCACCCATATTTAGCTTAGAAATAAATTTTAGCATCATAGGAAAAGTCAGTAATGAGAAATGGTCAAAAACATACTTTATAAGAACACCGAAATGTTCATTTCGCTTTTATTTCAAATCTGTCTAGATTCGTTTAGTAATGTTGTTGGGTTAATAATTAATGAGAATCATTGGGATTGATCCCTTAGATGCATAAATAAATAAATACAAAAGTTAGGCTTACCTGATTAGAAGTTTAATCGATTAAAGAACTATTATGAGTGCTTGCTTTATAAAGTGTTATGAATTGATGTACTTGAGGTTTATGTGATGATCATGTTTGCATAAATATTGTTATAGCATGTTATGTTTTCACTTGAAATGTTTAAGATGCATGTGTGAAAGTAATATGAAAGCATGTGACATTATATGATAAGTTGTGTTTTTGCATCTTAACATAACATGCTAATATAAGGGTGACATAAAAATATTTGGAAATGATCCTCTAGATTCTCCGAATTAAAGGTTATGAGAGGTGATCCAATAAGGAAGTGATCCTTTGGACTCCCCGAATTAAAGGTTATGAAAGGTTGTAACATCCTAATTTTTAACCCAATACTCTAGAACATATTTAGGTTAATAATTAGTCAGTTACGTCATAGTTTCCTTTTTACTTTAAAATACTTAGCGGAAATACTGGTAAATTTTTTTTGAATTATAAAAGCAAAGTGAGAGCCGCACGATACGATGAACAATAAAGCATGAAAGGAAATAAAGTAAGCATCTCATAACATCATAACATAAAGCAAGCAAAGGCACATCACAATAAAACTGAACTGCATATTTATATAATACGATATGCCCACTTATGAAGAGTGGGACTTAGTTTAGTACAATAGGAAACGAATACATCAAAGAGAAAATACAAGGAAAGTGCGATGGAAAGCATAAAAGCAAACTCCTCTATCCAAGTGCAACTAAAGGGATAACCTCTAAACAAAAGAAGGTTTATCCTCATCTAAGTGGTGTGTGCTCTACCCGGGTACTCCATTGGTCATCCGCCACCGCCTACTGGGGTCCATCCCTTGAGCGAGGCATATATCCGGCAAACTGGGCGAGCTCCTCTGGCATGTAAAGGCGAAGTGGGGATCAAGAGTGACCCCCACGATGTGGCCGCATCTTCGGTCATCGTGCTAGCCGAGGCTGAGTCACAGTATCCTCACTGCCCCCTCTCATCAGTGGCGGAGTGGGGGCAGAACTCTCGCTGTATGGATGGGTAGGCAGGTCCTCCGACAGGTCAGTCTCTGAGAAATATGTCCGGGGCACGTAGTCGGGATAGTCACACATGGCTGAGGTGGCGGTGTGCATGCAGAGTACTCTGTCGTTGTGTGTACGCGCGCACTCAAAAACCTGTTCGTCGTCGCCGTAGGGTGCTGTCGGGGAGAAGTGATGGGTATGTACGGGTTGAGCGAAGGGACGTCCAATGAACATGAAGACTCGCACCGTGCACTATCCCTCAAAATGGTATGATCCGTGCTCCGGATCATAGTGCATCTCCCATTTCGGGGTGTCCATGAAAACTGCAAACGTCGATATCTGAAGACGTGACAGGAAGAAAAGATAAAGGGAGTGAGAATCTTGCTAAAGAATCTCAGTAGGGCCTCCTACTACCTAGGTGTCATCATCTATGTCCTCAGAAACCTTGGGTTTAGTGTACAAAATGAGTGAGCATGCATTAAGTCCATTTTTAAGCTTTTGAAACATAGTTAGCCAAGGTCCATTCATTTTAGTATGATTTTTAATGTCATGGATGCAACATATTAAAGAATGTATGCATGGCTTTACTTAATGCAAGAATAGTAATCATAACATTAAGAACAACATAGTAGTGGCATAAAGTGGCAATTGAAATCTCATATGGGAAAACTTTGTGACATAATCATCATACTTTACTTCCTCATAGGCCACCCTAAAAGACAATTGTTCTGGGGGTGCTCGGCCGAACCAGTGTCACCCAGAACGTGTCACATCTCTAGGTTATGAGCTCACACCTTAACTAGTTCTTACTTATCAATCCCGATAAGCGTATCATAATCATAATCATAATCCTAACTTATCCAGTACGGGCTAGGGGGCATTTCTTAGGGGTGCTCGGCCGAACCGGTGTCACCCAAGAATACATCTTGGTATCAATGTCACATGAGTTCTCTAGAGGAGCTCGGCCGAGCCGGTGTCATCCGAGAGCTCATCTTAGTACCTCAAAAATAAAATCTCATAGGTTTTTCAAAAACTTTCTAAGTCCCCAAATTTGTCAGAAATTTGGCAGCATAACAGCAGCATGCCGGATTCCTTCCAAATTTACTTTATGCCACATAAGTCAATCAAACATGCATCCTCCATCATAATTCCATGCGTTCACATAATCATTCTCATACATTCACAAGTAACATTGAAAATTCATTATGCCCTTGATCCTACGGTATCTTATGCTTTGACCCTTATAGGCCTTAAACTTGAGATGTAATTATTCTATCATTCTCTATCAACCTCATATGCACCTAAGGATTCTCTTCTAACAAATCTTACTATCATTTATTCTCTTTAATAAATCTGGGCAGCACCATTCTTTAAGGGCAGAGTTTTAAATTTACAATTACGAGGTTCTAGAACTTACGTTTTAGACCCTTTCTTGGTTCTGTCTTCGCTTAAGGCGCTATAAATTAAATCTAAACCAATTATGAGGCATTTCTATGTCTAAGAACTAATTATAACCCATGTTTACCATATTATGAGGTTGCTGGACAGATTCTAAAAAGTAAATGTTCTAAGAGTTCTAGAATTGCATTTTTTTACGGTTTTCTAGTTACTAGTTTCTCTATAGGTGCTAAAATTCAATCCTACTTCAAATGTAACCAAATTTTTCATGATTATTCAATCCTAAACTGATGGTTATCAGACTAAAACAGTTTTGGCGTTGATTAAGATTAAAGGGGTTAAACATACATTAAATTCCAACTTTACAGTTTTCCTATCAAGCTAGTTTCTCCCCTAACATGCATAGAAGTGTTCCTACCTCATCATATATCATTTTCTCACATTCTAACACATCAAAACATCATCATTCAGCATCAAACATATCAAGATAGAACCAAATTGTTCAATGTTCAAAAGACATATAATTTGACATTTCTAAAGCATATAAGTTGCTAGTTTCCCTTGGAATCATTTTAGGACTTCTAAGACTCTTTGCAAATCATTTTATTTTATCAAGAGGCTAAAAATAACCTTAGGTCAGTAACCAATTTAATACTTCTTTACAAGAGGAATAGAATCATAAATCTTGTTAGTCATAACTTTATAAACTTCATCAAACTTAAAGAAAACACTAGAACATAGGTTGTTGGCCCTTGTAACTAAATAGAACTTATTCCAAGCTCATCATTGTTACTTGGCCGAAATTATGCATTCAAAGAATGCTTCCATTTTGAATTTTAACTTGAGATAAAATGGGCAAGTCTTTGAGCTCTAAGGTATTTAAGTGATGACATAATCTAAACATGCTATGCACTTCATTTTTATCCTTCGTTACAAAGTAAAGTGAGGACTTTGAAGTAAATATGCAAGACTTAGAATTTAAATACGCAAGACTTGTAGTAAATATGCAAGGCTTGGAATTTAAATATGTAAGACTTAAAATAAATATGCCATGCAAGTTCATTTCTTTATTTTAGTGTTCTAGGCCCAGCAACAATCGACTTTAAGGCCGAAATAGAAAGGCTTTGAGAATTAATTAGGTGATAATGCAAGCTCTCATTTTAAATCTTTATGTTCATTAGTGATGAAAAGTAAATATGCTAGACAAGAACGTAAATATGAGATGCACTCCATTCCTTATCCTTTAACTTTAAGTGATGGCTTGAAAAATAAATATGAATGCAAAGCTCAAAGTAAATATGCAATGCATAAGCTTGAATATAAATATGAATGCGAGTTTATTTTATCTCTTATTAGAGCTCCTACAAGACTTTTAGAGGAACTTTATCCTTAACCCAAACTCATCATGACAAGGTAAAGTGAGGTCTAGAATTCTTAGAACTCAAGATAACATTCCTTAAAAATATAACCATAAATGAATTTTATAACACCTTTATGAAAACTCAAGCTTTAGAGATTTCTTTGTGGTGAACACAAAGTCACCAACTAGAACTCTCATCATCAAACTATCATGTTGGACCACCCAATGTTGGTTGGCCGAAATTTTAGAGAAAAGGAAAGGAAAGAAACCAAAACTTGAGAACAAGAAAGAACCATTTTGAAACTCTAGAGACCATGATCTTGATGATGTATCAACACCAACATCATGAGTCCTCATCATTGAGTTCATGTAACTATTTTAAAACATCATCAAAGTTAAAGTTTTCAAGGTTCAAGAAAGAAAGAACTATAAACATTTTTAACTCAAGAACAAAGATCAAGCTTTAGAGGTTTGTTCAAGTGATGAACATCATCATGAAACCCTCATCATCAAGCTCTCATTCCTTTTCTCTTCAAGCCTCATGGCCGAAACAAAGAAGGAGGAGGAGAAGAAAAGAAGTTCCCAAAAAGATTCAAGAGAAACTATGAACACATAAAGAGATTAAGAACTTAAATGAAAGAAACTCTTGAAAGAAAATCCCTACCAAGTGATTGAAGGTTGGGATGAAAGAAGAGGATGAAGAACTTGAAGAACTTGGACACTTGAACTTTGAGAGAAAAGAAAACTTTGAAGTGCTCTTTGAAAACTTACACTTAGCAAATGAATCCAAAATGATGCAAGTTCACCCAAGCATGCTATTTATAGAGAAATGAAACAAAATGAGAGGTGTAAATGGGAGAGAAGGCTTCGGCCATTATAGCACAAGGAGGAGGAAATATCTTCTCCAAGGTATGGTTCAAAGCATGGTAGAAAGCATGGCTAGGTATGGGTTCAAGTATGGGTGCAAGTATCGGTGCAAGGATGGGTCAAGCATGGTTCTTTGAGTGAGAAACAAATCAATATATGATGAAAATAGGGGAGGAGTGGCCGAAGGTGCATCAGCCATGGGGGAGGGTTTTCTTGCATTTTAATTGTGGTTTAAAGTTGTGTTTAGGTGTATCTTTGATTAGGATTAAGATTAGGAATTTGTAAGAAAGTGTTTAGGTGAGAAAATGGGTAATTAAGGTTGTCAAGACATGTTTAAGGAGTGGTCTTGCATCATTAGTGAGTTATAAACTCATTTTAGTGCATAAACAATTCTAGACACAATTTCATGATTTAAGAAATTGGAGAGAGAAAATGCTATTCAAAATTCAAAGATTGGAATCTTGAGTTTTAAAACGAGATTTAAATCTAATCTAAGCAATTTTAGGTTCTAATTAATTTTAATAGCTTATTTTGACTCTAGATTAATTATAGAAATTAATTAATCTTTGATTAGAGCCTAATAGTGCTTAGGTTTGCTTAATTACGTCATTAAACTCAAAAACACTATTCTAGGGGTAAAATCATAATTTTGCACTAAAACTGCCCGGGACCATCGAGACTCAAACAGACGCTTCTAAACATGTAAAATCATTGTTTTAAACCTTCAGGGAAAGTTTCGGGCTTAAACGGCACCTTTACCCGTGTAAAAATGCTATAGGGGTATTTTGGTCATTTTGACCCAAAACTGTAGAAAATGAGACTTCCGCCTCCGAAACCATTCAAGGGCTATTCAATCCCCTTCAAACATTGAGTTACCCCTTTGAGGACTGCCGGGCTGGCCATCCTCGAATTCTGGGGCGAAAATAACCTCAGGGGCATTTTGGTCATTTTCCTCTCAGACAGAAAAATCGAGGCGTTATAGAGGTTATCCTATTACCCCCTATCCCATACTCTAAGAGTTAGGTGTTAACTTATCATAAGATAAGATTATGCTACTGATGACAAGTAAGGTATGAGCTCATAACCTAGAACTCTCAAAAGATGAGAGAAATAGGGTGGCCCTAAATGTGAGAAAGAATTAATCTAACTCACCTAAAAGATAAATGGAAGAAAGTCATGTTATAATTGTTATGATCTATGAGCGTCTCTTATGATTGGAATTAGTATATTGTACCTTGCATTGCCATGCATCTCATGATAAGGTATGTTGCATTCATGACATCCAAGATGCATACTAAAATGAATGGGCCTTGGTAAATGGTACTTTAGAACTTTAAAATTGAACTTTATATGTTCACCTTTTTATAAAGAAAGTTGAGGTTCCTGAGGATGTAGATGATGACACCAAGATAGGAGAATACCTTACTGAGATTCTTTATTAAGTTTCTCACTCCTTCTATCTTTTTATTTTGTCACGTCTTCAAAGGACGATGGCAGCCTTCGTGATGTACATTGATGCACTGACGTGGGAGCTGCATTTTGATGCCATGCACCAGCCTATCACTTCATTGGTCGTTGTTCAGTCCGTCTGGTTGTACTCTTGGATCACCCTTTCGCTCAGCCGATTACTAGCTTCCGATTCTCGCCGACCTCGCCATTCGCCAATGACCTAGTCTTCGAGCATACATGCCCCCGAGGAGAACGTATCCGTCGTACCCTCGCTGCTGCCTCCATTGTTCGAGACTACCCGGAGTACATTCCCTGCTCACCCCCAGCTCATTCTAAGACCGACCCCTCCAAGACAGACATCTCGTCCATGGGTTCCTCCCCCACTATACCCATGGAGTTAGATAGCGAGGCTATTATGACGAAGCCACTTCAAGGAAGCAGGGTGAGTGTAACGCCCCGATTTTCTGTCTGAGAGAAAATGACCAAAATGCCCCTAAGGCCATTTTCTGCCCGGAATTCGAGGATACCCAGCCCGGCAGTCCTCAAAGGGTCAATTGAATGTTTGAAGGGGATTAGATGGTCCTTGAGTGGTTTCGGAAATGAAAATCTCGTTTTCTGCAGTTTCAGGTCAAAATGACCAAAATACCCCTATAGCGTTTTTACGCGGGTAAAGGTATCGTTTGAGCCTGAAACTTTCCCCAAAGGTTTAAAATGATTTTTTCAAGTATTTAAAAGTGTCTGTTTAAATCCCGGTGGTCCCGAGCAGTTTTTGTGCAAAATTACAATTTTACCCCCAGGATAGTGCCGTTTGAGCTTAATGACGTAATTAAGCAAACCTAAGCAATATTAGGCTCTAATCAAAGATTAATTAATTTCCATAATTAATCTAGAGTCAAAATAAGTTATTAAATTAATTAGAACCTAAAATTGTTTAGATTAAACCTAAATTCCTTTTTAAAACTCAAGATTCCTAGTCTTGGAATCTTGAATAATGTTTTCTTTCTCCAATTCCTTAAATTAAGGAATTGTGTCTAGAATTGTTTATACCCTAAAATGAATTTCTATCTCACTAATGAAGCAAGTCCACTCCTTAATTATGTCTAGACAACCTTAATTACCCATTTCCTTACCTAAGCACCTTCCTACAAATTTCTAATCTTAAGCATAAACTAAGACACACCTAAACACAACTCTAAATCACAATTAAAATGTGAAAACTCCTCCCCCATGGCTGATGCATTTTTGGCCACATCATCATCCCATTTCCACCACATGTTTTAAAATTCAAACACTCCTTGAGGCCATACCTTGAACTATACTTGAAGCCATACCTAGCCATGCTTTGAACCATGCTTTGAATGAGATATTTTCTCTCCCTTTGACCATGAAGCTCACGGCCAACACACCCTTCACTCACTCTTCCATGTTTTGTTTTTCTATAAATAGAACACTTGGGTGAACTTGAATCACCTTTAGTCATTTGCTAAGTTTTAGTTTCCTAGAGCACCCAAAGCTTTCCTTTTCTCTCAAGATCAAGAGTTCTTCCTCTTCAAACTTCTTCATCTTCTTCATCTTCTTCAACCTCATTTCACTTGGTAGGGATTTTGTTTTAAATATTTTAGCCACTAAAGTTCTTGTTTAGTTATGTACTTGATGGTTTTTCTTGAATCTTTTAGAACTTCTTCTTTTCTTCCCATTTTGATTTTGGCCTAGAGCCTTTGATGAACTTGGAAATGAGAGCTTGATGATGGGGATTGCATGATGATGTTCATCACTTGAGCAACCCCTAAAGCTTGGTCTTAGTTCTTGAGGAAAAGGTGTTTTTAGTTCTTTTCCTTTTTATCTTGAAAACTTAACTTTGATGTTGTTCTAAAATGAGTGTATGAACTCAATGATGAGGACACATGATGTTAGTGTTAATACATCATCAAGGTCATGGTCTCTAGAGTTTCAAAATGGTCCTTTTTCTTGCTCATGATTTCAGTCCCTTTTTCCTTTTTCTTTCTCTAAAATTTCAGCCATCATTGATGGTTCAACATGAAAGCTTGATGATGAGAGTTTCTAGATGATGACTATGTGTTCATCACAATGAGACCTCTAGAGCTTGAGTTTTAATAAAAATGTTAGTTATGATTTTGCTTCAAGGAATGATATTTTGTATTCTAAGGACCTTAAGGTCCACTTTATCTTGCTATGATAAGTTTGGGTTGAGGCTTAAGTCCCTCTAAAGTCTTGGATGAGCTCTAATAAGAAATAAAATGAACTTGCACTCATGTTTATATTCAAGCTTTGTATTTGCATATTTATTGTTGAGCTTTGCATTCATGTTTACCTTCCAAGCTGTCACTTAAAGTTAAAGATAAGGAATGAAGTGCATTTCATATTTATGTTTCTTGTCTAGCACGTTTACTTCTCAAGTCATCACTTAAGAACTTAAATATTTAAAATGAGAGCTTGCATATCACCAAATTAATCTCGAAGACTTTTTATTTCGGCTTTAAAGTCTATTGTTGTTAGGCCTAGAGCACTAAAATAAAGAATTGAACTTGCATATTTACTTTTAAGTCTTGTATATTTATATTTCTAGCACTTCATATTTATATTTCAAGTTCTTGCATCTCATATTTACTTTGAAGCCTTCACTTTACTTTATAATGAAGAATAAAATGGAATGCATAGTATGTTTATATTTTGTCATCACTTAAAACCTCTAGAGCTCAAAGACTTGCCCTTATTATCTCAAGTTAAAATTTGGCTATGGATACATCCCCATGGATGCATGTTTCAGCCATGTGATGATGATGAGCTTGATATGAGTTTCATCTAGTTGTAAGAGCCAACAATCCATGTTCAAGGATTTTCCTATGTTTTAAGAATTTCATAAGGTCGTTGCCAACAAGATTTGTAAATTAAACCTCTTCTAAGAATGTTTTAAATTAGTTACTGCCCTAAGGTTGTTCTTAGTCTCTTTTACAAGACAAAATGTTTTACAAAGAGTTTTAGAAGTCCTAAAATGAATCCAAGAGAAACTAGTAACTTATGCTTGTTAAAAATGAAATTTTATGCATGATATGAATATATATGAATTCGGTTCTGGAATGGTATGTTTGCTGCTGTATGATGTTGTTTTGGTATGTTAGAATAAGTTAAAATTATGTATAATAAGTTAAGAACCTTTCTATGCATGTTAGGAAAAAAACTAGTCTTACAGAGAAACCATAAAGTTGAGTTTTAGCATAGTTTTGACCCATTTATTTTTAGACACTGCCAAAACTGTTTTAGTATGATAATAATCAGATTAGGATTGTTTATTTATGAAAAACTTGGAAACATTTGATGTAAGATTGAATTTTAGCACCCATAGAGAAACTAGTAACTAGAAAACCGTAAAAATGCAATTCTAGAACTCTTAGAACATTTAATTTTCTGATTCTGTCCAGCGCCCCTATAATGTAGTAAACATGATTTATAATTAGTCCATAGGCATAGGAATACATCATAAATGGTTTAGATTTAATTTATAATACCTTAGGCGAGATAGAACCGAGAAAGGGTTTAAAACGTAAGTACTAGAACCCCATGATCATAAAAATGTAATTCTGCCCTTAGAGCATGATACTACCCAGATTTATTAATGGACATAAGTGCTAGTAAAAATCATTAGTTGTAACGCCCCAATTTTTACTGTAATTTTTACTGTCATTAGAAATTACTCAATTACCGAATTACCGTAGGTAATTATTACATAAGATTTGAGGCCGAACAATCCTCAATAAAGGAATATAACATTAGAAGAGAGGTTAGGAACGATTCATGCGAGAGTCGCAAATCCCGAATTTCTGTACGTATAAAATGACCAAAATGCCCCTGAAGTTATTTTACTCAGAAAATGAGGATCGTGGGCCCCACCTATTCTCAAGGGGATATTTTGAGGATAATAAGGGATTGTTTGTGTTATGTGTGTTAATAGAGCGTATGATCTCAATTTTGAGTTCGACGCGAAATGACCAAAACGCCCTCAAGGTGCTTTAACTCCGATGTGCGTGCCGACTGAGCCCGAACCTCACTAAAATGTTTTAAAATGTGTTTTTAAGCCATGATTAACCATTGGTTAAGCTCGGGTGGCCTCGGGCAATTTTAAGTGAAAGTACGATTTTGCCCCTGCTTTTTGGGCGCTTTGAATTTCGATTTTTGATTCAGATAATCGAACCTAAGCAATATTAGGCTCAAATTAAAGCTTATTAAATTCTAAATATTAATCTAGAGTCAAAATTATGTATTTAGATTGATTAGAACCCAAAATTGCTCAAAAACACCCAAATTGCTTACTAATTCACTTAAACCCTTAACTGTAAATTCTCTAAATTACATGAATACCTTGCCTACACCTAAATAATGCATGGAACACACAAATTTCACTTCTTTGGGCTGTAATGGACGAAATTATTGATGCCATTATGCAGCTGAATTATTGCCAAAAGTTGCACTAAAATAAAATGCCAAAATGTCACCATAAGAGACATAATTCCTTAATTTCATACAACTTTGTCTAAAATGATTTTTCCTCCCTTATTTCTCCTGCAAAATTCCGTCCACTACCTCATCATTTTGGCCAATTAGAAGCCTCAAAATCTTCTATAAATAGGCTTGCTTGAGTGGTCTTGGAATGCTTGGTTCATAACTAGTTTTTAGGAGCACCAAAAACTTTCTTTCTTCCTCCTCTTTGGCTGAATTCTTTCTTCAATTTTTCAAAGAGATTTTGTTTCATTTCACTTCAAGAAACCAAGTTCTCTTCCTCTTCTTCAACTCAGATTAGGTAGGGAGTAGTTTCTAAATTTATTTCTATGCTTTGAGGAGTTGTGTTTTTAGCTCAAAATGATGAAATTATGAACTTGCCTTAGCTTTTCATTTTGGTTTTCCTCTTCAATTTTTCTTTAACCAATTCAACCATATGGCCTAGGTGGAACTAAGATGATGGCTTGATGATGAGGACCTTGAGGGTGGGTTGTAAATCCATCACAAGTTAGGCCTCTAAAGCTTGAAAATTCCACTTGATGCAAAACCTTAAAGAATAATGCTTTATGATGCTAAAACAAAGATTTTTAGTTTAGAACTTGAAAGATGTATTTTTTCCTTTTATGTTTTATTTCTTGTTAAGATATGTATTGGGTTGAATTTATAATTCTTTTAAAGTCTTGAAGGAGCTCTAGTAAAGAAACAAAATGAATTTGCATCCATGATTAAGTTTATGCTTTGCATAACCATGTTTACCTTCTATGTCATCACTAAATTTTCAAGAATGAATAAATGAACTTCCATTTCTCATGTTTAAATTCCAAGTTTGTATTTCATGTTTATGTTTCAAGTCATCGCTTAATCTTTCAAGATAATAAAGAGGTTGCATCTCATATTTAATTTATGCTCTCACTATATTTTATAATGGCTAAAAGAATCAACGCATGGCATGTTTATTTTATGCCATCACCTAAAGATCCTAGAGCTCAAAGACTTGGCCATGTATCACAAGCAAAGAAATATGATTATTGGAGTTAAAGAATTTATTCTTTAAAAAGTCTTGAGATTGGAGCTTAAAAAGATGTAATAATAATATTCTCTTCTCCCTCTATCGTCCTGTGCGGACTACCGCCGCTCCGGTTTCTTAATATTCTCTTCTCCTCTATCGTCCTGTGCGGACTACCGCGCTCCGGTTTCTTAATATTTTCTTCTCCTCTCTGGTCCTGTGCGGATTACCGCGCTCCAGTTTGCTGTATCATGTTTATATTTCAAGTTCTTGCATCATGTTTAATTTTCAAGTCATCACCTTAAATCTTAAAGATAAAGAAATGGAATTGCATATCATGTTTATAATTCCAAGCTATCACCTTATAAAGATAAGATTAAAATAAGGTTGCATAGCATGTTTATAATTCTAAGATGTCACCTAAATCTCTAAAGCTCAAGACTTACTCCTTTTATCTTAAGTGAGAATTTTAATTGTGAAGATCCTCCCAAATTTGACAAAAGAACTAGTTTCTAAATGAGTTTTAAGGCTTTGCAAGGATTTTACGGGGAACTAGTAATTTATATGCACTTAAAATATGATTCTATGTAATTGCATGAGGTCCATGATTCGCCACCGATCCGAGTTTAGTATCAATGTGTGATAATGATTTGATATGATTGAAGTTGTGATAATTATGGTTTATTGTTAAGAGAATGATTCATAATTGGTTTAGTAACTAATTAGTTCTATAATTGATAATTCTATGTAAGGATTGGATGCTTATTAAGTACTTGATATCATTGAATGATTTCTGGCTTGCATGTTATAGTTCTTTGTTGCAAATAATGAGAATGATTGTACATGAAATGTTCTTTATTATGTAAAATTTACCTTTGTTGCTAGAAGAAAGTGTATCATTGTAAAAGTGTAATTTGGAAAGGTTCTGGCTAAGGAAAGACTTGGTATTTAAGCGTGTCCATTGTGACCCACCTCTCTTTCCTGGGAATCTCCCATATGCATGATTACAATTGATATATATTATTCTAGCTTAAGACTATAAATGAGAAAATGTTATGATGTTTATGAATTGTATTATGATATAACATGCAAAGATTTAATGGTGACTTAAACTTATAAGAAAATGATCCTTTGGAACCATCGGACTATAGGTGGTGAAAAGGTGATTTTAGCCCCTAACCCGTTCTCTCAAAAGGGTAGAGTCGGGACTTTAGCTTATCAAAAGGGATAAGTATATGCTAGTGACGACTAGTAAAGTATGAGCTCATAACCTAAATTACTCCCAAAAGGGTGGAGTATAGGGTGGCCCAAGGAAAATAATGATGATGATAAGATTTTAAGTCACCAAAGGCACTAAAGAAATGAAATATGTGCACTGTGTCCATGTGTAGCTAATATTATATGACGTTCTTTTATGCATGTTATTTTGATAATGATGATGAGGAATATGATGTAATGATAAAGGAAATGTTCATTGTAAATATGACATGTTAAGAATAAGATGCATTATAAGGCGGATAATTAAAAATTGACGAACCTCGGTTAAGTATTTGTCCGAACTTAAAATGAATCTTTGCATGCTCACTATTTTAGAATAATCCCAAGGTTCCTGGGGACTTTGATGATGACACTATAGAAGGAGGTACCCTACTGAGAATTCTTTAGCAAGATTCTCACTCCCTTTTCTTTATTTCCGTCATTGTCTCCAGATTCAAATGGCGACATTCGTCCTGTTCGTTGATACCCCTACTTGGGAATTCCACTATGATCCGGTGCATCGCTCGTATCATTTTGAAGGGAGGTGCGCAGTTCGTGTTTTTATTTACATAGGTCATCCATTTGCACATCCTGTCCCTAGTTATCGATTTTCTCCTACTTCTCCCTATGGCGATGAAATGGTTTTCGAACATGCACGTCCACTTGATGAAAGGATGTTACGTTCTTATCCCGCTTCATCTGCTGTCCATGGATTTCCAGAGTATGTTCCCGAGACGAGATATTCTCAAACTGATCCTTCAGAGGACACTCCTCCTCATGTATATTCTGAGAGCTCTGCTCCTACTCCCACACGTGTAAGAGAGGGTAGTGAGGAAACAGTTGTTCAGCCGAGGTTAGCGAGAAGGCCGTCCATGCGACCCCAGCCTGGTGCATCTCGTGTGTCCCCTCCCGAGGGAGCTCATCAGTGGATCGGATTTATTCCCCATTTCCAGGACAGTGGCCATAGAAGGTTCTTAGTAGATTTATGTGTGATCATGCACCCTAGTTTTAGGATAACCTTCCCGGCTTATGGAGTTATCTAGTTTAGGGGCATGTATTTCCTTAAGTATATTTTCTTTTATGGGTTTGCATAAGATAATGATGTATGAACATAACCCACCCTTTGAGTGAGGTTATTGTATGTAAATATATGCTATAATGTGCTTATGGATGTTATATGATGGAGCCTAAGTGATATGATGTGATATATTCTTAAACGTCTTATTATACCTCGCTTACTCGTTCACGTTGTACTCGGCTCACGTTTTCAATTATGTGTTTAAAAAAAAAAAAATGGCTCGTAATTTCACTAAGTATTTTCAAATTATGAAGAAAGAACCAAAGCAAGGAGTAAAGTCTAGTCATTAATCAGATTCAACCTAGGTGTATCTGGTTAATTACTAGGGTGTTACATTAGTTGTGAATCCTTCGGTGTATAAGAGGTTGATAGAGAACGATAGAATAATTATATTTCAAGTTTAAGGCTCGTAAGGGTCAAAGCATAAGACACCGTAGGTTCAAGAGCATAATGAGCTATGATGTTACATGAGAATGTATGTTTTATTTGAGAATGATTATGTATATGTATGAAATTATGATTGAGGATACATGTTCTATTTGTTTATGTGGTATAAAGTAAATTTGGAAGAAATTTGGTATGCTGCTGTTATGCTGCCGAATTTCTGACAAATTTGGGGACTTTGAAAGTTTTTGAAAAACCTATGAGAATTTTCTTTAAAAGAGATGAGGTGCTAAGACGTGTTCTTGGATGACACCGGTTCGGCCGAGCACCTCCAAGAACTCATGTGACATCGGTACCAAGATGTATTCTTGGGTGACACCGGTTCGGCCGAACACCCCCAAGAAAATGCCCCTTAGCCCGTACTAAAGAGTCAGAATTTATTTATGATACGCTTATCGGTAAGGGATAAGTGTAACGCTCCGATTTTCTGTCTGAGTGGAAAATGACCAAAATGCCCCTAAGGTCATTTTCGGCCCGGAATTCTAGGATGGTCGACCCGGCAGTCCTTGAAGGGCCAACTCAATGTTTGAAGGGGATTGAATGACCCTTGAGTGATTCCGGAGGCGAAAGTCTCATTTTCTGCAGTTTCGGGTCAAAATGACCAAAATACCCCTATAGCGTTTTTACGTGGGTAAAGGTGTCATTTGAGCCCGAAACTTTCCCTAGAGGTTTAAAACAATGTTTTTACATGTTTCAAAACATCTGTTTGAGTCCCGACAGTCCCGAGCAATTTTAGTGCAAAATTACGATTTTGCTCCTAGGATAGTGTTTTTGAGCTTAATGATGTATTTAAGCAAAGCTAAGCAATATTAGGCTCTAATCGAAGATTAATTAATTTCCATAATTAATCTAGAGTCAAAATAAATTATTAACATTAATTAGAACCTAAGATTGCTTAGATTAGATTTAAATCTCTTTTCTAAAACTCAAGATTTCACTCTTGGAATCTTGAATAGTGTTTTCTCTCTCCAATTCCTTAAATCAAGGAATTGTGTCTAGAATTGTTTATACACTAAAATGAGTTTGTAAGTCACTAATGATGCAAGAACACTCCTTAATTATGTCTTGACAACCTTGATTACCCATTTTCTCACCTAAACACTTTCTTAGAAATTCCTAATCTTAATCCTAATAAAAAATACACCTAAACACAACTCTAAACCACAATTAAAATGCAAGAAATCCTCCCCCCATGGCTGATGCACATTCGGCCATCTCTCTCCCATTTACAACACATGTTGATTTGTTTCTCACTCAAAGAACCATGCTTGAAGCCATACCTTGAACCATACCTCACCATACTTTGAACCATACCTCACCATGCCTCAAGACCACATTATCTCACCTCATGGAACTCATGGGGGCTGCCCATGGGCTGTAATGGCCGAAGCCTCTCCCTCCTTGCACCTTGCATTTGTTCAATTTCTCTATAAATAGCTTGCTTGGGTGAACTTGCATCATTTTGGGTTCATTTGCTAAGTGTAAGTTTTCAAAGAGCACTTCAAAGTTTCCTTTTTCTCTCAAGTTCAAGTCTTCAAGTTCTTCAAGTTCTTCATCCTCTTCTCTCATCCCAATCTACAAATCACTTGGTATGGATTTTCTTTCATGAGTTTCTTTCATTTAAAGTTCTTAATCTCTTTATGTGTTCATAGTTTTTCTTGAATCTTTTTAGAACTTCTTTTCTTCTTCTTCTTCTCCTCTATGTTTCGGCCATGAGGCTTGAGGATCAAAGGAATGAGAGCTTGATGATGAAGTTTCATGATGATGTTCATCACTTGAACAATCTCTAAAGCTTGATCTTTGTTCTTGAGCTAAAGGTGTTTTTAGTTTTTCTTCTTGAATCCTTGAAAACCTTTCACTTTGATGATGTTTTAAAAAGGTTAACATGAACTCAATGATGAGGACTCATGATGTTAGTGTTAATGCATCATCAAGATCATGGTCTCTAGAGTTTCAAATGTTTCCTTTTCTTCTTAAAAGTTTTGGTTCCTTTTCCTTTTCTTCCTTAACATTTTCGGCCATGTTGGCCATTAAGGTTCACAATGGCTTGATGATGAGAGCTTCTAGATGATGACTATGTGTTCATCACAATGAGGCCTCTAGAGCTTGAGTTTTAATAAAAATGCTATCTATGTTTACATTTCAAGAAAAGAAAATTTGTGTTTTTAAAGAACCCTTGAGGTTCACACTTGTTTTCACTTTATCTTGCCATGATAAGTTTGGGTTGAGGTTTAAGTTCCTTTAAAGTCTTGTATGAGCTCTAATAAGAAATGAAATGGACTAGAATTCATATTTAAATTCAAGCTCATGCATTCCATATTTACTTTGAGCTATGTATTCATATTTATTTTCCAAGCCATCACTTAAAGTTAAAGGATAAAGAATGAAGTGCATCTCATATTTATATTCTTGTCTAGCATATTTACTTTTCATCACTAAAGAACATAAAGATTTAAAATGAGAATTGCACCATCACCTAACTAAATCTCAAAGCCTTTCTATTTCGGCCTTAAAGTCGATTGTTGCTGGGCCTAAAGCATTAAAATAAAGAAATGAACTTGCATATTTATATTTTAAAGTTTTGTATATTTATATTTCAAGTCTTGCATATTTAATTCAAGCTTTGCATATTTATGATTCAAGTCTTGCATATTTACTTTAAGCCCTCACTTTACTTTGTAATGAAGAATAAAAATGAAGTGCATAGCATGTCTAAATTATGTCATCACTTAAAGACCTTAGAGCTCAAAGACTTGCCCATTTTATCTCAAGTTAAAGTTTAATATGGGAGCATTCTTTGAATGCATAATCTCGGCCAAGTAGTGATGATGAACTTGGAATGAGTTTCATCTAGCTACAAGGGCCAACAATATAAGTTTTAAGAATCCTTTTGAATCTCATGAATTTGTTTGAGTTTAAGACCAACAAGGTTCTATGAATTTAACTCTCTTTAAGGAGGGATCAAGTGGTCACCGACCTAAGGATGTTTTAGCCTCTTTTATAAAATAAATTGGTTTGCAAAAGAGTTGTAAAGGTTCTAATTTGGTTCCAAGAGAAACTAGCACCTTATATGTCTTAGAAACATCAAGTTATGCACCTTGTTGGGGACTTGGTGTTTCGGCCTTGTCATGATGAGTTTGTTGTTGTGTGATGATGTTTTGATGTGATATAATGTGTGGAAATTATGTACGATGAGGTAGGAACACTTCTATGCATGTTAAGAGAGAAACTAGCTTTCTAGGAAAAACCGTAAAGTCAAGATTTAGCATAGTTTTAATCCACTGTACCTTTGGACACTGCCCAAACTGTTTCAATGGGGATATAATCAGATTAGGATTGTTGAATCATGAAAAATTTGGTTACAACCGAAGTAGGATTGAATTTTAGCATCTATAGAGAAACTAGTAACTAGTAAACTGTAAAACCGCAATTCTAGAACTCTTAGAACATTTAATTTTAGAATCTGTCCAGCGACCTCATAATATGGTGAACATGGTTTATAATTAGTTCTTAGTCATAGGAATGTCTCATAATTGGTTTAGGTTTAACTTATAGCGTCTTAGGCGAAGATAGAACCTAGAAAGGGTCTAAAACGTAAGTTCTAGGACCCTGCAATTATAAGTTTATAATGCTGCCCCTAAGGAATGATGATGTTCAGATTTAATAGAGAGCATAAATAATAATAAGATTTGTTAGAAGAGAACCCTTAGGTGCATAAAAGTTTGATGGAAGATGATAGGTTAATTACATCACAAGTTTAAGGCTCGTAAGGGTCAAAGCATAAGATACCGTAGGATCAAGAGCATAATGAGCCATAGTGTTACCTGAGAATGACTTGAGCATAGCATACGCATTAGATGAGCCCGGTCCTTGATTCCAGCAAACTGGTTAGGAGCATGCTATCCTTTAAGAATGTTAAAGTAATGACATGATGACGTATATATTATGATGAGTTTGACTATATGACATTGATGTCTTATGGTGATGTTGAATGGCTATGCATGCTCTATATGTTTCGTGGCATAAAGCAAGTTTGAAGGAAGTCCGGTGTATGCCGTTACGCTGTCGAATTTCCTATCAAACTTGAGGATTTGAGAAAAGTTTGCGAAAACTCCTGGGTGACATCGGTTCTGCCAAGCACCCCCAGGAGAGGTTCTGGGTGACACCGGTTAGGCCGAGCACCCCCAGAACAGATGTGACATAACACTGAGACGCATTTCTCTCGCTACGGTGGGGAGGAAACAAATCCGTGAGGGTATTGACATTGAGCTTGCCAAAGCGGATAATTCGCTGTTTACTAGATACCAGTAGAGCGTTTCAAAGAAGGAAATGATCCTAAGATAGGTGATCCAAGAAAGTTATGTATACCCCCTCTATTAGCCCATATTAAATCTAGTGACGACTAGTTAGGATTGAGCTCATTCCTAGGCGATAGGTGAGATGTAGTTTGGTGACCAGATTATTGCTTGACCGGTGAATCGGTTGGACTTTTGGTGGATATGTTAAGAGGGCGGTCTTTAAGAAAAAGAACTTAAGAGTTTTACTTATGAGAAAGATGTCACATGAAAAGTACTATGCCTTTTTATGCCGCGTATATGATTTATGTTTCCTTGTGATGTGCCCAAGTATTACGACTTTTGTGTTAATGTGCATATGGTATTGTCATGCATTCATCAAATATCTGTTGCATTCATGTCATTAAGACACAAAGACACCCACTTCGGATAAATAGATTTGAAAAGCCTAAAACCAATCCTTATGCATGTACACCTTTTTCATAATTAAAACCGAAGTGGCTAGGGACGATGACGATGACACTTGTGTTAGAGTCAGGAATCCCTACTGAGAATCTTGAATGAGTTTCTCATCCCTTCCTCTTCTTCCGCGTCGTCTCTAGACGGGGATTACAACGAGGTTCATAACTTCTCCTGAGACTCGTGCTTAAGGATCACACTAGCAGACGGGGCAGAGGGTCGTTGCGGGAGCATAGATAGCTTAGCTTTTGGGTTGACACTTATCTAACCTCATAGGTGGATAAGGATGACTTCACATATATGGGCATGTTTTGATGTAAATGATGGTACAATGATGTTAGTAGTCTATGTATCTATGAAGATGTGATGATATTATGATTGTTATGTATAATACTATGTTTCATGATTATCAATGGTGTGGTTACTTTTTCTTGCACGTTATGGTTATGACGAACGTTAGGTTAGTGCGCGGCTCGCGTTTTGCTTTCAAGTTTCAAAAAGAAAAATTTATTCATATTTTCCGCTAAGTATTTTAATGAAAGGTTGTAAGGAATGAGACTAAAAGAGTAATAGACTAATGATTAACCTAAATATGTTCTAGACTATTGGGTTAAAAATTAGGATGTTACAATAAGTAAGAATTAGTGTCGACTAGTTAGGTATGAGCTCATAATCTAGAGATGTGACGCGTTCTAGGTGACACCAGTTTGTCCGAGCACCCCTAGAACGAATGTCTTTTTAGGGTAGCCCCATGACAAAGTAAAGTATGATGATTATGTCACAAAGTCTTCCCACATGAGGTTTCAATTGCCACTTTATGCCATTATTATGATGTTTCTTGATGATTATGATTAATATTCTTGCATTAAGTAGCGCCATGCATACATTCTTTACTATGTTGCACCCATGACATTAAGAGTCATTCTAAAATGAACGGATCTTGGCTAACTATGTTTTGAAGCTTAAAAATGAACTTGATGCATGCTCACTTATTTTATACACTAAACCCAAGGTTCCTGAGGACGTAGATGATGTCACTTAGGTATTAGGAGACCCTACTGAGATTCTTTAGCAAGATTCTCACTCACTCTATCATTTCTTTCCGTCACGCCTTCAGATGGCGATGTTCGTAGTTTTTGTGGACGCCCCGACATGGGAGGTGCATTATGATCTGAACCATGGATCATACCATTTTGAGGGTCGCTGTGCCATTCGTGTGTTCATGTTTGTTGGATGACCCTTCGCCCATCCTGTACATACTCATCGATTCTCTCCCACCTCGCCTTTCGGTGACGATTTTGTGTTCAAGCGCACAAACCCTCGAGAGGAGCCGATTCGCTGCACCCCACCGATAGCCTCTGCTATTCAGGACTTCCCGCAGTATGTGCCTCGCTCCCCCTCATCATTCTCAGAGACGGACCCTTTCGAGGACTCTGCCACTCAGGTTCCTTCCGAGGGATCCTCCCCTACCGTATCGATGGACTTTAGGGAGGGTAGCGAGGCTACCGTCACTCAGCCGATGTGTGGAGGAGGAGTGAGGATGACTCCCCGCCGTGGACCACATGCTCGGCTGATGCAGCGTATAGCTACCCCGGCAGAGATAGCTCAATGGATCGGATATGTTCCTCCTTTCCAGAGAGGCCCGCAGTAGGAGACAACAGTTGTGTTCTAGTGCCCGAGCTTTGACTAGATTAGGATAGCTTCCTTTTGTTTAGAGGTTACCTATTGTAGGTGCACTAGAGTAGGAGAGTTTCTTTTATGCCTTCTATTGTATTTCCATTTTCCTTGTATTTCCCTTTCGGCTATATTTGCTTTACGATGTATAAACTAAGTCTCGTTTTTTATAAGTGGGCATATCATATTATATTTATGCAGTTCAGTTTCATTATGATGTGCCATTACTTGCTTTATGTTACGATGCTTGTTTCCATTTTTCCTACGTGCTTCATTGCTCACCGTATCACGCGGCTCTTACTTTGCTTTCACAATTCAAAAAAAAAATCTTACCTGTATTTTCTGCTAAGTATTTTAAAGCAAAAAGGAACTATGACATAATAGACTAATGATTAACCTAAATATGTTCTAAAATATTGGGTTAAAAATTAGGATGTTACAGTGAGGATGGTGTCCCGTCATCGAGCACATGTTTAGGATAGTTGGCTCAGTGGGTTGGTTATGTACCCCATTTTGATGGACAGGAGTAGGAGCTGGCAGCTAACTTTAGTGCACATACTTATACATGTTTAGGATAGCCTTCTTTTACTTTTAGAGGTTATCTATTTTAGATGCACTATTGTAGTTAAGGGGCTCAGATGTATTTTCTTTATGTTTCTTCATGTTATGAATGGATGACTGTATTAACACTACTACTACTTGACTTGGTGTATGGTATAACTATTTATATATATCAATCTATGATGTTGCTTCTTTTCGTTTCATTTGTTACGTTATGATTTTCCTTTGCAAGTTAACAATATGGTTTACTTTATGCACTCGTGTGGCTCACGTTTTAGCTTTCATTTCCAAAAAGAAAAATTTTACCCATATTTTCACTAAGTATTTTCTAAAGACTAGAATTAAGAACTGGAACAAAAGAGTAATAACTAATAATTAACTTTAATACATCCTAAGTGTATTAAGTCAATTATTAGGGTGTTACATATGGCAACAGTCACAAACAAAATATCTTTATATAAAGAGATACTACGCTTGAAGAACGTTGAGCGAGATTTAAAAAATTTAAAGAGAGGAAACTTTGCAAAAATCTCCTCCTACTTCCTGGAATATTCTATCTTTATCATGTAATTAGTTTCTATCTTTGAAGTTTAAAGAAAAATCTTCTTTCTGTATTCTTAGTTACATTTATATTCTTCTTGTGGAAGAAGTAGAAGAAGGAAGCCATTCAAGTTCTCCTGGGATCTCTTTTTAATGTATTATTTTTAAGGAAACTTGAGTATAGGTTAGTTTGAGTGGCATTATTACAAGAATAAAAGCATTCTTTTTCTATGTTTTCTTTATTTGAAAAATGAAATAAAACGTTCATTTTCCAGCCATGAAGGCAGCAGCCATACAGCCCTAAACCCCTATAAATATGTGTTTCTTTCAAGCCAAAATGCACACACAAACATTCCTAGCCTTAGCATTTTCTTACTTGATAGTTTTTTTACTCAAAGTTTGCTCAAAGTTCTCTAATTCTCTCAATACTTCAAGCTTTCTTCTTCTTCCTCATTCACATCCAAGAGACTCCATTCCCAACCTCTAACCAAGCTCTAAACCTCAAGCATACATATTCCAACCACAAATCAACTCCTAAACACATAACCTTTCCATTATCAAACACGAGAACATAACAAAAATTCTTCCACCGTTCCATCATCACTTGGCCGAAACTATCATCATCATCTAGAGGAGATTTTTCTTCTCTTTGCTTATTAAGATATCAAGCTTTAACTTTTGAGAACAAGAAACAACTTGGTAGGGATTTTATTTCATGTTCTTTCTTTTGTTCTTTCTTTATATTTTTGCTTTTTATGACTTGATATTGACCATGGCTTGATGATGAGGAATCATGGTGGTGGTTATGAATCCATCATTTAAATGACCTCTAAAGCCCAAGATTTAAATTCTTGATGTCAAAAGATTAATAAAGGAATTGCTAAGTCTTGAGTTTTAAGCTTAATAAGACATGAAAATGAATCTGCATCCATATTTATGTTATAAGTTCTTGCATATCATATTTATATTTCAAGATTTGCATAATCATGTTTATATTTCAAGTTATCACTTTAATTCTTGAAGATAATAATATAAACTTGCATATTCATATTTATATTTCAAGTTATCCACTAAATCATAAAGACCTAAGAATGAATTTGCATCTTCATATTTATATTTCAACCCTTGCATTTTTATATTTCCAAGTTACCACCTTATAATGATAATAATAATAAGGTTACAAGATAAGTTTATGATTCTAGTCATCACTTAAATTCTAAAGTTCAAGACTTACTTCTTTTATCTTAAATGACAATTTTGATCATGGACACTTCTCATCTATTTATTTTTGGCCCTTATGTAATTCTGATTTAAAGCTTGATATATTTTATTTTTAGGTATGATCTTGTCTTTAAAGTTGTACAAAGAAATTTTGAAAGACCTAGAAATTGTAAAAGATTAAGAATATGGTTTTTCTCATGATTTTAAATGCTAAAGGTTTAGTATTCTGATCTAATCTTTTAGACCTGGAATGGTTACTGATTTAGGATGTTTAGATGAGTTTAAATCACTAATAGTTGTTGTAAAAATTGTTTTTAGTGTTTTAGGAAAAACTAGTAACTAAAAAGGATCAAAATTGTGTTTTTATAAAGCTTTTAGAATGCTAATTTTTCTGATTACAGTTCGGCCCTCTTCATTACTGTTCACCATTGTTCATTGCTGTTCACACACTTAAGAATCACTAATAATTTTTATAAAAATTGTTTTTAGCATTTTGGGAATGTCTAGTAACTAGGAAGGATCAAAGTTGTGATTTTATGGAGTTTTGAGAGATTAATTTTCTGATTCTGTTCAAGAGTTGTTCAAGGCTGTTCATGTTGTTAACATACTTAAAAACTACTAATATTTGTTGTAAAAATTGTTTTTGGTGTCATAGATGCATAAAAGAGTAATTACAAGTGTTAGTTTGGGCTGTTTTGCAAAATGCGAAAAGTTGTGTTTTGAGCTATCAACTATGTTATTTCAGCCAAATGATTTTATTTAGAGCTACTAATGATGTTGAATGTGTCCATGAGTCCAAAATACCATTTATGAAGTTTAGATGAAGTTTTATAAATTTCGATTGTTGTTAAATATTAAAAAACAAGCGATTCTGCACTTTGACCCCTAAAGTATGTTAAAATTTGGTCTATAGCCTTAAGAGGTTTTTATGATGAGTTTTAAATGGTTCTAGTGGTTATATGTATCTTGAAAGTATTGGTTAATATTAGAGATCTATAGTTTGTGAGAATGTGTTAAAAAGGGGTATTTACGTTTTGACTCGTAACCTTTGAGAAATTACGATTTGACCCCGTTGGGGCTTAAGTGTAAATATTGATAATTTGATGAGATGAATATGATTGATATCTTGTTAAGGCTATGTTCATATATTGAAATTTATATGGCTTAGATGCATGTTTATGTAATTTGGATTATGACATGTTATGGTTATGTTAGATTCATTGAGATGCATAAGTTCATGAAGTTTATGAGCATGAAATATTGAAATGATGAGTTATTCATGTTTGCATCTCTATACATCATGCCAAGATTAAATGTGACATAAAACACATTGAAAAGATCCTCTAGACTCCCTGAATTAAAGGTTATGATAGGTGATCCAAATAGAAACTGATCCTTTAGACTCCTCGAATTAAAGGTTATGAAAGGTGATCCTAATGCCCTCTATCATGTACCTTAAGAGTTGGGAATTTAACTTATCAAAAGGGATAAGATTATACTAGTGAAGACTAGTGAGGTATGAGCTCATAACCTAGAACTCTCGAGAAAAGAGAAAATATAGGGCGGCCCCCAAGGAAAAGAGAATAAGAAGTTTAAGTCACCTGTAAGAATGATGATCATGATGTTCTTTATATCATATGCATTGTTTTGTAAATTCTATGATATTTTGTATATGATATTGACATGCATTCATGACTAGTATGTTGCATTCATGACATTAAGATTCATGCTAAAAGATACGGGCCTTGGCTAATGGTATTTAGAACTTAATAAATGAACCTTATATATATGTCCACTATTTTCATAATTAAACCCAAGGTTCCTGTTGACGATGACGATGACACTTGTGTTAGATGTAACATCCTAATTTTTAACCCAATACTCTAGAACATATTTAGGCTAATTATTAGTCTGTTACGTCATAGTTTCCTTATTACTTTAAAATACTTAGCGAAAATACTGGTAAATTTTTTTGAATTATAAAAGCAAAGTGAGAGCCGCACGACACGATGAACAATAAAGCATGAAAGGAAATAAAGTAAGCATCTCATAACATCATAACATAAAGCAAGTAAAGGCACATCACAATGAAATTAAACTGCATATTTATATAATATGATATGCCCACTTATGAAGAGTGGACTTAGTTTAGTACAACACGAGCAAATACATCTGAAAAGAAAATACAAGGGAAAGTGCGACAGAAAACGTAAAAGCAACTCCCCTACCCAAGTGCAGCTAAAGGGATAACCTCTAAACAAAAGGAGGTCCATCCTCATCTAAGTGGTGTGTGCTCTACCCGGGTACTCCATCGGTCGTACGTCACCTCCTACTGACGTCCATCTCGTGAGCGAGGCACATATCCAGGAAACTGGGCGAGCTCCTCCGGCGTGTAAAGGTGGAACGGGGATCAAGAGTGACCCCTGGGACGTGGCCGCATCTCCGGTCGTCGTGCTAGCCGTGGCTGAGTCATAGTATCCCCACTGCCCTCTCTCATCAGTGGTGGAGTAGGGGCGGAGCTCTCGCTGTATGGATGGGTAGGCGGGTCCTCCGACGGGTTGGTCTCCGAGAAGTAAGTCCGGGGCACGTAGTCGAGATAATCACGCATGGCTGAGGTGGCGGTGTGCATGCAGAGCATTCTCTCGTTATGCATATGTGCGTGTAACACCCTAGTAATTAACCAAATACACCTAGGTTGAATCTGATTAATGACTAGACTTTACTCCTTGCTTTGGTTCTTTCTTCATAATTTGAAAATACTTAGTGAAATTACGAGCCATTTTAAAAAAAAAAAAACATAATTGAAAACGTGAGCCGAGTACAACGTGAACGAGTAAGCGAAGTATAATAAGACGTTTAAGAATATATCACATCATATCACTTTGGCTCCATCATATAACATCCATAAGCACATTATAACATATATTTACATACAATAACCTCACTCAAAGGGTGGGTTATGATCATACATCATTGTCTTATGCAAACCCATAAAAGAAAAATACATAAGGAAATACATGCCCCTAAACTAGATAACTCCATAAGCCGGGAAGGTTATCCTAAAACTAGGGTGCATGAACACACATAAATCTACTAAGAACCTTCTATGGCCACTGTCCTGGAAATGGGGGAATAAATCTGATCCACTGATGAGCTCCCTCGAGAGGGGACACACGAGATGCACCAGGCTGGGGTCGCATGGACGGCCTTCTTGCTAACCTCGGCTGAACAACTGTTTCCTCACTACCCTCTCTTACACGTGTAGGAGTAGGAGCAGAGCTCTCAGAATATACATGAGTAGGAGTGTCCTCTGAAGGATCAGTTTCAGAATATCTCGTCTCGGGAACATACTTTGGAAATCCATGGACAGCAGATGAAGCGGGATAAGAACGTAACATCCTTTCATCAAGTGGACGTGCATGTTCGAAAACCATTTCATCGCCATAGGGAGAAGTAGGAGAAAATCGATAACTAGGGACAGGATGTGCAAATGGACGACCTATGTAAATAAAAACACGAACTGTGCACCTCCTTTCAAAATGATACGAGCGATGCACCGGATCATAGTGGAATTCCCAAGTAGGGGTATCAATAAACAGGACAAATGTCGCCATTTGAATCTGGAGACAATGACGGAAATAGAGAAAAGGGAGTGAGAATCTTGCTAAAGAATTCTCAGTAGGGTACCTCCTTCTACAGTGTCATCATCAAAGTCCCCAAGAACCTCGGGATTATTCTAAAATAGTGAGCATGCAAAGATTCATTTTAAGTTCGGACAAATACTTAACCGAGGTTCATCAATTTTTAATCATGCGTCTTATAATGCATCATAATCTTAACATGTCATATTTACAATGAACTTTTCCTTTATCATTACATCATATTCCTCATCATCATTATCATGCATAAAAGAACGTCATATAATATTAGCTACACATGGACACAGTGCACATATTTCATTTCTTTAGTGCCTTAGGTGACTTAAAATCTTATCATCATCATTATTTTCCTTGGGCCACCCTATACTCCACCCTTTTGGGAGTAATTTAGGTTATGAGCTCATACTTTACTAGTCGTCACTAGCATATACTTATCCCTTTTGATAAGCTAAAGTCCCGACTCTACCCTTTTGAGAGAACGGGTTAGGGGGCTAAAATCACCTTTTCACCACCTATAGTCTGATGGTTCCAAAGGATCATTTTCTTATAAGTTTAAGTCACCATTAAATCTTTGCATGTTATATCACAATACAATTCATAAAAATCATAGCATTTTCTCATTTATAGTCTTAAGCTAGAATAATATATATCAACTATAATCATGCATTTGGGAGATTCCCAAGAAAGAGAGGTGGGTCACAATGGACACGCTTAAATACCAAGTCTTTCCTTAGCCGGAACCTTTCCAAATTACACTTTTACAATGATACACTTTCTTCTAGCAACAAAGGTAAATTTTACATAATAAAGAATATTTCATGCATAAGCATTCTCATTATTTACAACAGCAACTATAACATGCAAGCCAGGAAATCATTCAATGATATCAAGTGCTTAATAAGCATCCAATACTTACATAGAATTATCAATTATAGAACTAATTAGTTATGCACCTAAAGGATTTATTACCATCCTTACGATTATTTATAGGCCTTAAGAACACTATTAAATCAAATGGGGTAGCATAGGTAGTAAGTTGTTCCTAAGGTTTTACGGTATGCTAGAAGTTATGTTTTAAATCCTTTCTTGTTACCAGCTTTCCCTATGATGCTGAAATTAGTTACTAAACCAATTATGAATCATTCTCCCTTATTTAAACATAATAAAACCTGGTTCTTATCATTGCTAAAGATTCTGGATAGAATGCATAAATTTCATTCCCTAGAGTTCTAGAAATCTTATTTTTACGGTTTTCTAGTTGCTAAGTTTATTTTTAGTGTTCGGGATCAATCCTAGTCTAATTGATACCAAATTTTTGGTGGCTAACTAATCCTAGACAGAATTATAACATACTAAAACAGATTTGGCATTGGCTAAACTTAAAGGGGTCAAAAACTAGGTAAATTCTAGCTCTTCGGTTGTTCTAGGGAGCTAGTTTTATCTCTAACATGCAGTGAATCATTCTCTTAACAATAAACCATAATTGTCACAACTTCAAACATATCAAATCATTATCATACATTGATACTAAACTCAGATCAGTGGCTGAATCATGAACCTCATGCAATTACATAGAATCATATTTTAAGTGCATATAAAATACTAGTTCCCCGTAAAATCCTTGCAAAGTCTTAAAACTCATTTAGAAACTAGTTCTTTTGTCAAACTTGGGAGGATCTTCACAATTAAAATTCTCACTTAAGATAAAAGGAGTAAGTCTTGAGCTTTAGAGATTTAGGTGACATCTTAGAATTATAAACATGCTATGCAACCTTATTTTAATCTTATCTTTATAAGGTGATAGCTTGGAATTATAAACATGATATGTAATTCCATTTCTTTATCTTTAAGATTTAAGGTGATGACTTGAAAATTAAACATGATGCAAGAACTTGAAATATAAACATGATGCAAGAAAGCTGAGCGGCGGTAATCCGCAGGACCGATAGAGGAGAAGAGAATATTAAGAAACCAAGTATGTAGTCCGCACAGGACCGGTGAAGGGAGAAGAGAATTATTATTACATCTTTTTAAGCTTCAATCTCAAGACTTTTTAAAGAATAAATTCTTTAACTCCAATAATCATATTTCTTTGCTTGTGATACATGGCCAAGTCTTTGACCTCTAGGATCTTTAGGTGATGGCATAAAATAAACATGCCATGCGTTGATTCTTTTAGCCATTATAAAATAAAGTGAGAGCATAAATTAAATATGAGATGCAACCTCTTTATTATCTTGAAAGATTAAGTGATGACTTGAAACATAAACATGAAATACAAGCTTGGAAAATACATCTTTCAAGTTCTAAACTAAAAATCTTTGTTTTAGCATCATAAAGCATTATTCTTTAAAGTTTTGCATCAAGTGAAATTTTCAAGCTTTAGAGGCCTAACTTGTGATGGATTTACAACCCACCCTCAAGGTCCTCATCATCAAGCCATCATCTTAGTTCCACCTAGGCCATATGGCCGAATTGGTTAAAGAAAAATGAAGAGGAAAACCGAAATGAAAAGCTAAGGTAAGTTCATAATTTCATCATTTTGAGCTAAAAACACAACTCCTCAAAGCATAGAAATAAATTTAGAAACTACTCCCTACCTAATCTGAGTTGAAGAAGAGGAACTGAACTTGATTTCTTGAAGTGAAATGAAACAAAATCTCTTTGAAAAATTGAAGAAAGAATTCAGCCAAAGAGGAGGAAGAAAGAAAGTTTTTGGTGCTCCTAAAAACTAGTTATGAACAAAGCATTCCAAGACCACTCAAGCAAGCCTATTTATAGAAGATTTTGAGGCTTCTAACTGGCCAAAATGAGGAGGTAGTTGGCGGAATTTTGCAGGAGAAATAAGGGAGGAAAAATCATTTTAGACAACGTTGTATGAAATTAAGGAATTATGTCTCTTATGGTGACATTTTGGCATTTTGTTTTAGTGTAACTTTTGGCAATAATTCAGCTGCATAATGGCATCAATAATTTCGTCCATTACAGCCCAAAGAAGTGAAATTTGTGTGTTCCATGCATTATTTAGTTGTAGGCAAGGTATTCATGTAATTTAGAGAATTTACGGTTAAGGGCTTAAGTGAATTAGTAAGCAATTTGGGTGTTTTTGAGCAATTTTGGGTTCTAATCAATCTAAATACATAATTTTGACTCTAGATTAATATTTAGAATTTAATAAGCTTTAATTTGAGCCTAATACTGCTTAGGTTTCGGTATACGAATCAAAAATCCCGAATTATAAATCGCCCAAAAACAAGGGCAAAATTGTACTTTCACTTAAAAACTGCCCGAGGCCACCCGAGCTTAACCAATGATTAATCGTGGCTTAAAAAAAAATTTTAAAACATTTTAGTGAGGTTCGGGCTCAGTCGGCACGCACATCAGAGTTAAAACAGCCGCAGGGGCGTTTTGGTCATTTTGCGCATCGGAACTCAAAATTGAGATCCTTCAGCTATATTAACACACATAACACAAACAATCCCTTATTATCATCAAAACATCCCCTTGAGAATAGGTGGGGCCCACGATCCTCATTTTCTGAGTAAAATAACTTCAGGGGCATTTTGGTCATTTTATACGTATAGAAATTCGGGATTTGCGACTCTCGCATGAATCGCTCCTAACCTCTCTTCTAATGTTATATTCCTTTATTGAGGATTGTTCGGCCTCAAATCTTATGTAATAATTACCTATAGTAATTCGGTAATTTCTAATGACAGTAAAAATTACAGTAAAAATTGGGGTGTTACAGCGCGCGCTCAAAAACCCGCTCGTCGTCACCGTAGGGTGCTATCAGGGAGAAGCAATGGGTATGTACGGGGTGAGCGAAGAGACGTCCAAAGAACATGAAGACTCACACCATGCACTGTCCCTCAAAATGGTATGATCTGTGCTCCAGATCATAGTGCACCTCCCATGTCGGGGTGTCCACAAAAACTACGAACGTCGCCATCTGAAGACATGACAGAAAGAAAGGATAGAGGGAGTGAGAATCTTGCTAAAGAATCTCAGTAGGGCCTCCTACTACCTAGGTATCATCATCTACGTCCTCAGGAACCTTGGGTTTAGTATATAAAATAAGTGAGCATGCATTAAGTCCATTTTTAAGCTTTAAAACATAGTTAGCCAAGGTCCATTCATTTTAGTATGATTCTTAATGACATGGATGCAACATATTAAAGAATGTATGCATGGCTCTACTTAATACAATAATAATAATCGTAACTTTAAGAACATCATAATAGTGGCATAAAGTGGCAATTAAATTCTCATATGGGAAACTTTGTGACATAAACATCATACTTTACTTCCTCATAGGCCACCCTAAAAGACAATCATTCTGGGGGTGCTTAGCGGAACCGGTGTCACCCAGAACGTGTCACATCTCTAGGTTATGAGCTCATACCTTAACTAGTTATCACTAGTTCTTACTTATCAATCGCGATATGCGTATCATAATCATAAACATAATCCCGACTTATCCAGTACGGGCTAGGGGGCATTTCTTGGGGGTGCTCGGCCGAACCGGTGTCACCCAAGAATTCATCTTGGTACCGATGTCACATGAGTTCTCTGGAGGTGTTCGGCCGAACCGGTGTCATCCGAGAACACATCTTAGTACCTCATAAATAAAATCTCATAGGTTTCTCAAAAACTTTCTAAGTTCCTAGATTTGTCAGAAATTCGATAGCATAACAGCAGCATGCCGAATTTCTTCCAAATTTTACTTTATGCCACATAAGTCAATCAAACATGCATCCTCCATCATAATTCCATGCTTTCACATAATCATTCTCATACGTTCACAAGAAATCATTGAAAATTCATTATGCTCTTGGTCCTACGGTATCTTATGCTTTGACCCTTACGGGCCTTAAACTTATGATGTAATTAATCTATCATTTTCTACCAACCTCTTATGCACCTAAGGATTCTCTTCTAACAAATCTTACTATCATTTATGCTCTTTAATAAATCTGTCAACACCATTCTTTAAAGGCAGAATTATAAACTTACAATTACAGGGTTCTAGAACTTACGTTTTAGACCCTTTCCTGGTTCCGTCTTTGCCTAAGGCGCTATAAATTAAATCTAAACCAATTATGAGGCATTCCTATGTCTAAGAACTGCTTGTAAACCAAGTTTACCATATTATGTGGTTGCTGGACAGATTCTAAAAATTAAATGTTCTAAGAGTTCTAGAATTGCATTTTACGGTTTTCTAGTTACTAGTTTCTCTATAGGTGCTAAAAATTCAATCCTACTTCAAAAGTAACCAAATTTTTCATGATTAAACAATCCTAATCTGATTATATTTCCATTGAAATAGGTTGGGCAGCATCCAAAAATAAATGGGTTAAAACTATGCTAAATCTTGACTTTACCATTTTTCTAGAAAGCTAGTTTCTCTCCTATCATGCATAGAAGTGTTCCCACCTCCTCATACATAATTTTCACACATTCTAACACATCAAAACATCATCACACAGCAGCAAACTCATCATGGTAGAACCGAAACATCAAGTCCCAAAAAGATGCATAACTTGATATTTCTAAAGCATATAAGTTACTAGTTTCTCTTAGAATCATTTTTAGGGCTTCTAAAACGCTTTTGCAAACCATTTTATTTTGTCAAAGAGGCTAAAACACCCTTAGGTCAGTAACCAACTTGATTCCTCCTTAAAAGAGGATTAAATTCATAATCTTGTTAGTCTTAACTTCATAAAGTTCATGGGGCTTGAAGAAAATCTTAAAACTTAGATTGTTGGCCCTTGTAGCTAGATGAATCTCTTTCCAAGTTCATCATCACTACTTGACCGAAATTATGCATCCAAGGAATGCTCCCACATTAAACTTTAACTTGAGATAAAATGGGCAAGTCTTTGAGCTCTGAGGTCTTTAAGTGTTGACATAATTTAAACATGCTATGCACTTCATTTTTATTCTTCATTACAAAGTAAAGTGAGAGCTTAAAGTAAATATGCAAGACTTGAAATATAAATATGCAAGGCTTGAAATATAACTATGCAAGGCTTGAAATATAACTATGCAAGACTTGAAATAAATATGCAAGACTTAAAATAAATATGTCATGCAAGTTCATTTCTTTATTTTAGTGCTCTAGGCCCAGCAACAATCGACTTTAAGGTCGAAATAGAAAGGCTTTGAGATTTAGTTAGGTGATAGTGCAAGCTCTCATTTTAAATCTTTATGTTCTTTAGTGATGAAAAGTAAATATGCTAGACAAGAATGTAAATATGATGTGCACTCCATTCTTTATCCTTTAACTTTAAGTGTTGGCTTGGAAAATAAATATGAATGCAAAGCTCAAAGTAAATATGTAATGCATAAGCTTGAATTTAAATATGAATGCTAGTCCATTTTATTTCTTATTAGAGCTCAAACAAGACTTTAAAGGAACTTAAACCTCAACCCAAACTTATCATGACAAGATAAAGTAAAGACAAGAGTGAACCTCAAGGGTTCTTTAGAACACAAAGTTTCTTTTCTTGAAATGAGGTCATAAATAACATTTTTATTAAAACTCAAGCTCTAGAGGCCTCATTGTGATGAACACATAGTCATCATCTAGAAGCTCTTATCATCAAGCCATTATGAATTTCATTGGCCAACATGGCCGAAAATTTGGAGAAAGAAAAGGAAAAGGAACCAAAACTTTTTAAGAAGAAAAGGAAACATTTGAAACTCTAGAGACCATGATTTTGATGATGCATTAACACTAACATCATGAGTCCTTATCATTGAGTTCATGTAACCATTTTAAAACATCATCAAAGTTAAAGATTTCAAAGTTCAAGAAGAAAGAACTAAAAACATCTTTAACTTAAGAACAAAGATCAAGCTTTAGAGATTATTCAAGTGATGGACATCATCATCATGAAACCTCATCATCAAGCTCTCATTCCCTTGTCCTCAAAGGCCCATGGCCGAAAATGAAGAAGAAAAAGGAAAGGGAAAGAAGTTCTAAAAAGACTCAAGAGAAACCATAAACACATAACTAGGATAAGAACTTAAATAAAGGAAATACTTGAAAGAAAATCCCTACCAAGTGATTTGAAGATTAGGATGAGAGAAGAGGATGAAGAACTTGAAGAACTTGAACACTTGAACTTGAGAGAAAAGAAAACTTTGAAATGCTCTTTGAAAACTTACACTTAGCAAATGAACCCAAAATAATGCAAGTTCACCCAAGCATGTTATTTATAGAGAAATGAAACAAATGCAAGGTGCAAGAGGGAGAGGAAGGTTTCGGCCAACAAGAGCAGCCCCATGAGGTGAGATGTTGTGATCTTGAGGCATGGTGAGGTATGGCTCAAGGTATGGCTCAAGTATGGTTCTTTGAGTGAGAAACAAATCAACATGTGATGAAAATGGGAGAGAGGTGGCCGAAACTTGCATCAGCCATGGGAAGGATTTCTTGCATTTAAATTGTGGTTTAGAGTTGTGTTTAAGTGTATCTTTGATTAGGATTAAGATTAGGAATTTGTAAGAAAGTGTTTAGGTGAGAAAATGGGTAATCAAGATTGTCAAGACATGTTTAAGGAGTGGTCTTGCATCATTAGTTAGTTATAAACTCATTTTAGTGCATAAATAATTCTAGATACAATTCCTTGATTTAAGGAATTGGAGAGAGAAAACACTATTCAAGATTCCAAGAGTGGAATCTTGAGTTTTAAAAAGAGATTTAAATCTAATCTAAGCAATTTTAGGTTCTAATTAATTTTAGTAGTTTATTTTGACTCTAGATTAATTATGGAAATTAATTAATCTTCGATTAGAACCTAATATTGCTTAAGTTTGCTTAATTACATCATTAAGCTCAAAAACACTATTCTAGGGGCAAAATCGTAATTTTGCACTAAAACTGCTCAGGACCACCGAGACTTAAATAGACGCTTTTAAACATGTAAAAACATTGTTTTAAACTTTCGGGAAAAGTTTCAGGCTCAAACGGCATCTTTACCCGCGTAAAAACGCTATATGGGTATTTTGGTCTTTTTGACCCAAAACTGCAGAAAATGAGACTTCCGCCTCCGAAACCACACAAGGGCCATTCAATCCCCTTCAAACATTGAGTTGGCCCTTCGAGGACTGCCGGGCCGGCCATCCTCGAATTCTAGGCCGAAAATGACCCCAGGGGCATTTTGGTCATTTTCCTCTCAGATAGAAAATTGGGGCGTTACATTAGAGTTGGGAAGCCCTATTGAGATTCTTGTAAAAGTTTCTCATTCCTCTTCTTTTCTGTGTCATCTCTAGACAAGGATGATAGAGTAGTTTGTGATTTTCTTTAAGAGGTGGACAAAGGAGCTATATTATAGACAAGAGATTTAACGGAGATAGTTTCCCTTTAGATATTTGCCTTTAGAGTGATCATATCTCATTTATCAGTTTGTATTCTATTGATAGATATATATATATATATTGATGTCCTTATGTTTCGAAGACATTACTATTATGATACAGTTATTGATATGTTATTATTATTTGAGTTATGTTATGTCATGGTTGTATTATGTATTTACCTGTTATTTGTTTCTAGCATTTCTCTTACGCAAGCAAGATGAATGGCGTTAGATACTTAGTATGCACGGCTCATGTTTTGGTATTTAAGTTAAAAAAAAATGTACCCATATTTTCACTATTTTCAAGAAGTTTTGTGTTAAAAACAGGAACAAAAGAGTAATAACTAATAATTAACTTAAATGCGTCCTAGGCGTGTTGAGTTAAATATTAGGTGTTGCATTTTCTGTAAAATCTTCCTTTTATGTTAACCTCTTGAAAAGGAGAATAGATATGTCTACTAAAGATCTTGTATCAAGATGTATTCACAATATCTCTACTGAGGATCTTTTGGTTGTTTCTTTCTTTGAAAAGTTTTGTTTTTTAAGCTTTCATACATGCATATGCATCTCTGCATAAAACTTGTAACACCCTAGTATTCGACCCAATACTACTAGTACGTACTTAGGCCAAATATTAGTCGTTACTTGCTGGCATGGTTCATCTTCTTGAGAAAATAGATTTAACGAAAATACGAGCCAACTTTTTTTTTGAAATCGTTACTTAAAATAGAAGCCGCGCGTAACTTTACGAGTCGGTGTCATAGTATACGGAATGAAAACATAGGAATGGCTCCAAACCATAGCATCGAACATAACATCAATCATAACTGAAATACCTCATAGATAAAATATGCCTACCCTACAGGGCAGGACTCTTCAAGTACATAGTAACATGAATACGGCGTAAAAACAATACATGGAAAAGAAGCGGAAAGAAGCATCCCTACCCATGTGCAACCTAAGATGGATAACCTCAACACAAAAGAGGTTTCATCCATACTATGTGACGTGCGTGCACTAAGGACTACCCTCCAATCTCCATAGCAGACTCACGGGTACGGAGGAACGTAGCCAATCCACGCAGGCGGGCTCGGCAGTGCGAGCATGCCCTGATCAACGTGTCGCCCACGTCGGGGTCGTGGTCCGCAGAAGCCCTCCGACGCCGGTGACTGTCTCCTCGCTGCCTATCCGTCGCAGGGCGGGTAGAGGCGAGCCCTCATGGTCCATGGGGAATCCTCTGAAGGGTCCTCCTCGAGTCTTTGCGATGATGGCACGTACTGCGGTGCGTCCGCTGAACCGGCAGAGTGGGTCCGCAGGTTCCTCTCATGTCGTGGCCGTGCATGCTCAAAGATCGCGGGGTCACCATAGGGGATCTTTGGGAGAAGCGATAACTGTACAAGGGTTGTGCGAATGGCCGTCCTAAAAACATGAAGATGCGCACAGTACACCGGCCCTCAAAATGAAATGACCCATGCTCCGGGTCATGGTGGATCTCCCACCGTGGCGTGTCAATGAATAGGACGAAGGTCGCCATCTCGCTCTGAAGACGTAATGGAAAGGAAAAGATAGAGAGTGAGATTCTTACTAAAGAAACTTCAGTAGGGTTTTCCTTCTATCCTAGGTGTCATCATATACGTCTCCAGGAATCTCGGGTTATTTATAAAATAATGGACATACATAGGTTCAATTATGAGTTTTCCAAAATCTCATTTTCCGAGAATCCGTTCTTTTTAACATGGCACTTGTGTTACATAGGCTATATACTAAAATCGTAGACATAAATCATGTAGCTTGGTACGTAGATCATGCATCATATAACTGGTACATGGAACATAAATCATATAACTGGTACATGAAACATAAATCATAAAAGTGGTACATGAAACATAAATCATATAACTAGGTTACTTAGGTGACATAAGAACCTTTACTTAACTGGGCCGCCCTAATATTTCTCCCTTTTGAGAAATCTCTAGGTTATGAGCTCATACCACGCTAGTCGTCACTAGCATCTAGACTTTATCCATTTGGATAAGTCAACTTCCCGACTTTAAGTACGGGTTTAGGGGGCTAGAATCACATTGTCCCCACCCTTAATTCGGTGGTTTCAAAGGATTGCATTCTGATGTTCTAAGTCATCCTAAGTTTAACATGTTTCTTTAAGATGCCACATAATTAATGCACAACACATAATTACTACCTCGGCATCTTTAAGTCCTTTTTAAAGAATAATAATAACATGTTAATACACGTTATCACATAGGGATAATAGTTAACATGGCACCATACACATCATGAGCTAACACATCAATTCATCATCAAACTTAGAGGCGCATAATCATCCCTTAAGGTAAAAATCCCTAAATCGGGTAACCTCAAACTTTCCCATTACTTTCTAGTATATTTATGGGATTGATTAACCTCATTACCATAATCCATTAGGTTCTAAATCCTAATTAATTATGGTTGGACAGCTTTATGTAGTTGTTCATATTTGATGAATTACGTGTTCTAGAAAATGCGTTTTAAGCCCTTTCTCGCATCCGACTTTTTCTATGGTGCAATAATTAATACCTAGGCCAATTATGAGTCACTCCCACACATCTAGACATAATCTAATGTGATTCTAACTTTTTTTTCAAGGCTGGACAGAAACTCATTTTGCCATTCTTTATAGTTCTAGAATTCACATATTAAGTAAACAAAGTCACTAATAATGCTTTAAAGAGTCTAGAACAATTATCATATACTTGGCAAGGTATTACAACATATTTAGACCACCCAAAACAGAATTTAAGGTGCTGGAATTACTAAGGCAGAACCGAAAACCTTTAAGGCATAAAATCATGAGAAAAACCTTTCTTTCAACCATATAACTTGCTAGTTTCTCTTGGAACCTTTTTGGGACTTCAAGACTATGTAAGATCAAAGTTCATTTTGCCAAAACTCATCATGGAACACCAAGGGCAGCAGCCGTTTCGGCTTGCTCTTGGCAAGGATTTAAAACTTAAAAACATGTTTAAAACCTTGGTTAAGTGCATCAAAGCTTAGAAAAATTCTAAGACATGCATTATAGGCCCTTGTAGTTAAATGAAACTCATCCTAGAGCCATTTACACCACATGGCCGAATGATGTTCAAGGAGATACCTCCTTGATTTAATTCTTTTCTTAAGATGAAATGGGCAAGTCTTTGAGCTCTAAAGTTTCAAGTGGTGACATAAAATAAACGTGCTATGCATTTCATTTTATAGTCCTTTAGAAAATAAAGTGATAGCACAAAGTAAAGATGAAATGCATCTTCATTCTTATTCTTAGAGTTTAGTGATGACTTGAAATATAAAATGAGATGCAAAGCTTGAAACATAAACGTGCATTATGCAAGTTCATTCATTATCTTGGGTCTTAGTGATGGCATAGGAAATAAACGTGCTAATGCAAAGCATAACGTAACCGTGGATGCAACTTCTTTTATATCTTGTTTAGAGCCCTTGCAAGACTTTAAAGGAAACAAGGTTTCAACCCATAACTCACCCTCACAAGAAAAGAAAACTAAACTCATGACCAACATGGAGGAAAGTAACCGAAATATGCATGGCCTAGGGACCAAGTCTATGCTCTAGAGCTTTGTTCATGTGACATACATCAACATGAAGCCCTCATCATCAAGCTACCATTTTTCTAAGTCCCAAAGCCTTTCATGGCCGAATACTCAAGGGAAAGAAATGGGGTTTTCAAAGATCCAAGAGAAACATAACTATGTCTTGAGCAAAACTTGAAAATAATAAACTTATTTTTAGAAAACTCAAGCTTTAGAGGTTGTTCATGTGACAAACATCATCACACAACTCTCATCATCAAGCTCCTCATATTTCAAGTCCAAGAGGCCTTCATGGCGAAAACTAACAAAAAGAAAAGGAAAGTTTCAAGGCATCAAAGAAACATAACTCATTCTTTGACCAAGACTTGAAAAGAGAAACCTTTCTTGGAAAAACTCAAACTTTAGAGTTTGATCATGTGACAAAGGCCAACATGAAGTGCTCATTACAAAGCTACCATTTTTCCAAGCTCTTTAAGCCTTCATGGGCGAAAACATCAAGGAACAAAAGCACAAAAAGAGTTTTCATGAAAAACATAGCCTTGTCTTAACCAAGACATGAAAAGATGAAACTTTTCTCAAACAAAACTCAAGCTTTAGAGGTCTCATGTTAGGATGAACACATGGTCATCCCAAAAGAACACTCATCATCAAGCTTTCCTCATTTTGGTCTTGAGGCCGAAAATGAAGAGGAAGAGAAAAGAAGAAACCGAAAATGTTTGAGAGAAAAACTTGCTAACAACACAACTTTCAAACAAGGTAAACATTGATCATGAAAGTAAAAGAAAGCATTCTTGAAGAGCTCCCTACCTTAGAGTTTGAGATTGAGAGGAAGTGAAGAAGATGAAGAGGTTGGAGAGGATGAGCTCTTGAACTTGAGAGAAAGAAACTCAAAGTGCTCTAACTCAAAGCTTTAGTGAAATGAACAAAGGTGCTTCAAGTTCCCTAAGCTACCTATTTATAGAGAAGTGAAATGAATTGAATATTGGAGGCCTTTTGGGGGGAAGGATTTCGGCCACTTTTCAGCCACAAGAAGAAAGAAATATCTTTGTTCAAAGCATGGTATTGGTCATTCAAAGTATGGTGAAAAGTCTAGCTATGCATGTCCTAAAGCATGGCTAGAATGTACCTTATTTTCCAACCTTTAAAAATGCATAAAAACTTAAAATTTTGGGCTGCAAAATCTGAAGAGAAACCATGCTTCTCATGCCCAAAAAGAAGAGAAAATTTTCTAGACTTAAATTCCAAAGCATAGGTAATGTGTTGTAAGACATGTTGTCTTGAAAAAGTTTGATAGAAAGCTTGAATGACCACAAAAACAAATCATTCTTTTTGAGTTTGAAAGACATAATTATTTTCATTTTAGAAATGAATTGAAAGCCTTGATTGACCATATAAAATATTCTTTGAGTCTTGAGTGACAATTTTTCTTGAAAGTTGATCATTGATTGAAAGTGTTCAAGACACATGTCACAAGATAGCTTGAACATGTAACATCCTAATTTTTTAACCCAATACTCTAGAACATATTTAGGTTAATCATTAGTTTGTTACTTCATAGTTCTCATTTAACTTTGAATTACTTAGCGGAAAATACGGGTAATTTTTTTTTTTGAAATGAAAGTGAGAGCCGCGTGATGCGATATAACTTGCGACGGACAAAACATACATCTCATAACGTCATAGCATAAAGCATATAAGGGCACATCATGAGAGACACTGAATAACATCTCATATATAATTATAATTTGCCCACTTATAAGCGTGGGACTTGGTTTAGTACATGGAAATACATGAAAGAAAATACAACATAAACATAAACATAATCTACTCCCCTACCCGAGTGCATCTAATAGGATAACCTCTAAACAAAAGAAGGTTTATCCCCATCTAAGTGGTGTGTGCTCTAACCGGGTACTCCATCGGACGATCGTCACCTCCTACTGGCGTCCATCTCGCGAACGAGGCAGATATCCGGGAAACTGGGCGAGCTCCTCGGACGTGAAGAGGCGGAATGGGGATCGAGGGTGACCCCCACGGTATGGTCGCATCTCCGGTCGTTGCGCAAGCCGTGGCTGAGTCACGGTATCCTCACTGCCCTCCCTTATCTGTGGTGGAGAGGGGGCAGAGTTCTCGCTATACGGATGGGTAGGCGGGTCCTCGGATGGGTCGGTCTCCCAGAAGTAGGTCCGGCACGTGGTCGGGATAATCTCGCATGGCTAAAGGCGGTGTGCCTCACGGAGTACTCTCTCGTCATGCGTCTGCCGCTGCGCTCAAAAACCCGCTCGTCGTCGCCATAGGGTGCAATCGGGGAGAAGTGATGGGTGTGCACGGGATGAGCGAAGGGGCGTCCTACGAACATGAAAATCCGCACCGTGCACTGCCCCTCAAAATGGTATGACCCGTGAGTCGGGTCATAGTGCACCTCCCATGTCGGGGTGTCCACGAACACTACGAACGTCGCCATCTGAAGACGTGACGGAAAGAAAGAGGTAGAGGGAGTGAGAATCTTGCTAAAGAATCTCAGTAAGGCCTCCTACTACCTAGGTGTCATCATCTACGTCCTCAGGAACCTTGGGTTTATTTATACAAAATGACTGAGCATGTATTCGGTTCATTTTAAACTTTAAAATATATTTTAGCCAAGGTCCATTCATTTTAAGATGATCTTAATGTCATGAATGCAACGTAATAGAAAATGTATGCATGGCACTACCTAATGCACATACATAAAACATAACATCAAGCATCATCATCATTGGTGGCATAAAGTGGCAATAGTAACATTCATATGGGACAAAACTTAGTGACATAATCATAATCATGAACTTCTCTTCCTCATGGGCCACCCTAAAAGACAATCGAATCTGGGGTGCTCGGCGAACCGGTGTCACCCGAGCGTGTCATACATCTAGGTTATGAGCTCATACCTTAACTAGTCGTCACTAGTTCTTACTTACCACTTAACGATAAGCGTATCATAAATCCCGACTATCTGAGTACGGGTTAGGGGGCAAAACTCTTAGGGGTGCTCGGCCGAACCGGTGTCACCTAAGAGTGTAAAATGGTACCGATGTCACATGAGTTCTATGGAGGTTCTCGGCCGAACCGGTGTCATCCTAGAACCCATCTTAGTACCTTAATTTTCAAAATCTCTTTAAGTCCCCAAATTTGTCGGAAATTTGGCGGCCAAAACGGTCATTACACCGAATTTCCTTCCAAATTTGCTTTATGCCACATAAACATATAATCTCATAAATTCCTCATATGAATAACATCATCATCATTAGAATACTTCATGCATCATCATAAATAATCCAAACGCTTACCCTTACGGTAGCTTATGCTTTGACCCTTACGGGCCTTAATCTTGAGATATAGTTCTCTACATCCGTCGTTCATATTTTAAGCACCTAAGGCTCATAATTAACATCATTCATAATCCTCTCATTTTACTTTTAAAATCTGAATAGTATAGGACAAGTTCTCTAACTTGTATTTACAGGATTCTAGAACTTACGTTTTAGACCCTTTCTCGGTTCCGTTTTCGCCGAAGGCGCTATGTATTAAATCTAACTCAATTATGAGGCATTCCTATGCTTAAGGACTAATTATTAACCATGTTTACCATGTTGTAAGGGTGCTGGACCGAATCCAGAAAATTAAATGTTCTAAGAGTTCTACATTTGTGTTTTTACGGTTTTCTAGTTACTAGTTTCCCCATAGGTGCTAGAATTCAATTCTAACTCAAATGATACCAAGTTTTTCATGTCTAAACAATCTAAATCTGATTATGTCCCCATTAAAACAGTTTGGATTAGTTCCATAAACAAATGGGTCAAAACTATGTTAAATTCTAGCTTTACGGTATTTCTAGTTAGCTAGTTTCTCACCTATCATGCATAGGATCGCTTCTACATCATCATACGATATTTTCACACATTCCAACACATTAAAACATCATCATACAACATCACATTCACCACATCAGAACCGAAAACATCTTGCCTCAATAAGAGAAGTAAATTGACATTTCTAGGTACATGAGTTATCTAGTTTCTCTCGGAATCAATCTAGAACTTCTAAAACTCTTTGCAAAACATTTTAATTCATCAAGAGGCTAAGTGAAGCCTTAGGTCAGTGACCAAAACATATTCCATCCCCTAAAAGAGATTGGAATCACAACTTATAATGACATAACCTTATAAAGAATTTGTAAAACTTTAAGGAACACTTAAAACATAGGCTATTGGTCCTAGTAGCTAGATAAGAACTCATTGGAAGTCCATCCTCACTACTTGGCCGAAAAACATACATTCAAAGTATGGTTTACATTCAACTTTAACTTGGAATGAAATGGGCAAGTCTTTGAGCTCTAGGTTCTTAAGTTACGACATAAACTAAACGTGCTCATGCTTTTCATTTTTAATCTTGCTTTCAAAGTAAAGTGATGACTTGAAATTAAATATGCAAGGCATAATTTAAACGTGCAAGCTTGAAAGTAAATATGCGAAGCATAATCTTAAACGTGCAAGCTTGAAAGTAAATATGCAAGATTCAATTCTTTATTTTAGTGCTCTTGGCCCAACAACAATCGACTTTAAGGCCGAAATAGATAGGCATTCGAGAAATTAATTAGGTGATAATGCAAGTTCAATTCTTTATTTTAGTGCTCTAGGCCCAACAACAATCGACTTTAAGGCCGAAATAGAAAGGCTTCGAGAATTAAATTAAGTGATGATATAAATTCCATTTTAATCTTTATGTTCTTAGGTGATAGCTTGAAAGTAAAGAAGCATAGCAAGAATGTAAATATGAATGCAAGCATAAGATAAATTATGCAAGTTCGTTTTATCTTTCTAGAGCTCTTAACAAGACTTTAAAGGAATTTAAATCTTAACCCAAACTCATTCAAACAAGGTAAAGTCAAGCTTGGAGTTCTTAGAACTCAACATAATATCTTTGGGAATCAAACTATGAAACTTAGAAAATCTCAAGGAAATGGCCGAAATCTCCAAGAAGAGAAAAGTGCATTTTAAAACTCTAGAGTTCATGACCTTGATGATATATTAACACCAACATCATGAGTCCTCATCATTGAGTTCATAGAGCCATTTTAAAACACCATCAAAGTTAAAGTTCTCAAAAGTTCAAGAAAGGAAAATCTAGAAACACTTTTGCTCAAGAATAAAAATCAAGCTCTAGAGTTTGTTTCAAGTGATGAACATCATCATGAAACTCTCATCATCAAGCTCTCATTCCTTTGTCCTCCAAGGCCCATGGCCGAAAATGGAAAGGTAAAGGAAAGAAAAAGAAGTTCTAAAAAGAATCAAGAGAAACTATGAACATTAAGCTTAGAACAAGAACTTTAAAGAAAGAATACATGAAAGAAAATCCCTACTTGGTGTGATGAACTTGAAGATGGAAGAAGAAGATGAAGAAGATGAAGAACTCGAAGAACTCCAAGAACTTGAAGAACACAAAGACTTTGAGAGAAAAGAAAAGCTTTGAGTGTTTCCTAAACTTAGCAAATGATCTAAAAGTGGTGCAAGCTCCTCAAGGCATTCTATTTATAGAGAAATGAAACAAATGGAGGGAGCTCATGGAGGAGGAGGTTTCGGCCATGAGGGTGCAGATTGGAGGCTTTCCATGAGTTCCATGAGGTGAGATAATGTGTTCTTGAGGTATGGTGAGGTATGGTTCAAAGCATGGTGAGGTATGGCTCAAGGTATGGCTCAAGCATGGCTCTTTGAGTGAGAAAACAATTTAATATGTGTCAAAGGGGGAGGATGTGGCGAAAATGCATCAGCCCATGGGGAGGATTAGTTTGCATTTTAATTGTGTTTTAGAGTTGTGTTTAGGTGTATCTTTGATTATACTTAAGATTAGGAATTTGTAAGAAAGTGTTTAGGTAAGGGAAATGGGTAATTAAGGTGGTCTAGACATAATTAAGGAGTGGTCTTGCACCATTAGAGAGTTAAATCCTCAATTTAGAGTCTAAACAACTCTAGACACATTTCCTTGATTTAAGGAATTGGAGAGAAAAACACTATTCAAGATTCGAATACTAGGAATCTTGAGTTCTAAAAGGACGTTTAAGTTTAATCTAAGCAATTTTAGGTTCTAATTAACTTTAATAAATTATTTTGACTCTAGATTAATTAGGGAAATAAATTAATCTTCGTTTAGAGCCTAATATTGCTTAGGTTTGCTTAATTACGTCATTAAGCTCAAAAACACTATTCTAGGGGCAAAATCGTAATTTTGCACTAAAACTGCCCGGGACCACCGGGACTTGAACAGAGACCTCTAGACACATGAAAACATGTTTTTGAACCTCTGGGGGAAGTTCCGGGCTCAAACGGCACCTTTACCGCGTAAGCGTTTGTAGGGTATTTTGGTCATTTTGACCAAATCGCGAAACGAAATTTTCGCTTCCGAAAGCATTCAAAGGCCATTCAATCCCCTTCAAACATTGAGTTGACCCTTCGAGGATGACCGAGTTGGTTACCCTCGAGTTCAGGTCAGGAAATGACCTCAGGGGCATTTTGGTCATTTCCGTCGGACAGAAAAATCGGGGTGTTACATTACTCCCCTCCTTAAAAAGAATTTCGCCCTCGAAATTCGTTACCTTGGAAAAGCTCGGGATACTTGTCTTGCATTTCTGTCTCTAGCTCCCATGTGAATTCTTCAGACTTGTCGCGTCCCCATGCTACCTTTACTAATGGAGCAGGACTTGTTCCTCACCGCTTGACTCATGGTCCACGATTCTCGTGGGGAAGATTGAAAGTTAGGTCGTCCCTTAACCAACATGCTCTGGCTCTAAAACGTGGCTAGGGTCGGACTCATACTTCCTTAGCTGAGAGACGTGAAAGACGTCATGGAGATTAGAAAGATTAGGGGGTAAGGCTATTTTGTAGGCAACTGTTCCTATCTTTTGAAGAATTTGGAAGGGACCAAGGAATCGGGGGCTCAACTTTTTGACTTTCATGGCTCTCCCTATGCCTGTAGTGGGGGTAATTCTAAGGAACACATGCTCTCCCTCTTGACCTCCAAGGGCTTCCGCCTCTTGTCCGCATAGCTCTTTTGTCTACTTTGAGCGGTGAGCATCCTATCCCGGATCCTCTTGATTTGTTCCGTCGTTTCCCTCACTACATCGGGTCCTAAGACACTTTGCTCCCCAGGCTCGTACCAACACAAAGGTGATTGGCACTTCCTTCCATACAACGCCATATAAATGCGGTGCCATACCGATGCTCGCGTGATAACTATTGTTATACGCAAACTCGATCAAAGGCAAGTACTTATCCCAACTTCCCCTCTGGTCTAACACACAAGCTCTTAGCATATCCTCTAGGGTTTGGATCGTCCTTTCGGATTGTCCGTCTGTTTGTGGGTGGTAAGCAGTGCTTAAGCATAGCTTTGAACCAAACGCCTTTTGAAAGGCTCCCAAAAACGCGACGTAAACCGCGGATCTCTATCCGAGATTATCGTCGACGGTACTCCATGCAATCTTACGATCTCTTGGGCGTATAATTGAGCCAATTTATGTAAACAGTACGTCACTCTAATAGGTAGAAAGTGTGCCGACTTGGTTAGTCGATCCACTATCACCCATATAGCATCATGGCCAGCTTGCGTCTTAGGCAATCTGTCACGAAATCCATAGATATGCATTCCCACTTCCATTCGGGATTGACAGGGTTGCAACAAACCTGAAGGTTTTGGTGCTCGATTTTCACTTTCGACATCCCAAGCACTTACTAACCCAAGCGACTACATCCTTCTTCATTCCGGGCCACCAAAACATCTTTTTCAAGTCTTGGTACATCTTGGTAACACCGGGATGGATGGTGAAATAGCTTTTGTGAGCTTCCTCCAAGATCTTTTCTCGGAGGTCACCATCTTAGGGTACGCAGATTCTTCCTTCGAACCTCCATATCCAATCTTCACCTCTTTCGAAACCTTTCAACTTTCCGCTTATAACAAAGATCTATGATCTCTTCGAACTCCTCATTCTCTCGTTGTGCTAACATGATTCTTTGCTTAAATCCACTTGTTACACTAAGATAGCACATCTTTATCCCTCTATCGGTTGCTGACATCCCTAGATTCATATCTCTAAACTTCTCTATCAACTCAACTTCTTTGATCATCATGTGGGACAGGTGTAACGACTTTCGGCTCAAGGCATCGGCGACTACATTAGCCTTGCCGGGGTGGTAACTTAAACCGAAATCGTAGTCTTTGAGGAATTCCATCCACCTTCTTTGCCTCATGTTTAACTCCTTTTGATCAAAGAGGTACTTGAGACTCTTATGATCGGAGAAAACTTCAAACCTTACACCATACAAATGGTGTCTCCACATCTTTAAGGCAAACACTACGGCAGCTAACTCTAGGTCATGGGTGGGGTAGTTAGCCTCGTGAGGCTTGAGTTGTCGTGATGCATAGGCTACCACTTGCCTATTTTGCATCAACACACACCCTAGTCCTTTGCCCGAAGCATCGCAATATACCTCGAAGGGTACATTGGGGCTAGGTAAGACTAAGACTAGGGTCGTGGTTAACCTTTCCTTAAGCTCTTGAAAACTCTTCTCACATTCGGGCTCCATAAATGGTGCATTCTTCCTAGTTAGCTTGGTCAGGGGTAGGGCAATTTGGGAGAATCCCTTGATAAACCTACGGTAATAGCCTGCTAAACCCAAAAAGCTCCGTATTTCCGTTACGGTGGTCGGTCTATCCCAATTCATTACGGCTTCTACCTTACTAGGATCAACGGCTATGCCTCCTTTTGACACAACGTGCCCTAAAAACTTGACCTCCTCTAACCAAAATTCACACTTAGAGAGTTTTGCATACAGCTCTTTCTCCTTCAAAATCTCCAAAACTATCCTCAAATGACGCTCATGCTCCTCGTGGGTCTTCGAATAGATGAGTATATCATCTATGAAAACGACCACGAACTGATCTAAATAGGGTCTAAAGATCCTATTCATGTAATCCATAAATACTGTAGGAGCATTTGTCAACCCAAAAGACATCACCGCGAACTCAAAGTGTCCATACCGAGTTCTAAAGGAGGTCTTTGGTATATCTTGATCCCTCACCCTAATTTGGTGGTATCCTGATCTTAGGTCGATCTTGGAAAATACTACTGCTCCTCTCAGTTGGTCCATAAGATCATCAATCCTAGGCAAAGGGTATTTGTTTTTCACTGTCACACGGTTCAATTGCCTATAATCTATGCACAACCTCATACTCCCGTCCTTCTTTTTCACAAACAAGACCGGGGCTCCCCATGGTGAAGCACTAGGTCTTATGAAGTTTTTCTCTAAAAGTTCCTCAAGTTGGGTTTAAGTTCGGCTAGTTCTAGGGGTGACATTCTATAGGGGGCAATGGAGATTGGTCCCGCTCCAGGAACCAACTCAATAGAGAACTCCACTTCTCGCTCTCAGGAGGAACTCGGGTATATCTTCCGGAAACACCTCGGGATAGTCTCTCACTATAGGTATATTCTCCAAATTCTGCTCAAAGTGTACTTCGCTAGCGGCTAGGAGAACATATCCCTTAGTCTTTTTCCCACTACAGTGGACCTCTACGGCATTGAGATAAAGTCTCAAAGGTTGACTTATTTCACTAGGGGGAGAAGGAAAGACAACGGTTTTGGTGTCACAGTCTAACAATACACGGTTGGCGTGAAGCCAATCCATGCCAAGAACTACTCTTATACCTTTCATGGGTAAACAAATTAAATCCACAACATATGATCTATTTTCTGTGATGAGGTGACAATTTAGGCAACAATAACAAGTATTCACAGGATGATTTGTAGGGGTGAAAACAATAAGATCAAAAGGAAGTTTGGAAGTTCTCAAATTTAGAGTCTCGACACTAGCATACGAAATGAAAGAATGTGTTGCACCAGAGTCATATAGCACAGTTAAGGTTCTACCATCTATTTCGCACTTACCTTCTATGAGACCGTTGGATGTGTCCGCTTCGTCTACATTGAGGGTGAAGACCCTCCCATGGTGTTGCGGTAGGAATTAAGCTTGTCGGCCTCCCATTAGTGCGATTGTTGGCGTAGTGGCTGTGCTTTCCGCATCGAGCAGATATTACGCCCCCGCCAGTGAGGGCGGTTGCCATGATCTTTCCCGCACTGGGGGGATAGTATTGCCGGAGTAGGCCTAGCAAAGGTGGCGGGGGCTCCTTGGGGCGTCTTGTTCTTAGTCCCACTTGACCCTCCTTGGTTGTTTCGGGGGCCGCCCGACCCTCCTTGTCGGTTGTTGTTGTTGTTGTTGCGGTTGTTGTTGTTGTTCTGGAATCGTGGTCGGTATGGTTGCTTGGGTTGTTGGTGGAAGGGGGTTCTTTGTTGTTGTTGATGTGGCTTGAATTGGTTGGTGTGGTAGGGGTGGTAATGGTTTCGGGATTGGTTTGGATATTGGGGCTTGAATTTTGGGGCTTGAGGTGCTAGCCCCTTGTTTCGTGCTGCCCTTGCAGCATTGATTTTCTTCTGTCCCTCTTCCATGATCCGGCACTTGTTGACTAGGGTTGGAAAGTCCCTAATCTCCATGTGCGCTACAGCATAGTTGAGCTCTGCCGTTAGTCCGGCCTCATACTTGACGCACTTCCACACCTCATCGGGGTTCCCTTGAAACACCCTAGAGAACTTGATCAGCTCCTCGAATTTTGCCGTGTACTGGGCGACAGTAGACCCTCCTTGAGTCAGTTGCATGAACTCAATATCTTTCGCGTTCCTCACCGATTCCGGAAAGTACTTCTCATAGAAGTAGGTCTTGAACGACTCCCGATTGACGGCTGCGAAGCTTCTAGCGCTTGGTGCCACCACCGAACTCAAAGATCCGACTCCATCATATAAGCTGGGAAGGTGACCTTTTGCTCCTCCGAGCAAGCTACCACGGAGTAGATCTTCTCCATGTTTTTGATCCACTCGTCAGCTTGGTCGGGGTCCATGGCTCCTCGGAAGGTTGGCGGGTTCGCCTTGCGAAACTCACCAAACCTTGCTTGCTCGATCATCTCAGCAGTAGGGGGAGCACGTCCGGTGTTCCCTTGTTGGTTCATCCTCTCGAACATTCGTTCCATGGCCCTAGCCATGTCACGAACAGCAGCAGCAGTGGCATCGCTTTGGTCCCCCTCGGTCCGGGTCCTAGGTTGTCTCCTTGGTGCCATTGGTCCCTAAACACATGAGACAATAAACACTGAGGTGATCAGGCTCAATATTCCATGTAAGATGAGCTAGTTACCATGGCACACGCAAGTAGACAAAGGGTCATGCACTTCTATCCTATAGCTTATCTCTAACTAAGCACTACGCATGACATAGCTATCGTACTACGCTTTAGAAAGCATAGTCAGTCCAATCCTCAGGCTCCATGAGAATCGAATCGCTCACGATACCATAATGTAACATCCTAATTTTTAACCCAATACTCTAGAACATATTTAGGTTAATCATTAGTTTGTTACTTCATAGTTCTCATTTAACTTTGAATTACTTAGCGGAAAATATGGGTAATTTTTTTTTTTTGAAATGAAAGTGAGAGCCGCGTGATGCGATATAACTTGCGACGGACAAAACATACATCTCATAACGTCATAGCATAAAGCATATAAGGGCACATCATGAGAGACACTGAATAACATCTCATATATAATTATAATTTGCCCACTTATAAGCGTGGGACTTGGTTTAGTACATGGAAATACATGAAAGAAAATACAACATAAACATAAACATAATCTACTCCCCTACCCGAGTGCATCTAATAGGATAACCTCTAAACAAAAGAAGGTTTATCCCCATCTAAGTGGTGTGTGCTCTAACCGGGTACTCCATCGGACGATCGTCACCTTCTAGTGGCGTCCATCTCGCGAACGAGGCGGATATCCGGAAAGCGGCGAGCTCCTCGGACGTGAAGAGGCGGAATGGGGATCGAGGGTGACCCCACGGTATGGTCGCATCTCCGGTCGTCGCGCAAGCCGTGGTGAGTCACGGTATCCTCACCGCCTCCCTTATCCGTGGTGGAGAGGGGCGAGTTCTCGCTATACGGATGGGTAGGCGAGTCCTCGGATGGGTCGGTCTCGAAGTAGGTCCGGCACGTGGTCGGGATAATCTCGCATGGCTAAGGCGGCGGTGTGCCTACGAGTACTCTCTCGTCATGCGTCTTGCGCCGCGCTCAAAACCCGCTTCGTAAATTCGCCATAGGGTGCAGTCGGGGAGAAGTGATGGGTGTGCACAGGATGAGCGAAGGGGCGTCCTATGAACATGAAAATCCGCACCGCACCGCCTCAAAATGGTATGACCCGTGAGTCGGGTCATAGTGCACCTCCCATGTCGGGGTGTCCACGAACACTACGAACGTCGCCATCTGAAGACGTGACGGAAAGAAAGAGGTAGAGGGAGTGAGAATCTTGCTAAAGAATCTCAGTAGGGCCTCCTACTACCTAGGTGTCATCATCTACGTCCTCAGGAACCTTGGGTTTATTTATACAAAATGACTGAGCATGTATTCGGTTCATTTTAAACTTTAAAATATATTTTAGCCAAGGTCCATTCATTTTAAGATGATCTTAATGTCATGAATGCAACGTAATAGAAAATGTATGCATGGCACTACCTAATGCACATACATAAAACATAACATCAAGCATCATCATCATTGGTGGCATAAAGTGGCAATAGTAACATTCATATGGGACAAAACTTAGTGACATAATCATAATCATGAACTTCTCTTCCTCATGGGCCACCCTAAAAGACAATCGAACTGGGGGTGCTCGGCCGAACCGGTGTCACCCAGAACGTGTCATACATCTAGGTTATGAGCTCATACCTTAACTAGTCGTCACTAGTTCTTACTTACCACTTAACGATAAGCGTATCATAAATCCCGACTATCTGAGTACGGGTTAGGGGGCAAAACTCTTAGGGGTGCTCGGCCGAACCGGTGTCACCTAAGAATGTAAAATGGTACCGATGTCACATGAGTTCTATGGAGGTGCTCGGCCGAACCGATGTCATCCTAGAACCCATCTTAGTACCTTAATTTTCAAAATCTCTTTAAGTCCCCAAATTTGTCGGAAATTCGGCGGCCAAAACGGTCATTACACCGAATTTCCTTCCAAATTTGCTTTATGCCACATAAACATATAATCTCATAAATTCCTCATATGAATAACATCATCATCATTAGAATACTTCATGCATCATCATAAATTGTAACGCCCCGATTTTCTGTTTAAGAGAAAATGACCAAAATGCCCCTGAGGTCATTTTCTGCCCGGAATTCGAGGATAGCCGACCCGGCAGTCCTCGAAGGGTCAACTCAATGTTTCAAGGGGATTGGATGGTCTTTGTGTGCTTTCGAAACAAAAATCGTGTTTTTCTGGTTTGGTCAAAATGACCAAAATACCCCTATAGCATACTACGTGGTAGAAATGCCATTCGAACCGAAACTTTCCTAAAGGTTTAAAATAACGTTTTCAACTATTTTAAAGTGTCTGCTTAAGTTCCGATGGTCTCGGCAGTTTTGTACAAAATTACGATTTTGCCCTGGATAGTCTTTGTTTGAGTTTAATGATATAATTAAGCAAACCTAAGCAATATTAGGCTCTAATTAAAGGTTAATTAATTTCCATAATTAATCTAGAGCCAAAATCATTATTTAAAATTAATTGGAACCTAGAATTGTTTAAAGAAATTTAAAAAACCCTTTTCTAAATTCTTTTCTTTCTTTAAAGAAAAAGTATCCATGAATAGTGTTTTCACTATTCATGTCCCCATTTCCAAGAAAAGTTGTCACACTCACATCACTAGTCATAAAAGTTTTTGACTCCACTAAACCTACATGATCACTTCTAACCTATGGGATTATAGCATTAATTAGCTAACTAGTTTACTTAAAGTACCTACATAACAACCCTTAATCCTAAGTCTAATCCATAACACACCTAAACACACCTTTAAACCATGATTAGAGGAGATGATTTTGCCCCCATGGTTGCCCAAAAAAATGGCTCCACTTTTCCCTCCACTTTGCATCACATGTTGTTTGAATGTGTGGCACACAATTGGCCATGTCTCCAAGACAACTTCTCATTCATTCTCCTCCACATACTTCCCTTATTCTAGAAGACAACTACATGGCCTCTTCCTCTCCACTCATTCATGACTCAAGGCTCTATATATAGCTTGCCTTGGTGAACATTTTACTACTTTAGTTCATTTGTAAAGTTTAGATCTCTCCAAAGCTTTTCTTTTTCTCTCAAAAACTCTTGTGTTCTTCAAGTTCTTGAAGCTCTTCATCTTCTTCCATCTTCAAGATCATCACACCAAGTAGGGATTTTCTTTCAAATATTTCTTTCTTTAAAGTTCTTGTTCTAGCTTTATGGTCATAGTTTCTCTTGATTCTTTTTAGAACTTCTTTTATTCTCCTTTTTCTTTCCCATTTTCGCCATGGGCCTTGAGGCTCAAAGAAATGAGAGCTTGATGATGAGAGTTTCATGATGATGTTCATCACTTGAAACAAACTCTAAAGCTTGATCTTTGTTCTTGAGTAAAAATGTTTCTAGTTCTTCCTTTCTTGAACTTTTGAGAACTCTAACTTTGATGATGTTTCAAAAATGGTTCTAAGGACTCAATGATGAGGACTCATGATGTTGGTGTTAATATATCATCAAGATCATGGACTCTAGAGTTATAAAATGTTCCTTTTTCCTTCTTGAAGTTTCGCCCTGTTTCCTTGTTTTTCCAAGTTTTATGTTTTGGTTTTCTAAAAATATTATGTTGAGTTCTAAGAACTCTTAGCTTTACTTTACCTTGGTTGGATGAGTTTGGGTTAAGCATTGAGTTCCTCTAAAGTCTTGTTAAGAGCTCTAGAAAGATAAAATGAACTTGCATAATTTATTTTATGCTTGCATTCATATTTACATTCTTGCTATGCATCTTTACTTTTCAAGCTATCACCTAAGAACATAAAGATTAAAATGGAACTTGCATCATCACTTAATTTAATTCTCAAAGCCTTTCTATTTCGGCCTTAAAGTCGATTGTTGCTGGGCCTAGAGCACTAAAATAAAGAATTGAACTTGCATTATCACTTAATTAATTTCTCGAATGCCTTTCTATTTCGGCCTTAAAGTCGATTGTTGCTGGGCCAAGAGCACTAAAATAAAGAATTGAACCTTGCATGTTTACCTTCAAGCTTGCACGTTTAAGTTTATGTCTTGCATATTTATTTTCAAGCTTGCGTTTAAGTTTATGCCTTGCATATTTACCTTTCAAGTCTTGCATATTTATGTTAAGTCATCACTTTATTTTGTAAGCAAGATTAAAAATGAAAAGCATAGCACGTTTACTTTATGTCATAACTTAAGGACCTAGAGCTCAAAGACTTGCCCATTTTATCTCAAGTTAAAGTCTACTATGGAAGCATTCTTTGAATGCATAATCTCGCCCATGTAGTGATGATGAGATTGGAGTGAGTTTCATCTAGTTACAAGGGCCAACAACCTAGGTTCTAGGATTTTCTTTAAGCTTGATGAGTTTTATAAAGTCATGACCAACAAAATTTATGATGTTAATCCTCTTCTAAAGGATAATTTAATTGGTTGCTGACCTAAGGTTATTTTTAGCCTCTTGATGAAGTAAAATGGTTTGCAAAGAGTTTTAGAAGTCCTAAAATGATTCCAAGAGAAACTAGCAATTTAGATGCTTTAGAAATATCAATTTATACATCTTTTTGGGGCTTGATATTTCGGTTCTTTCATGATGAGTTTGCTACTGAATGATGATGTTTTGATGTGTTAGAATGTGTGAAAATTACTTATGATGAGGTAGGAACCTTTCTATGTATGTTAGGAAAGAAACTAGCTTTATAGAAAAACCGTAAAGTTGTGTTTCAACCTAGTTTTGACCCATTCATTCATACCTAATACCAAAACTGTTTTAGTATGATAACAATCAGTTTAGGATTGATTATTCATGAAAAATTTGGTTACATTTGGAATAGGATTGAATTTTTAGCACCCATAGAGAAACTAGTAACTAGAAATACCGTAAAGTTAGAATTTAACATAGTTTCAACCCATTTCTTTATGGATTCTGCCCAAACTGTTTTAATGGGAACATAATCAGATTAGGATTGTTTAGGCATGAAAAACTTGGTGACATTTGGATTAGAATTGAATTTTTAGCGCCTACAGAGAAACTAATAACTAGAAAACCGTAAAACACGTAATTCTAGAACTCTTAGAACATTGAATTTTCTGATTCTGTACAGCACCCTTATAATGGAGTAAATATGATTTATAATTAGTTCAATGGCTTAGGAATACCTCACAATTGGTTTAGATTTAATTTATAGCGCCTTAGGCGAAGACGGAACCAAAAAAGGGTCTAAGACGTAGCTTCTAGAACCCCGTAATCCCAAGATGTAATTTTGCCCTTAAGAAAGATGCTGTCCAGATTCATCATTGAACATATACATTAGTAAAGATCATTAGTTGTGAACCTATAGGTGCATAAAAGGTTAATAGAGAATGTCAGAATAATTATACCTCAAGTTTAAGGCTCGTAAGGGTCAAAGCATAAGACACCATAGGCGTAAGGGCATAATAAACTTTAGTGTTTTACGTGATCGCATGTTTTATTATGAGAATATCTTGGGCATATGATTTCTTATGAGGATATGCAATGTTAATTTATTGATGCTCACGTTATGATGCGTAGGATGTTTTACAATGCCTATGATGCATATGATGATGATGCTTATGACACACATGATTATAAATGATTGTGTAAAGATATGAATGTGGCATAAAGAAAGTTTGGAAGAAGTTCGGTGTGTTGCTATTAGGCTGCGAATTTACGATAAACTTGAGGACCTTGAAAGTTTTGAAAGTACATGAGTTTTTAATGTGACATAGTATCGTGAAAACGCTGTTACGGGGGCGGCGATACGTGCGCCCGTAAACAAATCCTTGAGGGACGGCGACACGTGCGCCCGAAGAGGACAATATTCACCGTGTACTTGATGCCGGTGGGACGCGTTTTGTTATGATTATGATTATTATTATGATTACGCTTATCGGGATTGATAAGTAAGAACTAGTGACGACTAGTTAGGTATGAGCTCATAACCTAGAGATGTGACACGTTCTGGGTGACACCGGTTCGCCCCAGCACCCCCAGATCGGGTGTCTTTTAGGGTGATCCCTATGTTACACTACAATGCTTGGAATGTCACACAAGTTATAGAAAGATGTTTTACATGAGAAGTATATGCCACTTTATGCCACTTACGTGATATTGATTCTTCTATGATGATTAAATGATTTATGCTTGATGCATCTTCATGCATTCATGCTTTATTATGCTGCATCCGTAACATCAAGACTCATTCTAAAATAGGCGGACCTTGGCTAATTACGTTTAGTAACTTAAAAATGAATTTGATGCATGCTCACTCATTTTATACAATAAACCCAAGGTTCCTGAGGACGTAGATGATGACACCTAGATAGGAGGTTACCCTACTGAGATTCTTTAGCAAGATTCTCACTCCCTCTATCTCTTCTTTCCGTCACGTCTTCAGATGACGACGCTCGTGGATTTTGTGGATTCCCCGACATGGGAGGTGCACCATGATTCGGAGCATGGGCTATACCTTTTTGAGGGCCGATGCACTGTTCGTGATTTCACGTTTGATAGGCGACCCGACATCACCATACGGCGATGAGGATCAAGTTTTGAGCGTGCCCAATTCCAGATGTGCCTCGTCCTTGGATTGGATACGCCCTATCCTTTACGGGATCCTAGCAGTTGAGGCTCGCGGGTAGAAATAGTGCACACACCACGTAGGAGAGGATAAACCTTCTCTTGTATAGAGGTTATCCGTTTTAGATGCACTTGGGTAGGGGAGTTTTCCCTTCTCACTTTCTGTAGTAATTTCCCTTCTAATGTACCTTCTTTTCAGTTGTATTTGTTCTATGTTGTACCAAACTAAGTCCCGCTTCTTATAAGTGGGCATATCGTGTTATATATATATATATATATATGCAGTTCGATTTTCTTGATGATGTGCCATTATCTGCCTTATGTTGTGATGCTTATGAGATATTTGTTATATTTCTTTATGTGCTTCATCATTCACCGGGTTACGCGGCTCTCACTTTGCTTTTATTATTCAAAAAAAAATTTACCCATATTTTCGCTAAGTAATTTTAAAGTAAAAAGGAGACTATGAAGTAATAGACTAATGATTAACCTAAATATGTTCTAGAGTATTGGGTTAAAAATTAGGATGTTACATAAATCATCCAAACGCTTACCCTTACGGTAGCTTATGCTTTGACCCTTACGGGCCTTAATCTTGAGATATAGTTCTCTACATCCGTCGTTCATATTTTAAGCACCTAAGGCTCATAATTAACATCATTCATAATCCTCTCATTTTACTTTTAAAATCTGAATAGCATAGGACAAGTTCTCTAACTTGTATTTACGGGATTCTAGAACTTACGTTTTAGACCCTTTCTCGGTTCCGTTTTCGCCGAAGGCGCTATGTATTAAATCTAACTCAATTATGAGGCATTCCTATGCTTAAGGACTAATTATTAACCATGTTTACCATGTTGTAAGGGTGCTGGACCGAATCCAGAAAATTAAATGTTCTAAGAGTTCTACATTTGTGTTTTTACGGTTTTCTAGTTACTAGTTTCCCCATAGGTGCTAGAATTCAATTCTAACTCAAATGATACCAAGTTTTTCATGTCTAAACAATCTAAATCTGATTATGTCCCCATTAAAACAGTTTGGATTAGTTCCATAAACAAATGGGTCAAAACTATGTTAAATTCTAGCTTTACGGTATTTCTAGTTAGCTAGTTTCTCACCTATCATGCATAGGATCGCTTCTACATCATCATACGATATTTTCACACATTCCAACACATTAAAACATCATCATACAACATCACATTCACCACATCAGAACCGAAAACATCTTGCCTCAATAAGAGAAGTAAATTGACATTTCTAGGTACATGAGTTATCTAGTTTCTCTCGGAATCAATCTAGAACTTCTAAAACTCTTTGCAAAACATTTTAATTCATCAAGAGGCTAAGTGAAGCCTTAGGTCAGTGACCAAAACATATTCCATCCCCTAAAAGAGATTGGAATCACAACTTATAATGACATAACCTTATAAAGAATTTGTAAAACTTTAAGGAACACTTAAAACATAGGCTATTGGTCCTAGTAGCTAGATGAGAACTCATTGGAAGTCCATCCTCACTACTTGGCCGAAAAACATACATTCAAAGTATGGTTTACATTCAACTTTAACTTGGAATGAAATGGGCAAGTCTTTGAGCTCTAGGTTCTTAAGTTACGACATAAACTAAACGTGCTCATGCTTTTCATTTTTAATCTTGCTTTCAAAGTAAAGTGATGACTTGAAATTAAATATGCAAGGCATAATTTAAACGTGCAAGCTTGAAAGTAAATATAAGCATAATCTTAAACGTGCAAGCTTGAAAGTAAATATGCAAGATTCAATTCTTTATTTTAGTGCTCTTGGCCCAACAACAATCGACTTTAAGGCCGAAATAGATAGGCATTCGAGAAATTAATTAGGTGATAATGCAAGTTCAATTCTTTATTTTAGTGCTCTAGGCCCAACAACAATCGACTTTAAGGCCGAAATAGAAAGGCTTCGAGAATTAAATTAAGTGATGATACAAATTCCATTTTAATCTTTATGTTCTTAGGTGATAGCTTGAAAGTAAAGATGCATAGCAAGAATGTAAATATGAATGCAAGCATAAGATAAATTATGCAAGTTCGTTTTATCTTTCTAGAGCTCTTAACAAGACTTTAAAGGAATTTAAATCTTAACCCAAACTCATTCAAACAAGGTAAAGTCAAGCTTGGAGTTCTTAGAACTCAACATAATATCTTTGGGAATCAAACTATGAAACTTAGAAAATCTCAAGGAAATGGCCAAATCTCCAAGAAGAGAAAAGTGCATTTTAAAACTCTAGAGTTCATGACCTTGATGATATATTAACACCAACATCATGAGTCCTCATCATTGAGTTCATAGAGCCATTTTAAAACACCATCAAAGTTAAAGTTCTCAAAAGTTCAAGAAAGGAAAATCTAGAAACACTTTTGCTCAAGAACAAAAATCAAGCTCTAGAGTTTGTTTCAAGTGATGAACATCATCATGAAACTCTCATCATCAAGCTCTCATTCCTTTGTCCTCCAAGGCCCATGGCCGAAAATGAAAAGGTAAAGGAAAGAAAAAGAAGTTCTAAAAAGAATCAAGAGAAACTATGAACATTAAGCTTAGAACAAGAACTTTAAAGAAAGAATACATGAAAGAAAATCCCTACTTGGTGTGATGAACTTGAAGATGGAAGAAGAAGATGAAGAAGATGAAGAACTCGAAGAACTCCAAGAACTTGAAGAACACAAAGACTTTGAGAGAAAAAGAAAAGCTTTGAGTGTTTCCTAAACTTAGCAAATGATCTAAAAGTGGTGCAAGCTCCTCAAGGCATTCTATTTATAGAGAAATGAAACAAATGGAGGGAGCTCATGGAGGAGGAGGTTTCGGCCATGAGGGTGCAGATTGGAGGCTTTCCATGAGTTCCATGAGGTGAGATAATGTGTTCTTGAGGTATGGTGAGGTATGGTTCAAAGCATGGTGAGGTATGGCTCAAGGTATGGCTCAAGTGTAACATCCTAATTTTTAACCCAATACTCTAGAACATATTTAGGTTAATCATTAGTCTGTTACTTCATAGTTCTCATTTAACTTTGAATTACTTAGCGGAAAATACGGGTAATTTTTTTTTTGAAATGAAAGTGAGAGCCGCGTGATGCGATATAACTTGCGACGGACAAAACATACATCTCATAACGTCATAGCATAAAGCATATAAGGGCACATCAAGAGAGACACTGAATAACATCTCATATATATAATTATAATTTGCCCACTTATAAGCGTGGGACTTGATTTAGTACATGGAAATACATGAAAGAAAATACAACATAAACATAAACATAATCTACTCCCCTACCCGAGTGCATCTAATAGGATAACCTCTAAACAAAAGAAGGTTTATCCCCATCTAAGTGGTGTGTGCTCTAACCGGGTACTCCATCGGACGATCGTCACCTCCTACTGGCGTCCATCTCGCGAACGAGGCAGATATCCGGGAAACTGGGCGAGCTCCTCGGACGTGAAGAGGCGGAACGGGGATCGAGGGTGACCCCCACGGTATGGTCGCATCTCCGGTCGTCGCGCAAGCCATGGCTGAGTCACGGTATCCTCACTGCCCTCCCTTATCTGTGGTGGAGAGGGCGAGTTCTCGCTATACGGATGGGTAGGCGGGTCCTCGGATGGGTCGGTCTCCGAGAAGTAGGTCCAGGGAACGCGTGAGCGGGATAATCTCGCATGGCTAAGGCGGCGGTGTGCCTACGGAGTACTCTCTCGTCATGTGTAACGCCCGGGGATCGCGAAGTCGAGGAGTGATCGCCGGTGCAAAGAGGCACGGACAAGGAGCGGCTCCCGGCAGACTTCGAAAGCGGAGGGGTACATGAATGAACTGATTACACACCCGAATGAGAGAGATCTTAAGACTGTATAGGTATGGAACTATACAGTTAAGGAGGGCTTATATAAATTGATTTGTACTACCTATACCAACAAGATGCATCTTCTTTTCGTAGCCCAAAGCGAAAGAACTCCACGATTAAGCGTGCTTGACTTGGAGCAATTTTGGGATGGTGACCTCCTGGAAGTTTTCCCAGAAGTGTGCGAGTGAGGACAAAGCACGCCAAAAGACCGTGTTGGTTTGTGGGACAATCGTCAATCCATAAAGCGGCGGGGATATTACAAATGGTATCGGAGCCTGCACCTCTCCCAAAGACAAAGTGTGGTTCGGGACTAACCAGCGGAAGTCGGTGGGCATGTAACGCCCGGGATTGCGGTCGGGAGTGATCGCCGGTGCAAAGAGGCACGGACAAGGAGCGGCTCGGCAGACTTCGAAGCGGAGGGTACATGAATGAACTGATTACACACCGAATGAGAGGGATCCTAAGACCGTATAGGTATGGGACTATACAGTTGAGGAGGGCTTATATGAATTGATTTGTACTACCTATACCAACAAGATGCATCTTCTTTTCGGTAGCCCAAACTGAAAGAACTCCACAGTTAAGCATGCTTGACTTGGAGCAATTTTGGGATGGGTGACCTCCTGGGAAGTTTTCCCAGGAAGTGTGCGAGTGAGGACAAAGCACGCTGAAAAGACCCGTGTTGGTTTGTGGGGACAGTCGTCAATCCATAAAGCAGCAGGGGATGTTACATCATGCGTACGCGCACGCTCAAAAACCCGCTCGTCGTCGCCATAGGGTGCAGTCGGGGAGAAGTGATGGGTGTGCACGGGATGAGCGAAGGGGCGTCCTACGAACATGAAAATCCGCACCGTGCCGCCCTCAAAATCGTATAACCCCTGAGTCGCGTCATAGTGCACCTCCCATGTCGGGCTCTCCACGAACACTACGAACGTCGCCATCTGAAGACGTGACGGGAAGAAAGAGATAGAGGGAGTGAGAATCTTGCTAAAGAATCTCAGTAGGGCCTCCTACTACCTAGGTGCCATCATCTACGTCCTCAGGAACCTTGGGTTTAATTATGCGAAAAGTCTGAACATGCATTTAGTTCATTTTAAACTTCAAAATATACGTTAGCCAAGGCCCATTCGTTTTAGGATGATCTTAATGTCATGAATGCAACATAATAGGAAATGTATGCATGGCACTACCTAATGCACATACATAAAACATCACATCAAGCATCATCATCATTGGTGGCATAAAGTGGCAATAGTAACATTCATATGGGACAAAACTGAGTGACATAATCATAATCATGAACTTCTCTTCCTCATGGGCCACCCTAAAAGACAATCGAACTGGGGGTGCTCGGCCGAACCGGTGTCACCCAGAACGTGTCATACATCTAGGTTATGAGCTCATACCTTAACTAGTCGTCACTAGTTCTTACTTACCACTTAACGATAAGCGTATCATAAATCCCGACTATCTGAGTACGGGTTAAGGGGCAAAACTCTTAGGGGTGCTCGGCCGAACCGGTGTCACCTAAGAGTATAAAATGGTACCGATGTCACATGAGTTCTATGGAGGTGCTCGGCCGAACCGGTGTCATCCTAGAACCCATCTTAGTACCTTAATTTTCAAAATCTCTTTAAGTCCCCAAATTTGTCGGAAATTCGGCGGCCAAAGCGGTCATTACACCGAATTTCCTTCCAAATTTGCTTTATGCCACATTAACATATAATCTCATAAATTCCTCATATGAATAACATCATCATCATTAGCATACTTCATGCATCATCATAAATCATCCAAACATTTACCCTTACGGTAGCTTATGCTTTGACCCTTACGGGTCTTAATCTTGAGATATAGTTCTCTACACCCGTCGTTCATATTTTAAGCACCTAAGGCTCATAATTAAACATCATTCATAATCCTCTCATTTTACTTTTAAATCTGAAAAGCATAGGGTGGAAATCCTAACATGTGAATACGGGGTTCTAGAACTTACGTTTTAGACCCTTTCTTGGTTCCGTTTTCGGCGAAGGCGCTATGGATTAAATCTAGATCAATTATGAGGCATTCCTATGCTTAAGGACTAATTATTAATCATGTTTATCATGTTGTAAGGGTGCTGGACAGAATCCAGAAAATTAAATGTTCTAAGAGTTCTACATTTGCATTTTTACGGTTTTCTAGTTACTAGTTTCCCCATAGGTGCTAGAGTTCAATTCTAACTCAAATGATACCAAGTTTTTCATGTCTAAACAATCTAAATCTGATTATGTCCCCATTAAAACAGTTTGGATTAGTTCCATAAACAAATGAGTCAAAACTATGTTAAATTCTAGCTTTACGGTATTTCTAGTTAGCTAGTTTCTCACCTATCATGCATAGGATCGCTTCTACATCATCATACGATATTTTCACACATTCCAACACATTAAAACATCATCATACAGCATCACATTCACCACATCAGAACCGAAAACATCTTGCCTCAATAAGAAAAGTAAATTGACATTTCTAGATACATAAGTTAACTAGTTTCTCTCGGAATCAATCTAGAACTTCTAAAACTCTTTGCAAGACATTTTAAATCATCAAGAGGCTAAGTGAAGCCTTAGGTCGGTGACCAAAACATATTCCATCCCCCAAAGGAGATTGGAATCACATCTTATAATGACATAACCTCATGAAGATTTGTAAACCTTTTAAGGAAAACTTAAAACATAGACTATTGGTCCTAGTAGCTAGATGAAAACTCATTGCAAGTCCATCATCACTACTTGGCCGAAGAACATACATTCAAGGTATGGTTTACATTAAACTTTAACTTGGGATGAAATGGGCAAGTCTTTGAGCTCTAGGTTCTTAAGTTACGACATAAACTAAACGTGCTCATGCTTTTCATTTTTAATCTTGCTTTCAAAGTAAAGTGATGACTTGAAATTAAATATGCAAGGCATAATTTAAACGTGCAAGCTTGAAAGTAAATATGCAAGATTCAATTCTTTATTTTAGTGCTCTTGGCCCAACAACAATCGACTTTAAGGCCGAAATAGATAGGCATTCGAGAAATTAATTAGGTGATAATGCAAATTCAATTCTTTATTTTAGTGCTCTAGGCCCAACAACAATCGACTTTAAGGCCGAAATAGAAAGGCTTCGAGAATCAAATTAAGTGATGATACAAGTTCCATTTTAATCTTTATGTTCTTAGGTGATAGCTTGAAAGTAAAGATGCATAGCAAGAATGTAAATATGAATGCAAGCATAAAATAAATTATGCAAGTTCATTTTATCTTTCTAGAGCTCTTAACAAGACTTTAAAGGAATTTAAACCTCAACCCAAACTCATCAAACCAAGACAAAGTAAAAGTCTAGAGTTCTTAGAACTCAATATAACATATTTAGAAAATCAAACATCTAGCATGAAAAGGAAAGGTAATGGCCGAAACTTCAAGGAAAGAAAAGAAATGTTTGAAACTCTAGAATCCATGATCTTGGTGATATACTAACACCAACATCATGAGACCTCATCATTGAGTCATTGGAACCATTTTGAAACAACATCAAAGTTAAAGTTCTCAAAGGTTCAAGAAAGGAAAAACTAGAAACACTTTTGCTCAAGAACAAAGATCAAGCTCTAGAGTTTGTTTCAAGTGACGAACATCATCATGAAACTCTCATCATCAAGCTCTCATTTCTTTGAACTCCAAGGCCCATGGCCGAAAATGAGCAAGAACAAGGAAAGGAAAAGAAGTTCTAAAAAGAATCAAGAGAAACTATGAATATTAAGCTTAGAACAAGAACTTTAAAGAATGAATACATGAAAGAAAAATCCCTACTTGGTGTGATGAACTTGAAGATGGAAGAAGAAGATGAAGAACTTGAAGAACTCCAAGAACTTGAAGAACACAAAAACTTTGAGAGAAAAAGAAAAGCTTTGAGTGCTCCTAAACTTAGCAAATGATCTAAAAGTGGTGCAAGCTCCTCAAGGCATTCTATTTATAGAGAAATGAAGCAAATGGAGGGTGTGAAGGCTGAAGGTGTTTTCGGCCAAGAGGTGCAGAATTGGAGGGTTCCATGTGTTCCATGAGGTGAGATAATGTGTTCTTGAGGTATGGTGAGGTATGGCTTAAGGTATGGTGAGGTATGGTTCAAGGTATGGCCTCAAGCATGGTTCTTTGAGTGAGAAAATAATTAAACATGTGGTCAATGGGGAAGGATGTGGCCGAAATGCATCAGCCCATGGGGAGGATTAGTTTGCATTTTAATTGTGGTTTAGAGTTGTGTTTAGGTGTATCTTTGATTATGCTTAAGATTAGGAATTTGTAAGAAAGTGTTTAGGTAAGGTAATTGGGTAATTAAGGTGGTCTAGACATAATTAAGGAGTGGTCTTGCACCATTAGTGAGTTAAATCCTCAATTTAGAGTTTAAACAACTCTAGACACAATTCCTTGATTTAAGGAATTGGAAAGAGAAAACACTATTCAAAATTCCAAGACTAGGAGTCTTGAGTTCTAGAAAGGGATTTAAGTTTAATCTAAGCAATTTTAGGTTCTAATTAACTTTAATAAATTATTTTGACTCTAGATTAATTAGGGAAATAAATTAATCTTCGTTTAGAGCCTAATATTGTTTAGGTTTGCTTAATTACGTCATTAAGCTCAAAAACACTATTCTAGGGGCAAAATCGTAATTTTGCACTAAAACTGCCCGGGACCTCCGGGACTTGAACAGAGACCTCTAGACACATGAAATCATGTTTTTAAACCTCTGGGGAAAGTTCCGGGCTCAAACGGCACCTTTACCCACGTAAAAACGCTATAGGGGTATTTTGGTCATTTTGACCCGAAACTGCGGAAAACGAAATTTTCGCTTCCGAAAGCATTCAAAGGCCATTCAATCCCCTTCAAACATTGAGTTGACCCTTCGAGGATGACCGAGTTGGTTACCCTCGAGTTCGGGTCAGGAAATGACCTCAGGGGCATTTTGGTCATTTCCCTCGGACAGAAAAATCGGGGTGTTACATCAAGCATGGCTCTTTGAGTGAGAAAACAATTTAATATGTGTCAAAGGGGGAGGATGTGGCCGAAAATGCATCAGCCCATGGGGAGGATTAGTTTGCATTTTAATTGTGTTTTAGAGTTGTGTTTAGGTGTATCTTTGATTATACTTAAGATTAGGAATTTGTAAGAAAGTGTTTAGGTAAGGGAAATAGGTAATTAAGGTGGTCTAGACATAATTAAGGAGTGGTCTTGCACCATTAGAGAGTTAAATCCTCAATTTAGAGTCTAAACAACTCTAGACACATTTCCTTGATTTAAGGAATTGGAGAGAGAAAACACTATTCAAGATTCCAAGACTAGGAATCTTGAGTTCTAAAAAGGGATTTAAGTTTAATCTAAGCAATTTTAGGTTCTAATTAACTTTAATAAATTATTTTGACTCTAGATTAATTAGGGAAATAAATTAATCTTCGTTTAGAGCCTAATATTGTTTAGGTTTGCTTAATTACGTCATTAAGCTCAAAAACACTATTCTAGGGGCAAAATCGTAATTTTGCACTAAAACTGCCCGGGACCACCGGGACTTGAACATAGACCTCTAGACACATGAAAACATGTTTTTGAACCTCTGGGGGAAGTTCCGGGCTCAAACGGCACCTTTACCCGCGTAAAACGCTATAGGGGTATTTTGGTCATTTTGACCAAATCATGCGAAACGAAATTTTCGCTTCCGAAAGCATTCAAAGGCCATTCAATCCCCTTCAAACATTGAGTTGACCCTTCGAGGATGACCAAGTTGGTTACCCTCGAGTTCGGGTCAGGAAATGACCTCAGGGGCATTTTGGTCATTTCCCTCGGACAGAAAAATCGGGGTGTTACAGAACACATAGACTAATTTTTTTGATGATTTCTAGAGAAAATGGCGCCATTCTTGGCAGCCTTGGGGAGGAGAAATATCTCCTTAAACCATGTTCTAGAAGTGTGTTTTGGTGTGACATAGATTAGGCTTAGGATTAAAAATTGCTAAGTAGGTATTTAGGTGCACTAATAGGTTAATTAAAACCATAAATCCCTAGGTTTAGAGGTGATCTAGAAGGATTAGGGAGTCAACACCTCTAGGACTAGTGATGTGAGTGTGACAACTTGTCTCAAAAAGAAAAGTTGATGTGAATAGTGGAAACACTATTCGATACTATTCACATATTCTTTTTCCTTTTTAAAGAATAAGACTATGATGAGATTTGAATTTTCTCTAAGCAATTTTAGGTTCCAATTAATTCTAAATGATGGTTTTGGCTCTAGATTAATTATGGAAATTAATTAACCTTTAATTAGAGCCTAATATTGCTTAGGTTTGGAGTTAAACGGCTCATTAAGCCGAAAATGCAATATCTTGAGGGCAAAACCGTAATTTTTATCAAAAGTTGCCCGGGATCTCCGGGACTTAAACCAACATAGTTTATGCCTTAAAATCATTGTTTTGAACCTCAGAACAAAGTCCAGGTCAAAACGGAACTTAATACTGCCTTAATTCTGTTACAGAGGTATTTTGGTCATTTACGCGCAGAAATCTCAGAAATGAGGTTTTCCCGCTTTGTTAGGCATTCATGCTCATACAATCCCCTTCATATAACATATGAACCCTATGAGGATGGCCAAAGTCGGCCGCCCTCGTGTTTCGGGTAAAAATGACCTCAGGGGCAATTTGGTCATTATGAAAGTTTAGCGAAAATCGGGGCGTTACATTACTCCCCTCCTTAAAAAGAATTTCGTCCTAGAAATTCCTTACCTGAGAACATCTCGGGGTATTGTGCTCGCATGTTGGCCTCCAACTCCCATGTGAAATCTTCGGCCTTCCCGCGTCCCCACGCGACCTTGACCAACGGCACTGACTTATTTCTCAGCTGTTTGACTCCTCGGTCCACAATTCTCGTAGGAGGCAGGTTAAATGTCAGGTCATCCCTTAATTGTACATGTTCTGGCTCTAGCACATGACTTGGGTCAGACTGGTACTTTCGTAACTGGGAGACATGGAAAACATCGTGGAGATTGGATAGATTTGGGGGTGGGGCTATGCGGTATGCTACAGACCCTACTCTACTGAGGATTTCGAATGGGCAAAGGAATCTAGGGCTTAACTTTTTCACCTTCATAGCTCGACCTATGCCTGTGGTGGGAGTTATCTTGAGAAAAACATGTTCCCCTTCTTGGAACTCAATCGGCTTTCGCCGCTTATCCGCATAGCTTTTCTGTCGGCTTTGAGCAGTAAGAATCCTATCCCTAATCCTTTTAATCTGTTCCGTCATTTCCCTCACTAAGTCTGGTCCGAGTAGACTCTGTTCTCCAGGTTCGTACCAACATAGGGGTGATTGACATTTTCGTCCATAAAGGGCTTCATACGGTGCCATACCGATACTTGCGTGGTAACTGTTGTTATACGCAAATTCGATTAGTGGCAGGTATTTGTCCCAACTCCCTTTCTGGTCTAGAACACACGCCCTAAGCATATCCTCCAAGGTTTGGATTGTTCTCTCAGATTGGCCATCTGTTTGTGGGTGGTAGGCCGTGCTTAAGCACAGCTTCGAACCAAACGCCTTCTGAAAGGCTCCCCAAAATCGTGATGTAAACCGCGGATCTCGATCTGAGATTATCATCGACGGCACTCCATGTAGTCTCACAATCTCTTGGATATACAATTGTGCCAACCTATCCAAGGAATATGTCACTTTAATAGGTAGAAAGTGGGCTGACTTCGTCAATCTATCCACTATTACCCATATAGCGTCATGATTCGCTTAGGTCCTTGGTAGTCCAGTCACAAAATCCATTGAGATGCTATCCCACTTCCATTCGGGAATCGATAGGGGTTGCAACATACCAGAGGGTTTTTGGTGCTCTATCTTCACCTTCTGGCATACTAGGCACTTACTAACCCAATTGCAAACATCCTTCTTTAATCCAGGCCACCAAAACATCTTCTTCAAGTCTTGGTACATCTTGGTGGCACCAGGATGAATTGAAAAATTGCTCTTGTGGGCCTCCTCAAGAATCTCTTTTCGGAGGTCACCACTAGCAGGTACACATATACGTCCTTCAAACCTCCACATACCATCCTTTCCTTGGACAAAACCTTTCAGTTTATCCGCCTTTACTGCCCTTAGGGTCTCTTGAAACTCGTCGTCTACCCTTTGGGCTTGAGTGATTCTCCCACGGAATTCACTTGACACACTAAGGTGGCAAACTCTCATACCCGTAGGGGTTATGGTTATTCCTAGGTTCAGGTCTCTAAAAGCCTCGATCAATTCATCCTCCTTAATCATTAAGTGGGATAGGTGTAAGGATTTCCTACTTAGGGCATCGGCTACGACATTAGCTTTTCCGGGATGGTAGTTTAATCCGAAATCGTAATCCTTCAGGAACTCCATCCACCTCCTTTGCCTCATGTTTAGCTCTTTCTGATCAAAAAGATACTTCAAACTCTTATGATCGGAGAACACCTCGAACCTTACCCCGTACAGATGGTGTCTCCAGATCTTGAGAGCAAACACGACGGCTGCCAATTCTAGGTCATGGGTGGGGTAGTTTGTTTCATGTGGCTTGAGTTACCTCGATGCATAGGCTACCACTTGCCTGTTTTGCATCAAGACACAACCTAGACCTTTACCAGAAGCGTCACAGTATACCTCAAAAGGCTCCTTAGGGTCGGGGAGAACTAGGACTGGGGTGGAAGTCAACTTATGCTTTAGTTCCTGAAAACTTCTCTCACAATCTGGGGTCCAGACAAAAGGAGTGTCTTTCCTAGTAAGCTTGGTTAAAGGTAGTGCGATCTAGGAAAATCCCTTGATGAACCTACGATAATAGCCAGCTAATCCCAAAAAGCTCCTTATCTCCGTCACGGTCCTAGGTTGTTCCCAATTCATCACTGCTTCCACCTTACTAGGATCGACTGCAATTCCTCCTCTAGACACTACATGCCCTAGAAATTTCACTTCTTCCAACCAAAACTCACATTTAGACAACTTGGCATAAAGTTTCTTCTCCCTCAAAATCTCTAATACTATGACTAAATGTTGCTCATGCTCTTCGTGGGTCCTTGAATAAATGAGTATATCATCTATAAAGACAACCACGAACTTATCCAAATAGGGTCTAAAGATCCTATTCATGTAATCCATGAAAACAGCTGGAGCATTGGTCAATCCAAAAGACATAACCGCAAACTCGAAATGTCCATATCGAGTGCGAAAAGCCGTCTTGGGTATATCCTCATCCCTAACTCTAATCTGATGATAACCAGACCTCAAGTCAATCTTAGAAAACACTACCGCACCTCTCAACTGGTCCATCAAATCGTCAATTCTAGGCAAAGGGTACTTATTTTTCACTGTTACTTTGTTCAATTGCCTATAATCAACACACATCCTCATGCTTCCGTCCTTCTTTTTCACAAACAACACCGGGGCTCCCCAGGGTGGTGCACTTGGCCTAATGAAATTCTTTTCCAAAAGGTCTTCTAACTGGGTTTTCAACTCGGCCAATTCCAAAGGGGGCATTCTATATGGGGCTATGGATATGGGTCCAGACTGGAGTAACTCTATTGAGAATTCAATCTCTCTCTTAGGGGGAAATTCTGGAATTTCATCTGGGAATACTTCGGGATAGTTCCTTACTACGTGTATCTCCTCGATGCTCTGCTCAAAGTCGACATCACTAGCGGCCAAAAGAATGTAACCTTTTTCATCCTTACCACAGCTTAGGTCTACAACATTTAGGTATACTCTCATGGTTTCCCTAGGTTCAGGGGGAATGGGGAGAAAGGTGATGGTTTTCTCATAGCAGTTTAACAACACACGGTTGGCCCAAAGCCAATCCATGCCCAGAATTACCTCTAGTCCTTTCATGGGTAAGCATACGAAATCTAGAACAAATGGTCTATTTTCTAGAATGAAACTGCATTCCAAACAACATTTGCTAGTTCTAACTGGTTTCCCAGTGGGGGTAGAGACAACAAGATAAAAGGGGAGTTCAGACACAGTCAAACCTAGGGTCTCTACACAAGAATATGATATAAAGGAATGGGTTGCGCCTAATCATACAAAGACAACTAGGTTTTCACCGTTCATTTCACACTTACCTTCCACGAGATCTGGGGACGTTGTTGTCTCTTCCGCATTGAGGGTGTAGACCCTTCCTTGACGTTGCGGCTTCGGGTTGGGGGTTGGCTGGTTCCTTTTGGGACAATCTTTGGAGTAGTGTCCCGATTCTCCGCATCGGTAGCACACATCTAACCCGGCCCGACACGGCAAGCTTCCATAGGGTCTGCCGCACTTGGGACACTCCGCATGTGGGGTGGAAGATGTCCCTTGAGGTGCCTTCCCCTTATTATTCGCGGGCTTGTTCTTGTTGTTGTTGTGGCTGTTGTTGTTATTCTTCGGTTTGAAGTCCTTCCGAGGTCCCTGAGGCTTGGACCCGGATTGGGACTTCTGTTGGGGTTGAAACTTTTGCGACCCCTTTTTCTTGAACTGCTGGCCTTGAGGTGCCAGCTTCTTATTGCTGGAGTTGCCGGACCTTGTCGCATTCAACTCTCGTTGCCCTTCCTTAATAATGCGGCATTTGTTCACCAGGGTTGGGAAGTCCCTGATTTCTAGATGAGCGACCGCTACCTTGAGCTCCGCTCTCAACCCCGCTTCGTACTTCAGACATTTCCAGTATTCATCAGGGTTGGCCTGGTACATCCTTGAGAACTTGATGAGGTCCTCGAATTTGGCGGTATATTGTGCAACCGTCCGATTCTCCTGGAACAATTGCATGAACTCCACTTCCTTGGCGTTGCGAACAGACTCTGGGAAGTACTTCTCATAGAAGTGAACTTTGAATACTTCCCAGTTGATGGCCTCAGTGGCCGCTTCCAGCAGCCTCTGGGCTCTAGTCCACCAGCAACTGGCGTCACCTTCAAGCATGTATGTGGCGAACCTCACTTTTTGCTCCTCAGAGCACGGTATCACGCCAAAGATCTTCTCCATGTTTCGGATCCACTCTTCGGCATGGTTTGGGTTAGCCGTTCCCTTGAAGGTAGGTGGATTCGCCCTACGAAATTCGCCGAAGCGAACATGCTCTAATCTCGGCAGGGGGAGCTGGTACAGCATTCTCACGTTGGTCCATTCGCTCGAATAGTCGTGTCATGGCTGCAGCCATTTGACGAACGGCAGCAGCAGTCGCATTGTCTTGGTCAACATTTGGTGTAGTCCTAGGCTGTCGTCGCGGTGCCATTGGTCCCTATACACACAAAACAGCAACACTGAGTTGATCAGGCTCAATCCTCCTAGTAAAGTGAGCAAGTTACCATGGCACGTGCAACAAACAGAAGTCATGTATCACTTAATCCTAAAACTTCCTATTCATGACATTTCTAGCGGAATATGCTTAAGAAGCATAGTCAGTCCAATCCTCAGTTCGTGAGAACCGAATCATTTAATACCAAAATGTAACACCCTAGTATTCGACCCAATACTACTAGTACGTACTTAGGCCAAATATTAGTTGTTACTTGCTGGCATGGTTCATCTTCTTGAGAAAATAGACTTAACGAAAATACGAGCCAACTTTTTTTTTGAAATCGTTACTTAAAATAGAAGCCGCGCGTAACTTTACGAGTCGGTGTCATAGTATACGGAATGATAACATAGGAATGGCTCCAAACCATAGCATCGAACATAACATCAATCATAACTGAAATACCTCATAGATAAAATATGCCTACCCTACAGGCGTGACTCTTCAAGTACATAGTAACATGAATACGGCAGAAAAACAGAATACATGGAAAAGAACTGGAAAGAAGCATCCCTACCCATGTGCAACCTAAGATGGATAACCTCAACACAAAAGAGGTTTCATCCATACTATGTGACGTGCGTGCACTAAGGACTACCCTCCAATCTCCATAGCAGACTCACGGGTACGGAGGAACGTAGCCAATCCACGGGCGGAGCTCGGCGTGCGTGCATGCCCTGCGGATCGAACGTGTCGCCCACGCCGAGGTCGTGGTCCGCACCGCCCTCCGACGCCGAGTGATCGCTCTCTCGCCGCTTATCTGTCGCAGGGGCGGAGTAGGGGCAGAGCCCTCATGGTCCATGGGGGAATCCTCTGAAGGGTCCTCCTCTGAGTGCTGCGATGATGGCACGTACTGCGGTGCGTCCGCTGAACCGGCAGAGTGGGTCCGCAGGTTCCTCTCATGTCGTGGCCGTGCATGCTCAAAGATCGCGGGGTCACCATAGGGAGATCTTTGGAGAAGCGATAACTGTACAAGGGTTGTGCGAATGGCCGTCCTAAAAACATGAAGATGCGCACAGTACACCGGCCCTCAAAATGAAATGACCCATGCTCCGGGTCATGGTGGATCTCCCACCGTGGCGTGTCAAGGAATTGGGCGAAGGTCGCCATCTCGCTCTGAAGACGTAATGGAAAGGAAAAGATAGAGGGAGTGAGATTCTTACTAAAGAAACTCAGTAGGGTTTTCCTTCTATCCTAGGTGTCATCATATAAAATCTCGGGTTATTTATAAAATAATGGACATACATAGGTTCAATTATGAGTTTTCCAAAATCTCATTTTCCGAGAATCCGCTCTTTTTAACATGGCACTTGTGTTACATAGGCTATATACTAAAATCGTAGACATAAATCATGTAGCTTGGTACGTAGATCATGCATCATATAACTGGTACATGGAACATAAATCATATAACTGGTACATGAAACATAAATCATATAACTGGTACATGAAACATAAATCATATAATCAAGTTACTTAGGTGACATAAGAACCTTTACTTAATCAGCCGCCTAATATTTCTCCCTTTTGAGAAATCTCTAGGTTATGAGCTCATACCACGCTAGTCGTCACTAGCATCTAGACTTTATCCATTTGGATAAGTCAACTTCCCGACTTTAAGTACGGGTTTAGGGGGCTAGAATCACATTGTCCCCACCCTTAATTCGGTGGTTTCAAAGGATTGCATTCTGATGTTCTAAGTCATCCTAAGTTTAACATGTTTCTTTAAGATGCCACATAATTAATGCACAACACATAATTACTACCTCGACATCTTTAAGTCCTTTTTAAAGAATAATAATAACATGTTAATACACGTTATCACATAGGGATAATAGTTAACATGGCACCATACACATCATGAGCTAACACATCAATTCATCATCAAACTTAGAGGCATAATCATCCCTTAAGGTAAAAATCCTAAATCGGGTAACCTCAAACTTTCCCATTACTTTCTAGTATATTTATGGGATTGATTAACCTCATTACCATAATCCATTAGGTTCTAAATCCTAATTAATTATGGTTGGACAGCTTTATGTAGTTGTTCATATTTGATGAATTACGTGTTCTAGAAAATGCGTTTTAAGCCCTTTCTCGCATCCGACTTTTTCTATGGTGCAATAATTAATACCTAGGCCAATTATGAGTCACTCCCACACATCTAGACATAATCTAATGTGATTCTAACTTTTTTTTCAAGGCTGGACAGAAACTCATTTTGCCATTCTTTATAGTTCTAGAATTCACATATTAAGTAAACAAAGTCACTAATAATGCTTTAAAGAGTCTAGAACAATTATCATATACTTGGCAAGGTATTACAACATATTTAGACCACCCAAAACAGAATTTAAGGTGCTGGAATTACTAAGGCAGAACCGAAAACCTTTAAGGCATAAAATCATGAGAAAAACCTTTCTTTCAACCATATAACTTGCTAGTTTCTCTTGGAACCTTTTTGGGACTTCAAGACTATGTAAGATCAAAGTTTATTTTGCCAAAACTCATCATGGAACACCAAGGGCAGCAGCCGTTTCGGCTTGCTCTTGGCAAGGATTTAAAACTTAAAAACATGTTTAAAACCTTGGTTAAGTGCATCAAAGCTTAGAAAAATTCTAAGACATGCATTATAGGCCCTTGTAGTTAAATGAAACTCATCCTAGAGCCATTTACACCACATGGCCGAATGATGTTCAAGGAGATACCTCCTTGATTTAATTCTTTTCTTAAGATGAAATGGGCAAGTCTTTGAGCTCTAAAGTTTCAAGTGGTGACATAAAATAAACGTGCTATGCATTTCATTTTATAGTCCTTTAGAAAATAAAGTGATAGCACAAAGTAAAGATGAAATGCATCTTCATTCTTATTCTTAGAGTTTAGTGATGACTTGAAATATAAAATGAGATGCAAAGCTTGAAACATAAACGTGCATTATGCAAGTTCATTCATTATCTTGGGTCTTAGTGATGGCATAGGAAATAAACGTGCTAATGCAAAGCATAACGTAAACGTGGATGCAACTTCTTTTATATCTTGTTTAGAGCCCTTGCAAGACTTTAAAGGAAACAAGGTTTCAACCCATAACTCACCCTCACAAGAAAAGAAAACTAAACTCATGACCAACATGGAGGAAAGTAACCGAAATATGCATGGCCTAGGGACCAAGTCTATGCTCTAGAGCTTTGTTCATGTGACATACATCAACATGAAGCCCTCATCATCAAGCTACCATTTTTCTAAGTCCCAAAGCCTTTCATGGCCGAATACTCAAGGGAAAGAAATGGGGTTTTCAAAGATCCAAGAGAAACATAACTATGTCTTGAGCAAAACTTGAAAATAATAAACTTATTTTTAGAAAACTCAAGCTTTAGAGGTTGTTCATGTGACAAACATCATCACACAACTCTCATCATCAAGCTCCTCATATTTCAAGTCCAAGAGGCCTTCATGGCCGAAAACTAACAAAAAGAAAAGGAAAGTTTCAAGGCATCAAAGAAACATAACTCATTCTTTGACCAAGACTTGAAAAGAGAAACCTTTCTTGGAAAAACTCAAACTTTAGAGTTTGATCATGTGACAAAGGCCAACATGAAGTGCTCATTACAAAGCTACCATTTTTCCAAGCTCTTTAAGCCTTCATGGCCGAAAACATCAAGGAACAAAAGCTCAAAAAGAGTTTTCATGAAAAACATAGCCTTGTCTTAACCAAGACATGAAAAAGATGAAACTTTTCTCAAACAAAACTCAAGCTTTAGAGGTCTCATGTTAGGATGAACACATGGTCATCCCAAAAGAACACTCATCATCAAGCTTTCCTCATTTTGGTCTTGAGGCCGAAAATGAAGAGGAAGAGAAAAGAAGAAACCGAAAATGTTTGAGAGAAAAACTTGCTAACAACACAACTTTCAAACAAGGTAAACATTGATCATGAAAGTAAAAGAAAGCATTCTTGAAGAGCTCCCTACCTTAGAGTTTGAGATTGAGAGGAAGTGAAGAAGATGAAGAGGTTGGAGAGGATGAGCTCTTGAACTTGAGAGAAAGAAACTCAAAGTGCTCTAACTCAAAGCTTTAGTGAAATGAACAAAGGTGCTTCAAGTTCCCTAAGCTACCTATTTATAGAGAAGTGAAATGAATTGAATATTGGAGGCCTTTTGGGGGGAAGGATTTCGCCGACTTTTCAGCCACAAGAAGAAAGAAATATCTTTGTTCAAAGCATGGTATTGGTCATTCAAAGTATGGTGAAAAGTCTAGCTATGCATGTCCTAAAGCATGGCTAGAATGTACCTTATTTTCCAACCTTTAAAAATGCATAAAAACTTAAAATTTTGGGCTGCAAAATCTGAAGAGAAACCATGCTTCTCATGCCCAAAAAGAAGAGAAAATTTTCTAGACTTAAATTCCAAAGCATAGGTAATGTGTTGTAAGACATGTTGTCTTGAAAAAGTTTGATAGAAAGCTTGAATGACCACAAAAACAAATCATTCTTTTGAGTTTGAAAGACATAATTATTTTCATTTTAGAAATGAATTGAAAGCCTTGATTGACCATATAAAATATTCTTTGAGTCTTGAGTGACAATTTTTCTTGAAAGTTGATCATTGATTGAAAGTGTTCAAGACACATGTCACAAGATAGCTTGAACACATAGACTAATTTTTTTGATGATTTCTAGAGAAAATGGCGCCATTCTTGGCAGCCTTGGGAGGAGAAATATCTCCTTAAACCATGTTCTAGAAGTGTGTTTTGGTGTGACATAGATTAGGCTTAGGATTAAAAATTGCTAAGTAGGTACTTAGGTGCACTAATAGGTTAATTAAAACCATAAATCCCTAGGTTTAGAGGTGGTCTAGAAGGATTAGGAGTCAACACCTCTAGGACTAGTGATGTGAGTGTGACAACTTGTCTCAAAAAGAAAAGTTGATGTGAATAGTGGAAACACTATTCGACACTATTCACATATTCTTTTTCCTTTTTAAAGAATAAGACTATGATGAGATTTGAATTTTCTCTAAGCAATTTTAGGTTCCAATTAATTCTAAATGATGGTTTTGGCTCTAGATTAATTATGGAAATTAATTAACCTTTAATTAGAGCCTAATATTGCTTAGGTTTGGAGTTAAACGGCTCATTAAGCCGAAAATGCAATATGCAGGGGCAAAACCGTAATTTTTACCAAAAGTTGCCCGGGATCTCCGGGACTTAAACCAACATAGTTTATGCCTTAAAATCATTGTTTTGAACCTCAGAACAAAGTCCGGGTCAAAACGGAACTTAATATCGCTTTAATTTCACATTGGGTATTTTGGTCATTTACGCGCAGAAATCTCAGAAATGAGGTTTTCCCGCTTTGTTAGGCATTCATGCTCATACAATCCCCTTCATATAACATATGAACCCTATGAGGATGGCCAAAGTCGGCGCCTCAGAGCTCGGGTAAAAATGACCTCAGGGGCAATTTGGTCATTATGAAAGTTTAGCGAAAATCGGGGCGTTACAAAACTCTTTGGGTGGCCTTTCTTCTATGCTATCTTCTAAAGATCAAGCATTCATCATGGTACATTTTTGCTTGAAGGATCTGCATATCAGTTTGCAAGGCGACAGTTCTATGTGAAGTATGATATATCAGTTTGCAAGATTAGGATAACAACAATATGGTTTGCAAGGCCACAAGTATTTGTGAGGTATGATATGTTTGCTAGAATAAAAGGAAATCAGAATTGCCATATGAGAAGACAGATCAATCAGAAGAAAGAAGAAGTATTTAGAAGAAGGTTGTTTGGTTAGAAAGAAGATCTTAAGGATCAGTGAGTAATGGCATCATACTCAGAGCTAGAAGAGAAATTCGAGACTAGTGAATAAAGTTGCTTCGGTGGTCAAAAAGTAAATTTTGAAGCCTCAGAAAGTAATCTCTTCAGAAAGTGAGATCAAGAGTCAAAAGACTCTCTCTCCTAAGCAAGGACGAAAAGGCGAGATTTTTTTTCCCTTCCATGTCAGAGTTTCTCTCTCCATGTCACCTCACCTTAGCCATGTCACATCCTTTTAAACCCCCATACTTTCATCTTAACCCTCATCCTCTCATATACGCTTCCTCAAATTACCTCGTCTTCTCTAACCCTCAAAGATTCCTTTTTGGTTTCATCCCCCTTTACATTCCTCTATTACCTTATTTTCCATCTTTATGCCCCAAGATAAATCCTTCTTTGGCCCTCTCAACTCTTTTGGCAAAAAGAAAGATCTAATTTAATCACATGTCTAACATGGGAACTCTACTCATGTTTAATAATCATGTGGACCAACAACATTTTACTAACCACTATTCTCAATGACCTGTCGCTTCTGGAAAAAGGCTAAGACTCGAACTGATGACTCTGGTCCTTATTCTAATGGAAATAGTCTCCTTTCAAGGATGGACTGGGTTCCTAAACATCATTTATAGAGTTTTTCTTGGAATAGTCAGGGCATTTTGCTATCAACTTGAACCCGTGTCTGATTCTCTTCTTATCACCTACTTCAAGGATACTCACATGACTCTAAATGATCTCTTCCATATCGTCAATGCTCTAAACGACTGTATCAATTGCTCATCTGAAAAAGATTGGTATATATATCTTGAAGTTTCAACAGAGGAGGTCTCTAGTTGCCTCACAAGGTCTCCCAAACATCACCCAGGGAAGATAACCCCCTCCATGCTAGTTACTCAAGCACAACAGGTCTTTACTCTCATCCAGTTCTCTTTACTTCCAAGGTTAGAATGCATGGATCTTCTAGTAGGAATGGATTGCATGTTGTTGTTCTGTTTGATGTCAAAGCAAAAACTAAATTTGTCCAAGCTCATTTTTTACTACATTTTGAGCGCCATCTCATCTAAAAAGAAGAAAACTGATGCTGTTCCTTATGGGATTCAATTGACTAAGGTTTTCAAATATCTGTATTATCCACTGGATAACTAGTGGTATGAGTATATGGTTGGAATTGAATACGCAACATCTCACTTTGAGACTCAGAGGAATATAGAGAAAAGGGATACAAAAGACTTGTGATCGATTTGGATGACAGCTTCGAAGATTCTGCAAAGCTTTTGACAGATACTAAAGCTAATGGAGACACCATTCTTTTATCCAAAACTTAAGGATCTGGAATTGATCAAGGGAGCAGAATTTGAACGCATGATGATGTATCTTCCACAAAAATACAATCATTGAAAAATTATACAGACTGTATAGGTCCTAAGACTATCTTCACTCGTGCCAGTGACTCTCCACTATCTCGGTCTGAACAACCTTTTTCTTCTATTCCACCTATACTTCAACCAGTTCAAGATCAAGGTGCTAATCGGCCGTCTTCTAGTTGTTAAATAGCACCTCCTCCAAGCTACAGCTACCCTAGAATAAGTAGACTACTAGGCAATCAATAGAATATTTCTACTAGATTGAACAACCTAGAAGAATCATCTCAAAATCTGGAAGAAAGGTCTCAAAACCATGATGATCTTCTGCGCCAAATTGTTCACCACACCTTTGACATCCTACATGAACTAAGATGGAGAGGCTAAATATGTCGTTCTCGGGTTCCTGACATGCCTCTTTTTTTTTATGATGCCCAAAGGGGAGAAGAAAAGATTGAAGAAAATTTGTGCCTCAGGGATTTGTGGGGATACATGCTAATTTGAAGGATATGCTAAGGACTCAGGGGGAGTATGTACTCAGGGGGAGGGGAGATATGCTGATCTGAAGGATATCCTAAGGACTCAGGGGGAGCTTAGAGAATTTTGTTTTGGCATGATTAAGTTCTTTTAACATTTCTTTTTGTATATCCTCAAACCTTGTTTTTTTGTTTATAAAATTTTTCTTAATCATGTCTCTTAGCTCTTTTATGTCTCTATTATCTCATGCATTTTGATGCATGTTTTATCTCTTTCTTAAGCTCTGATTCATATCAAATGCTCTACCTAAGCTCAGTTAATCACATATATCTGACATATGTCTATCTCTTATCTTGAATGCATATGCTTTTTTAAATCATATATGCTGGATATTGATTTATGTTTTCTTGTGTGATTAGTCTTGGCCATGTATCTTTAGGAGCACAAAGCGGTTATTACTCTGATATGTTTTATAAGCTGAGTATTGATAAACATGATGAGTTTAATCCTTTTCTTTATCCTTACTCTCTTTAGAGATGGCTTTCTAAAGTTCTGGAGTTTAAAAGACCAAGATTAGTGAGCAAACTTCAGAAATCTCTAGAAGAGTAACATGTTTCGTTTTCACAAAACTCGTTTTAAAAAGGATTATACATAATCTGTTTCTTGGAAGATTAATAGCTTAGTTCAGAAGCTCCTTCTTAATGTTTCAAGGTTTGATCCCAATGTGACCTTTAGAAACCTTGATAGCAATGTGTGATCTTATCTCTCTTATGGTTTCTTTGAGTATCAAAAACTACATAAGTTTCAGTTTGCTTTTCAAAATGTTTTGAATGTTTTGGCTTCCATACTTTTGATTTTTCTCTTCAAAGTTTTTCTTGGATAAGTAATGTTGAAAACAGATCTTGCAAAGATAAAATATCACAAGTTTCACTTGTTAAGTTTTTTATTAAGCACAAGGATCTTCAGAAAGTTCCTTCTTTTGATATTTGATTAGGCTGGTTGTTTATCTGAGCTTAACCATTTTTCTCCTTAACATCTGCTCTCACAATGATCAAAAAGTACGTTTAAGTGTGTCATATGCTTAAAACAAAACAACAAAAATACTTGATTAAATGTCACTTAAAGTTAAAAATGTTTTTATGATTCACATCATGCCTTAAGAAAAAGAACTTCCTAAAAATCTCTTATTTTTTCACCTTAAAAGAATATGCTTATCTTGTTTACATTTCTGCAATATTTTCCTTTATTTATCTCTTCAAAAGATTTTCTTCAAATTGTTTTGTCATCATCTAAAAAGGGCAGATTGTTAGCTCTAGAACCCTTGCGCTAATGTGTTTTGAATGACAACAAAACTAATTCGAAGAAAATACTTTGAAGAACGACTGATGTCTTCTTGAGTTTCTTGACAAACCATAACAAGTCAAATCCAGTTAGTATGTTACAATCTTATAGCAAGAATAATGTTTGACTTTGCATGTGCAAACATGTTTTATCTTATGGAAAGAGATTGAGTCAAATAGAAAGTGAATATTATTTCTAGCAAAGAATGTATACATACCTATGGAACAAAGCATAGAAAGGACTTGAATCGAGAATAATTTCACTACACATGTACAAGCATATTTCATCTCGTGTGAAGAGATTAAGCTTTAGATCAAGTGATCATTATCTTGTACAAAGAACGTGTAAATGCTTAAAGTCTAAAGAGCATCAGGTCAAGAATCAAGAAACCAAGGATAACGACTTCAGAAAATAGCACGGGACATCAGAAAATATACTTAAGATGAAGATATTAGAATATATCCATATGCAACGTGTTACTCAATCTTTAATCGTCATAATTGTAAAGAAATCATCTTTAAAAAGAATTGATTGAAGATTAAAAGGTTAAATACTCTTCAAAGAACTGGTTGCGTTCATAAGAAAACTCATCTTTGTATGGAGCAACGAATACTACAAGACAAGGAGGGAAAGTTGAAATTTGAATTTCAAATTATCAAGTCAATTCCAGTTTCAAAATGGCACGTCATTTCTTCTGCCTTTTTGATCAACGACCCTATATAGCTTGTGAAGGAGGAGTTCAGAAAATTTGCTCAGAAAGTAGAAAAGTAGTTTCTGATGGGAGATCAGAAAACTCATATCTATAACGGCTTCTACAACCAATATGACAGTTCTGTCAACCACTCTTCTAGCTATTTTTTTCAAGACACAACTGATGATCAACACGTGTCACTTGAATAACTGATCTATGGTAATGGTCACAAAAAAAAGATCTTTATATAAAGAGATGCTAAACTTGAAGAACATTGAGTGAAATTTGAAAATTCAAAGAGAGGAAACTCTGCAAAAATCTCCTCCCACTTCCTGGAATATTCTATCTTTATCATGTAATCAGTTTCTATCATTGAAGTGTAAAGAAAAATCTTCCTTTTATATTCTTAGTTAGATTTATATTCTTCTTGTAGAAGAAATAGAAGAAGCAAGTCATTCAAGTTCTCTCGGGATCTCTTTTTAATGTATTATCTTTAAGGAAACTTGGGTGTAGGTTGGTTTGAGTGACAACCTAAACACTTAACCTTTGTATCCTTGATTTGATGGTGATCAGTGAGAAGCATAGCTTGGAGAGGCTAAGGCAAAACTACTTACAATGCGATAGTAAGATGGACTTACTCATCACGGTTCACCTTGGAGAGGCTAGTCAAAGACTACTTGTAACTTGGAAAGGCTGGGAAGAAACTACTTGCAGCTTGAAGAAGTCGAGAACAGACTACTTTAGGCTTGAAGAGGCCTGGAATAGACTACTCACGTTAGGCTTCGAGAGGCCGAAGTTAAGACTACTCAGTTGGGCTTGAAAAGGCGAGTGTCAAGACTACTTGCAGCCTGGAGAGACTGGGGAAAGAATACTAACAACATACTGAAGGAGCTGCTTGTTAGTTATGGGTTGGCTTAAAGAGGCCAAAGTCAAGACTACTCATGTTAGCTTGGAAAGGCTAGTACATAACTACTCTAAATCCTTGGCTACAGGTAATTTCTGAGATCCTTGGATGATAGCTTGGGAAGGCTAATGAAAAGACTATCCATCTGTACTTTCTCAGGTTGAGAAATTTGTTGCTATAATGGAACCTCAATAGTTGTTTAGTATTGGATATAGGCATGTTGGCCGAACCAATATAAAATCCTTTATGCTCTTTCTCTCTTATCCTAATTTCTTTTATTTTCCTTCATTGCTTCATTATCTTATCGATCTATTTTATATCTACCATGCATATTTTTTGTTATATCTTTTAATATTGAGCGTTTTATTTAATAAGGATCAGAAATTAACTTTCTGAGGCCACTAACCTTGTTTCCACTGCACTCTAAGTTTTATACTTGATAGTAATCCTTTTTAGAAGCTTCAGATAATGAAATAGGATTAATGCACGATTCGACCCCCGTTCTCATGTACATCTTCACCTATAGAAGCCATGTTCATGTGATTTAGTTGAAAATTATATGACTTGAGATAATTGTGTAAGATTATGAATTAAGGACTATGCATGCTTGATTTTCGAATTATGTAAGTGATGACTTGTAGTATGTTGTGCATATCCAATTGAGCATGACATATACATTAGCTGAGTCCAGTCCTTGATTTCGGCATACTGGGTAGGAGCATGATTACTTTCATGAGATATTATTGATAACATGCTTATGGATATATGCAAAGAATGTGATGCACGCTTATATGATTATGACTGAAGTATGGAGGTGCATGATTTATGTGATTTACGAGCAAGAAATGTTAAATGATATGTTATGATCATATGTTCACGTATTGCATCTCCAAATAACATGCTAAGATTAAAGGTGACAAAAAACACATGGAAATGATCTTTGAACTCTCTGAGTTAAAGGTTAAGAGAGGTGATCCAATAAGGTGGTCCTTTAGACTCTAGGAATTAATGATTATGAAAAGTGATCCTATGCATGTTATCTTGCACTCTGGGAGTCGAGAATTAGCTTATCGAGAGGATAAGTGTAGACTAGTGATGACTAGTCAGGTATGAGCTCATAACCTAGAACTCTTAAGAGGAGAAAGTATTAGGGCGGCCCCCATGGAAAAAAGAATAAGAAATTTAAGTCACTTAAAAGAATAATGAGGAAGGATCATGTTAGAAGGATTTGTGTTCTTTATGCTATGCTCATTTGTTGAGTTTCCTATGATATTTTTTATATGGCATTGACATGCATTCATGACGTGATATATTGCATTCATGACATTAAGATTCATGCTAAAAGATACGGGTTTCGGCTAATGGTATTTGGAACTTAATAAATAAATCTTATTTATGTCCATCGTTTTCATAATAAAACCCGAGATTCCTGGGGATGATGATGATGACACATGATAGGAGGCGAAAGCCTTACTGAGATTCTTATTCAAGTTTTTCATTCCCTCTTTCTTTCTTTCCGTCTCGTCTTCTGAGGTTGATAGTGACGTTCGCAATCTACATTGATGCCCCTTCGTAGGAGATGCACTATGACCCGGCTAACCGGTCATATCATTTTGTGGGTCATTGTGCTATTCGCCTATTCATGTTCATGGACCATCCTTTCGCGCTTCCTGTCACTAGCGTTTGGCTTTCTCCAGCCGCTCTATTTACCGATGATTTTGCTTTCAAGTGCGCATGTTCGCATACTCCGCAGTTTTCTCGTGCCCACTCTGCCCCATCATCCGTATGGGGTATTTCTATTTGCGTACCATTATCACCACCTTGCCCTACCCAATAATGGTCGGACTCGTCAAAGGAGTCACCCACCTGGCATTTTTTCGACGATTCTATCTTAACCATTCCTATGGAGATGGGAAGTGGTAGCAATGAAGAAGTTTCCATTACATAGCCATTGAGTGGAACCGAGCCTGTATGTAGAGGTGGTACCCGTCCTCGTTGAGGTGCCTATGTTCTACCTGTTGGATGTCTTGCCACACTCGATAAGCTGGCTCGTTGGACCAATTCTAGGCATGCCCAGAAGGAGTAGTGGGAGGAAGGGTCTTATGCTAGCTTATTTTTAATTTTCATTTGCATGCTGTTCAATTTGAATTACTGTACTTAACCTAACTCTTGTTAGAGGGTCTAATGCTATGATATATGTATGTTTTGGCACGTGAGATGGAATGGTTGATGTTTATGATATGTAAATATGATGGTGTGGTTATGTCTATGATATTGTGATGTGTATTTTATGTGTGCATGTAACTTGTCCTGAACTTGATATTATTTGTCTTATGAGCCCTTTTAATTAAAAATGGAATTTAAACTTCCCTAAAATAATCTTAGGCTTTAAATTACCTTAAATAATGATTTTAAGTCAATATTAATAAATAAAATTAATTTATCTTTAATTAGAGCTTAATATTGCCTGTATTTCCTTAATTACTTAAATAGGCCTACTTAGCACTAACTAGGGGTACTATGGTAATTTACACAAAAAATTCCTCGAGGCCATCCAGACTTTTCCAGATATCATGAATTCTTTATAATTAACGTTTCTAACTTCCGGGTGATGATTAGGTTTAGTTGTCGCTTAATTTTGTGTTAAATTACCCCAAGGATATTTTGGTAATTTTGTACATAGGAAAAATTGGGGTGTTATATTTCTCTCATCCTTATGAAGAATTTCGTCCTCGAAATTCATTACTTATGAATAGCTTGAGGTATTGTGTCCTTATCTCTGACTCCAATTCCCATGTAATCTCCTCCGTTCTTCCCTATCCCTATGCCACTTTGACCAAATATATGGTTTTATTCCTTAACTGCTTGACTCCTCTATCCATGATCCTCGTTGGTGGCAGGTTGAAGATTAGGTCATCCCTTAATTGTACTTATTCTAGCTCTAACACATGACTAGGGTCAGATTGATACTTTCTTAACTGAGAGACATGGAAGACATCATGAAGGTTAGACAAATTAGGTGGTAAGGCTATTCGATATGCTACTGACCCGACTCTATTAAGGATTTCAAAGGGACCAAGAAATCTGGGGCTTAGCTTCTTGACTCTCATAGCTCACCCTATGCCTACTATGGGGTGATCCTAAGGAATAGATGCTCCCCCTCTTGGAATTCCATTGGCCTTCACCATTTAGTTGCATAGCTTTTCTATTGACTTTGAGCAGTAAGGATCCTATCTCTAATCTTCTTGATTTGTTTCATTGTTTCCCTTATAACTTCATGTCCTAACATACTTTGTTCACCGGGCTCATACCAACACAAAAGGGATTGACACTTTGTTCCATATAGGGCCTCGTATAGTGCCATATCGATACTTGCATAATAATTGTTGTTATATGCGAACTTAATCAATGACAAGTTTTCCCTTTGGTCTAGTACACATGCCCTCAACATATCCTCTAGGGTCTGTATGGTTATCTCTGATTGGCCATCCATTTTAGAGTGGTAAGCCATGCTAAGGCACAATTTCAAACTAAACGCCTTTTAAAAGAGCTCCCCAAAAACGTGACATAAACTGCAGATCTCAATCTGAGATTATTATCAACGGAACTCCATGCAACCTCACGATCTCTTGGATATACAACTGAGCCAACTTATCCAAAGAATAAGTCATCTTAATAGGTAAAAAGTGAGCCGACTTAGTTAGTCAATCCATAATCACCTATATGACGTCATGGCCAGCTTGATTCCTGGGTAGTCCTGTCATGAAATCCATTGAGATCCTATCCCATTTCTATTTGGGAATCGACAAGGGTTGCAATATTCTAGAGGGTTTTTGGTGCTCAATCTTTACCTTTTGATAGACCAAGCATTTACATGTCTAGCTTCAAATCGAGCTACCAAAACATATTTTTAAAGTCCTAATATATCTTGGTAGCACCAGGGTGAATGGTGAAGTGGCTCTTATGAGCCTCTTCCAAAATCTCTTTTCGGAGTTCACCACTCACTGGTACACAAATTTGGCCCTTAAATCTCCACAACTTATAAACTCCTTAGGTGAAACCTTTCAACTTTCCCACTTTTATCGCCTAAGGTTTCCTTAAACTCCTCATCCTCCTATTGAGCTCGAGTGATTCTTTCTTTGAAGTCACTTGTCATACTGAGGTGACACACCTTCACGCTCTTAGTGGTTAATGTCATTCCTAAGTTTAGGTCTCTAAACCTCTTAATCAACTTTGTCTCCTTAACCATCATCCGAGACAGGTGTAATGACTTGTGGCTTAAGGCATCAGCCACTACATTAGCCTTACTAAGATGATAGTTCAACCCAAAATCGTAGTCCTTCAAGAATTCCATCCATCTTCTCTGCCTCATGTTCAACTCCTTTTGATCAAAGAGATACTTGAGACTCTTGTAATCAGATAACACTTCAAACTTTACTTCGTACAGATGATGTCTACACACTTTCAATCCGAACACAACTGCCGTAAACTCTAGGTCATGGGTAGGATAATTTGCTTCATGTGGTTTGAGTTACCGAGATACATAGGCTACCACTTGCCTATTTTTCATCAACACACAGCCCAAACCCTTTCCCAAAGCATCACAATACACCTCAAAAGGCACACTGGGGTCTGGTAAGACTAGCACTGAAGTTGTAGTTAACTTCACCTTTAGCTCTTGGAAGCTTTTCTCACACTCCAGAGTGCAAACAAAAGGGGCATTTTTTCTAGTAAGCTTGGTCAAAAGTAAGGAAATTTGAGAAAATCCCTTAATAAACCTATGACAATAGTCAACTAGTCCTAAAAAGCTTCGTATCTCTGTTAACGTGTTAGGTCTCTCCCAGCTCATTACAGCCTCTATCTTACTAGGATCTACTACAATACTTCCCTTCGACACTCTAACCAAAATTTACATTTAGACAACTTTGCATATAACTTCTTTTCCTTCAGAATCTCTAGAACTGTCCTCATATGATGTTCATGCTCCTCATGGGTTTTCAAATAAATGAGTATGTCATCTTTGAAGATAACCAAAAATTGGTCTAAATAGGGTCTAAAGATCCTATTCATGTAATCCATGAACATAGCAGGACCATTAGTCAATCCAAATGATATAACTGTGAACTCAAAATGTCCATACCGAGTCCTAAAGGCAGTCTTAGGTATGTCTTCATCCCTTACTCTAATCTGATGATATCTCGACCTCAAATTAATCTTTGAAAACACCACTGACCCCCTCAATTGGCCCATCAAGTCATCGATTCTGGGCAAGGGATACTTGTTCTTTACTGTTACTTGATTCAACTACCTATAGTCCACACAAAGCCTCATACTACCATCTTTCTTTTTGACAAACAGAAGCAGGCCTCCCTAAGGTGATGCACTAGATCTTACAAACTTCTTTTCCAAAAGCTTCTCTAACTGAGTCTTCAACTCGGTTAACTCTAGGGGTGATGTCCAATAAAGTGCTATGGATATTGGCCTTATCCCCAGGACCAACTCCATAGAGAACTCTATCTCTCTCACAGGAGGAAACCCAGGTATCTCATTTGGAAATACCTCAGGATAGTCTCTTACTACAGGCACATCATCAATGTTCTGCTCAAAGTCTACCACGCTAGCGACTAGGAGAACATATTTCTTACTTTCTTCCCCATAACAGTTGACTTCTATAGAATTTAAGTAAAGTCTTAGAGGTTTACTAGACACACTAAGGATAGGGAGAAAGATGATAGACTTGGTATAATAATTTAACATTACACGGTTAGCATTAAGTCAATCCATGCTAAGAATCATGTTTAGACCATGCATAAGCAAGCAAACTAGATCTAGTATGAAAGGTCTACCTTCCACAATGAAATGACAATTTAAACAAATGTACAAGTCCTAATAGGTTTACTAGTGGGTGTAGAAATAGTAAGATCAAAAGAAAGTTCTAACATATGCAATTGCAAAGACTTGACACTAACATGTGGTATGAATGAGTGAGTTGCATTAGAGTCAAACATTACAATTAAGGTCTTACCGTTCATTTCACACATACCTTCTATGAGGTTTCTGGACTTTGCCGAGTCTTCCACATTGAAAGTAAAGACCCTTCCTTGATGTTGTAGTCTGGGGTTAGGGGTCATCGAGTTTCTTTCAAAGCACTCTCTAGCATAGTGACCGGTCTTCCTGCACTTGTAACAAACTCCCTGGCTCATCAAGCAAGGTCGATCTTTATGTGATTCCCACATTTGGGACATAATGCAGCAGGTGCAGACCCGGAGGGTGCAACCAGGGCCTTTTGGGGTGCTTTGCCTTTGGACCACTTGATCCCCCATGATGAAAATTCTTCTTTGGGCCTTATAGTCTAAACTGTGGCTTGAACTGCGATTTAAATCACAAAGCTTACGGTGCCAGCTTCTTGGTGAAATTTTCAGCCTTTGGTGCACTCAACTTCTTATGGCCTTCCTTAATGATGCGGCATTTGTTGACCAGGGTAGGGAAGTCCCTAATGTCTAGGTGTGCAACGATGACATTGATATCCACCTTCAGCCCAGCTTCATACTTAACACATTTCCAGAATTCATCGAGGTTCCCTTGAAAAATCCTTGAGAACTTAATCAGTTCTTTGAACTTTGTAGTGTACTGCACAATGCTCATCCTTCCTGAGGTTAACTGCATGAAATCTATATCCTTGGCATTTCTTACAGATGCTAGAAAGTACTTCTCATAGAAGTAATTCTTGAACATCTCCTAGTTAATCATGGTGCCAGATACTTCCAATAGTTTTCGGGTTCTAGTCCACCAAAACTCGGCATCTACCTCTAGCATGTAAGCAGCAAAAGTTACCTTCTGCTCCTCGATACAAGTGATCACCAAAACGATCTTCTCTATGTTTTTTATCTAATCGTCAGCTTGGTTTGGGTTCAGAGCTACTCTGAATGGTGGCGGGTTCACCTTGCGAAACTCTCCGAATCGAACCTGCTCGAGACCTTCAATAGTATTTGGGCAATGACCACCTTTGCCTTGACGTTCCATCCATTCAAATATTATTTGTATGGCCCTTGCCATGTCCCTAAGGGCTTCGACAATCTCATTACCTTGCTCTTTTCCATTCAGAGTCCTATTCTGCCGTGGATTCCTGAGTACACAGAACAACAAACACTGAGGTGATTAGGCTCAATACTTCATGTTAAATGAGCTAGTTATCATGCTACATATACACACAACAATCATGTATTTCTATTTTACAGCTTATTTTATCAACAAAGCAACTACACATGACATAACTATCATATCATACTTGAGAAGTATAGTCATTCCAATCCTCAGGCTCCGTGAGAATCAAACTCCTCGGATACCAAAATGTAACACCTTAATATTTAACCCAACATGCCTAGGATGCAGTCAAGTTAATTATCAGTCATTACTCTTTTATTTCAGTTCTTAACTTATACTCTAGTAAATACTTTAGTGAAAATATGAGTAAATTTTTTTTATTTTAAAAATAGAACATGAACCGTGCATAGTAAATAAATAACGTCATTCGATTTGCATATCTAAGAAGAGATAAAAACAAGTCACAAGCATACATAAAATACACATCACAATATCATAGACGAAACCATACCATCATATTTATATGTCATAAACGTTGACTGTTCCGCCTCACACAACAAAACAAACATATATCATAGCATCATACCTACTAACAAGAGTTAGGTTAAGTACAATAACTCAAAATGAATAGCATGCAAACGGAAATTAAAAATAAGCTAGCATAAGACCCCCTCCTCTCACTACTCCTGCTGGGCGCGCCTAGAATAGGTCCAACAGGTCGTCGGGTGTGGCAAGATGTCCAGCAGGTAGAACATGGGCACCTAGATGAGGACGGGTAGCACCTCTATGTACAAGCTTGGCTCCTTTCAATGGTTGTGTAATGGAAACTTCTTCATCACTACCACCTTCCATCTCCATAGGAATGGTTGAGACAAAATCATTGAAAGAATGTTGGGTAGGTGACTTCTTTGACGGGTCTGACCATTGCTTGGCGAGGCGAGGTGGTGATAGTGGTATGTAAATGGGAATACCCTGTATGGCTAATGGGGCAGAATGGGTGTGAAGAGATTGTGGAGTACGTGAACGTGCTCGTTCAAAAGCAAAATCATCCATAAATGGAGCGACAGGAGAGAACCAAATGCTAGTGATAGGATGCGCAAAGCGACGGTCCATGAACATGAACAGGAGAACAGCATAATGACCCACAAAATGATATGACCGATTAGCCATGTCATAGTACATCTCCCATGTAGGGGTGTCAATGTAGATTGCGAACATCGCCATCAACCTCTAAAGACGAGAAAGAAAGAAAGAAAGAAAGAAAGAAAGAGGGAATGAGAAACTTAAATAAGAATCTCAGTAGGGCTTTTACCTCCTATCACGTGTCATCATCATCGTCCCTAGGAACCTCAGGTTTCATTATGAAAACGGTGGACATGATTAAAGTTTATTTATTAAGTTCCAAATGCCGTTAGCCGAGGCCTGTGTCTTTTAGCATGAATCTTAATGTCATATGTAACACCCTAAAAATTAGTTAAAAATTAATTTGAGAGTTATTAGTCATAATTTCAAAAACCTAACAGTTTTAACAATAATGAGGATGGTTCAACAGATTTGTAAAAATAAAAAAAGTTAGAATAGTAACTTGCGAGCCCCACAAACCCATTAGAACAATCGAAACCCTAAAATTGGGACCCGAAGGTGCCCAAAATTGAGAAAAGAGAGGATTAAAATTAGAAATAGTTAGAAATAAAGATTTTATACCTAGAATTAATTTTTGAGTAATGTTTGATTACCCGGGTATGGTATTTTATTCATTCGGTAAAATTTTGGTATGCAATTTTTAATACCGAAAGATAGTTTAATTATTATAAATGGATAGTGTATATCCATTCAATCTAAGTGTAAGGCTAACATTTGATCTTGAATTACAAGATCAAATCCTAGCCCTCCATTTTATTATCTTTCTTTAAGAATTACACATTTACATTACATGATATTTACACTTTAATAAAGGATAAATGCAACTCACCATCCTTATCACTCCAACAATTCATTCTCGGCAGAACAAATAACAATACAGCCACCATTTCTTTCTTCTTCAAAGAGCTTGAAACATGAATTCAAACTTCCATTTTCCTAGCCTAGACTTGATAAAACCATAAATTCCCTTCACAAAACTTGTTCTACTCTTCATAATCTACCAAACTAACTGATTAGAATTTTAATCCATCACTATTTTCTCACTTTGAGCTATCACACATCACTGCCAAGAGAGGTTTAAGGGCAGTTTGGAAGGATTTTGAATGAAAAAAAGCACTTAGGGAAGATTGTTCTAGGTAAGGAGCTATGGAGATTCAAGTAGGGTTTTCTTTGGCCTTTTTCTTTCAAAATTTTTCTGAGAAATTCTGACTGGTTTCAATCTGAAATTTCAAGTTATATTGGTTGATGTTATGTTGATATTGATGTGTTAATTTTAGTGAAGTGTTTGGATGAGGTTTGAAAATCATTTTTGTCAAAAGAAGTTTTGACTACGATGCTGGATTTTCAGTTTTCTTACCGGCAATGTATGATCACGAATTTTCTGGGCATGTTGTAGGCATTTTCATGAGCTGAAAAAAATATATGTTGGAGCTAACATCTTGGGCTAATCCCAGGAATTTTCTTCGTTTCTGATTTTCAGTTAAACTGCCTTAAAAAAATCAGATACCGAAATGGTCCTTATGCTATCAAAATCATTAAAACTGAAGCTGTAAAATTGTATAATTTTGTGACCATAGCAAATGATGGAATTATCATTGAAATTTTTATAGGATGTTGAAGACATATTGAAGTCCAACCCTAAATTTTTGTGTGATTTGGTATGATCATTTGATAGGGTAATAAAATTGGGAACTATGGTTATTGGCTGTAAATAGGGGGTTTCTAACCTCCGAATTTGCCTAATTTTGTCAACATAATTAGAGAACTCTTTTCACTATGAAAATTTTTGTGGATCCTTGTGGACATATTGAAGTGTGTTGGATAATGTTTATAGACTCTAAATTGAATGTTTGAAGTGCAAATAAATTTGTACTATAATGGTATAAAATCTACCAAGGTGCTGGAAAGTAAACTAAAGCGTGGACTTGATGAGATAATATCCTTTAATTCAAGTATAATGCATGTGAATGCATGGTAGCAACTTAAAAGATGGATTTATAAGACATGATTGAAAACCATATTGTGAATGGATAATTATATGAGCTTGATGATAATGTATATGCTAAGTAGATGAAAGGTCCCCTATAATGTGTAAAGGGTATGAAAAGGTCCCCTTTTGTTTATAAAGGGCACGGGAAAGATCCCTTTTGTTTATAAAAGGCACGGGAATGTCCTCTTTAGAGCACGAAAAGTCCCCTTTAATATGACAAGGGCACGAGAAAGTCCCTTTTATTATGTCAAGGGCACAGAAAGATTATTACAAATGCCATATGTATACGTAGACCTATATTTTATTAAATATTTGTCTTGAATAAATTACTATGATCTTGAATGTCATGAGATACACATTTTACATCATTGAATAATAAAAGAAACCCACTTCGAAAGAATGGTTTCTGAACTTTTAAATGAACCTTTGATATATGCTGCATGCTCACATTTTCTTAATAAATCGAAGTGGCTGGGACGATGACGATGACATTAATTTTATTAGATGTTTTGGGGATACCCTACTGAGAATTTTAGAATTCTCACCCCGATGTGTTTATTTTCGTGTCGTCTCTAGGTTGATTCTAGAGAATAATGAAGCCATTACGAGGAAGACTAAATTGAAATTCCTGTAGTTTAGTAATGGACACTTGTATCTGTTGTACTTGGTTATATATATGTCTGTAAAAGAGCTTCCTTTTGTATTGGACTTGTATTAAACAAATACCTTGTTTCTATTCTATATATTTTGATAGAACCACAAATTAGTTACTTTAAGATTCGATCGATTCTTGTTATAAAAAATTAAGAAAGGTTCGTAAATTTATAAGTGACAACTCTCAAGTACGATGTCATGACTTAAGAATGATGTTGTACTTGGGAGGATGTTACATTACTCATGTAACGCCCGGGGATTGCAAAGTCGGGGAATGATCGCCGGTACAAGGAGGCACAGACAAGGAGCGGCTCCTGGAAGACTTTAAAAGCGGAAGGGTACATGAATGAACCGATTACATACTCGAATGAAAAGGATCATGAGACTGTATAGGTATGGGACTATACAGTCAATGAGGGCTTATAAGAATTGATTTGTACTACCTATACCAACAAGATGCATCTTCTTTTCGGTAGCCTATCACTAAAGAACTCCATAGTTAAGCGTGCTTGACTTGGAGCAATTTTGGGATGGGTCACTTCCTAGGAAGTTTTCCTAGGAAGTGTGTGAATGAGGACAAAGCATGCTGAAAAGACCCGTGTTGGTTTGTAGAGACAGTCATCAATCCATAAAGTAGCAGGGGATGTTACAAATGGTATCAGAGCCTGCACCTCTCCCAGTACGGTGTGGTTCGGGGACGAACCAAGCGGAAGCTGGTGGGCATGTAAAGCCCGGGGATTGCGAAGTCAGGGAATGATCGCCGGTGCAAGGAGGCACAGACAAGGAGCGGCTCCTGGCAAACTTTGAAAGCGGAGAGGTCCATGAATGAACCGATTGCACACCTGAATGAAAAGGATCCTGAGACTATATAGGTATGGGATTATACAGTTAAGGAGGGCTTATATGAATTGATTTGTACTACCTATACCAACAAGATGCATCTTCTTTTCAGTAGCCTATCACTAAAGAACTCCATAGTTAAGCGTGCTTGACTTGGAACAATTTTGGGATGGGTGACCTCCTGGGAAGTTTTCCTAGGAAGCGTGTGAATGAGGACAAAGCATGCTGAAAAAGTCCGTGTTGGTTTGTGGGGACAGTCGTCAATCCATAAAGCAGCAGGGGATATTACATCATGAATGCAATATATCATGTCATGAATGCATGTCAATTCCATATACAAAATATCATAGGAAACTCAACAAATGAGCATAGCATAAAGAATGAAAATCTTTTTAACATGATCCTTCCTCATTATTCTTTTAGGTGACTTCAATTTCTTATTCTCTTTTCCATGCAGGCTGCCTTAATACTCTCTCCTCTTGAGAGTTATAGGTTATGAGCTCATACCTAGCAAGTCGTCACTAATCTATACTTATCCTCTCAATAAGCTAATTCCCGACTCCCAAAGTGTGGGATAAGGGCATAGGATCACCTTTCATAATCATTAATTCTTGGAGTCTAAAGGATCAGCTTATTGGATCACCTCTCTTAACCTTTAATTTGGGGACTCCAAAGGATCATTTTCGTGTCCCTTATGTCACCTCTAGTCTTAGCATGTTATTTGGAGATGCAATACATGAACATATAATCATAACATATCATTTAACATTTCTTGCTCGTAAAATATATAAATCATGCACCTCCATACTTTAGTCATAATCACATAAGCATGCATCACATTCTTTGCATATATCTATAAGCGTGTTATCATTAATATCTCAAGAAAGTAATCATGCTCCTACCCAGTACGCTGGAATCAAGGACCGGACTCAGCTAATGTATATGCCATGCTCAATCGGATATGCATAACATACTAGAGGTCATCACTTACATAATTCGAAAATCAAGCATGCATAGTCCTTAATTCATAATCTTACACAATTATCTCAAGTCGTATAATTTTCAACTAAATCACATGAACATGGCTTCCTTAAGATATCATTCGTATTAACCTCATCAAGATAGCAATATTTACACTTAAGCCCCAAAGGGGTCAAAATTGTAATTTCTCAAAGATTATGGGTCAAAGTGCAATTTCTCCGTTTAAACATATTTTCTCTAACTAATGATCCCTAAAATTAATATATATTTTAGGAAGCCAATAACACTTAGAAATCATTTAAACTCATCATGAAAACCTTTTTGGGACACAGACCAAGTTTTGTTACACTTTAGGGGTCAAAGTGCAAAATTGCTCATTTTTAACACTTAACAAATGCTAAAGTTTCTAAAACTTTTTATAAACATCATAAATAGTATTTTGAATACATGGACACGTTCAAAATCAAGAAAAACTCTAGTTAGATCCATTTGGCCAACATTCCATAATGGTATAAAGCACAACTTTCCACAATTTGCAAAACGGTCTAAACTAGCACTTGTAATTATTATTTTATACATCTCAGACACCAAAAATAATTTTTACAACAATTATTAATGAATCTTATGCATATGAACAGTACCCTACAGTGATGAACAATACCAAGACAGTAAAGAAAATTAATATTTTAAAGCGTCATAAAAATTACAATTTGATCATTTCCAATTTCTAGTTTTTCCCAAAAATCTTTCTAAGACATCTAAGACATATGAAACAATTTCTAACATATTTCTAACCATATCAACAGTAAGTAACAGAAGTGAACAGTGGCATACAAGAACAAACAGTAACAGAGGCATTAAAATTCAAGAGTTTTAGAAATTACATTTTCAATTCTTCCTAATTGCTAGTTTTTCTTGAAAATAACTCTAGGACATAGAACACACTTGGAATCATTTTATCTATTTGAGAACTTAAATATAAATGTCAAAATAGTAGCAAAACTAAAAATTTCCTTAATAGGTCTTTAATCGCTTAGAGATCTCAATTTTACTTCTATTGAATTTCTAGTTCTCTCAAAAATTCTTTGTACATCTTAAAGACAAGATCCAAGCCTCAAAACAAAATAAAACCAACTTCAAACCCAAAATCCTCGTAAGGCTAAAAAACATACACTGAGATGTGTCCATGATCAAATTCTCATTTAAGATAAAAGGGGCAAGTCTTGAGCTTTAGAAATTTTGGTAATGACTAGAATCATAAACATGCCATGCAATCTCATTTTAATCTTTATCATTATAAGATGATGACTTGAACATATAAAGGTGATGTGCAAGACTTTAAATTTAAACATGAGAATGCAAGTTCATTTTTAAGTCTTCAAGGTTTAGGTGATAACTTGAAATTTAAACATGATATGCAAGACTTGAAATTTAAACATGAAGATGCAAATCCATTTTCTTATCTTTAAGATTTAAGGTGATGACTTGAAATTTAAATATGATATGTAAGACTTGGAATTTAAACATGAGATGCAAGAGCTTGAAACATAAATATGAATATAAGTCCATTTTATATCTTTTTCAACTCAAAACTCAAGACGTTAATGGATAAACTCTTAACCCCAATCAATCTTAAAGAAAAAGGAAAGTGAGCTTTAGAGTCCCTCAATACCATGGTTCCAAGAACCTTATTTCTTGGACTCACCATCAAGCTAAAAAAGTATCAACCAAAGAAAATCAACAAAACTTCCATTTCTTGTAACACCCCGATTTTTCTGTCCGAGGGAAATGACCAAAATGCCCCTGAGGTCATTTCCTGACCCGAACGCGAGGGTAACCAACTCGGTCATCCTCGAAGGGTCAACTCAATGTTTGAAGGGGATGGAATGGCCTTTGAATGCTTTCGGAAGCGAAAATTTCGTTTTCCGCAGTTTCGGGTCAAAATGACCAAAATACCCCTATAGCGTTTTTACGCGGGTAAAGGTGCCGTTTGAGCCCGGAACTTTCCCTAGAGGTTTAAAAACACGTTTTCATATGTCTAGAGGTCTCTGTTCAAGTCCCGGTGGTCCCGGGTAGTTTTAGTGCAAAATTACAATTTTGCCCCTAGAATAGTATTGTTGAGCTTAATGACGTAATTAAGCAAACCTAAGCAATATTAGGCTCTAAATGAAGATTAATTTATTTCCCTAATTAATCTAGAGTCAAAATAATTTATTAAAGTTAATTAGAACCTAAAATTGCTTAGATTAAACTTAAATCCCTTTTTAGAACTCAAGACTCCTAGTCTTGGAATCTTGAATAGTGTTTTCTCTCTCTAATTCCTTAAATCAAGGAAATGTGTCTAGAGTTGTTTAGACTCTAAATTGAGGATTTAACTCACTAATGGTGCAAGACCACTCCTTGATTATGTCTAGACCACCTTAATTATCCATTTCCCTTACCTAAACACTTTCTTACAAATTCCTAATCTTAAGCATAATCAAAGATACACCTAAACACAACTCTAAACCACAATTAAAATACAAAGAACCCTCCCCCATGGGCTGATGCATTTCGGCCACCTCCTCCCCCATTGACCACATGTTTAATTATTTTCTCACTCAAAGAACCATGCTTGAGGCCATGCCTTGAACCATACCTCACCATACCTTAAGCCATACCTCACCATGCCTCAAGAACACATTATCTCACCTCATGGAACTCATGGATGCCTCCATTCTGCACACATGGCCGAAGCTCTTCATCACCATGAGCTCCCTCCATTTGTTTCATTTCTCTATAAATACAATGCCTTGAGGAGCTTGCACCACTTTTAGATCATTTGCTAAGTTTAGGAACACTCAAAGTTTTTCTTTTTCTCTCAAAGTTCTAGTGTTCTTCAAGTTCTTCAAGTTCTTCAAAGTTCTTCATCATCTTCATCTTCTTCTTCCATCTTCAAGTTCATAACATCAAGTAGGGATTTTCTTTCATGTATTCTTTTCTTTAAAGTTCTTGTTTCAAGCTTGATGTTCATAGTTTCTCTTGGTTCCTTTTAGAACTTCTTTTCTTCTCCTTCTCCCTCTTTATGTTTCGGCCATAGGCCTTGGAGAACAAAGGAATGAGAGCTTGATGATGAGAGTTTCATGATGATGTTCATCACTTGAAACAAACTCTAGAGCTTGATCTTTATTCTTGAGCAAAAATGTTTTTAGTTTTTCCTTTCTTGAACTCTTGAGAACTTTAGCTTTGATGATGTTTTAAAATGGCTCTATGAACTCAATGATGAGGACTCATGATGTTGGTGTTAATATATCATCAAGATCATGAACTCTAGAGTTCTAAAATGTTCCTTTTTCTTCTTGAAGATTTCGGCCATTTCCTTAAATTTTCTAGGCTTCATGGTTTGATTTCCTAAAAATGTGATGTTGAATTTTAAGAACTTTAAGCTTGACTTTACCTTGTTTGGATGAGTTTGGGTTATGGTTTAAATTCCTTTAAAGTCTTGTTAAGAGCTCTAGAAAGATAAAATGAACTTGCATAATTTATTTTATGCTTGCATTCATATTTACATTCTTGCTATGCATCTTTACTTTCTAGCTATCACCTAAGAACATAAAGATTAAAATGGAACTTGTATCATCACTTAATTTAATTCTCGAAGCCTTTCTATTTCGGCCTTAAAGTCGATTGTTGTTGGGCCTAGAGCACTAAAATAAAGAATTGAACTTGCATTACCACCTAATTAATTTCTCGAATGCCTATCTATTTCGGCCTTAAAGTCGATTGTTGTTGGGCCAAGAGCACTAAAATAAAGAATTGAACCATGTATATTTACCTTCAAGCTTGCACGTTTAAGTTTATGCCTCGCATATTTACTTTCAAGCTTGCACGTTTAAGTTTATGCCTTGCATATTTAAATTTAAGTCATCTCTTTACTTTGTAAGCAAGATTAAAAATGAAAAGCGTGAGCACGTTTAGTTTATGTCAAAACTTAAGAACCTAGAGCTCAAAGACTTGCCCATTTCATTCCAAGTTAAAGTTTAATGTGAAACCATTCTTTGAATGCATATTTTCGGCCAAGTAGTGATGATGGACTTTCAATGAGTTTTCATCTAGCTACAAGGACCAATAGTCTATGTTCTAAGTTTTCCTTAAAGCATTACAAACCTTTTCAAGGTTATGTTGTCATGAGATATGACTTTACTCCCTTTTAGGAGATGAAATATATTTTGGTCATTGACCTAAGGCTTCTCTTAGCCTTTTGATGAATTAAAATGATTTGCAAAGAGTTTTTAGAAATTCTAAATTGATTCCAAGAGAAACTAGTTAACTTATGTACCTAGAAATGTCAATTTAACTCTCTCATTTAAGTTAAATGTTTTCGGTTCTGATGTGATGAGTGTGATGCCGTATGATGATGTTTCGATGTGTTGGAATGTGTGAAAATATCATGTGATGATGAAGAAGCGATCCTATGCATGATAGGTAAGAAACTAGCTAACTAGAAATATCGTAAAGCTAGAATTTAACATGGTTTTGACTCATTTGTCTATGGAACTAATCCAAACTGTTTTAATGGGAACATAATCAGATTTAGATTGTTTAGACATGAAAAACTTGGTATCATTTGAATTAGAATTGAATTCTAGCACCTATGGGGAAACTAGTAACTAGAAAACCGTAAAAATGCAAATGTAGAACTCTTAGAACATTTAATTTTCTGGATTCTGTCCAGCACCCTTACAACATGATAAACATGATTAATAATTAGTCCTTAAGCATAGGAATGTCTCATAATTGATTTAGATTTAATATGTAGCGTCTTCGGCGAAGACGGAACCGAGAAAGGGTCTAAAACGTAAGTTTTAGAACCCCGTAATTACAAGTTAGAGATTCTGCCCTATGCTTTTCAGATTTAAGTATGAACATGAGTATTAGGAATGATGATTAACTATGAGCTCTTAGGTGCATAAAATATGAGCGACGGATGTTAGAGAACCAAATCTCATGATTAAGACCCGTAAGGGTCAAAGCATAAGCTACCGTAAGGATAAACGGTTGAATGTCCCATGATGATGTATGTTATGTAAATGATGATGATGTTATTCATATGATGAATTCATGAGGATATATGTTTATGTGGCATAAAGCAAATTTGGAAGGAATTCAGTATAATGCCATCGTGCTGCCGAATTCCCAACAAATTTGGGGACTTAAAGAGATTTTGAAAATTAAGGTACTAAGATGGGTTCTAGGATGACACCGGTTCGGCCGAGCACCTCCATAGAACTCATGTGACATCGGTACCATTTTATACTCTTAGGTGACACCGGTTCGGCCGAGCACCCCTAAGAGTTTTGCCCCCTAACCCGTACTCAGATAGTCAGGATTTATGATTTATGATACGCTTATCGTTAAGTGGTAAGTAAGAACTAGTGACGACTAGTTAAGGTATGAGCTCATAACCTAGATGTATGACACGTTCTGGGTGACACCGGTTCGACCGAGCACCCCCAGTTCGATTGTCTTTTAGGGTGGCCCATGAGGAAGAGATGTTTCATGATTATGATTATGTCACTAAGTTTGTCCCATATGAATGTTTCTATTGCCACTTTATGCCACCAAGTATGATGATGCTTGATGTTATGTTTTATGTATGTGCATGAGGTAGTGCCATGCATACATTTTCTATTATGTTGCATTCATGACATTAAGATCATCCTAAAATGAATGGACCTTGGCTAAAATATATTTTAAAGTTTAAAATGAACTTAATACATGCTCAGTCATTTTGTATAAATAAACCCAAGGTTCCTGAGGACGTAGATGATGACACCTAGGTAGTAGGAGGCCTTACTGAGATTCTTTAGCAAGATTCTCACTCCCTCTATCTCTTTCTTTCCGTCACGTCTTCAGATGGCGACGTTCGTAGTGTTCGTGGACACGCCGACGTGGGAGGTGCACTATGACCCGACTCACGGGTCATACCATTTTGAGGGACAGTGCACAGTGCGGGATTTCATGTTCGTAGGACGCTCCTTCGCTCATCCCGTGCACACCCATCGCTTCTCCCCAACTGCACCCTATGGCGACGATGAGCGGGTTTTTGAGCGAGCGCGAACGCATGACGAGACAGTGCTCCGCACGCACACCGCCGCCCTAGCCATGCGAGACTATCTCGACATGCGTTCCCGGACTTACTTCTCGGAGACCGATCCGTCCGAGGACCCGCCTACCCATCCGTATAGCGAGAGCTCTGCCCCCTCTCCCCCACCATCGAGGGAGGGCAGTGAGCATACCGTGACTCAGCCACGGCTTGCACGATGACCGGAGATGCGACCATACCACGGGGGACACACTCGATCCCCATTCCGCCTCTTCACGTCCGAGGAGCTCGCCCAGTTTCCCGGATATTTGCCTTGTTCGCGAGATGGACGCCAGTAGGAGGTGACGATCGTCCGATGGAGTACCCGGTTAGAGCACACACCACTTAGATGGGGATAAACCTTCTTTTGTTTAGAGGTTATCCCATTAGATGCACTTGGGTAGGGGAGTAGATTATGTTTATGTTTTATGTTGTACTTTCTTTTATGTATTTCCCTTGTACTAAATTAAGTCTCACACTTATAAGTGGGCAAGTTATATATATATGAAATGATATTCAGTGATGTTTATGTTGTGCTCTATGTTATGATGTTGTGAGACATTTGTGTTACTTTACATGATTTACCGTTTAACGCATCACGCGGCTCTCACTTTGTATTTCAAAAAAAAATTTACCCGTATTTCCGCTAAGTATTTCAAAGTAAAAATGAGAACTATGAGGTAACAGACTAATGATTAATCCAAATATGTTCTAGAGTATTGGGTTAAAAATTAGGATGTTACATTTCTCATATTCTTTTGAAATAAAAAAGAATCAAGTCTTAAGCATTAAAGGTTAAACATATGATGGCATCACAACCACCATCAAGGATCCTCATCATTAAGCCATGGTCTTAATCATCCATCCATCATTCAAAACTAAGAAGATAAGAAAATGAAAAAAGGAAGTTCATAAAATTAAATCTCTACCAAAGTTGTTTCTTGTTTGAAAGAGTGAAAGTTTGATTCCTTTATGAAGAAAAGAGAAGCAAAATATTCTCTTGAAGTCAAGATGGTTTCGACCAATGGGGAAAGAAATAGAAGAAGGATATTTCTTATGTTCATGTGTTTGGGAATGTAAAGGATATGTGTTTGGAAGTTGATCTATGGCAGAGATGTGTTGGTTTGAGGTTGAAAGCTTGGATGAAAATTGAGAATGGAGTCTCTTGGAGGTGGAGGAGAAGGAGGAAGAAGAAAGCTTTGAGTTTAGAGAGAGAAAAGAAGATTTTTTGGCCAATTTAGTGAGCAAGACCACCACCAAAAATGCAAATGGTAAGGAATGAGTGTTTCTGAGTCTATTAGCCTTGAAAAAAAAATTGAATTATGAGAGTGACTGGGGAGGTGGAGTCCTCTATTAGTTGTTGTTTAATTCCATGTTAAATTACCATAGGGGTATTTTGGTAATTTCATACACGGGAAAGACTAGGGTTTGAGATCATCATCCATAACACATTTAATTCCCTTCAAACATTAAACTAACCATTTGAGGATAGCTTGGACCGGCCGTCCTCAATTTCTGGCGAAATGACCTCAAGGGTGTTTTGGTCATTTTGCACACGGAAAAATCAGGGATATTTTCGCACAGATTGTTGTCTGAACCTCAAAACCTCATTCCTAAGATTAAAATACCCCATTGAGGATAGCCTGAACCGGCCGTCCTCAATTTTCGGGGAGAAATGACCATAAGGGCATTGTGGTCATTTTGCACACAGGAACAATTAGGGCATTACATTTCTCCCCTCATTAAAAAGAATTTCGTCCTTGAAATTCATTAACTGTGAATAGCTCGGGGTATTGTGTCCTCATTTCTGACTCCAATTCCCATGCAATCTCCTTTACTCTTCCTTATCCCCATGCCACTTTGACTAAAGGTCAACTGCTTGACTCCTTTATCCATCGCTCCAGAATGTAACACCTTAATGTTTTAACCCAACACGCCTAGGACGCATTTAAGTTAATTTTTAGTCATTAATCTTTTATTCCAGTTCTTAACCTATACTCTTGGAATTACTTTAGTGAAAATACGGGTAGATTTTTTTTATCTTAAAAACAGAACGTGAGTTGTACATACTAAATAAATAATGTTGTTCGATTTGCATATATAAGAGAAGAGATAAAAACAGATCACATGCACACATAAAATACACATCACAATATCATAGACATAACCACACCTTCATATTTATATATCATAAACATTAATTGTTCTGCCTCACCCACCAAAACATACATATATCATAGCATCATACCCTCTAACAAAAGTTAAGTACAATAATTCAAAATGAACAGTATGCAAATGGAAATTAAAAATAAGCTAGCATAAGACCCCTGCTAGGTGCGCCTAGAATAGGTCCAGCGGGCCGGCTCATCGGGTGTGGCAAGATGTCCAGTAAGTGAAACATGGACACCTCGATGAGGACGGGTAGCACCTCTATGTATATGCTCGGTTCCTCTCAATGGCTATGTAACGGAAACTTATTCATTACTACCACCTCCCATCTCCATAGGAATGGTTGAGACAAAATCTTTGAAAGGACGCCAGGTAAGTGACTCCTCTGACGGGTCTAAACATTGCTCGGCGGGGTGAGGTGGTGATAGTGGTACGTAAACAGGAATACTCTGTATGGCTGATAGGGCAGAATAGGCATGAGGAAACTGCGAAGTATGCAAACATGCAGGCTCAAAAGCAAAATCATCCATAAATGGAGCGATAAGAGAGGACCAAACACTAGTGCATCTCCTACGTAGGGACGGTCCATGAACACAAATAGGCGAACAACACAATGACCCACAAAATGATATGACCAAGTAGCTGGGTCATAGTGCATCTCCTACGTAGGGGCTATCAATATAGATCACAAATGTTGCCATCAACCTCCCAAGACGAGGATGAAAGAAAGAACGGGGGAATGAGAAACTAAAATAAGAATCTTAGTAGGGCTTTCGCCTCTTATCATGTATCATCATCATCATCCTTAGGAACCTCGGGTTTCATTATTAAAATGGTGGACATAAATAAGGTTTATTTATTAAGTTCCAAATGCTATTAGCCGAGGCCCGTGTCTTTTAGCATGAATCTTAATGTCATGAATGCAATATATCACATCATGGATGCATGTCAATGCCATATACAAAATATCATAGGAAACTCAACAAATGAGCATAGCATAAAGAACATAAATCCTTCTAACATGATCCTTCCTCATTGTTCTTTTAGGTGACTTCAATTTCTTATTCTCTTTTCCATGCGGGCTACCCTAATACTTTTTCCTCAAGAGTTCTAGGTTATGAGCTCATACCTAATTAGTCATCACTAGTCCACACTTATCCTCTCGATAAGCTAATTCTCGAATCTCAGAGTATGGGATAGGAGGCATAGGATCACCTTTCATAACTATTAATTCTTGGAGTCTAAAGGATCACCTTATTGGATACCTCTCTTAACCTTTAATTCGGAGAGTCCAAAGGATCATTTCCATGTGTCTTGTGTTACTTTTAATCTTAGCATGTTATTTGGAGATGCAATACATGAACATATAATCATAACATATCATTTAACATTTCTTGCTCATAAAACACATAAATCATGCACCTCCATACTTTAGTCATAATCATATAAGCATCCATCACATTCTTTGCATATATCCATAAGCATGTTATCATTAATATCTCATGAAAGCAATCATGTTCCTACCCAATATGTTGGAATCAAGGAATGGACTCAGCTAATGCATATGCCATGTTCAATCAGATGTGCACAACATACTAGAGGTCATCACTTACATAATTCAAAAATCAAGCATGCATAGTCCTTAATTCATAATCTTACACAATTATCTCAAGTCATATAATTTTCAACTAAATCACATGAACATGGCTTCCATAAGATATCATTCGTATTAACCTCATCAAGATAGCAATATTTACACTTAAGCCCTCAAAGGGGTCAAAATTGCAATTTCTCAAAGATTATGGGTCAAAGAGCAATTTCCCCTTTTTAACACATTTTCTCTAACTAATGATCCTTAAAATTAATCTATATTTTTAGGAAACCCATAACACTTAGAAATCATTTAAACTCATCGTAAAAACCTTTTTGGGTCATAGACCAAGTTTTGTTACACTTAAGAGGTCAAAGTGCAAAGTTCCTCATTTTTAACACTTAACAAATGCTAAAGTTTCTAAAACTTTTTCTAAATATCATAAATGGTATTTTGAATACATGGACATATTCAAAATCAATAATAACTCTAATTAGATCCATTTGTCCAACATTCTATAATGGTACAAAACACAATTTTCCACGATATGCAAAATGGTCTAAACTAGAATTTGTAATTATTCTTTTATACATCTAAGACACCAATAATAATTTTTACAACAATTATCAATGAATCTTATGCATATGAACAGTAAAGTGTCATAAAAATTACAATTCTGATCTTTCCAATTTCTAGTTTTTCCTAAAAACTTTTCTAAGACATATGAAACAATTTCTAACATATTTCTAACCATATGAATAGTAAGTAATAGAAGTAAACAGTGGCATACAGGAACAAACAGTAACAGAGGCATTAAAATTCAAGAGTTTCAAAAATTACATTTTTAATTCTTCCTAATTGCTAGTTTTTCTTGAAAATAACTCTAGGACATAGAACACCCTTGGAATCATTTTATCTCTTTGAGAACTTAAATATAAATGTCAAAATAGTAGCGAAACTAAAAATTTTCCTTAATAGGTCTTTAATCGCTTAGAGATCTCAATTTTACTTCTATTGAATTTCTAGTTCTCTCAAAAATTCTTTGTACATCTTAAAGACAAGATCCAAACCTCAAAACAAAATAAAACCAACTTCAAACCCAAAATCCTCATAAGGCTGAAAAACATATACTAAGATGTGTCCATGATCAAAATTCCCATTTAAGATAAAAAAAAAGGGCAAGTCTTGAGCTTTAGAAATTTTGGTAATGACTAGAATCATAAACATGCCATGCAATCTCATTTTAATCTTTATCATTATAAGATGATGACTTGGAAATATAAATATGATGTGGAAGACTTGAAATTTAAATATGAGAATGCAAGTTCATTTTTAAGTCTTCAAGGTTTAGGTGATATCTTGAAATTTAAACATGATATACAAGTCTTGAAATTTAAACATGAAGATGCAAATCCATTTTCTTATCTTTAAGGTTTAAGGTGATTGTAACACCCTAAAAATTATTTAAAAATTAATTTGGGCTTTACTAGTCATAATTTCAAAAGAAATGATGAGGATGATCCAAGGGATTTGTAAAATAAAAAATCATGAATAGTAACCTTGTGAGCCCCACGGCTAGTCGGGATTGCTGAAACCCTAGAATTGGGACCTGAAGGTGCCCAAAATTGAGAAATTATAGGATTGAGGTTAGAAATAGTTAGAAATGAGGATTTTATACTTAGAATTAATTTTCGGACAATGTCTTATTATCCGGGTATAGTGTTTCGCCCGTTCGGTGGAGTTTCGATGTGTAGTTTTTAACGCCATACAAGTTACTTAGTGGCTAAGTAACCTTTACCAACTACTTTATGCCAAGTGGATGGCAAAGATTAAAACTTGAAAAGCAAGTTTTAATCATGATGTTTGATTTATTATATTTTACTCAGGAGCCAATAACTCATCCGTTCGATAGAATTTCGGTGTGCGGTTTTAACACCGAAAAGGCTACTTGCTTCCCAAGTTAAAGTGATCCAATTATTTTGAAATCAAGATCCATTCTTTGACCAAGAAAACAATCCTAGCTATCCATTTTATAATATTTAAGAATTCTCCTTTTACATTATTACAATTAAGCTTCTTTACAAGCTTTCTCACAAGATAAATACAAAGCCACCATCCTTATCACCCCACCATCATCATTTTCGGCCAAGAGGCCTAGAAACACAGCCCTTCATTGTTCTTCCTCTCAATCCTCCATTAACAAGCTTCAAGCTTCAAAAACTCTAACTTAGAGTCACTAAAACACCAAGATCCTTTTACAAAACTTGTTCTACTCCTCATATTCTATCAAACTAATAGATTGGAATTTCAATTCCTCATCAATTCTCACCTTGGTATCTCATACATCACTGATTAAGGAAGAGCTTGGTGCTGATTTGGTCACCTTGAAGTGAGCAAAATCAATCTTGGAGCATCCTTTGGAGACAAGATCCCTAAAGCCATCAAAGTAGGGTTTTTGAACCTCTTCTACTTCAAATCCATTTTTCTGTGTTAACCATTGATTTAAATTGATATTTTTGCTTTTTTTGGTTGATGATATATGGATACTGATGTATTAATTTTGGTGGAGTATTTGGATGATTCTAGAAATCATTTTTGTCAGAAGGAATGTTAGACTATGCTGCTGGATTTTCAGATTTCTTCTGGATAGGTTATGGTTCATGAATTTTCTTATGTAACTTTAGTAATTTTTATGAGCCATAAAAATTATTGGTTGAAGCTAACATCATAAGGCAACTCCATGAATTTTCTTAGGTCCTAAAAATGAGTTTTACTATTTTATAAAAATAAAAAACCGAGACTGTTCTTGAGTTGTCTGGACAGCCAATTCTGAAGCTCTGAGTTTGTGTAATTTTTTTACCATATCAAATGATTGATTTTTCCATTGACATTTCTACAGGATATTGAGGACATGTAAATTCCAACCATGAATTTTTGTATGATTTTATATGATCATTTGATAGGGTAATAAGTCTGGAACTTTGGCTATTGGCTGTAAATAGGGGGTTTCTGGCCTCCTAATTTGTTGAATTTTGTTATCATACATAGAGAACTCTTTTAACTCCAAAATTTTTAAAGGACCTTGGGGACACATTGAAGTGTCTTTGATAATTTTTATAGCCTTGGATTTCATGGATTGAAATGCAAAGTAATTTGTGCTATAGATATGTGAAATCTGCCATTGTGCTAAAAATGAATTGATGCTTTGAATTGATGAAATAATGACATTGGGTTCAAGTATGACATACATGAATGCATGCTAGTGACTTAAAGGAATGGTTTGAGGCATGATTGAAATCATATTATGAATGAATACGTATATGTGCCTCATGCATGCATTTGGAACAGAACAGTGAATGATATGTATATGTGGCAAAAGAGAATATATGAACTTTAATCGTGCATGTTCTGACATATGGAGAAAACAGAAACAAGACTTAAATTGAATGAGGGGAAGGCAAAGTAGGAACTTTCCCAAAATACTGAGTGTGCCTATTCTGACATATGGAGAAAACAGAAACAAGACTTAGATTGAATTAAGGGGAAGGCAAAAAGAGGAACATCCCCCGAGATATTATGAGTCGGTAGACGTATCAGCTAGGAATAGAACTGTGTATGATTCAGAAATGGAAAAAAATGAAGTCCAATGATCATGTATAGGAATGAGCTCAGTCCTAATAAGCAGTCTATTTCCCTTATGTGGTGTGAACCACTATAAATACCATTTGGTATAAACTATCTGTTGTGGAGTTGTCCACGGCAGATACCTGTTAGATATAAACTGAGTCTCTCCTATGTCAATGAAGAGAGAAAGTTACATTGAATTGATTTTTATACCATGATACAAGTTAAGTCTTTCCTATGTCGATGAAAAGAGAAAAATGCACTAGATTAAGTTCCTTGGCCACGAAAAGAAATGCATAATTCATTATTAATTCTAGTTATGTTTTAGTTGTTATTTTTGAATGTCTGCTTAGGATGATTTACTAGATGCTTGACATTATAATACATATGCATTAAGTGATTGATCATTAAAAACAACCCACTTCGGAAATATGATTTGGAACTTTAAAAATGAATCATTATTATGTAATGTTTGATCACCTTTTCTTAATAAACCGAAGTGGCTAAGGCGATAACGATGACATTATGAGTGAGTCTTTGGGGAGTTGCCCTACTGAGAATTTTATAATTCTCACCCCTATGTGTTTTGTGTTCCCGTGTTGCCTCCAGGTCGATCTAGAGATCGATGTGGCTGCTACGTGAAAGAACTTGGAATTACAGTTGTTTAGTAGTTGATATTATTATTATGTTGTATATAGTCATAGGTATATGTATAGGTGAATGTAATAGAGATTGTATATGTATTCAAGCTCACAGTAGAGCTTCCTTATGTAATTGACTTGTATCTTTGTTATACATGTTAATCAAATTACGCTAGTTATTACACATCTTATCGCATTTGCTGTAGTTATTTAAGAAAGGTCCAATAATTTAGAAGTAACAACTCTCGAATCTGATGTCATGACTTAAGGATGATGTTGTACTTGGGAAGATGTTACAGTGATGAGTTGAAATTTAAACATAATATGCAAGACTTGGAATTTAAACATGAGATATAAGAGCTTGAAACATAAACAAGAATGCAAGTCCATTTTATATCTTATTAAGCTCAAAACTCAAGACTTTAAAGGATAAACTCTTAACCCCAATCAATCTTAAAGAAAAATGAAAGTGATCTTTGGATTCCCTCAATACCATGGTTGCAAGAACCTTATTTCTTGGACTCACCATCAAGCTCAAAAAGTATCAACCAAAGAAAATCAACAAAACTTCCATTTCTCATACTCTTTTGAAATAAAAAAGAATCAAGCCTTAAGCTTTAAAAGTTAAACATATGATGACATCACAACCATCATCAAGGATCCTCATCATCAAGCCATGGTCTTGATCATCCATCCATCATTGAAAATCAAAAAGATAAGAAAAGGAAAAGAGGAAGATCATAAAATAAAATCCCTACCAAGGTTATTTTCTTGTTTGCAAAAGGAAGCTTGATCTTTTACAAAGAAATGAGAAGAACAAATCTTCTCTTGGAGCCAAACTTGGTTTCAACCAAGAAGGAATAAAATAGGAGAAAGGTTTTTCTTGTGATCTTGTGTCTTGGAATGGAAATGTTATGTGTTTGGGAGTTGATCTATGGTGGATATGTGTTGGTTTGAGGTTGAAAGCTTGAATGAAAGTTGAGAATGGGGTCTCTTGGAGGTGGAGGAGGAAGAAGAAGAAGAAAGCTTTGAGTTTAGAGAGAGAAGAGAAGATTTTTGGCCAATTTAGTGAGTAAGACTACCACCAAAAATGTAAATGGTAAAGAATGAGTGTTTGTGAGTGTATTAGACTTGAAAAAATTTGAATTATGAGATTGAATAGAGGGGTGGAGTTTGCGGCCTCTATGGCTATAATGGGGGACAAATTTTCATTTTTCATGAGTGGTAGGACATGAATTTTAGGCATATTTAATTAGGTAGTGGATTAGAAATTAATAATTTAGTGTAAGTGGCTAATAATCTAGCGTTTAAGATTCTCCAAGACATGATTAAGGAGTGGTCTACACTTTTATTCGAGTTAGGTTCAATTAATTTTAAATTCAAAAGTCCAAAATATATCCTAATTTTAAGAAAAAGAAAGATAATGCTCTTATTTTGTCTTAAACTTTGATATTATTTGTCTTATGAGCCTTTTTAATTAAGAAAGGAATTTAAACTTCCTCAAAATAATCTTAGGCTATAAATTACCTAAAATAATTATTTTGACTCAAAATTAATAAATAAACTTCATTTATCTTTAATTAGAACCTAATATTGCCTATATTTCCTTAATTACTTAAACAGCCTTATTTAGCACTAACTAGGGGCAAAATGGTAATTTTACATAAAAATTTCCTGGGACCAACCGAACTTTTCAGATGTCATAAATCCCTTATAATTAACATTTCTAACTTCTGGGTGATGACTAGGTTTAGTTATTGCTTAATTCCGCGTTAAATTACCTCGGGTATTTTGGTAATTTTGTGCATGGGAAAAACCAGGGTTTGAGATCATCATCCATAACACATTTAATCCTCTTCAAACATTAAACTAACCTTTTGAGGATAGCCTAGATCGGTCATCCTCGATTTCTGGGCAAAATGACCTCAGGGGCATTTTGGTTATTTTGCACACAAAAAATCGGGGATTACGATTTTCGCACAGTTTGCTATCTAAACCTCATAAAACCTCATTCCTAAGATTAAAATACCCCATTGAGGATAGCCTGAATTGGTCGTCCTCGATTAATGGGCAGAAATAACCTCAGGGCATTTTGGCCATTTTGTACACGGGAAAAATCGAGGCGTTACATTTCTCCCCTACTTAAAAGGAATTTCATCCTCGACATTCATTACCTGTGAATAGCTCGAGGTATTATGTCCTCATCTTTGACTGTAATTCCTATGTAATCTCCTTCGTTCTTCCTTGTCCCTATGCCATTTTGACCAAAGGCACGGTTTTGTTCCTGAACTGCTTGACTCCTCTATCCATGATCCTTGTAGGTGGCAGGTTGAAGGTTAGGTCCTCCCTTAATTGCACTTGTTCTAGCTCTAACACATGACTAGGGTCGGATTGATACTTTCTTAATTGAGAGACATGGAAAACATCATGAAGGTTGGACAAATTGGGTAGTAAGGCTATTCGATATGCTACTGACCCGACTCTATTAAGGATTTCAAAGGGACCAAGAAATCTGGGGCTTAACTTCTTAACTCTCATAACTCGTCCTCTGCCTACTGTGGGGGTGATCCTAAGGAATACATGCTCTTCCTCTTGGAATTCTAATGGCATTTGCCGTTTATCTGCACAGCTTTTTTGTCAACTTTGAGCAGTAAGGATCCTATCCCTAATTGTAACACCCTAATATTCAACCAAATACTACTAGCATGTACTGAGGCTAAATATTAGTTATTACTTCTTGATTTAGTTCTATTATCTTTGAAATTACTTACCGAAAATACGAGCCAATTTTTTTTTTGTAACAAAACCTCGATAAAGTATGAGCCATGTATAATGTAATCGAACGATATCATAAAGTGCGGAAATGTAAACACGTAAAAGGCTCTATCCACAGCATCATGAATACATATACTGAAATACCTCATGCATTAATACTTAAGATGCCCACCAATAATGGTGGGACTGTTTGATACATAGAGTGCAATACAACCGAAAACTAGGAAATACATGAAAATATAAACGATACATGCAAGAGAATACCCATACCCAAGTGCATCTAAAATGGATAACCTCAACGCAAAAGAAGGTTTATCCTAACTACGTGTCGTGTGTACACTAAGGACTACCTTTTAAACCACACGGCTATAGTCACGGGTAAGGTGGGACATAGCCGATCCACGGGCGAAGTGCGGCAGGAGTGGGCACTCGGACACGTCCTCCATGCTAGGGTCACATCTCGGGCATCCGAGCCTTCTGTGGCTGGGTAACTGTCTCCTCGCTGCCTGCTGGCACACGTGGGGGAGTGGGGGCAGAGTCCTCTCCATACATATAGGCGGGTAGCTCCTCCGAAGGGTCTTCCTCCGAATGCTGTGAGTGGGGTACATATTCGGGTACAACGCCCGAGCCTGCGGTGTAAGTCTGGAGGATCCTCTCATTGCATGTGCGAGCACGCTCAAAAACCATGTCGTCGCCATAGGGCGACATTGGGGAGAAGAGGTAGCTATCTACAGGATGGGCGAATGGCCGTCCGGGAAACATAAAGACGCGAACAGTGCAGCGGCCTTCAAAATGATACGATCTGTGCTCTGAATCGTAGTGGAACTCCCATGTGGGTGTCTCAACGTAGAGCATGAACGTCGCCATCCGAATCTAGAGACGTAATGGAAAGAAAGAGATAGAGGGAATGAGATTTCTTACTAAAGAAACTCAGTAGGGTTTTTCCTCATATCTAAATGTCATCATATACGTCTCCAGGGACCTCAGTTTCTTAGTAAAAACGTGGGCATATAATGGTTCAATTATGAAGTTCAAAAATGTTAACTTCCGACGCCCGTTCCTTTTAATTATGAAAACCTCTTGGTTACATAGTCTATAAATAATGAAACTCAAATCATAAATCATGGTTCATTATATCATGGGTCATGGCACTTAAACTCATAATTCATGGTGCATAAAATCATAGTTCTTAGAACATGGTACATGGTAACTTATCTTGGTTACTTTAGGTGACATTAGAACCTTATCATTTTCTTCCTGGGACCACCCTAACTGATCTCCCTTTGGAGAAACTTCTAGATTATGAGCTCATACCATGCTAGTTGTCACTAGCACATGGACTTATCCCTTTTGATAAGTTAAAGGTCCCGACTTAAAGTACGGGTCTAGGGGGCTAGAATCACCTCATCCCCACCCTTGGTTTGGTGGTTCAAGGATCATTTTCACATAGTTTAAGTCACCTTAAGTCTTAACATGTTTTATTGAGATGCCACTTAGTTTCATGCATATCACATATTTTTATTACAACATAGACATCTCTAAGTTCTCAAGGAACAATCACATGCAATAATAAAACTATCATTTAAGAATAATAGTTCACATAGCATCATATAAGTCATGAGGTAAACACCAATTCATCATTCATAGAGTAATGCTTAAACCTTTCCCTTAAGAGTGGAAACCTTCAATCGGGTAATCTCAAACTTCTAAACTATTTCCGTATGCCTCTAAGGGATTGAGTAACCTCATTACCATAATTTATTAAGTCCTAGAACCTAATCAATCATGGCTGGACAGCATTGGTAGTAAACTAAGTTAGATGAATTACGGTGTTCTAAAAGATGCACTTTAGACCCTTTCTCACATCCGACTTTTTCTATGATGCAATAATTAATACCTAAGCCAATTATGAGTTACTCTCACTGATCTAGACATCATGTAATGTGATTCTATGGATGTTAATAATGCTGGGACAGAATTCATATTTTCTGTACCTATGGGGTTCTAGAATTCACATTTCAAGCAATTCAAGTAACTAAGCATGCTCCAAAATGTCTAAACAATTATCATATACTTGGTAAGGTATTTAAACATATTTAGACCACCCAAAACATGATTTAAGGTGCTGGAAATGAACATGGCAGAACCGAAATTGTTGGTCATTAAATCATGTATAAACTTCTTTTTCAATGTACATAGGTAGCTAGTTTCTCTTGGAACAATTTTAGGACTTCAAAAACATCTTAGAAATCAATTTACCTTATCAAGAACTCTTATAAAATACATGGGGCAGCAGCTCTTTAATTTTTCTCATGGTTGAAATCCTAATATAAGAACATACTCAAAATATTTTTAAATGTCACTTATGTTTAGGAAAAACTTAAAACATAGACTATAGGCTCTTGTAACTAATGAAAACTCATCCTAGAGCATTCATCATCACATGGCCAAATGCATTTCAAGGGGATACCCCCTTGATTTAACTTTTCTCAAGATGGAATGGGCAAGTCTTTGAGCTCTAGTAATTTTAGGTGAAAGCATAAAAGTAAACATGCTATGCATTCCATTTTTATAGTCCATTAGAAAGTAAGGTGATAGCTCAAAATAAATATGAGATGCACCTTCATTTTTAGTCTTTGAGTTTAGTAATGGCTTGAAAAATAACATGAAATGCAAAGCTTGGAATTTAAACGTGCATTATGCAAGTTCATTCCTTATCTTGGTATTTAGTGATAGCATAGAAAATAAACGTGCAATGCAAAGCATAAAGTAAACGTAAATGCAAGTTACTTTTATATCTTGTCTAGAGCTCTTGCAAGACTTTAAAAAAGAACATAGTTCCAACCCAAACCTCATCCTCACAAGAAAAGAGAACTACTAGTGCTAGAATACTCAAAATAAATCACAACCTTAAAAATCTTGAAGATGGCCGAATCTTCATCATGAAGAATGAACCATTTTTAAACTCTAGGGACCAAGATCTTGATGATCTATGACATCAACATCCTAAGTCCTCATCATTGAGTACAAGGCTTCCTTCAAAACCAACATTAAAACAAAGTTTATGCTAAAGAAGAAAGCAAAACCGAATCCATGCTTGGTTTAAGATCAAAGTTTCAAGCTTTAGACTTTGTTCATGTGACAAGCATCAACATGAAACCCTCATCATCAAGCTTTCATTTTTCCAAGCTTTAGAAACCTTCATGGCCAAAAATATGAAAGAAAAAGGGAAGTCCAAGAAGTGTTCAAGAGAAACATAAACTTCTTCTTTACTCAACCTTGAAAAAGGATGAAACTTTCCTTGTGAAAAATTTAAGCTTGAGGGGTTGTTGAGTGACAAACACCATCATAACACCCTCATTATCAAGCTTTCATTTTTCCAGGGGCCAAAGGCCTTTATGGCTGAAACATAAAGGAGAAAAGGGAAGTTCAAATGTTCAAGAGAAACATAACCTCATTCTTAACTAAACTTGTTAAAGATGAAAATTTTCTTAAGAAAAACTCAAGCTTTAGAGGTCTCATGTGAGATGAACTCATGGTCACCTCTAGAGAGTACTCATCATCAAGCTATCATGTTCAAGGCCTTGAGGCCGAAAACCAAAGGAAAAGAAAAGGAAGAAACCAAAAGAAGAAGCAACATGGAGGTTCCACCTTTAATCGTTTCCCAAAAAGATTCAACATAAAACTCAAAGACATATTTAAAAAGGTTCCCTACCTTGTGTTTTTGAAAAAGAGAGGAAGAGCTTAAGCTTGAAGAACTCTTGGAAACTTGAAAGAAAAAGAAGTAAGAAAGCTTGAGACTTTTAGAGATTTTGCAAGAAGTGAGCAAAGGAATGAAGTTGTGTAGTGTTGTGTATTTATAGGCAAATGAATCATGAAGGAGTGGAGGGGGAAGGGCTAGCCGAAACTTCTCCAAGAAGAAGGAGGGAAGAAAAATCTCTTGTGTTGTCATTCATGGTGTGATTGAGAGCATAGGTCATAGGTCTTTAGGGTGGCTTTTTGAAGGACAACTTGATTGACTACATAAAATATCATTCTTTTGAATTTTTTGGAGGGAGTGGCCAAAAATTATAAGGCCAAGGGAGGGAAGATTTCATTCAATTTAATCATGTACTAATGGAGTGTTTAGGAGTAAACAAGGTTAGGTTACTAATTAAGGTTGTGTGCCTAAGTGTTTAGGTGAAGGTGATTAGGACCATTAATACCTTGGATTAAGAGTGATCTTGTAGGATTAATGGGGTCAAACTCCTATGACTATTGATTAAAGCGTGACAACTTTTTCTTAGGAAAGGAAGTGTTCTTGGGAATGGAAGTGTGAATAATGAAAATACTATTCATAGTTGCTTTTTCTTTAAAGAAAGAAAAGAATTAGAATTGAGTTGTAAATTTCCTTAAGCAATTTTAGGTTCTAATCAACCTTAAATAATTATTTTAGCTCTAGATTAATTAAGAAAATTAATTAACCTTTCATTAAAGCCTAATATTGCTTAGGTTTAAGTTAAGTAACTCGTTAGACGTAAAATGCACTAAGTAGGGGTAAAATCGTAATTCTTACCAAAAGTTTCCCGGCACCTCCGGGACTTAAACCAACATAGTTCATGCCTTAAAACATCATTTTTGATCCCCGGGTCTGAGTCAAAACTTAAAACTGCCTTAAATCAGGTTAGGGGTATTTTGGTTATTTATACACAGAAACCTCAGAAATGAGATTTTTCTGCCTTGTTAACATTCATAAACATATGATCCCCTTCATATATCATAAAAGCCTTGTGAGGATGGCCGAGGCCGATCATCCTCATGTTTTAGGTAAAAATGACCTTAGGGGCATTTTGGTCATTTAAAAGTTTAGAGAAAAACTGTAACATCCTAATTTTTAACCCAATACTCTAGAACATATTTAGGTTAATCATTAGTCTGTTACTTCATAGTTCTCATTTTTACTTTGAAATACTTAGCGGAAAATACGGGTAATTTTTTTTTGAAATAAAAAGTGAGAGCCGCGTGATGCGATAAGCGGTAAACCATGTATAGTAAACAAATGTCTCACAACATCATAACATAAGGCACACCATGAATAACACTGAATATCATCTCATATATATATAATTTGCCCACTTATAAGTGTGGGACTTAGTTTAGTACAAGGAAAATACAGGAAAGGAAATACAACATAAACATAAACATGATCTACTCCCCTACCCGAGTGCACCTAATGGGATAACCTCTAAACAAAAGAAGGTTTATCCCCATCTAAGTGGTGTGTGCTCTAACCGGGTACTCCATCGGTCGATCGTCACCTCCTACTGACGTCCGTCTCGCGAACGAGGCAAGTATCCGGGAAACTGGGCGAGCTCCTCGGGCGTAAAGAGGCGGAACGGGGATCGAGAGTGACCCCCGCGGTGCGGTCGCATCTCCGGTCGCCGCGCAAGTCGTGGTTGAGTCACGGTATCCTTACTGCCCTGCCTTATCAATGGTGGAGAGGGGGTAGAGCTCTCGCTATACGGATGAGTAGGCGGGGTCCTCGGACGAGTCGGTCTCCGAAAAGTAGGTCCGAGGCACGTAATCGGGATGGTCTCGCATGGCTAAGGCGGCGGTGTGCATGCGGAGCACTCTCTCGTCATGCGTACGCGCGTGCTCAAAAACCCGCTCGTCGTCGCCATAGGGTGCAGTCGGGGAAAAGCGATGGGTGTGCACGGGATGAGCGAAGGGGCGTCCTACGAACATGAAGACCCGCACCGTGCACTGCCCCTCAAAATGGTATGACCCGTGAGCCGGGTCATAGTGCACCTCCCATGTCGGGGTGTCCACGAACACTACGAACGTCGCCATCTGAAGACGTGACGGAAAGAAAGAGATAGAGGGAGTGAGAATCTTGCTAAAGAATCTCAGTAGGGCCTCCTACTACCTAGGTGTCATCATCTACGTCCTCAGGAACCTTGGGTTTAATTATACAAAATGACTGGGCATGTATTAAGTTCATTTTAAACTTTAAGATATACTTTAGCCAAGGTCCATTCATTTTAGGATGATCTTAATGTCATGAATGCAACATAATAGAAGATGTATGCATGGCACTACCTAATGCACATACATAAAACATAACATCAAGCATCATCATACTTAGTGGCATAAAGTGGCGATAGTAACATTCATATGGGACAAACTTAGTGACATAATCATAATCATGAAACATCTCTTCCTCATGGGCCACCCTAAAAGACAATCGAACTGGGGGTGCTCGGCGGAACCGGTGTCACCCGAGCGTGTCATACATCTAGGTTATGAGCTCATACCTTAACTAGTCGTCACTAGTTCTTACTTACCACTTAACGATAAGCGTATCATAAATCATAAATCCTGACTATCTGAGTACGGGTTAGGGGGCAAAACTCTTAGGGGTGCTCGGCCGAACCGGTGTCACCTAAGAGTATAAAATGGTACCGATGTCACATGAGTTCTATGGAGGTGCTCGGCCGAACCGGTATCATCCTAGAACCCATCTTAGTACCTTAATTTTCAAAATCTCTTTAAGTCCCCAAATTTGTCGGAAATTCGGCGGCACAACGGTCATTACACCGAATTTCCTTCCAAATTTGCTTTATGCCACATAAACATATAACCTCATGAATTCCTCATATGAATAACATCATCATCATTTGCATACTACATGCATCATCATAAAACATTCAAACGCTTACCCTTACGGTAGCTTATGCTTTGACCCTTACGGGTCTTAATCTTGAGATATAGTTCTCTACATCCGTCGCTCATATCTTTATGCACCTAAGGGCTCATAGTTAATCATCATTCCTAATCCTCATGTTCATACTTAAATCTGAAAAGCATAGGGCAGAATCTCTAACTTGTATTTACGGGGTTCTAGAACTTACGTTTTAGACCCTTTCTCGGTTCTGTTTTCGCCGAAGGAGCTATATATTAAATCTAAATCAATTATGAGGCATTCCTATGCTTAAGGACTAATTATTAATCATGTTTATCATGTTGTAAGGGTGCTGGATAGAATCCAGAAAATTAAATGTTCTAAGAGTTCTACATTTGCATTTTTTACGGTTTTCTAGTTACTAGTTTCCCCATAGGTGCTAGAATTCAATTCTAATCCAAATGTTACCAAGTTTTTCATGTCTAAACAATCTAAATCTGATTATGTTCCCATTAAAACAGTTTGGAAAAGTTCCAAAAGCAAATGGGTTAAAACTATGTCAAATTCCAACTTTACGGTATTTCTAGTTAGCTAGTTTCTTACCTATCATGCATAGGATCGCTTCTACATCATCATATGACATTTTCACACATTCCAACACATCAAAATGTCATCATGCAGCATCACACTCATCATATCAGAACCGAAAACATTTAACTTTAATAAGAGAGTTAAATTGACGTTTCTAGGTACATAAGTTAACTAGTTTCTCTTGGAATCAATCTAGAACTTCTAAAACTCTTTTCAAGACATTTTAATTCATCAAGAGGCTAAGAGAAGCCTTAGGTCACTGACCAAAACATATTCCATCCCTTAAAAGAGAATAAAATCACAACTTGTGATGACATAACCTTATAAAGTTTTGTAAAGCTTTAAGGAAAACTTAAAACATAGACTATTGGTCCTAGTAGCTAGATGAAAACTCATTGCAAGTCCATCATCGCTACTTGGCCGAAAATATGCATTCAAAGAATGGTTTCACATTAAACTTTAACTTGGAATGAAATGGGCAAGTCTTTGAGCTCTAGGTTCTTAAATTACGACATAAAATAAACGTGCTCATGCTTTTCATTTTTAATCTTGCTTACAAAATAAAGTGATGACATAAATTAAATATGCAAGGCATAAACTTAAACGTACAAGCTTGAAAGTAAATATGCGAGGCATAAACTTTAAACGTGCAAGCTTGAAAGTAAAGATGCAAGGTTCAATTCTTTATTTTAGTGCTCTTGGCCCAACAACAATCGACTTTAAGGCCGAAATAGATAGGCATTCGAGAAATTAATTAAGCGAGGATGCAAGTTCAATTCTTTATTTTAGTGCTCTAGGCCCAACAACAATCGACTTTAAGGCCGAAATAGAAAGGCTTTGAGAATTAAATTAAGTGATGATGCAAGTTCCATTTTAATCTTTATGCTCTTAGGTGATAGCTTGAAAGTAAAGGTGCATAACGAGAATGTAAATATGAGTACAAGCATAAGATAAATTATGCAAGTTCATTTAATCTTTCTAAAGCTCTTAACAAGACTTTAAAGGAACTTAACCTTAACCCAAACTCATTCAAACAAGGTAAAGTCAAGCCTAGAGTTCTTAGAACTCCACTTAATATTTTTAGGAAATCAAACCATGAAGCTTAGAAAAATTAAGGAAATGGCCGAAATCTTCAAGAAGAAAAAAGAACATTTTAAAACTCTAGAGTTCATGATCTTGATGATATATTAACACCAACATCATGAGTCCTCATCATTGAGTTCATAGAGCCATTTTAAAACATCATCAAAGCTAAAGTTCTCAAGAGTTCAAGAAAGGAAGAACTAGAAACATTTTTGTTCAAGGACAAAGATCAAACTCTAGAGTTTGTTTCAAGTGATGAACATCATCATGAAACTCTCATCATCAAGCTCTCATTCCTTTGTTCTCCAAGGCCTATGGCCGAAAATGAAAAGGAAAAAAGAGTGGAAGAGAAGTTCTAAAAAGAAACAAGAGAAACTATGAACATCAAGCTTGAAATAAGAACTTTAAAGCAAAGAATACATGAAAGGAAATCCCTACTTGGTGTGATGCACTTGAAGATGGAAGAAGAAGATGAAGAAGATGAAGAACTTGAAGAACACTAGAACTTTGAGAGAAAAGGAAAAGCTTTGAGTGCTCCTAAACTTAGCAAATGATCTAAAAGTGGTGCAAGCTTCCCAAGGCCATCTATTTATAGAGAAATGAAGCAAATGGAGGGTGTGAAGGCTGATGAAGGCTTCGGCCATATGAGGTGCAGAATGGGAGAGAAAAATATCTCTTACAAGGCATGGTTCAAAGCATGGTGGAAGCATGGGCTCAAGTATGGTGCAAGCATGGGCTAAGCATGGTTCTTTGAGTGAGAAAACAATTCAACATGTGGTCAATGGGGGGAAGAGCTTCGGCCATGTGCATCAGATTAGGGAAGGATTGGTTTGCATTTTAATTGTGGTTTAGAGTTGTGTTTAGGTGTATCTTTGATTATGCTTAAGATTAGGAATTTGTAAAAAAGTGTTTAGGTAAGGAAAATGGATAATTAGGGTGGTCTAGACATAATTAAGGAGTGGTCTTGCACCATTAGTGAGTTAAATCCTCAATTTAGAGTCTAAACAACTCTAGACACATTTCCTTGATTTAAGGAATTGGAGAGAGAAAACATTATTCAAGATTCCAAGACTAGGAGTCTTGAGTTCTAAAAAGGGATTTAAGTTTAATCTAAGCAATTTTAGGTTCTAATTAACTATAATAAATTATTTTGACTCTATATTAATTAGAGAAATTAATTAATCTTCATTTAGAGCCTAATATTGCTTAGGTTTGCTTAATTACGTCATTAAGCTCAAAAATACTATTCTAGGGGCAAAATCGTAATTTTGCACTAAAACTGCCCGGGACCACCGGGACTTGAACAGAGACCTCTAGACATATGAAAACATGTTTTTAAACCTCGGGGGAAAGTTTCAGGCTCAAACGGCACCTTTACCCGCGTAAAACGCTATAAGGGTATTTTGGTCATTTTGACCCGAAACTGCGGAAAACGAAATTTTTGCTTCCGAAAGCATTCTAAGGCCATTCAATCCCCTTCAAACATTGAGTTGACCCTTCGAGGATGACCGAGTTGGTTACCCTTGAATTCGGGTCAGGAAATGACCTCAGGGGCATTTTGGTCATTTCCCTCAGACAGAAAAATCAGGGTGCTACAAAAACGGGGCGTTACACTAATCTTCTTGATCAAGTCCGTTATTTCTCTTACAACTTCAGGTCCTAACATACTTTGTTCACCAGGCTTATACCAACACAAAGCGGATTGACAGTTCCTCCGATATAGGGCCTCGTATAGTGCCATATCGATACTTGCATGATAACTCTTGTTATATGCGAACTCAACCAACGACATGTACTTATCCTAACTTCCCTTTTGGTCTAATACACATGCCCTCAAAATATCATCTAGGGTCTATATGGTTCTCTATGATTGGCCATCCATTTGAGGGTGGTAAGCCGTGCTTAGGCATAAATTTTATGATACTGCACTACCTATTTACCCCATTAATGAAGGTAATTTTTTTTATTTTAGAAAAATAAAAATATACATTGAGAAATTAATGGTTGTGAAAGGTTAAGAGAGATGATCCTCTGGACTCCCCGAATTAAAGGTTAAGAGAGGCGATCTAATAAGGTGATCCTTTAGACTCCAGTAATTAATGGTTATGAAAGGTGATCATATGCCCCCTATCCTGTACTCTGGGAGTTGGGAATTAGCTTATCGAGATGATAAGTATAGACTAGTGATGACTAGTTAAGTATGAGCTCATAACCTAGAACTCTCAAGAGGAGATAGTACTAGGGTGACCCCCCATGGAAAAGAGAATAAGAAATTGAAGTCACCTAAAAGAATAATGAGGAAGGATCATGTTAGAAAGATTTATGCTCTTTATGCTATGCTCATTTTTTGAGTTTCCTATGATATCTTGTATATGGCATTGACATGCATTCATGACATGATGTATTGCATTCATGACATTAAGATTTATGCTAAAAGACACGGGCCTCGGCTAATGGCATTTGGAACTTAATAAATAAACCTTATTTATGTCCACCGTTTTCCTTATTAAAACCCGAAGTTCCTAGGGACGATGATGATGACACGTGATACAAGGCGAAAGCCCTACTGAGATTCGTATTTTTAAGTTTCTCATTCCTTTTTTCTTTCTTTCTATCTCGTTTTTAGAGGTTGATGGCAACGTTCGCAATCTACATTGACGGCCCTATGTGGGAGATGCACTATGACCCGGCTAACCTGTCATATTATTTTGTGGGTCATTGTGCTATTTTTCTGTTCATGTTCATGGACCGTCCCTTTACGGATCCTGTCACTAGCATTTGGTTCTCTCCTGTCGCATCCTGTCATGTACTCTGCAGTCTCCTCGCGCCTACTCTACCTCATCAGTCGTATGGGGTATTCCTATTTACGTACCACTATCGCCACCTTGCCCTGCCGAGCAATGGTCAGACTTGTTAGAGGAGTCACCTACCCGGCATTCTTTCAATGATTCTATCTCAACCATTCTTATGGAGATGGGAGGTGGTAGTAATGAAGAAGTTTCCATTACACAGCCATTGAGAGGAATCGAGCCTGTACATAGAGGCGTTACCCGTTGTCGTCGAGGTTCCCATGTTCTACCTACTGGACATCTTGCTACACCCGATAAGCCAACCCGTTGGACCTATTCTAGGCCCGCCCAGGAGGAATTGTAGGAGAAAAGGTCTTATGCTAGCTTATTTTTAGTTTCTGTTTGTATGCTGTTCATTTTGAGTTATTGTACGTAACCTAACTCTTGTTAGAGGGTATGATGGTATGATATATTTATGTTTTGGTGTGTAAGGCAGAATGGTCGATGTTTATGATATATATAAATATGACGGTGTGGTTATGTCTATCATATTGTGATGTGTATTTTATGTGTGCATGTGGCTTTTTTTATTTTAAAAACAAAACGTTAGCCGCGCATACTAAATAAATAACATCGTTTGACTTGCATATATAAGAGAAGAGATCAAAACAAGTCAAAAGTACACATAAAATGCAAAAATGACCTCAGGGGCATTTTGGTGATTTTGCACACAGAAAATCGAGAATCAAAACTTTTGAACAGATTGATATCTAAACCTCATATAACCTCATTCCTAAGATTAAAATACCCGATTAAGGATAGTCTGAACCAGTCATCCTCGATTTCGAGCAAAAATGACCTTAAGGGCATTCTTGTCATTTTGCACATAGGAAAAATCGAGGCATTACATTTCTCCCCTCCTTAAAAAGAATTTTGTCCTCGAAATTTTTTACCTATGAATATCTCGGGGTGTTGTGTGCTCATGTCGTCTCCTCCACTTTTCCTTTCCCCACGCCATTTTGACCAAAGGTACGGTTTTGTTCCTCAACTACTTGACTCCTCTATCCATGATCTTCCCTTAAGTGTACTTGTTCTGTCTCTAATACATGACTAGGGTCGGATTGATACTTCTTTAACTGAGAGACATGGAAGACATCATGAAGGTTGGACAAATTGGGTAGAAAGGCTATTCGATATGCTACTAACCCAATTCTATTAAGCATTTCAAAGGGATCAAGTGTAACATCCTAATTTTTAACCCAATACTCTAGAACATATTTAGGTTAATCATTAGTTTGTTACTTCATAGTTCTCATTTAACTTTGAATTACTTAGCGGAAAATACGGGTAATTTTTTTTTTTGAAATGAAAGTGAGAGCCGCGTGATGCGATATAACTTGCGACGGACAAAACATACATCTCATAACGTCATAGCATAAAGCATATAAGGGCACATCATGAGAGACACTGAATAACATCTCATATATAATTATAATTTGCCCACTTATAAGCGTGGGACTTGGTTTAGTACATGGAAATACATGAAAGAAAATACAACATAAACATAAACATAATCTACTCCCCTACCCGAGTGCATCTAATAGGATAACCTCTAAACAAAAGAAGGTTTATCCCCATCTAAGTGGTGTGTGCTCTAACCGGTACTCCATCGGACGATCGTCACCACCTCATCAAGCGTCCATCTCGCGCACGAGGCAGATATCCGGGAAACTGGGCGAGCTCCTCGGACGTGAAGAGGCGGAATGGGGATCGAGGGTGACCCCGACGGTATGGTCGCATCTCCGGTCGTCGCGCAAGCCGTGGTCGAGTCACGGTATCCTCACCGCCTCCCTTATCTGTGGTGGAGAGAGGCAGAGTTCTCGCTATACGGATGGGTAGGCGGGTCCTCGGATGGGTCGGTCTCAGAAGTAGGTCCGGGGCACGTAGTCGGGATAATCTCGCATGGCTAAGGCGGCGGTGTGCCTACGGAGTACTCTCTCGTCATGCGTACGCGCACGCTCAAAAACCCGCTCATCGTCGCCATAGGGTGCAGTCGGGGAGAAGTGATGGGTGTGCACGGGATGAGCGAAGGGGCGTCCTACGAACATGAAAATCCGCACCGTGCACTGCCCCTCAAAATGGTATGACCCGTGAGTCGGGTCATAGTGCACCTCCCGTGTCGGGGTGTCCACGAACACTACGAACGTCGCCATCTGAAGACGTGACGGAAAGAAAGAGGTAGAGGGAGTGAAAATCTTGCTAAAGAATCTCAGTAGGGCCTCCTACTACCTAGGTGTCATCATCTACGTCCTCAGGAACCTTGGGTTTATTTATACAAAATGACTGAGCATGTATTCGGTTCATTTTAAACTTTAAAATATATTTTAGCCAAGGTCCATTCATTTTAAGATGATCTTAATGTCATGAATGCAACGTAATAGAAAATGTATGCATGGCACTACCTAATGCACATACATAAAACATAACATCAAGCATCATCATCATTGGTGGCATAAAGTGGCAATAGTAACATTCATATGGGACAAAACTTAGTGACATAATCATAATCATGAACTTCTCTTCCTCATGGGCCACCCTAAAAGACAATCGAACTGGGGGTGCTCGGCCGAACCGGTGTCACCCAGAACGTGTCATACATCTAGGTTATGAGCTCATACCTTAACTAGTCGTCACTAGTTCTTACTTACCACTTAACGATAAGCGTATCATAAATCCCGACTATTTGAGTACGGGTTAGGGGGCAAAACTCTTAGGGGTGCTCGGCCGAACCGGTGTCACCTAAGAGTGTAAAATGGTACTGATGTCACATGAGTTCTATGGCGGTGCTCGGCCGAACAGGTGTCATCCTAGAACCCATCTTAGTACCTTAATTTTCAAAATCTCTTTAAGTCCCCAAATTTGTCGAAAATTCGTGCCAAAACGGTCATTACACCGAATTTCCTTCCAAATTTGCTTTATGCCACATAAACATATAATCTCATAAATTCCTCATATGAATAACATCATCATCATTAGAATACTTCATGCATCATCATAAATCATCCAAACGCTTACCCTTACGGTAGCTTATGCTTTGACCCTTACGGGCCTTAATCTTGAGATATAGTTCTCTACATCCGTGGCTGCCACTTTAAGCACCTAAGGCTCATAATTAACATCATTCATAATCCTCTCATTTTACTTTTAAAATCTGAATAGCATAGGACAAGTTCTCTAACTTGTATTTACGGGATTCTAGAACTTACGTTTTAGACCCTTTCTCGTTCCGCTTTTACTTGGAAAGCTATGTATTAAATCTAACTCAATTATGAGTCATTCCTATGCTTAAGGACTAATTATTAACCATGTTTACCATGTTGTAAGGGTGCTGGACCGAATCCAGAAAATTAAATGTTCTAAGAGTTCTACATTTGTGTTTTTACGGTTTTCTAGTTACTAGTTTCCCCATAGGTGCTAGAATTCAATTCTAACTCAAATGATACCAAGTTTTTCATGTCTAAACAATCTAAATCTGATTATGTCCCCATTAAAACAGTTTGGATTAGTTCAATAAACAAATGGGTCAAAACTATGTTAAATTCTAGCTTTACGGTATTTCTAGTTAGCTAGTTTCTCACCTATCATGCATAGGATCGCTTCTACATCATCATACGATATTTTCACACATTCCAACACATTAAAACATCATCATACAACATCACATTCACCACATCAGAACCGAAAACATCTTGCCTCAATAAGAGAAGTAAATTGACATTTCTAGGTACATGAGTTATCTAGTTTCTCTCGGAATCAATCTAGAACTTCTAAAACTCTTTGCAAAACATTTTAATTCATCAAGAGGCTAAGTGAAGCCTTAGGTCAGTGACCAAAACATATTCCATCCCCTAAAAGAGATTGGAATCACAACTTATAATGACATAACCTTATAAAGAATTTGTAAAACTTTAAGGAACACTTAAAACATAGGCTATTGGTCCTAGTAGCTAGATGAGAACTCATTGGAAGTCCATCCTCACTACTTGGCCGAAAAACATACATTCAAAGTATGGTTTACATTCAACTTTAACTTGGAATGAAATGGGCAAGTCTTTGAGCTCTAGGTTCTTAAGTTACGACATAAACTAAACGTGCTCATGCTTTTCATTTTTAATCTTGCTTTCAAAGTAAAGTGATGACTTGAAATTAAATATGCAAGGCATAATTTAAACGTGCAAGCTTGAAAATAAATATGCGAAGCATAATCTTAAACGTGCAAGCTTGAAAGTAAATATGCAAGATTCAATTCTTTATTTTAGTGCTCTTGGCCCAACAACAATCGACTTTAAGGCCGAAATAGATAGGCATTCGAGAAATTAATTAGGTGATAATGCAAGTTCAATTCTTTATTTTAGTGCTCTACGCCCAACAACAATCGACTTTAAGGCCGAAATAGAAAGGCTTCGAGAATTAAATTAAGTGATGATACAAGTTCCATTTTAATCTTTATGTTCTTAGGTGATAGCTTGAAAGTAAAGATGCATAGCAAGAATGTAAATATGAATGCAAGCATAAGATAAATTATGCAAGTTCGTTTTATCTTTCTAGAGCTCTTAACAAGACTTTAAAGGAATTTAAATCTTAACCCAAACTCATTCAAACAAGGTAAAGTCAAGCTTGGAGTTCTTAGAACTCAACATAATATCTTTGGGAATCAAACTATGAAACTTAGAAAATCTCAAGGAAATGGCCGAAATCTCCAAGAAGAGAAAAGTGCATTTTAAAACTCTAGAGTTCATGACCTTGATGATATATTAACACCAACATCATGAGTCCTCATCATTGAGTTCATAGAGCCATTTTAAAACACCATCAAAGTTAAAGTTCTCAAAAGTTCAAGAAAGGAAAATCTAGAAACACTTTTGCTCAAGAACAAAAATCAAGCTCTAGAGTTTGTTTCAAGTGATGAACATCATCATGAAACTCTCATCATCAAGCTCTCATTCCTTTGTCCTCCAAGGCCCATGGCCGAAAATGAAAAGGTAAAGGAAAGAAAAAGAAGTTCTAAAAAGAATCAAGAGAAACTATGAACATTAAGCTTAGAACAAGAACTTTAAAGAAAGAATACATGAAAGAAAATCCCTACTTGGTGTGATGAACTTGAAGATGGAAGAAGAAGATGAAGAAGATGAAGAACTTGAAGAACTCCAAGAACTTGAAGAAGACAAAGATTTTGAGAGAAAAAGAAAAGCTTTGAGTGTTTCCTAAACTTAGCAAATGATCTAAAAGTGGTGCAAGCTCCTCAAGGCATTCTATTTATAGAGAAATGAAACAAATGGAGGGAGCTCATGGAGGAGGAGGTTTCGGCCATGAGGGTGCAGATTGGAGGCTTTCCATGAGTTCCATGAGGTGAGATAATGTGTTCTTGAGGTATGGTGAGGTATGGTTCAAAGCATGGTGAGGTATGGCTCAAGGTATGGCTCAAGCATGGTTCTTTGAGTGAGAAAATAATTAAACATGTGGTCAATGGGGAAAGGTGCTGGCCGAAACTTCATCATGCATGGGGAGGATTAGTTTTCATTTTAATTGTGGTTTAGAGTTGTGTTTAGGTGTATCTTTGATTATGCTTAAGATTAGGAATTTGTAAGAAAGTGTTTAGGTAAGGGAAATGGGTAATTAAGGTGGTCTAGACATAATTAGGGAGTGGTCTTGCACCATTAGAGAGTTAAATCCTCAATTTAGAGTCTAAACAACTCTAGACACATTTCCTTGATTTAAGGAATTGGAGAGAGAAAACACTATTCAAGATTCCAAGACTAGGAATCTTGAGTTCTAAAAAGGGATTTAAGTTTAATCTAAGCAATTTTAGGCTCTAATTAACTTTAATAAATTATTTTGACTCTAGATTAATTAGGGAAATAAATTAATCTTCGTTTAGAGCCTAATATTGCTTAGGTTTGCTTAATTACGTCATTAAGCTCAAAAATACTATTCTAGGGGCAAAATCGTAATTTTACACTAAAACTGCTCGGGACCACCGGGACTTGAACAGAGACCTCTAGACACATGAAAACATGTTTTTGAACCTCTGGGGGAAGTTCCGGGCTCAAACGGCACCTTTACCCGCGTAAAACGCTATAGGGGTATTTTGGTCATTTTGACCTAAATCGCTAAAAACGAAATTTTCGCTTCCGAAAGCATTCAAAGGCCATTCAATCCCCTTCAAACATTGAGTTGACCCTTCGAGGATGACCGAGTTGGTTACCCTCGAGTTCGGGTCAGGAAATGACCTCAGGGGCATTTTGGTCATTTCCCTCGGACAGAAAAATCGGGGTGTTACATCAAGAAATCTGGAGCTTAACTTCTTGACTCTCATAGGTTGCCCTATGCCTGCTGTGGGGGTGATTCTAAGGAATGCATGCTCTCCCTCTTCAAATTCCAATAGCCTTCATCGTTTATCCGCATAGCTTTTCTATCGACTTTGAGCAGTAAGGATCCTATCCCTAATCTTCTTGATCAGTTCCATTTTTCCCTTACAACTTCAGGTCCTAACATACTTTACTCACCGGGCTCATACCAACACAAAGAGGATTAACCCTTCATCCCATATAGGGCCTCATATGGTGCCATATTGATACTTGCATGATAACTATTGTTATATGCGAACTTAACCAAGGACAGGTACTTATCCTAACTTCCCCTTTGGTCTAATACACATGCCCTCAACATATCCTCTAGTGTAAGTTATGTTACTCGCAAACTCATCTTTATTTTTGCCACGTCACATTTTCACCTAAATTGTAAAATAAAGTAACGAATAGGAAAATATGACTCACGTTTTGCAATAAAATTGAGACAAAATACTAATAAAAATGCAGTAGTGAACTAACATGACTTGCGTTTCGCAAGTTCAATAACTAAAAAACTAATTTCAAATGTTTCAGGATGAAAATGACTCATGAATGCAACTTCTAGAAGCAACATGAACATTTACTTAGTAACACAAATGCAATCTAGTGTCCAATATGCTTCTTTAGCTATGCTAAGACTGCACTCTAAATGACAAACCAGACCTACCAAGCTTCTCTTCTATGATTTTGAAAAATTTCTCCACCACTGAAAGTGAAAAATAATTAGCCTAATTCCCAATCTCACCCTTCCTAAACAGGAACTTATTTTCAAAGTTCCTGCCAAATGTCCCTAACTTGTTTATTTCCAACTCCATCTTCTCAAAGCTACAAAGCTTTATTATGTTTTCAATCACACCACCACATTCCTCCTCCAAAGATAAAGGTCAATTCAAGAAACCAACCACCCTTTTTAGGTGAAAAATTGATATCTTCTTTCAAGCCTTCATATTTCAAAAACAGAACCTTGTTTGGTATCTCTATGCTTTCTTTCCAATAACCTAACTTATAATCCCAAAATGGACCATACCTAACAACCCCTTTGTAGTACATATCGAAAGCTTTGTCTATTATCAATGAGGGTAAAGAATCTGGCTTGATTTTGTTGGAAACACACCATGAAGACACAAAAGTGTCAAATGGGTTCATACAAATATAGACTTAGTATTGGACTCTTTGATATAATTTGGCAATGAAGTAAAAGGAATATGAGTGCTGAAAATTCTAGGCTCACGTATGCAGGTGAGATTATGAACCTTATCATGGTATTACTCACCACAGTTTAACTTGAAGATACTAGTTAAAAACTACTCGGTTTAGCTTGGAGAGGCTGGTAAATAACTACTTGATTTGTAACTGTAAGGTTTGTCTACTCGATTCAACTTGAAGAGGTTGGTGAATAACTACTTTGCTTGTGACAGTAGGAGTTGTCTACTGGTTACAGGTGAGAGTTTGGGAAGGCTATTGTAAATATTATCCTTGTTCTTTCTCGAGTTTGAGAAAGGTTTAGTGGAACTTAACTTTTGTTGAGAACTAGATGTAGGCAGGTTGGCCGAACCAGTATAAAAACTCCTGAGCAGTATCTCCCTTCTCCTTCATCTTTTATTTATTTACTGCACTTACTTTAATTCTTGTGTTTCTTCTGGAAAGCTTTCTTTTAAGTGTTTAGTTATATTTATTAGTTTAGAAAGTTCACTTTCTAACATTTCTAACGATGTTTCCGCTGCACTTTAAGTTCATAGCTTGATAGTATTTTGATTAAGTTTTTTCAGAATCTAAAAGGGAAAGAAAAAGCAAAGCATAATTCAACCCCCCTTCTTGTGCGCTTTTCTACCTACAACATTGGTTTCTTTTGATTGGTCATTTATTTGTTGATTAAAGGTTCATTTTGGTCCCTAAAATTGTCTGCATGAGTCACTTTAGTCCTTAAAATTAAGAAAATATAATTTAGTCCCTGAAATCTCAAAAAGTGATTCAATTTAGTCCTTTTGGTGATTCATTTGAGTCTTCAGAAATAGTAGTATAAGGACTAATTTGAATCACTTTTTGAAAATTCAGGGGCTAAAGTGATACTTTCTTAATTTTAAGAACTAACGTGAATCACGTATACAATTTCAGGGACCAAAGTGGACCTTTACTCTTTATTTGTTATGTCCTAAATCATTAGGCATAATTAGGGATTTTGTTATGTTGCATGATTTGTGCATAATCAAAAATCTCTGTTTCTCTATTAGATTACTGTTGTTGTTTTATGAATTAATGGTTTTGATTATACTATATGTAAATATGAAATTTTGAGTTTTATTGATATTATTATGGTTTTATGCATTGCTTCCTTGGTGTCCCATGAAGGAGGTTTCAAGTGAGGATTCACTCATTGAGTTTTTGAATAAAAAACTCATCCTTCTCCTTCTTTCTCTATTACAAATATAGCAGCTGCTGCGGATTATTTTTAGCCACTTTCTTTCCAACAGCAGTAGAGTGCCAATCGGTAAACTTCACTTGAGTGAAGCATTCTTATTTTGCTTAGAGTGCTCCAGTGCAATGTAGGTAAGATCTTGGCCATAGAGCATGTTTTACATTTTGATTTTCTTTGCATTTCGATTTTGAAACAGAGCAACTCTATATTTATGTTTGTGTTATGATTTTTACGGACTTTGGAGTTTGACTGATGAAATATTAGTTATGATAAGGATTTCAAGAACAAGTGATTTGTCTGTAGAAAAAGAAATTTTTTGTCTTAAATGGATTCTTACGAATAAAATATGCATATAAGAAGAATAAATAGGTCACGAGATTGACGTAGGGATAAGATTCCTTACTTGCCGATCACGTTCCCAATTTGGCTCATGACAATATAAGTAGTAGCTGTAATGCCCCAATTTTTACTGCTAAGTAAAAATTACCAAAATACCCCTAGGTAATTTTTACACATAATTCGATGTCAAATAATCCTCAATAAAGGAATATAACACTAGAGAAGCATCATAGGAGGCTTGATTGGCGATTCGTGTGAAAGTCGCAAACCCTGATTTTTCTGTACGTGTAAAATGACCAAAATGCCCCTAAGGTCATTTTTACCTAGAAATCAACGATAACCAATCTAAATTATCTTTGAAGGGTTAATTCTATGCCTGGTGGGGATTATATGTGCCTTAGAGATAAAAATCTCAATTCTCAATTTTTACCGTAAGTAAAATTACCGTTTTATCCTTGCAGTAATTTTTCATGAAATTATATAATCTTTGAATTCGGTTTTCACCCAAAGGTTCAAAATGACTATTTCAAGTATGACTTGAGATTGTCCAGTATTTACGGGGAATTTTTATGTGAAATTATCTTTTTACCCCTAGTTGTACTAAATAGATTTACTTGTGTAATCAAGGAAGTATTAAAGCTCTATTTGAACTCAAAATGATTTCACTCATCAACCCTGAGTTTAAATTAATTACCTAAGGTTAGAAATTAATTACTGAAGTAATTAAAGTCTAAAATTACCTAAGGTAAAATTAAATTACCTTTCCTTAATTATGAAAGCTCATAAAATTAGTGATAATTGAGATCAAAGTTAAGATTTCGGTTTAGATAAAATCTTATACATTTACATTTTCTTATCCTGAGTTTAGAACCTATGTTACAAATTGATTTTAACTCATTTGAAGTTAACTTCATTTACTAGTGTATGATTTCTCTTTTTACCTTGTCTTGATTTGTCCTAAACATTTATCCTTTTACCATTTTCACTAACCTATCAATTCCTAATCTTTTACCTAAGTAAATACACATCTAATACATGATTTACCACTTGTAAAACATCACCAATCTGATCCTAAAGGAATCAGAAACCAGCAGCCAACTTGCTTCCTTTTCACCATATTTTAATTGTTTTTCCAACCAAGAAACATATCAAACCATAACACCATACTTTTAGCTTTCTTTTACATTATTTTTGGCTATGTTTAATCAAAAGAAAACCCACCCATTTCATCCATGATGTGATCAGCAGCAATGTCTCCCATTAGCATCATATTTTAGTGTTTTCATCCATTATGCATGAACCAAATTATTACAAGAACAAAAGCATTCTTTTTCCATGTTTTCTTTAATTGAAAAATGAACTAAAAACTCCATTTTTCCAGCCACAAGGCAGCGGCCATACAGCCCTCCTTGGCCTATAAATATGAGCTCTTCCATTGCCTAAATGCACACACAAACATTCCTAGCCTTAGGATTTTCTTACTTGATAGTTTTCTCACTCAAAGTTTGCTCAAAGTTCTCTAATTCTCTCAATACTTCAAGCTTCCTTCTTCTTCCTCACTCACACTCAAGAGACTCCATTCCCAACCTCTAACCAAGCTCTAAATCTCAAGCATATACATTCCAACCACAAATCAACTCCTAAACACATAACCTTTCCATCATCAAACACAAGAACGCAACAAAAATTCTTCCATCATTCCATCATCACTTGGCCGGAGTTACCATCATCATCCAGAGGAGATTTTCTTCTCTTTACTTCTTAAGACATCAAGCTTTAACATTTAAGAACAAGAAACAACTTGGTAGGGATTTTATTTCATGTTATTTCCTTGTTCTTTGCTTATAATTTAACTTTTAATGAGCTTAATGATAAGACCATGAAATAAGGTTCTTGGAACTATGATAATCAAGGACTCTAAGGCTCACTTCCTTTGTTAAGATTAATTAAGGTTAAAGAGTTTAATTCTCTAAAAAGTTTTGAGCTTAACAAGATGATAAATGAACTTGCATCCATTGTTTATGTTTCAAGCTCTTGCATATCATATTTAAATTTCAAGCCTTGCATAATCATATTTAATTTTAAGTCATCACTTTAAATGTTGAAGATAATAATATGAATTTGCATTCTCATGTTTAAATTTCAAGTAATGCATTTTTATGTTTTAAGTTATCACTAAACTTTGAAGATCTAAAAATAAACTTGCATCTTCATATTTATATTTGAAGTATTACATATCATGTTTATATTTTCAAGTTATCACCTTACAATGATAAAGATTAAAAGTGGATTGCATAGCATATCTATGATTCTTGCTATCACCTAAATCTCTAAAAGCTCAAAACTTACCTCTTTAATCTTAAATAGGAATTCTCATACTTAAATTAAGTTAATTTTAGCCTCTTGATGTTCTTGGTATTAAAATTATTTTATTTTATTTTTAAGGCTTTGATCTTGTCTTTAGATTACTTAAATAATTTTTGTTAGAGTTAGAACTCCATAGATGTTGAAGATTATGCTTTTCTCAAGCTTTTTGATTTAAAAATTATGTTACTAACCTGATTTAAATAAAATATTTAGAATGCTATTTTATAAAGTTTGAATGTGTTTAAATTACTTATAATTGATTTAAGAATTGTTTTTAGCATTTTTGAGATAAACTAATAATTAAAAAGGATCAAAATTGTAATTTTATAAAGCTTTAGGCAATGAATTTTCTAGATTAATTCCTCATTGATTTGATACTGATCTTATGGTTTATATACATTAGAATTATTAGTATTTGATGTATAAATTGTTTTTGGTATCTTAGAGTTTGAAAAGAATAATTAGAAGTATTAGTTTTGACCGTTTCATAAAATGCAGAAAGTTGTGTCCTAAACTATCAATTATGTAATTTTTGATTCAAAGGATTTTAATTAGAGTAAATACTGATATCTAATGTGTATATGTGTTTAGAATACCATTTATGATGTTTAGAGAAAGTTTTAGAAGTATTGGCTTTTGATAAATGGCAAAAATAAGTAACTTTGTACTTTGACCCCTAAAATGTGTTAAATTTAGTCTATGGCCCTAAAAGGTTTTTATGATGAGTTTGAATGGTTTCTAATAGTTATATGTCTCTTGAAATGTATTGGTTAAAGTTAAAGATCTTAAATTTATGAGTAGATGTTAAAAAAGGGTAATTATATTTTGACCCGTAACCTTTGAGAAATTGTGATTTGACCCTTTTGGGACTTAAACGCAAATATTGATAATTTGATGAGATGAATGTGATTGATATCTTGTGATGGCTATGTTCATATATTGAGATTTATATAGCTTATGAATATATGCAATGAAATATGATGCATGTTTATGTGATTTAAATTATGGCATGTTATAGTTATGTTTGATTCATTGAGATGCATAAGTTTATGAAGTTTATGAGTATGAAATATTGAAATAATGAGTTATTCATGTTTGCATTTCATATATCATGCCAAGATTAAAGGTGACATAAGACACATGGAAATGATCCTTTAGACTCCCCAAATTAAAGGTTATGAAAGGTGATCCTAATGCCCCCTATCCAGTACCTTAAGAGTCAGGAATTTAACTTATCAAAAGGGATAAGATTACGCTAGTGACGACTAGTAAGGTATGAGCTCATAACCTAGAACTCTCGAGAAAAGAGAGAATATAGGGTGGCCCCCAAAGAAAAGAGAATAAGAAGTTCAAGTCACCTGTAAGAATGATTATCATAATGTTCTTTATATCATATGCATTGTTTTATGAATTTTATGATATTATGTATATGACATTGACATGCATCCATGACTAATATGTTGCATTCATAACATTAAGATTCATGCTAAAAGGTACGGGCCTCGGCTAATGGTATTTAGAACTTAATAAATAAACCTTATATATATGTTCACCATTTTCATAATTAAACCTGAGGTTCTTGGGGACGATGACGATGACACTTGTGTTAGAGTCAGGAAGCCCTACTGAGATTCTTATATAAGTTTCTCATCCCTTTTCTTTTCCGTGTCGTCTCCAGACATGAATGATAGTGTAGTTCGTGATTTACCATTGAGACTGGACGAGGAGCTACGGAGATAGTTTTCCTTTGGATATTTGCCGTTAAAGTGATCGTATCTCATTTATCAGTTTGTATTCTGTTGACGGATATATATTGATGTCCTTAAGTTTACAAGACATCACTATTATGATACAGTTATTGATATGTTATTATTATTTGAGTTATGTTATGCCATAGTTGTATCATGTATTTATCTGTTATTCGTTTCTAACATCTCTCTTACACAGGCAAGATAAATGACATTAGATATTTAGTATGCGCGGCTCACGTTTTGGTATTTAAGTTTAAAAAAAAAAATTTACCCATATTTTCACTAAAGTATTTTCAAGAAGTTTTTAGTTAAAAACTGGAACAAAAGAGTAATAACTAATAATTAACTTAAATGCGTCCTAGGCGTGTTGAGTTAAATATTAGGGTGTTATAGTAGCTTTTATAACCAACCAAATATCCCATGAATACAACAGGAATAGCCCTGGGATGAAATTTGTTTCTATTGGATAGATGAGTCAAAGTATGAAAGAGACAGCCAAAATGTAATATCCTCCCAAGTACAACATTATCCTTAAGTCATGACATAATACTCGAGAGTTGTTACTTATAAATTTGTGGACCTTTCTTAAATATCTATAGTCATTTTGATTGATTCGCGAGATAACTAGGTCATAATTCTACTAAAATATATAGCAATGAAACCAAAATATTTATTTAATACAAAGTTCAGTACATAAAGGAAGCTCTTTCATAAGCTTTAACACACTTTTGTCCTCTAACATATATATATATATATATATATATATATATATATATATATATATCTATTCCACTAAATACAACATAATACAAGCATTAATTACTACACTATTGCACTTTCGAGTTCTTTGGCATAGCAGTCTCTCAATTTTCTGCGTCAACCTGGAGACGACACGGGAACACAAAAATATAGGGGTGAGAATTATACAATTCTCAGTAGGTAACTCCCCCAAATACACAATTATAATGTCATCGCCATCGCCTCAATCACTTCAGTTCATTAAGAAAAAGTGATCATGTATTATATAATAACGGTTTATTTTTAAAGTTCCAAATCATACTTTCAAAGTGGGTTACTTTTAACATTCAATCACGTAATGTACATATACCACGTTACTCAACATCATATACTACTAACTTTCCACTTAAATATATTGGTCTCAATTTCGATATTAAACTTCTTCACTCGGCATCTAAGACAAAGGATTTCTTAGAAAATTTACTTCTTAAACTTTCCTTGGCCCTTGACTAATCTTGTCACGTCTGGGCGTTACATACCGTTGTCCCCAATGTGGCAATAATGGGTAATAGACTGCTTTTCAAGATTGAGCTCATTCCTATACATGATCATTGGATTTACTTTGTCCAATTCTCACACAGATCTATTCCTAGCCAGGTTTACTTTCCCCGACTCAATTCAAGGGTAGTCAGGTTTACTTTTCTTGACAGACCAGATTTACTTTCACCAGCCCAAGGATTATAAATCTTATGCTTTTCTTGGTAGTTAGGTTTACTTTCCTTATCAAACTGGATTTACTTTCTCCAGTCCAAGAAACATAATCTTATGCTTTTCTTTCGCATATAAGCAATTGTAATAATCATTCATATCTATGTGTACCTAACCTCATCAATAAGTTCACATGCTCAATTATTCATCCTCATATTTAGGTACTCATGTCATACTAGAACCAAAATACCATTACATTATCAATTCAAGTCTTTGGTTCATTTCCAACAAGTGGGTAGATTTCACACCATTGTAGCACAAATTTATTTGCACACCAAACAATCAATTTAGAGGCTATAAAAATTATTCAAGACACTTCAACGTATCCCCAAGGTTCTATAAAAATTTCAGATTAAAAAGAGTTCTCTAACTATGTTAACAAAATTAGACAAATTTGGTGGTCAGAAACCACTCAACCTCAGCTCAAGAACCAAAATTCATAATTTTTAACCCTTACAATTGAACCCAGAAAATTCAAAATAAAAATCCTGGTAAAACCTCAATATGTCTCTAATACCCTGTAAAAATTTCAAGTGATAATTCCATCATTTGGTATGGTAATAAAATTAGCAAAATTTACAGGTTTTGTTCCAACACTTTAGGCAGCATATGCTTAATTTCGGTTCTTCATTTTTCTAAGGTAGTTTGACTCAAAATCAAACCCAAGAAAATTCATGGACTAGCTCAAGATGTTAGCTCCAACATATATTTTTTCCAACTCACGAAAATGTCCACAACAAGCCCAGAAAATTCATGAACAAATACTGCCTGTACAAAAATTGAAATTCCAGCAATATGGTTCAAAATCTCTTTTAACAAACATGATTTCTAATATCATCCAAACACTCCACCAAATTAAATACATCAATATCTATCTATCATCAATCAATACATCAAGAATTTCCAGCCAAACCAATCAGAGAAATTAAAACAAATTTTGAAAGAAAAGAGAATAAATAAAGCCCTACTTTGAAAGCTTTTGAGCTTGATACTTCAAAGGATGTTCTAAGTGATATCCCTTCACTTTAAGACACCAAATTCAGTCCTAAACCTTCCTTAGGTAGTGGGGAAGTGAGGTATTAAGGTGAGGATTTGAGATTTCAATCGGTTGAATTTGTAGGTATTGATGAGTGGAATAAGTTTTGTGAAGGATGTTTGATGTTTTGACAAGTCTAGGACATGATTTTGAGAGATTGAAATCAAGTGTGAAGCTCTTGAAGAATGAACAATGGTGGCTGTATGGCAAGGAGACTTGGCCAAGAAGATGAATTTGAAGAGATAAGGTTGGTAGCTTTAAATGATTTTTAATGTAGATAGGTTGTAAACATTGTTTAATATAAAATCTAATTCTTTCTAGCAAGAAAACAAGATGAATGGCTAGGATTTGATCTTGAAATTCAAGATTAAATCCTAGCCTTACAATTAGCTTGAATGGATATACATTATCCATTTGTAAAGTTTAAACTATCTTTCCGTATTAAAAATCGCACACCGAAATTTTACCGAACGGGTAAAACACTATACCCAGGTAATCAAACATTGCTCGAAAATTAATTCTGGGTATAAAATCTTTGATTCTCACTATTTTTAACCTTAACCCTCTCTTTTCTCAGTTTCAAGCATCTTTTGATCCCAAATATGGGAATTTGGCTATCCCGACGGGCCGGTGGGGTCCGCAGGTTACTATTCACGTTTTTTTTTTACAAATCCATTAAATTATCCTCATCATTGTTAAAACTGTTAGATTTTTAAAATTACGACTAATAAAGCTCAAATTAATGTTTAACTAATTTTTAGGGTATTACACAAAAACCTGAAATGCAGCATAATCAGACTTCTTGTCAAACAAGATCTCATACGGTGATTGACCCTTTGAAGTTAGACTTGGTAGCATATTGATCAAAAAGGTGGCAGTGAGCACACATTCTCCCCAAAAGGTAATTGGAACTTTTGACTGAAAAAATAAGGCTCAAGCTACATTCAATAGGTGTCGATACTTCCTCTCTACAATTGAGTTTTGCTCAGGTCTTTTCACATAAGAGAATTGATGAAGAATTCCTTTGTATCCAAGAAAATCAGAAATGACTAGCTCTTTAGCATTTTCTGACCTTATTTGTTTTACTCATTTTTGAAAATGAGTTTCAATAATTTCATAAAAACTAACCAGCAAAGAAGATGCTTCAGATTTGTATTGTAACATATATATTCAAGTAAATCTCGTATGGTCATTGACAATGGTTAAAAGATATTTCTTACCATTATGGGTTGGAACGCCATATGCCTGCACCCCAAATGTCACAATGAATTAAATCAAAAAGGAATTCTCAGAATGATTATTAGATTGGAAAGACAACCTTCTCAATTAGCTAAAGGGCAAACTACATAAGTATTATCTAAGAAGCACGGACACGCCACTGTCGGACACATATCAGTGTCCGACACCCACACGACACATGTTGGACGTGCGTCCATACGCATCCAATTAAAAAAATAATTTTTTGAGCTCGAACATACATCAAACACGGCTGGACACTGCTCTAATTCACTGTGGATGCAGTTTGAACACTCCACAGACATGTCTGAGTTGGTTTCTTTATTTTTTTTTCAAATTTTAATACCAACATGAGCCCAAAATCAACCCTAGTTATTTATTTGGACTTGTGCTATCAGGTCATTTTATTTTATTATACAAAAAAATAAAAAAGAATTATATATATGTCATGTTCATGTCCTGTAATTTTTTGAGTTTGATGTGTCTCTGTGTTCGTGTCCGTGTCTATATCTGTATCTATGTCTATGCTTCATAAAGTATTATTATCAAATTATAAAGATACACCAGATATATCAGGAACAATTTGAGCAAGAACTTTATTTGATGGATGACAACTAGTCATATTTTGGATGAGACGACCTAACAAACCAAACACATCAAAGCCATCAATCAATTGGAAACTCAAGACACCCTAGAAGCCTGTTTTCATCAAACAACTAGTAGGGCAGTTTAATTAAAAAAAGAAAAAAAAACTTGTAGAACAAAATCTTTATTTAGTTGAGATGATCTAATCTTACAGGCTATCTGGAAAGCTTTTAAGAGATAGAATTGAATTGAATTCTTATGTTTAAAATGAGTTAGTAAATAAAAAAATTAAATTTAATTCCTTGATTTGAAATTTATTTAAAAATAAATTGATTTGTTTATTTTTACCATTTTGTCCTTCATCAATAAAACTTAATATTTTACTAACAACTTCAATTATTCATTAGAATACATGATATAATTAAAATTAGATAAAAACACAGTACAAAATAAATCAAAACCAAACCAAAGCATTCTACAAAATAAAATCTGCAAGCTGAAAATTTAATTGAATTGAATCAGACCAATTATTCGTGTAACCCAATCACATGTTCAGCCTAGTTAGCAATTACAGTCCAATAAAAATTGCACCAAAGAAGGATAAAACGTAAATAAATAAAAAGAAAGAAAAAAGAGAAGGAGAAGCAGAAATGAGGGCTGCCATCGCTAATTTGACAAGCAAACCACCTTGAAGGGAATGAAAGGAAGTGTGCAGCACACAGCAGCGTTGACAAGCAAAGGAAAGCACACAAAACGGGAAGTCAAAAACAAAACGGGAAAGCATTACAAAGTAGGGAATTGAATTCAATTTCTTTCTAGAATTGAATTCTGAGGACTTTCCACTAGGGATCACTCAGGCTACAAAAATTTTATACTCAGAAGAAAAACTAAATACTTTTTTTCCAGATTATTCTTAGCAATATCATATATATCAAAATAAGTTCAGAGAGATGCTCCCAAACAACAGATCACATATGCAATGTAAACTCAAATTACACAGAGACAGGGAGTAGTGTAACAAGAAATATTAGATAAGAAATATTGTGCAACAAATCAATCAGATTCGTCAAAAACATCCAGAAGACGTTTCCATTCTTCAGACCACATCACATAAACTACCTCTGTGCCATTAATTTGACACTCACTTAAGAAGGAAGAATACATAGAATGGATTCACAAACCAATCCAGGTGGAAGGAATTAGCACAGCTTAAGAGGAGGGTTCATCACTAATCACTATACTATTGGGGCATGGCAATGGAATGCATCTATCCAACAAAGCATATCCGACCAAGTTTCCATTTCAACAACCAAAGGAAGAGCGAGGAATGATGGAAACAATTTGAACCATGGAAATGAAGAGAGGAACAGAGAGAAAGATAGCAGTGGCCGTCACAATTAATCCTCACTGTATTACCAATTGATGCTATAATTTTCAGGAAGTAGAGTGGCCAGTGAGGAAGATTGTGTCGCAACCACAATTAAATGGAGGATCCAATGGAACTGTAAATATATAAATCTCTTTTTACTGATTTATCAAAAGTTATCATCTGTGTAATAAGGATCCCAATTCTCTATCCATTTCATCATGCGTCACAACCCATAAGTAATCCTTGCTGCATTATCAATTGATGCTACATTAACTATCGAATCAGACACACACACACTGAAATGCATGTTAAGAAGAAATGATATACAATTAGAAAAAAGCATGAGACATATTTCAGTCTACTAATTCAAAACATATTAAAGCAAGTATAAACCAGTGAGTTTCACCAACAGATAGGAGAAACCTTTGCTTATTATCTGCCAGTAACAAGAGCTATGCTAAGAAGAACTTAGGAAGTTCTATCTGCATGGCATGAAAAACCCCCTTTTCCATCATCAACATTCTTCATCACTCATCATCAGCATCTTCAGCGAAAGTGAGGGCCTGACAAACAGATGCCTCCTCCATATCCTCATCAGGACAGAAATAAGACCTCTTCCCTGTCAAATCAGACACCCTTTTCGCAGCTCCAGAATCTCTAGGACTCTCGATCGGATACCTAAATGTTCTAATCTTCGGAAGCAAGACATCACTCATATCTGCAGTGGAAGGTGGCGGCAACAAGACCAAAGGCTTCTTCTCCCCCTCCTCCTCACTCTTCTTGCACACCACAACCTGTGCAGGGATTTCCCACCTCTTCTTCACCCTAACCTCACTTCCTTGACCATTCCCCCGCAGCGAGGAGCGCCTCTTGTCCCACCTCTTACCCCAATCACCGCCTTCATCGTCCTTGTCATTCTCCGGCAATGACCTCTTCCTCGCATCAGCAGCATCTGCAACAGAATTATTATTCCCACCACTAGCAATCAGGTTATACCGGCTCGCCACCACCCTCCCCGCCTTTGCCGGCTTCTTACTAGGCACGGATTTCTCCCCTTCCTTGAACAATTTCCTCGGCTGAACCAATGCAACAACCGCGTCCTCCTTCTTCATACTCTTCCTTGATACCACAGCAACAGTGGCTGCTACTTGCTTCACACCCTGAACAGACTCAACCCTGCCCACATTTCTCTTTGATTTCGGGCTAAGGCTCATAGTCTTCTTCCTTTCACTCACTCCTCCCTTCGTCTCATCCACATCTTCAAGCTTCCAAAAACACGATTTCCGCCGACTCTGCGTCCCCGGAACAGGGGTCATCCCACTGAAGGCAATCGCCTTCCCCGGCCACCGGGAGAGCCTTCCTCCGCCGGCGGAAATCTCCGCCGGCCCCAAACTCACTCCTCTCCTCATTACACCAACCTTCGCTTTTGGAGTAGCCTCCTCAATTACCTTCACTGCAGAGCCTTGTTTCTGTTCCATGAACTTCGCCGGCACGATTCTTCCGCGCCTCTCCGCCGACTTTTCCGCAGCCGCAGCCGCTTTCTGGAGCCGGAGCGCTTCCAGTCTTGATGACAGGCGCTCGATCTCATTCTCGATCTCTTGGATCTCGTACTCGATCTTCTTCTCGTCTTCTCGATCGTCGCCGAAGCCCTTCGTCTTCTTCTTGGCGGTTGAACGAAGCGGCCTTGAGGGGACAGGAGTGGTGGAATTGAGCGCGGCGGGGCTCAGGTTCTCTTTGCTGCAATCGGAGGAGGGAAGGGACTCGGATGAGTGGAGACTGGACCAAGAAGCCTTCGTCGGGAACGAGAAGCCTCGCGGTTGTTCTTCGGCGTCGAATGCGGCGTTGTTCCACACTTGGAGCTGTGTGGTGGCGGTTTCTGGGTACTGGAGAATGCTCATGGTTTTTGTTTTGTGAGATGATGATGATGATTTCTTTGTGTGATTCTTGGGTTGGGGAAGAAAAAGGGGAAAGGAAAGGGGACGTGAGGGGGAGTGATTGGGTGAGGAGAAATTATTTGTATTTTGAGAGTTATGTGACCGTTGGGATGGAGGAGAAAATTAGACGTTGGTGTGGCAAGAGGGAACGCGCACTGTGGCCGTTGGATGGGAAACCGCTCCTCATAGGCGCTCCGATTTGATTTAAATGCTTATTAAAACCTCTATTTAGTCCCTTATATTTATATTTATAGTCCTGGATAAATTAATCCCTTAAATTTAAAAATTCTCATATTAATCCATCAAATTTCATAAATAAGGACAAGTTAGTCTTTTCATAAAATTGTCATATGAGATATGTCTTGATAGCTTACTTATATGTACTATTAACTTATTTATGTGCATTATTAATTTTCATTGTGGTTCTAACTTTCCTTAGTTCTCTAAATAAAATCGTTTAGATCTTCCTCGTCATCTTCTCTCTCATCATAACTCTCTGTTCAGAAGAAAGATTTTAACTTTAAGTGGTCATTTATTCTGTGTAGAACAGAGGAACGAGGCAAGATAAAACCCACCATGAAAATTGACGGTACACATAAATAAGTTAACAAAACATGAGAATGTTTTTATCAACAATTAAGAAACAATTTGACAGAGAGATTAATTTGTCCTCATTTGTGAAATTTGAGGGACTAACATGAGATTTTTCAAATCTGATGGACTAGTTTGTCCCCTACTATAAATCTAAAGAGCTGAAGTGGGTATTTAGTTTTACTGTTAATTGCAGGTTCCCTTATTTTGCCCATTGTTTATCCCTCGTAATTCTTGTCAATACTCCTTCATAAGATTGCCATGGGCCCAAATGAAAGAGAAATGTTTTTTGCAACGACCATTATTTTGTATTTTGTATTGACCACAATTTATCATCTTTAAATTTTGTTAGGCCCTCATTTTAACATCATCCATCTTATTTTCCACCCTTAAATTTGGATGGACACGCATATATACTTACTTTTGGGTATAAAATAACACAACTTCAAATATAATAGGAGAATATCAAGTAAGAATTAACGAGGAAGATGTCTTACGTTTACGAAAAAAAATTATAGAGGTAAAAATATTTGATTATTTGATTGCAGGCCGAAATGATTGTAATACACTATTTAATCACATTTTACTTTAGAAGTAAAATTATTTGATCTAATTATTCACCATCTTAAAAAGTCTTATAGAGAGAAGTATGTAATCGAATAATAATGTAAAATTATTTTACATTAGCAATGCCTCAAAAGCAATGTAAAAAAACTTGGAAAGAAAGAAAGAAAGAAACAAAGAAAAGTTGAGATTTGTAATCATATCAGTAACAACAACAATGATAATAACAATAAGATGATGACAGCCAAGCAAGCGGCCTAATTTTTGAAGTGGCTTGGCTTAGACAATTTGGTCCAGATCAAGTGACTTCGCTTAGTTAAAACCTTGAATCTTCTCTCTCAATTTTTTGGCCAAAGGATGGGAATTGGTAGCTAGGGATGGAAAAACTTCCTATTAGACAATAATCTCTAGAGAGATTGCCCTATTCGGGGCCCAGAATTCGAGGATTTTTCCTTTGTAGACGGGTACAAAACCTCCCCTAAGGCAGAATCAAGTCTAAGGGTGGGGATTACCCTCCCTATCGTGTACGGATCTTATGTATGTTAAAACACTAATATATATATATATATATATATATGTTATACCTTTTAGACATTTTACATGTATTAATATAATTTCAAAAATTGAAAACATTCGAAAGCATATGATAACTTTACAGCCTGATAAGGGACATTTATGCCACTTTTCTTGCTATCAAACCTTAGCTTTTTGTATGAGTTTTATTGTGTTATTAATGAAATTAATAAGGATTTTGATTTATTCATCATTGTGTGATTTTAATAGAATTATTGACTTTTGCACTGATTTTAGAATAATTTGTAATTACACCTTGTTACGTTTGACTTGTCTCTTTGAATATGGTTTTGAGCACAGGAGTTTTAGATCAAGTGTAAAATGTCAAGAACAAAGTTGGAAACTCTCTAGAAGAAGCTTGGAGTAAGAAGTAACAAAAATTGTAGAAGCTCACTCTCGAGTGAGCACTGCAGCGCTTTGTAGAATGATTTCCAGGATTAATTAGAATAATGCTCTTTGGAGAGCACTGCAGCGCTCATTTAGCGCTACACCCTAGTGCGATGATGGCAAGATAGTTCATTAATCTGTTTTGTGTAACGCCCGGGGATTGCGAAGTCAGGGAGTGATCGCCGGTGCAAGGAGGCACGGACAAGGAGCGGCTCCTGGCAGACTTCGAAAGCGGAGGGGTACATGAATGAACCGATTACACACCCGAATGAGAGGGATCCTAAGACTGTATAGGTATGGGACTATACAGTTAAGGAGGGCTTATATGAATTGATTTGTACTACCTATACCAACAAGATGCATCTTCTTTTCGGTAGCCCAAACTGAAAGAACTCCACAGTTAAGCGTGCTTGACTTGGAGCAATTTTGGGATGGGTGACCTCCTGGGAAGTTTTCCCAGGAAGCGTGCGAGTGAGGACAAAGCATGCTGAAAAGACTCGTGTTGGTTTGTAGGGACAGTCGTCAATCCATAAAGCAGCAGGGGATGTTACATTTTGGGCCCCTTTGACCCAATTTTAGAGAACAATATATATAGGAATGACTCAAAATTTTACCTTTATTTTGACTACATGCTTTAGATTGATATTGTTCTCTCTTTACATCTTTCTAGACCTCTTTCTATCTTCGTCTCTATTGTTCTCTCTCTAGGGATTCCATAAGTGAATTTGCTTATTCTTGTGGATTATAGCAAGGATTGTTTCTAATAATTTCAGATACACTATTAGATTCATTGTTATAATCCTTTAGAGATAGAGGAGTAGATGTCCTTACTAGTGTAGGGATTTGTGGATGGATTCAGATGACATTTGAGACCTTTAGTTGCTATTGAATGCATTATATTTCTCAATGTTCTCTAGATTCTATTCCTACAATTATTGTGGTGATTCCTATAATTTTTATTAGAATAACTAAATTGACGACTATCGTTTAGGGAAACCTTTTGGGCATAAATTAAAAGATCTATTGGTTTATGTTTGAGGGAAAATATTAGAATTAACCTTTTGATTGGCAATTAGGCTATAACAATTGGTACTTTAAATCACTGTAATTTCCAATTAAATTGAGATCTTGTTTATTGCTTATTTTCATTGGTCAATTCTAGGGATCGATTGCTCACTAGTGGAATTACTAGTAGCCACTAATGGGTTCAATATTTGGTCAATGATAATTAATTCCAATCCTACGAATACCTTACATTAGTGCTTTTTTTATTGTTGCTATTATCTTGTTGCCATTATTATTATTTTTTTAATTTCAATTGCTTAGTTTTCATTCTTCAAGATCCCAAATTTTCCCAACTAAGTGTTGAAGCCTCCTCGAGAGATGACTTAGGTTGAACCCTTTATTACATTTTTTGTGCATCTTAGCGTTAAAGTAATTTCTAATTTGAGGAGATAGGCGATAGTCTCCGTCAAATTTTGGCTTCATTGCCGGGGAGGCATTAGAACTTAGTTGTTTATTTTACTATTTTTATTTTTATTTTATTTCAATTTTTTATTTTTATTTATTTAATATTTTTTATTTTATTTCTATTGCTTATTTGATTCTTAAAAAAAAAAATTGGTTGTTCCCTTGTATGCGGCATTCCTTGTTTGCTGGAAATTTAATACCTCTTGACTCTGAGATTAAAAAAACTTTAAGAAAATTCAGACAGGCAAAACGTCAACAAGTGGAATCATCTAAACATTCTGATCCTTTCTTTAGTGTTTTAGGTGATATAGCAAATATGAGAGATAGGAACATGACACTTAGGGAGCTCACTGCTCTTGATTTTACCTAGCAACCCCTGGTAATTACATACTCTAAGCTTGACAATGACTTTGAGCTCAAAGGGTACATGATTCATGCTTTGTCTAGGTTCCATTGCCTGCTAGAGAAGTCCCAATGAGATGGAGGTGGATGATATTAAATTAAGAGCATTCGCCTTCCCCTTAGAGGGTGAGCAAAAAATTGGTTCTTCAACCTTCCTAATAGGGTTGTAAATAACTGGATTGGACTGAAGAGGCTGTTTTGGAAAGGTATTTTCTTGCCTCTAGGGTTGCTTCTATTAGAAAAGAGGTCTCTGGAATCTACTAGACTTATAAGACTCTACATGAATATTGGAAACACTTCAAGCTCCTTTGTACAAGTTGCCCCAATCATCAAATTCCAGTGCAACTCCTCCTTCAGTATTTTATGAAGGGTTGGTACCTGTTAATAGATGTATGATAGATGCTTCTAGCAAAGGGGCACTTTTGGATAAGACTTTTGCAGAGGCTCGTGCTTTGACTAAAAATATGGTTGCAAATTTTTAGCAATTTGGTTCTTGGCAACCACAACTATTAGGGGCCTTAATGAAGTGAGCCAACCAGAGAATCCAGTGTTGGCCCAGACTTTACAGCAACTTTTTGGCCTTATGAAAAAGCTAATGGCTAGCTAGGCAACAACTCCAGTGGTTCCCAAGATCTGTGGCATATGTACTTCAAATGACTATCACATTGACATGTGCCTAACTTTGCAAGATGACTCAGCCACTAGGGTAGCAGCAACAAGCCCTTTCTACAATTAACCTCAAAGCCAGGCAGAAGAGTAACCTAGGAAAATACTATCATCAGACTTAGGATCAAACTTTGTGAGTTTGTCCCTAGTATTAAGGATAAAACATGATGAGCCAAAGATGTAGAAATATGAAATATTTGGTTTTATACCCTTCTATAGCTCATAGGGAGTCTTCTTAAGAATTAGCCTTAGAAAGATTCTGTTTTGTATATAGCATGAGATGTTCATAGCCTCTACTCAAAAACCTTTTGATAAACCCTTTTCTAAAAGCATTATCCTGGCCATTTCCTGCAAGCTTCTATTTTTCCTTTCAACAATCTCATTTTGTTAGGGAGTTCTAGGTGCAGAAAACTCGTGAAGGATGTCATGATTTTCACAAAACTTTTCAAAAATATGATTCTTAAATTCCCCTCCATGATTAGATCTGATAGAGATAATTTGGGAATCTTTTTTTGTGCAAATACGTTTTGCAAAAACTTCTATTCTTTCAACCACTTTATCCTTAGAAGCGAGGAAGATAACCCATGTAATTCTTGAATAATCATCCACTATGACAAGACAATATCCCTTTCCAGTAAGACTTGCAATCTTGGTTGATCCAAAAAGATCCATATGTAAAAGCTCAAGTGGTCTAGTGGTTGAAACCACATGCTTATTATGGAAAGAAGCTTTGGTTTGCTTACCTTTCTTACTGTCATGACCCGACTAGGGAACGTGACTGGCATGTGAGGAATCCTATCCCCACGTAAGCCTGGGAGCTCTGAGTCTCTCTCTATATACATAAAATAACATACTTTTCATTCTGAAATCATATCTTCATTTAAAACTCTATTTAGACTTTATATCTGGAAATTTAAAATTGAAATACTTGATATATGAAGCTCTGAAAACCTTTTAATCATACTCTGAAACATGTGATCTGAATCATAAATACATCTCTGGTTTATTGCATAAACTCCAATCAAACTCTACAAATTCAAATCCAAACTTATAAATTGAAAAAATATATATCACTATTTCAAATACTGAAATTAAATACATAATCTGGAAATAATGCATGGTTCAGATCCTGCCTGCACATCTATTGGAGCACTTTACTCTAACAAGACTCTAAACTATGCCTTACTCCAAAGTAAGACTCACCGCTGAAAAACAATTGCGTATACCAAATCGGAGTTTGGGCTACATCCGTACCTGCAACTATGAGGAGGAAGGGAGATGGGTGAGTCAACAGACTCAGTGAGTGAGCTCTCATCTATCACCCACATGGGACAACCAAGGAGTATACCATAATGCCATAACATGCAACAATCACATATCATTTGGTATTTCTGTACATAATCTAGTAGAAAATATATCTCTATATTCATAAATTCATAGGAAACATCTCTAAATTCTTACTCTAACAAGAAAAGCATTTCTCATATAAGTAATATCTCTTAAATCAAGTATTCTCTGAAAAATATCAAAAAATCTCTGAAAATATAATTAACAGTGCTCTAATAAAGAAATAGGAATATCTGGTTATGCTCAATTCATGTGATATAATAAAATCTCTGGTTATGCATGTCAACCATGACATAACAAAGTTTTTGATCTCTAGGGCACCTAACTAGGTCCCATTCTCTGCTCTATGAGATTGTCTTCTCGGGACAACTTGGTACCAAGTTAACAATCAGGGTTCAGTTGTTAACTTACTGTCTATTTCTCTATAGCTACCGTCTAGTCTCTAATTCAATAAACATATTGTTTTCTCTAAATCTTTGTTATATACTCAAATCTGGGTATCAAACTCTTTCATACATAATTACTCTAATCTTAGAAATTATCAAGATAATTCATAAAATCTCTAGATACAATCATGCTTATACTCTAGCTCTTTATAAAACCGTTTAAATATGAAAACTCTCGAAACTTTAAAAGCTTTAGACTCATACAACTCTAGCAACCTGACTTTAGCAAAACTGTGACTGTGAAATCATGCCCAAAGGATCACCTACTTGCAGGCATTCCGATTTCAAGCTCACAGTGTAGCACCTTAAAAATTAATTAAAAATTAATTTAGGCTTTACTAATCATAATTTCAAAAATCTGACAGTTTTAATAATGATGAGGACGGTCCAACGTATTTGTCAAAAAAAAAAATAAAAAAAGAAAAAAGAAAAATATAAATAGTAACTTGCGGGCCCTACAGGCTCTTCGGGATAGCCGAAATCTTAGAATTAGGCCTTGAAGATGTCCAAAATTGGGAAATTATAAGATTAAGGTTAGAAATGAAGTTTTATACTTAGAATTAAATTTTGGGTAATATCTAATTACCCGGGTATGGTATTTAACCTGTTCGGTAAAATTTCGGTATACGATTTATAACATCGAAAGATAGTTTAATCTTTGTAAAAGGATAATGTTTATCCTTTGGAGCCAAGTGTAAGGCTAGGATTTAATCCTGAATTACAAGATCAAATCCTAGCCATTAATCTTATTTTCTTGGTCAAAGAATATAGATTTTATATTAAGATAATGATTTAAACATGGTATAAAATAAATATAAACCACCTAAATTCATTATTTCTCCACCCTAAGTTTAGCCAGCATTTGAAACTACAGAAACTCCATTTCTTCTTCACATAAACCTTGCAAAATTGTTTCCAAACTCCAAACTTGTAGCCTAGATTTGTTAAAACCCCAAACTTCCATCACTAAACTTGTTCTACACATCAAAACCTACAAAACTAACCGATTAAAATTTCAATTTTCTATCAATCCTCACCTTAATACCTCACTTCCCCACTGCCTAAGGAAGGTTTAGGATTGAAATTGGTGTCTTGAAGTGAAGGGAGATCACTTAGAACATCCTTTGAAGTATCAAGCTCAAAAGCTTTCAAAGTAGGGTTTTCTTTAGTCTTTTCTTTCCAATTTTATGCTGGACTTTTCTGATTGTGTTTGGTCTGAAATTTCTAGATATATTGGTTGATAATATGCTGATATTGATGTGTTAATTTTGATCAAGTGTTTGAGGTTGTTGAAAAATCATTATTTTATCAAAAGAGATTTTGAATTGGTTTGTTGGATTTTCAGTTTCCTGCTGGCAGTGATTGTTCATGAATTTTTTGAGGGAATTGTGGGTGGTTTCATGAGCTATAAAAATTATATGTTGAAGGTAACATCCTAGGATAGTTCCATGAATTTTCTTGTGCTCTGATTTTGATTCCTAATGCCTTGAGAAATTCAAGAACCGAAGTAGTAACTATGCTGCCTGAAATGTTGAATCTGAAGCTGTGAACTTGTGAAATTTTATTAACCTAGCAAATGATCAAATTATTGGCTGAAATTTTCACAAGATATTGAGGACATATTGAGGTCCAACTCTAATTTTTTTTACAAAGTTTTAGGTTCATTTAGTAGGGTATAAAAATTGAGACTTCTGGCTATTGGCTAAGAGTGTATATTTCCTGACCTCTGAAATTGTGAGATTTTATTAATATAGTTAGAGACCTTTTTATGCTTTGAAATTTTTATAGAACTTTATGGACACATTAAAGTGTCTTAGATAATTTTTATAGCCTTTGAATTGGTTATTTGCTATGAAAAATAAATTGTGTTACTTGAGTGAAAAATCTACCAATGTGCTGAAATTGTGATAATGCCTTGAATTAGTGACCTAATGACAGTTGGTTCACGTTTGATGTATATGAATGCATGCCATGGACTTTCAAGATTATGTTATGAGGAATGAATGAATGATATATATAGGTTTGAAGTATTATGAGATTAGAGAATTATGTTCATACATAAAGAAATGTGATGCATGTATATGTGAGTTTGAGGATGATGTATGTGCTAAGTGAAAAATTAAGTCCCCTTTATTATGTAAAGGGCATGGAAAGGTTCCTATTAGGGCACGAAAAAGCCCCCTTTATTAGGTAAACGGCATGACAAAATCCCCATTAGGGCACGGAAAAGTCCTCTTTATTATGTCAAGGCCATGAAAAGATAATTGTAATTGCCATTTGTATACATATATCTTGTTAAATTATTGTTCTTGAAGGAATTCCTATGATTTTGAATATTATGAAATACATGTTTTAAGTGATTGAATAATAAAAGAAACCCACTTTGAGAAGGCGATTTTATAACTTTAAAATGAACATTTGATACATACATACATACATACATATATATATATATATATATATATATATATATATATATATATATATTGCATGCTCACACTTTCTTAATAAACCGAAGTGGCTGGGATGATGACGATGACATTATGATTGTGTAATTAGGGAGTTACCCTACTGAGAATTTTAGAATTCTCACCCTTATGTGTTTGTGTTCCCGTGTCGTCTTCAAGTTGATCCCGAGAACAAGGAGGCTACTTTATGAAAGGAAATCAGATTTGCAGGAGTTTACAGCTGAAGTTTGTATAGACTGTACTTAGTTATACGTTTATGTCTGTATTTATAATAGAGAGCGGATGTATATTAAAGCTCATAGAAGAGCTTCCTTTTGTACTCAACCTTATAATCAATAAATGTTTGTTTCTTAGTCATATATGTTAATAGAACTGTGATTTAGTTACTTTACGATTCAATCGAACTTGTTATAGACATTTAAGAAAGGTCCATTAATTTATAAGTAACAACTTCTTGAGTGTGATGTTATGACTTAAAAATTATATTGTACTTGGGAGGATGTTACACACAGAATATGTATCTAGCAGTCACTATGAATCATACTGAATTCCATATTTTCGGAATATCACAAAAACTAAATTTATAAAATCTTATTTCTCAAGATAACCTCTTTTCATAACTTGATAACTCTAATATCAACTTTGATACAGCAAGGTTCAAAATCGTAAAATCTTTAACATTATAACATAGCATCTCTATTTGACATATTTGCAAAATATCGTAATTGTTTCTTTAAAATTGTATTTTGAAATCTCTAGTCTTGAAACATAGAGGTATCATGAGCCTTTAAAACCTGTTTGGTAAAATAGCAACTTATCACATCATATATTCTTGTAAGAAATATCGTAGGCTTGCACATAAAACATCTCTTTATCACATAATATGTCAATCATGGTCTCATGGTTTTCCAAACACATTTTTCATGCCACACTCAAAATCATAATCCTTGGCTATTTGCCATACTTGTAAATCATATATATATATATAAAATCATAATTTCATCTCTAATGTCATATTTGACAATCATCCTACATCAAACATAATCATAATGATAAAACTAAGGCTACGGGATCAAACCCACTCACCATTTGAAGCTGAGAGTATATGGACACTACCAACTTGACCTCCGAAGCATAGAATGGCACCAACAACTGCCATAGAGCAACATTTATTTAAGATTAATCTTTATTAATCTCTAGATCACTCTAACACAACTCTAACAATATTAGGGGAGCACCCCTACTTGACAATAATGGAGAAAAACAACAACCCATAACAAGGGGAAGGGAGAACACAAAAGAAACTAACATAAACCAACAACAATCACTTACCTTTGATCTTGAAGGAAGAAGATTTGATGTTGGATTGAGTGGAAGAGAGTGGGGAAGGGTTTGGGGATGAAGGGTTTCGGAAATGGGGAGTAAAATCCCGAGTTTGGGGTTTAAAAAGGGGTGGAAGGGTTCATGGAACACCCTAATATTTAACTCAACATGCTTAGGACATATTCAAGTTAATTATTAGTTATTACTCTTTGTTCAGTTCTTGTTTCTGATTTTAGAAAATACTTAGCGAAAATATGGGTAATTTTTTTTTTTTTTGAAAATGAAAACGTGGGCTGCGCATGGGTGAAAATGCATTAGTCCTTTGCCTCGCAAAATTAACATAAAGAACTCATAGCATAAATGAAATAGTACACAAGATCCTAATCATAAACATACATCACACACACACACACACACACACACACACACACAGAGCAAATAGTATAGTCATCCATGCAAATACATAAGGAAATGAAAAATACATAGATACGAATCCTCGCCTACTCTAGTGCACCTAAGGTAGATAACCTCTAAAAGCAAAAGAAGGCTATCTTAAGTGAAGTGTGTGTGCATGCACTATAGGGTTTGTCATCAGCTCCTACTACTGCTCGCCCCACTAAGGAAGAGCGTAGCCAACCTACTGTGCTAATTCAGCCGGTGTGGCCAAACGGTGGGAGGGTTAGGCGTGAGCCCCTCGACGGGGTATCATCCTCACTCTACCCCCTTGAAGCGACTGCGTCACCGTGGCCTTGCTACCTCCACCCATCTCCATGGGCATGGTGGGGGAGGAACCAATAGATGGAATCTTTGTGGCGGAGTCCTCTGAGGGGTCGGTCTCTGAATGGGCCATGGAGAGCAGGGAACATACTCTGAGAAAACCTACACGGCTGAGGTAGCAGCAGGGGTGCGGCGGGTTTGTCCTCCATGAGGGCACGCAAGCTCAAAGAGGAGATCGTCAGCGAAGGGCGACGTAGGTGTGAAACGGAAACTAGTGATTGGCTGAGCGAAAGGGCAATCCAGAAATACAAACATACGCACAAAACAATAGCGCATGAAGTGGTATAACTGGTGCGTGGCGTGGAAGTGAAACTCCCAAGTGGGCACATCAACGTAAATCACGAAGGTTGCCATCGTCCTCTGAAGACATAAAGGAAAGAAAGATAGAGGGAGTGAGAAACTTGATAAAGAATCTCAGTAAGGTGTTCTCCTATCTTGGTGTCATCATTTACGTCCTCAGGAACCTCGGGTGTTATTATGAAATAGTGAGTATACATAAGGTTCATTTATTAAGTTTTGAAATACCAATTACCGAGGCCCATTCATTTTGGTATACATCTTAGATGTTATGAATGCAACATATCTCATCATGCAATGCATGTACATACAAGGTGCGACATTACTATATAGAAACATAAGTGATGCATATAGAACAGGATAGATATAGCATGAATTTCTCCTTCTTATTCTTTAGGTGACTTCATTTTATTCTTTCTCTCATTGAGGCCACCCTAATACTCTCTTCTCTTGAGAGTTCTAGGTTATGAGCTCATACGTCACTAGTCGTCACTAGTGTAATCTTATCCCTTTTAATAAGTTAAACTCCATATGTTTTACGGTACGAGGATTAGGGGGCATTAGGATCACCTTTCATAACCTTTAATTCGAAGAGTCCAAAAGATCACTTCCTTTTTGAATAACCTCTCATAACCTTTAATTCGGAGAGTCTAGAGGACCATTTCTATATGTATTTATGTCACCTTAACATTAGCATATTATACTAAGATGCAAGATTACAAACATATCATATATTGTCACATGCATTTCATATTACTTCAATACATGCATTTTAAGCATCCCACATGAAATCATGACATGCTATAACAATTCTTGAATCTAGCAACCAAGTGTGCAAACATGATCATCGCATAAATCTTTAAGTACATTAAATCACATCATCTAAGAGAATAAGCACTTTCGTTATCACTTAACCGTTTAAACCTCTAAATCGGGTAAATCCAACTTTTGGATTTATTCTTTTATGCATCTAAGGGATTAATTATAATGATTCCCACTAATCAGTAACCTTAGGAACATTATTAGATAAATCTGGACAGGTTTTAAATAGAAACAAAATGAGTAAATTTTGGTGTTCTAGAAGTTATGTTTCTGACCTTTTCTCATTACCGACTTTTCCTATGATGCTAGAATTAATTACTAAGTCAATTATGAGTGATTCCTACACATTTACTAAGTGTTAAAAAAAATTTCACCAAAGTATAACATGCTGGAGAGGACTTATATTTTTCACTTTTAAGGGTTCTAGAAATCATTTTTTTATTCTTTCTAGTTACTAGTCTTTCCCGAAGGGGTAAAAATAATTATAACACTAATTATTAATAAATTTCACATATTTAAGCAACCTAAACCAGCATACATTAAATCTAGAAATGTTAGAACAGAAACTAATATTTAACGTTCCAAAGCATGTAAAATTTGCAAGAGTGAGCATTTCTTGTAACTAGTCTTTCTCAAAATTAATTCTAAGTCATGGAGCATTTTCGAAAAGAACTATAAGTTTTAAAACCTTAAGCCAATAATATACCAATTCTTAGAACCTTATTCTTTGAACACCAAATCATGTTTGTAAGGACAAAAGTCCATGGAACCAAAATTCCTATGTAAGTTCAAAGGGGTAAGCCTTAAGCTCTAGATTATTTAGATGATGCCATAAACGTAAACATGCTGTAACGCCCCGATTTTCTGTCTGAGTGGAAAATGACCAAAATGCCCCTGAGGTTATTTTTGGCCCGGAATTCGAGGATGACCGACCCGGCAGTCCTCGAAGGGCCAACTCAATGTTTGAAGGGGATTGAATGACCCTTGAGTGGTTTCGGAGGTGAAAGTCTCATTTTCTGCAGTTTCGGGTCAAAAATGACCAAAATACCCCTATAGCGTTTTACGCGAGTAAAGGTGCCGTTTGAGCCCGAAACTTTCCCCAGAGGTTTAAAACCATGTTTTTACATGTTTCAAAACATCTGTTTGAGTCCCGGTGGTCCCGGGCAGTTTTAGTACGAAATTACGGTTTTGCCCCTAGAATAGTGTTTTTGAGCTTAATGATGTAATTAAGCAAACTTAAGCAATATTAGGCTCTAATCGAAGATTAATTAATTTCCATAATTAATCTAGAGTCAAAATAAATTATTAAAATTAATTAGAACCTAAGATTGCTTAAATTAGGTTTAAATCTCTTTTCTAAAACTCAAGATTTCACTCTTGAAATCTTGAATAGTGTTTTCTCTCTCCAATTCCTTAAATCAAGGAATTGTGTCTAGAATTGTTTATGCACTAAAATGAGTTTATAACTCACTAATGATGCAAGACCACTCCTTAAATATGTCTTGACAACCTTAATTACCCATTTTCTCACCTAAACACTTTCTTCCAAATTCCTAATCTTAATCCTAATCAAAGATACATCTAAACATAACTCTAAACCACAATTAAAATGCAAGAAATCCTCCCCCCATGGCTGATGCACATTCAGCCATCTCTCTCTCATTTACAACACATGTTGAATTGTTTCTCACTCAAAGAACCATGCTTGAGCCATACCTTGAACCATACCTCACCATGCCTCAAGACCACATTATCTCACCTCACGGAACTCATGGGGGCTGCCCATGATGCTGTAATGGCCGAAGCCCTCACCCCTCATTTGCACCTTGTATTTGTTTCATTTCTCTATAAATAGCTTGCTTGGGTGAACTTGTATCATTTTGGGTTCATTTGCTAAGTGTAAGTTTTTAAAGAGCACTTCAAAGTTTCCTTTTTCTCTCAAGTTCAAGTCTTCAAGTTCTTCAAGTTCTTCATCCTCTTCTCTCATCCCAACCTTCAAATCACTTGGTAGGGATTTTCTTTCAAGAGTTTCTTTCATTTAAAGTTCTTAATCTCTTTATGTGTTCATAGTTTCTCTTGAATCCTTTTAGAACTTCTTTTCTTCTTCTTCTCCTCTTTGTTTTCGGTCATGAGGCTTGAGGATCAAAGGAATGAGAGCTTGATGATGAGGTTTCATGATGATGTTCATCACTTGAACAATTTCTAAAGCTTGATCTTTGTTCTTGAGTTGAAGTTGTTCTTAATTTTTCTTTTTGAATCCTTGAAAATCTTTCACTTTGATGATGTTTTAAAATGGTTACATGAACTCCATGATGAGGATTCATGATGTTGGTGTTAATGCATCATCAAGATCATGGTCTCTAGAGTTTCAAATGTTTCTTTTCTTCTCAAATGATTCGGTTCCTTTTCCTTTTCTTTCTCCAAGTTTTCGGCCATATTGGGAATGAGGTTCACAATGGCTTGATGATGAGAGCTTTTAGATGATGACTATGTGTTCATCACAATGAGGCCTCTAGAGCTTGAGTTTTAATAAAAATGTTATTTATGTTTACATTCCAAGAAAAGAAACTTTGTGTTTTAAGGAACCCTTGAAGTTCACCCTTGTTTTTACTTTATCTTGACATGATAAGTTTGGGTTGAGGTTAAGTCCCTTTAAAGTCTTGTATGAGCTCCAATAAGAAATAAAATAGACTAGCATTCATATTTAAATTCAAGCTTATGCATTACATATTTACTTTGAGCTTTGCATTCATATTTAATTTCGAAGCCATCACTTAAAGTTAAAGGATAAAGAATGGATTGCATCTCATATTTACATTCTTGTCTAGCATATCTACTTTTCATTGTAACACCCCGATTTTTCTATTCGAGGGAAATGACCAAAATGCCCCTGAGGTCATTTCCTGACCCGAGTTCGAGGGTAACCAACTCGGTCGTCCTCGAAGGGTCAACTCAATGTTTGAAGGGGATTGAATGGCCTTTGAATGCTTCCGGAAGCGAAAATCTCGTTTTCCGCAGTTTCGGGTCAAAATGACCAAAATACCCCTATAGTGTTTTACGCGAGTAAAGGTGCCGTTTGAGCCCGGAACTTTCCCTAGAGGTTTAAAAACACGTTTTCATATGTCTAGAGGTCTCTGTTCAAGTCCAGGTGGTCCCGGGCAGTTTTAGTGCAAAATTACGATTTTGCCCCTAGAATAGTGTTTTTGAGCTTAATGACGTAATTAAGCAAACCTAAGCAATATTAGGCTCTAAACGAAGATTAATTTATTTCCCTAATTAATCTAGAGTCAAAATAATTTATTAAAGTTAATTAGAACCTAAAATTGCTTAGATTAAACTTAAATTCCTTTTTAGAACTCAAGACTCCTAGTCTTGGAATCTTGAATAGTGTTTTCTCTCTCCAATTCCTTAAATCAAGGAAATGTGTCTAGAGTTGTTTAGACTCTAAATTGAGGATTTAACTCACTAATGGTGCAAGACCACTCCTTAATTATGTCTAGACCACCTTAATTATCCATTTCCCTTACCTAAACACTTTCTTACAAATTCTTAATCTTAAGCATAATCAAAGATGCACCTAAACACAACTCTAAACCACAATTAAAATGCAAAGAATCCTCCCCCATGGGCTGATGCATTTCGGCCACCTCCTCCCCCATTTGACCACATGTTGATTTGTTTTCTCACTCAAAGAACCATGCTTGAGCCATACCTTGAACCATACCTCACCATACTTTGAGCCATATCTCACCATGCCTCAAGACCACATTATCTCACCTCATGGAACTCATGGATGCCTCCATTCTGCACCCTCATGGCCGAAACACATCAGCCCACACACACACTTCATTTGTTTCATTTCTCTATAAATAGAATGCCTTGAGGAGCTTGTACCACTTTTAGATCATTTGCTAAGTTTAGGAAACACTCAAAGCTTTTCTTTTTCTCTCAAATTTCTTGTGTTCTTCAAGTTCTTCAAGTTCTTCATCTTCTTCATCTTCTTCTTCCATCTTCAAGTTCATCACACCAAGTAGGGATTTTCTTTCATGTATTCTTTTCTTTAAAGTTCTTGTTTCAAGCTTGATGTTCATAGTTTCTCTTGGTTCCTTTTAGAACTTCTTTTCTTCTCCTTCTTCCTCTTTATGTTTCGGCCATGGGCCTTTGGGAATGAAGGAATGAGAGCTTGATGATGAGAGTTTCATGATGATGTTCATCACTTGAAACAAACTCTAGAGCTTGATCTTTGTTCTTGAGCAAAAATGTTTTTAGTTTTTCCTTTCTTGAACTCTTGAGAACTTTAGCTTTGATGATGTTTTAAAATGGCTCTATGAACTCAATGATGAGGACTCATGGTGTTGGTGTTAATATATCATCAAGATCATAAACTCTAGAGTTCTAAAATGTTCCTTTTTCTTCTTGATGATTTCGGCCATTCCCTTAAATTTTGCTTGGCTTCATGGTTTGATTTCCTAAAAATATTATGTTAAGTTTTAAAGGACTCTAAGCTTGACTTTACCTTGTTTGGGTGAGTTTGGGTTATGGTTTAAATTCCTTTAAAGTCTTGTTAAGAGCTCTAGAAAAATAAAATGAACTTGCATAATTTATTTTATGCTTGCATTCATATTTACATTCTTGCGATGCATCTTTACTTTCAAGCTATCACCTAAGAACATAAAGATTAAAATGGAACTTGCATCTTCACTTAATTTAATTCTCGAAGCCTTTCTATTTCGGCCTTAAAGTCGATTCTTGTTGGGCCTAGAGCACTAAAATAAAGAATTGAACTTGCATTATCACCTAAGTAATTCCTCGAATGCCTATCTATTTCGGCCTTAAAGTCGATTGTTGTTGGGCCAAGAGCACTAAAATAAAGAATTGAACCTTGCATATTTACTTTCAAGCTTGCACGTTTAAGTTTATGTCTCGCATATTTACTTTCAAGCTTGCACGTTTAAGTTTATGCCTTGCATGTTTAAATTTAAGCCATCACTTTACTTTGTAAGCAAGATTAAAAATGAAAAGCATGAGCACGTTTAGTTTATGTCGTAACTTAAGAACCTAGAGCTCCAAGACTTGCCCATTTCATTCCAAGATAAAGTTAAATGTGAATGCATTCTTTGAATGCATAATTTCGGCCAAGTAGTGATGATGGACTTGCAATGAGTCTTCATCTAGCTACTAGGACCAATAGTCTGTGTTTCAAGTTTTCCCTAAAGCCTTACAAATTTTTATAAGGTTATATCGTCACAAGTTGTGATTTCATTCTCGTTTAGGGGATGGGATATGTTTTGGTCACTGACCTAAGGCTTCTCTTAGCCTCTTGATGACTTAAAATGTTTTGAAAAGAGTTTTAGAAGTTCTAGATTGATTCCAAGAGAAACTAGTTAACTTATGTACCTAGAAATGTCAATTTAACTCTCTCATTTAAGTTAAATGTTTTCGGTTCTGATGTGATGAGTGTGATGCTGTATGATGATGTTTTGATGTGTTGGAATGTGTGAAAATATCATGTGATGATGTAGAAGCGATCCTATGCATGATAGGTAAGAAACTAGCTAACTAGAAATACCGTAAAGTTGGAATTTGACATAGTTTTAACCCCTTTGCTTTTGGAACTTTTCCAAACTGTTTTAATGGGAACATAATCAGATTTAGATTGTTTAGACATAAAAAACTTGGTAACATTTGGATTAGAATTGAATTCTAGCACCTATGGGGAAACTAGTAACTAGAAAACCGTAAAAATGCAAATGTAGAACTCTTAGAACATTTAATTTTCTGGATTCTGTCCAGCACCCTTACAACATGATAAACATGATTAATAATTAGTCCTTAAGCATAGGAATGTCTCATAATTGATTTAGATTTAATATATAGCGCCTTCGGCGAAGACGGAACCGAGAAAGGGTCTAAAACGTAAGTTCTAGAACCCCGTAAATACAAGTTAGAGATTCTGCCCTATGCTTTTCAGATTTAAGTATAAACATGAGGATTAGGAATGATGATTAACTATGAGCCCTTAGGTGCATAAAGATATGAACGACGGATGTAGAAAACTATATTTCAAGATTAAGACCCGTAAGGGTCAAAGCATAAGCTACCGTAAGGGTAAGCGTTTGAATGTTTTATGATGATGCATGTAGTATGCAAATGATGATGATGTTATTCATATGAGGAATTCATGAGGTTATATGTTTATGTGGCATAAAGCAAATTTGGAAGGAAATTCGGTGTAATGACCGTTGTGCCGCCGAATTTCCGACAAATTTGGGGACTTAAAGAGATTTTGAAAATTAAGGTACTAAGATGGGTTCTAGGATGACACCGGTTCGGCCGAGCACCTCCATAGAACTCATGTGACATCGGTACCAATTTATACTCTTAGGTGACACTGGTTCGGCCGAGCACCCCTAAGAGTTTTGCCCCCTAACCCGTACTCAGATAGTCGGGATTTATGATTTATGATACGCTTATCGTTAAGTGGTAAGTAAGAACTAGTGACGACTAGTTAAGGTATGAGCTCATAACCTAGATGTATGACACGTTCTGGGTGACACCGGTTCGACCGAGCACCCCCAGTTCGATTGTCTTTTAGGGTGGCCCATGAGAAAGAGATGTTTCATGATTATGATTATGTCACTAAGTTTGTCCCATATGAATGTTTCTATTGCCACCTTTATGCCACCAAGTATGATGATGCTTGATGTTATGTTTTATGTATGTGCATTAGGTAGGGCCATGCATACATTTTCTATTATGTTGCATTCATGACATTAAGATCATCCTAAAATGAATGGACCTTGGCTAAAATATATTTTAAAGTTTAAAATGAACTTAATACATGCTCAGTCATTTTGTATAAATAAACCCAAGGTTCCTGAGGACGTAGATGATGACACCTAGGTAGTAGGAGGCCCTACTGAGATTCTTTAGTAAGATTCTCACTCCCTCTATCTCTTTCTTTCCGTCACGTCTTCAGATGACGACGTTCGTAGTGTTCGTGGACACGCCGACATGGGAGGTGCACTATGACCGGGACCACGGGTCATTCCATTTTGTGGGTCGATGCACAGTTAGAGTATTCATGTTCATGGGTCGACCCTTCACTCCCCCTGTACATTCCCATCGTTTCTCCCCGTTTCACCTTTTGGCGATGACCTGGTGTTCGAGCGCGCACGTCCCCGAGAGGAGAGGCTACGCCGTACCCCACCGTCCGCGTCAGCCGCTCGAGACTACCCCCAGTATATGCCCCGTTTCCCGTCGTCTTTCTCGGAGACGGATCCTTTCGAGGATTCGGCCACCCAGGTACCCTCCGAGGGATCATTCCCCACCATACCCATGGACTTTGGAGAGGATAGCGAGCCCACCGTGACTCAGCCGAGGCGTGCACGACAACCGGAGATGCGGCCATACCGCGGGGATCCCGGTCGATCCCCGTTCCTTCTCTTCACGCCCGAGGAGCTCGCCCAGTTTCCCGGATATTTGCCTCGCTCACGAGATAGTCGCCAGTAGGAGGCCGTGGATGGCCCGGGTTAGAGCACACATCACTTAGATGGGGATAAACCTTCTTTTGTATAGAGGTTACCCCATTAGATGCACGCGGGTAGGGGAGTAGATTATGTTCATGTTTTATGTTGTATTTTCTTTTATGTATTTCCCTTGTACTAAATTAAGTCCCACACTTATAAGTGGGCAAGTTATATATATATGAAATGATATTCAGTGATATTTATGTTGTGCTCTATGTTATGATGTTGTGAGACATTTGTGTTACTTTACATGGTTTACCATTTAACGCATCACGCGGCTCTCACTTTAGATTTCAAAAAAAAATTTACCCGTATTTTCTGCTAAGTATTTCAAAGTAAAAATGAGAACTATGAGGTAACAGACTAATGATTAACCTAAATATATTCTAGAGTATTGGGTTAAAAAAATTAGGATGTTACATTCATCACTAAAGAACATAAAGATTTAAAATGAGAGTTGCACTATCACCTAACTAAATCTCAAAGCCTTTCTATTTCGGCCTTAAAGTCGATTGTTGCTGGGCCTAGAGCACTAAAACAAAGAAATGAACTTGCATATTTGTATTTCAAGTCTTGCATATTTATTTCAAGCCTTGCATATTTACATTTCAAGTCTTGCATATTTACATTTCAAGTCTTGCATATTTACTTTAAGCTCTCACTTTACTTTGTAATGAAGAATTAAAATGAGGTGCATAACATGTTTAAATTATGTCAACACCTAAGAACCTTAGAGCTCAAAGACTTGCCCATTTTATCTCAAGTTAAAGTTTTATGTGGGAACATTCTTTCAATGCACAATTTCGGCCATGTAGTGATGATGAGCTTGGAATGAGTTTCATCTAGCTACGAGGGCCAACAATCTAAGTTTTATGACTTTCTTTAAACCTCATGAACTTTATGAGATTAGGACCAACAAGATTGATGAAATTAATACTCTTTTAAGGAGGGATTAAGTGGTCTCTGACCTAAGGATTGTTTTAGCTCTTTTACAAAATAAAATGGTTTGCAAAAGAGTTTTAGAAGTCCTAAAAACGGTTCCAAGAGAAACTAGCAACTTATACGTTTTAGAGATATCAAGTTATGCATCTTTTTGGAGACTTAATGTTTCGGTTCTTCCATGATAAGTTTGCTGCTTTATGATGATGTTTTGATGTGTTTGAATGAGTAAAAATTATGTATGATGAGGTAGGAACATTTCTATGCATGATAGGAGAGAAACTAGTTTTCTAGAAAAATCGTAAAGTCAAGATTTAGCATAGTTTTAACCCATTTACCTTTGGACACTGCCCAAACTGTTTCAATGGGAATAAAATCAGATTAGGATTGTTTAATCATGAAATATTTGGTCACAATTGAAGTAGGATTGAATTCTAGCACCTATAGAGAAACTAGTAACTAGAAAACCGTAAAACCGCAATTCTAGAACTCTTAAAACATTTAATTTTTTGGAATCTATCCAGAAACCTTATAATGAAGAGAACATGACTTATAATTAGTTCCTAGACATAGGAATGTCTCATAATTGGTTTAGGTTTAACTCATAGCGCCTTAGGCGAAGACAGAACCAAGAAAGGGTCTAAAACGTAAGTTCTAGAACCCCACAATTTTAAGTTTATAATGCTGCCCCTAAGGAATGATATTGTTCAGATTTAATAGAAAGCATAAATAATAATGAGATCTATTAGAAGAGAACCCTTAGGTGCATAAAAGGTTGATAGAAGATGATAGGTTAATTACATCACAAGTTTAAGGCTCGTAAGGGTCAAAGCATAAGATACTATATGATCAAGAGCACAATGGATTTTAAATGATTGCTTGTGAGCGCATGAGGATGATTATCTGAATGCATGAAAATTATGATGGAGGATGCATGTTTGAATGACTTATGTGGCATAAAGAAGAATTTGGAAGAAATTCGGCATCTTCGATTATCTTTGCCAATTTCGACAAATTCTGACTCAGTTTTTGAAAAACTATGAGATTTTTACGAGGTACTAAGATGAGTTCTCAGATGACACCGGTTCGGCCAAGCACCTCTAGAGAACTCATGTGACATCGGTACCAAGATGAATTCTTGGGTGACACCGGTTCGGCCGAGTACCCCCAAGAAATGCCCCCTAGCCCGTACTGGATAAGTCGGGATTATGTTTATGATTATGTTATGCTTATCGGGATTGATAAGTAAGAACTAGTGACGACTAGTTAAGGTATGAGCTCATAACCTAGAGATGTGACACGTTCTGGGTGACACCCGTTTGGTCGAGCACCCCCAGAGCGATTGTCTTTTAGGGTGGCTTATGAGGAAGTAAAGTATGATGTTTATGTCACAAAGTTTCCCATTTGAGAATTTAATTGCCACTTTATGCCACTATTATGATGTTCTTAAAGATATGATGATTATTCTTGCATTAAGTAGAGCCATGCATACGCTCTTTAATATGATTGCATCCATGTCATTAAGAATCATGCTAAAATGAACGGACCTTGGCTAATTATGTTTTAGAACCTAAAAATAGTTATTTATGCATGCTCACTTATTTTGTATACTAAACCCAAGGTTCCTGAGGACGTAGATGATGACACCTAGGTAGTAGGAGGCCCTACTGAGATTCTTTAGCAAGATTCTCACTCCCTCTATCTCTTTCTTTCCGTCACTTCTTCAGATGGTGACGTTCGCGGTTTTCGTGGACACCCCGACGTGGGAGGTGCACTATGACCCGGGTCATGGGTCATACCATTTTGAGGGATAGTGCACGGTGCGAGTCTTCATGTTCGTAGGACGTCCCTTCGCTCACCCTATGCATACCCATCGCTTCTCCCCGACAGCACCCTACGGCGACGACGAGCGGGTTTTTGAGCGCGCGCGTACGCATAATGAGAGAGTGCTCCGCATGCACACTGCCGCCTCAGCCATGCGTGACTATCTCGACTACGTGCCCCGGGCTTACTTCTTGGAGACCGATTCGTCAGAGGACCTACCTACCTATCCGTACAGCGAGAGCTCCGCCCCTACTCCACCACTGATGAGGGAGGGCAGTGAGGATGCCGTGACTCAGCCACGACTTGCACGACGACTGAAGATGCGGCCACAACGCGGGGGTCATTCTCGATCCCCGTTCCGCCTCTTTACGCCAGAGGAGCTCACCCAGTTTCCTGGTTATGTGCCTTGCTCGCGAGATGGACGTCAGTAGGAGGTGACGTATGACTGATGGAGTACCCGGGCAGAGCACACACCACTTAGATGGGGATGGATCTCCTTTTGTCTAGAGGTTATCCCTTTAGTTGCACTTGGGTAGGGGAGTTGCCTTTACGTTTCCGTTGTATTTCCTTGTATTTTCTTTTAGTTGTATCTGTTTATGATGTATCAAACTAAGCCCCACTCTACACAAGTGGGCATATCATATATTATATAAATATGCAGTTCGATGTTATTGTGATGTGCCTTTACTTGTTATGTGTTATGATGAGATGTTTGCTTTACTTCCATCTATACTCCATTGATCATCGTGTCGCACGGCTCTCACTTTGCTTTTACATTTCAAAAAAAAAATTTACCAGTATTTTCGCTAAGTATTTTAAAGTAATAAGGAAGCTATGACGTAACAGACTAATGATTAACCTAATTATGTTCTAGAGTATTGGGTTAAAAATTAGGATATTACATATGCAAATACAAGCCTCATTTTAATCTTGGCATTATAATGTGATGGTGATGGAATTATAAATATGATATGTAAAGCTTGAATATAAATATGAGAATGATAGCTCATTTTTAATCTTTAAGTTTTGGTGATTGCTTGAAACATAAATATGATAGACAAGAAATATAAATATAAAATGCAAGTTTATTTCTTATCTTCAAGATTTAAGTGATAACTTGAAATTAAAGATATTATGTAAGGCTCAAATATAAATATGGAATGCAAGTACTTGGAAAATAAATATGAATACACTTTCATTTATTAATTCTTTAGATCCTAGGCTTAAGTCTCCTATTTAGAGTGACAACTCTAAAACACCAATCAATCTTACACCATGAACATGAGCTTTAGAGTCTCTCATTATTATGGTTCCAAGAACCTTGTCTCCTTAGACTCATCATCAAGCTCAAAGGAAAATAATTATCAAAGAAGACCAAATATCATTTTTATTTACTCATCATCAAGGTTTTTATTAAAGAGACTTTTCTTGGAGAGATATTTTCCCACCTCTAGAGTAGCTTCTATCAAAAAAGAAATCTCCAAAATCCATCAGACTAATGAGACTCTACATGAATATTGGGAGCGCTTCAAGCTCCTTTGTGCAAGCTACCCCAATCATTAGATTATGGAGCAACTCCTCCTTCAATACTTTCATAAGGGGTTGGTACCTGCTGACAGATGCATGATAGATGCTGCTAGTGGAGGGGCACTTCTGGATAAGATTAGTAGGAGCCCGTGCTCTAATTGAGAATATAGTTGCCAATTTTCAGCAATTTGGTTTTAGGGTAGCCACAACTACAAGGTGCCTTCATAAAGTGAGTCAACCAAAGAATCCAATGTTGACCCAAACTTTACAACAACTTTCTAGGCTTATGCAACAACTAGTAGCTAGCCAGGTAGCAACTCCAGTAGTTCCCAAGATTTATGGCATATGCAATTCCACTGAACATCACACAGATATGTGCCCAGGCTTGCAAAATGAATCAACCACTGGGGTAGCAACAACAAAGCCTTTCTAGGGTCAATCTTAGAATCAGGTAGGTCAGTTCCCATTTGGGAACACATAACTCCAGCTGGAAGAATCACCCCAATTTGAAATAAGGAAATAATTCTCAACCACAAGGCCAATCTTCACAGCAGAAATACTTGGCACCTCATTAGAGGCAACCGGCCCTCCCTGTACCTCTATCTTCAGATCCTACTATGACTAAGATGATCGAAGGTGACTCAGATAAAAAATAGTCAGAGCCAACAGGCCTCAGCTGCCCAGTTACCTTTTTAGATCGTGCCCAATCCAAAAGGAAATGTCTGTGTTATCACTCTGAGGTTTAGGATGAAAATTCTAGAAGTGACTAAACCTGTATAGGAAAATGATCAAGCTAAAGACGAGCCTAAAGAATAATCTGGAGAGCGCTGCAGCGGTCAAATAGCACTGCAGCACTCCACAAAATCATCTGATAGAAGACTGGCATCAGAGCAGCCCTCGAATAAGCGCTGCAGTTCTCAATAAGTGTTTTAGTGCTCAATAGAAGTAACTGAAGACCATGACTTCACTCCTCTATTGCCTTTCCCTCAGAGAATCTATCCCAAGAAAGCAGCTACATCAGAATTTGATCCAGAAACTTGGGAAACCTTTAAGAAAGTGCAAGTGAATATTCTTCTCTTGGATGAAATCAAGCAAATTCCTAAATATGAAATTTTTTTGAAAGATCTATGCACTAATAGGAGCAGGACCACAGGCAGTAGGGAGGACAAGGTGACTATAGGGATCAATGCCTCCTCTATTATCAAGCCAAGCAACCTGCCAACAAAGTACAAGGACCCAGGCATATTCTATGTTCCTTGTACTATTAGGAACTTGCATATCACAAGAGCCCTAGCTAACCTTGGGGCGGGCATTAATGTTATGTGTAACATCCTAATTTTTAACCCAATACTCTAGAACATATTTAGGTTAATCATTAGTCTGTTACTTCATAGTTCTTATTTAACTTTGAATTACTTAGCGGAAAATACGGGTAATTTTTTTTTGAAATGAAAGTGAGAGCCGCGTGATGCGATATAACTTGCAACGGACAAAACATACATCTCATAACGTCATAGCATAAAGCATATAAGGGCACATCATGAGAGACACTGAATAACATCTCATATATAATTATAATTTGCCCACTTATAAGCGTGGGACTTGATTTAGTACATGGAAATACATGAAAGAAAATACAACATAAACATAAACATAATCTACTCCCCTACCCGAGTGCAACTAATAGGATAACCTTTAAACAAAAGAAGGTTCATCCGCATCTAAGTGGTGTGTGTTCTAACTCGGGACGCGTGGCTTCGAACACCAGGCCATCGCCAAAAGGTGAGACGGGGGAGAAACGATGGGAATGTACAAGGGGAGTGAAGGGTCGACCCATGTACATGAATACTCTAACTATGCATCGACCCATAAAATGGTATGATCCGTGGTCCGGGTCATGGTGCACCTCCTATGTCCCGGTGTCCACGAATATCACGAACGTCGCCATCTGAAGACGTGACGGAAAGAAAGAGATAGAGGGAGTGAGAATCTTGCTAAAGAATCTCAGTAGGGCCTCCTACTACCTAGGTGTCATCATCCACGTCCTCAGGAACCTTGGGTTTATTTATATGAAATGACTGAGCATGTATTAGGTTCATTTTAAACTTTAAAATATATTTTAGCCAAGGTCCATTCATTTTAGGATGATCTTAATGTCATGGATGCAACATAATAGAAAATGTATGCATGACACTACCTAATGCACATACATAAAACATAACATCAAGCATCATCATCATTGGTGGCATAAAGTGGCAATAGTAACATTCATATGGGACAAAACTTAGTGACATAATCATAATCATGAAACTTCTCTTCCTCATGGGCCACCCTAAAAGACAATCGAACTGGGGGTGCTCGGCCGAACCGGTGTCACCCAGAACGTGTCATACATCTAGGTTATGAGCTCATACCTTAACTAGTCGTCACTAGTTCTTACTTACCACTTAACGATAAGCGTATCATAAATCATAAATCCCGACTATCTGAGTACGGGTTAGGGGGCAAATCTCTTAGGGGTGCTCGGCCGAACCGTTGTCACCTAAGAGGATAAAATGGTACCGATGTCACATGAGTTCTATGGAGGTGCTCGGCCGAACCGGTGTCATCCTAGAACCCATCTTAGTACCTTAATTTTCAAAATCTCTTTAAGTCCCCAAATTTGTCAGAAATTCGGCGGCCCAACGGTCATTACACCGAATTTCCTTCCAAATTTGCTTTATGCCACATTAACATATAATCTCATAAATTCCTCATATGAATAACATCATCATCATTAGCATACTTCATGCATCATCATAAATCATCCAAACGCTCACCCTTACGGTAGCTTATGCTTTGACCCTTACGGGTCTTAATCTTGAGATATAGTTCTCTACATCCGCCGCCCATATTTTAAGCACCTAAGGCTCATAATTAAACATCATTCATAATCCTCTCATTTTACTTTTAAATCTGAATAGCATAGGGTGGAAATCCTAACATGTGAATACGGGGTTCTAGAACTTACGTTTTAGACCCTTTCTTGGTTCCGTTTTCGCCGGAGGCGCTATATATTAAATCTAAATCAATTATGAGGCATTCCTATGCTTAAGGACTAATTATTAATCATATTTACCATGTTGCAAGGGTGCTGGACAGAATCCAGAAAATTAAATGTTCTAAGAGTTCTACATTTGCATTTTTACGGTTTTCTAGTTACTAGTTTCCCCGTAGGTGCTAGAATTCAATTCTAACTCAAATGATACCAAGTTTTTCATGTCTAAACAATCTAAATCTGATTATGCCCCCATTAAAACAGTTTGGAAAAGTTCCATAAACAAATGAGTCAAAACTATGTTAAATTCTAGCTTTACTGTAATGCCCCAATTTTTACTGTAATTTTTACTGTCATTAGAAATTACTCAATTACCGAATTACCGTAGGTAATTATTACATAAGATTTGAGGCCGAACAATCCTCAATAAAGGAATATAACATTAGAAGAGAGGTTAGGAACGATTCATGCGAGAGTCGCAAATCCCGAATTTCTGTACGTATAAAATGACCAACACGCCCCTGCGGCTGTTTTAACTCCGATGTGCGTGCCGACTGAGCCCGAACCTCACTAAAATGTTTTAAAATGTGTTTTTAAGCCATGATTAACCATTGGTTAAGCTCGGGTGGCCTCGGGCAATTTTTAAGTGAAAGTACGATTTTGTCCCTGTTTTTGGGCGCTTTGAATTTCGGGATTTTTGATTCGTATATCGAAACCTAAGCAATATTAGGCTCAAATTAAAGCTTATTAAATTCTAAATATTAATCTAGAGTCAAAATTATGTATTTAGATTGATTAGAACCCAAAATTGCTCAAAAACACCCAAATTGCTTACTAATTCACTTAAACCCTTAACCGTAAATTCTCTAAATTACATGAATACCTTGCCTACACCTAAATAATGCATGGAACACACAAATTTCACTTCTTTGGGCTGTAATGGACGAAATTATTGATGCCATTATGCAGCTGAATTATTGCCAAAAGTTGCACTAAAACAAAATGCCAAAATGTCACCATAAGAGACATAATTCCTTAATTTCATACAACTTTGTCTAAAATGATTTTTCCTCCCTTATTTCTCCTGCAAAATTCCGTCCACTACCTCATCATTTTGGCCAATTAGAAGCCTCAAAATCTTCTATAAATAGGCTTGCTTGAGTGGTCTTGGAATGCTTGGTTCATAACTAGTTTTTAGGAGCACCAAAACTTTCTTTCTTCCTCCTCTTTGGCTGAATTCTTTCTTCAATTTTTTCAAAGAGATTTTGTTTCATTTCACTTCAAGAAACCAAGTTCTCTTCCTCTTCTTCAACTCAGATTAGGTAGGGAGTAGTTTCTAAATTTATTTCTATGCTTTGAGGAGTTGTGTTTTTAGCTCAAAATGATGAAATTATGAACTTGCCTTAGCTTTTCATTTTGGTTTTCCTCTTCAATTTTTCTTTAACCAATTCAACCATATGGCCTAGGTGGAACTAAGATGATGGCTTGATGATGAGGACCTTGAGGGTGGGTTGTAAATCCATCACAAGTTAGGCCTCTAAAGCTTGAAAATTCCACTTGATGCAAAACCTTAAAGAATAATGCTTTATGATGCTAAAACAAAGATTTTTAGTTTAGAACTTGAAAGATGTATTTTTCCTTTTATGTTTTATTTCTTGTTAAGATATGTATTGGGTTGAATTTATAATTCTTTTAAAGTCTTGAAGGAGCTCTAGTAAAGAAACAAAATGAATTTGCATCTATGATTAAGTTTATGCTTTGCATAACCATGTTTACCTTCTATGTCATCACTAAATTTTCATGAATGAATAAACGAACTTGCATTTCTCATGTTTAAATTCCAAGCTTGTATTTCATGTTTATGTTTCAAGTCATCACTTAATCTTTCAAGATAATAAAGAGGTTGCATCTCATATTTAATTTATGCTCTCACTATATTTTATAATGGCTAAAAGAATCAACGCATGGCATGTTTATTTTATGCCATCACCTAAAGATCCTAGAGCTCAAAGACTTGCCCATGTATCACAAGCAAAGAAATATGATTATTGGAGTTAAAGAATTTATTCTTTAAAAAGTCTTGAGATTGGAGCTTAAAAAGATGTAATAATAATATTCTCTTCTCCCTCTCTGGTCTGTGCGGACTACATGCTCAGGTTTCTTGATATTTTCTTCTCCTCTCTCTTGGTCTGTGCGGATTACATAGCTCCAGTTTCTTGTATCATGTTTATATTTCAAGTTCTTGTATCATGTTTAATTTTCAAGTCATCACCTTAAATCTTAAAGATAAAGAAATGGAATTGCATATCATGTTTATAATTCCAAGCTATCACCTTATAAAGATAAGATTAAAATAAGGTTGCATAGCATGTTTATAATTCTAAGATGTCACCTAAATCTCTAAAGCTCAAGACTTACTCCTTTTATCTTAAGTGAGAATTTTAATTGTGAAGATCCTCCCAAATTTGACAAAAGAACTAGTTTCTACATGAGTTTTAAGGCTTTGCAAGGATTTTACGGGGAACTAGTATTTTATATGCACTTAAAATATGATTCTATGTAATTGCATGAGGTTCATGATTCGGCCACTGATCTGAGTTTAGTATCAATGTGTGATAATGATTTGATATGATTGAAGTTGTGATAATTATGGTTTATTGTTAAGAGAATGATTCATAATTGGTTTAGTAACTAATTAGTTCTATAATTGATAATTCTATGTAAGGATTGGATGCTTATTAAGTACTTGATATCATTGAATGATATTTTGGCTTGCATGTTATAGTTGCTGTTGCAAATAATGAGAATGCTTGTACATGAAATGTTCTTTATTATGTAAAATTTACCTTTGTTGCTAGAAGAAAGTGTATCATTGTAAAAGTGTAATTTGGAAAGGTTCTGGCTAAGGAAAGACTTGGTATTTAAGCGTGTCCATTGTGACCCACCTCTCTTTCCTGGGAATCTCCCATATGCATGATTACAGTTGATATATATTATTCTAGCTTAAGACTATAAATGAGAAAATGTTATGATGTTTATGAATTGTATTATGATATAACATGCAAAGATTTAATGGTGACTTAAACTTATAAGAAAATGATCCTTTGGAACCATCAGACTATAGATGGTGAAAAGGTGATTTTAGCCCCCTAACCCGTTCTCTCAAAAGGGTAGAGTCGGGACTTTAGCTTATCAAAAGGGATAAGTATATGCTAGTGACGACTAGTAAAGTATGAGCTCATAACCTAAATTACTCCCAAAAGGGTGGAGTATAGGGTGGCCTAAGGAAAATAATGATGATGATAAGATTTTAAGTCACCTAAGGCACTAAAAAAATGAAATATGTGCACTATATCCACGTGTAGCTAATATTATATGACGTTCTTTTATGCATGTTATTTGATAATGATGATGAGGAAAATGATGTAATGATAAAGGAAAAGTTCATTGTAAATATGACATGTTAAGATTATGATGCATTATAAGACGCATGATTAAAAATTGACGAACCTCGGTTAAGTATTTGTCCGAACTTAAAATGAATCTTTGCATGCTCACTATTTTAGAATAATCCCGAGATTCCTGGGGACTTTGATGATGACACTGTAGAAGGAGGTACCTTACTGAGAATTCTTTAGCAAGATTCTCACTCCCTTTTCTTTATTTCCGTCATTGTCTCCAGATTGAGATGGCGACATTCGTGCTGTTCGTTGATACCCCTACTTGGGAATTTCACTATGATTCGATTGCATCGCTCGTATCATTTTGAAGGGAGGTCTTGTGATTCGTGTTTTTATTTACATAGGTCGTCCATTTGCACATCCTGTCCCTAGTTATCGATTTTCTCCTACTTCTCCCTATGGCGATGAAATGGTTTTCGAACATGCACGTCCACTTGATGAAAGGATGTTACGTTCTTATCCCGCTTCATCTGCTGTCCATGGATTTCCAGAGTATGTTCCCGAGACGAGATATTCTGAAACTGATCCTTCAGAGGACATTCCTACTCATGTATATTCTGAGAGCTCTGCTCCTACTCCCACACGTGTAAGAGAGGGTAGTGAGGAAACAGTTGTTCAGCCGAGGTTAGCGAGAAGGCCGTCCATGCGACCCCAGCCTGGTGCATCTCGTGTGTCCCCTCCTGAGGGAGCTCATCAGTGGATCGGATTTATTCCCCCATTTCGGGGCGGTGGCCATAGAAGGTTCTTAGTAGATTTATATGTGATCATGCACCCTAGTTTTAGGATAACCTTCCCGGCTTATGGAGTTATCTAGTTTAGGGGCATGTATTTCCTTAAGTATATTTTCTTTTATGGGTTTGCATAAGATAATGATCTATGAACATAACCCACCCTTTGAGTGAGGTTATTGTATGTAAATATATGCTATAATGTGCTTATGGATGTTATATGATGGAGCCTAAGTGATATGATGTGATATATTCCTAAACGTCTTATTATACCCCGCTTACTCGTTCACGTTGTACTCGGCTCACGTTTTCAATTATGTGTTTTAAAAAAAAATGGCTCGTAATTTCACTAAGTATTTTCAAATTATGAAGAAAGAACCAAAGCAAGGAGTAAAGTCTAGTCATTAATCAGATTCAACCTAGGTGTATCTGGTTAATTACTAGGGTGTTACATTTACGGTATTTCTAGTTAGCTAGTTTCTTACCTATCATGCATAGGATCGCTTCTACATCATGATACGATATTTTCACACATTCCAACACATCAAAACATCATCATACAGCATCATACTCATCATGTCAGAACCAAAAACATTTAACTTCAATAAGAAAGTTAAATTGACATTTCTAGGTACATAAGTTAACTAGTTTCTCTCGGAATCAATCTAGAACTTCTAAAACTCTTTGCAAGACACTTTAAATATCAAGAGGCTAAGTGAAACCTTAGGTCAGTGACCAAAACATATTCCATCCCCTAAAAGAGATTGGAATCACAACTTATAATGACATAACCTTATAAAGAATTGTAAAACTTTAAGGAACACTTAAAACATAGGCTATTGGTCCTAGTAGCTAGATGAAAACTCATTGGAAGTCCATCCTCACTACTTGGCCGAAAAACATACATTCAAAGTATGGTTTACATTCAACTTTAACTTGGAATGAAATGGGCAAGTCTTTGAGCTCTAGGTTCTTAAGTTACGACATAAACTAAACGTGCTCATGCTTTTCATTTTTTAATCTTACAAAGTAAAGTGATGACTTAAAATTAAATATGCAAGGCATAACTTAAACATGCAAGCTTGAAAGTAAATATGCGAGGCATAAACTTAAACGTGCAAGCTTGAAGGTAAATATGCATGGTTCAATTCTTTATTTTAGTGCTCTTGGCCCAACAACAATCGACTTTAAGGCCGAAATAGATAGGCATTCGAGAAATTAATTAGGTGATAATGCAAGTTCAATTCTTTATTTTAGTGCTCTAGGCCCAACAACAATCGACTTTAAGGCCGAAATAGAAAGGCATTCGAGAAATTAATTAGGTGATAATGCAAGTTCAATTCTTTATTTTAGTGCTCTAGGCCCAACAACAATCGACTTTAAGGCCGAAATAGAAAGGCTTCGAGAATTAAATTAAGTGATGATACAAGTTCCATTTTAATCTTTATGTTCTTAGGTGATAGCTTGAAAGTAAAGATGCATAGCAAGAATGTAAATATGAATGCAAGCATAAAATAAATTATGCAAGTTCATTTTATCTTTCTAGAGCTCTTAACAAGACTTTAAAGGAATTTAAACCTTAACCCAAACTCATTCAAACAAGGTAAAGTCAAGCTTGGAGTTCTTAGAACTCAACATAATATCTTTGGGAATCAAACTATGAAACTTAGAAAATCTCAAGGAAATGACCGAAATCTCCAAGAAGAGAAAAGTGCATTTTAAAACTCTAGAGTTCATGACCTTGATGATATATTAACACCAACATCATGAGTCCTCATCATTGAGTTCATAGAGCCATTTTAAAACACCATCAAAGTTAAAGTTCTCAAAAGTTCAAGAAAGGAAAATCTAGAAACACTTTTGCTCAAGAACAAAAATCAAGCTCTAGAGTTTGTTTCAAGTGATGAACATCATCATGAAACTCTCATCATCAAGCTCTTATTCCTTTGTTCTCCAAGGCCCATGGCCGAAAATGAAAAGGTAAAGGAAAGAAAAAGAAGTTCTAAAAAGAATCAAGAGAAACTATGAACATTAAGCTTAGAACAAGAACTTTAAAGAAAGAATACATGAAAGAAAATCCCTACTTGGTGTGATGAACTTGAAGATGGAAGAAGAAGATGAAGAAGATGAAGAACTTGAAGAACTCCAAGAACTTGAAGAACACAAAACTTTGAGAGAAAAAGAAAAGCTTTAAGTGCTCCTAAACTTAGCAAATGATCTGAAAGTGGTGCAAGCTCCTCAAGGCCATCTATTTATAGAGAAATGAAACAAATGGAGGGAGCTCATGGAGGAGGAGGTTTCGGCCATGAGGGTGCAGATTGGAGGCTTTCCATGAGTTCCATGAGGTGAGATAATGTGTTCTTGAGGTATGGTGAGGTATGGTTCAAAGCATGGTGAGATATGGCTCAAGGTATGGCTCAAGCATGGCTCTTTGAGTGAGAAAACAATTTAATATGTGTGGTAATTAGGGAGTGATGGCCGAATATGCATCAGCCCATGGGGGAGGTTTCTTTGCATTTTAATTGTGGTTTAGAGTTGTGTTTAGGTGTATCTTTGATTATGCTTAAGATTAGAAATTTGTAAGAAAGTGTTTAGGTAAGGTAAATGGGTAATTAAGGTGGTCTAGACATAATTAAGGAGTGGTCTTGCACCATTAGAGAGTTAAATCCTCAATTTAGAGTCTAAACAACTCTAGACACATTTCCTTGATTTAAGGAATTGGAGAGAGAAAACACTATTCAAGATTCCAAGACTAGGAATCTTGAGTTCTAAAAAGGGATTTAAGTTTAATCTAAGCAATTTTAGGTTCTAATTAACTTTAATAAATTATTTTGACTCTAGATTAATTAGGGAAATAAATTAATCTTCGTTTAGAGCCTAATATTGCTTAGGTTTGCTTAATTACGTCATTAAGCTCAAAAACACTATTCTAGGGGCAAAATCGTAATTTTGTACTAAAACTGCCCGGGACCACCGGGACTTGAACAGAGACCTCTAGACACATGAAAACATGTTTTTAAACCTCTGGGGAAAGTTCCGGGCTCAAACGGCACCTTTACCCGCGTAAAAACGCTATAGGGGTATTTTGGTCATTTTGACCCGAAACTGCGGAAAATGAAATTTTCGCTTCCGAAAGCATTCAAAGGCCATTCAATCCCCTTCAAACATTGAGTTGACCCTTCGAGGATGACCGAGTTGGTTACCCTCGAGTTCGGGTCAGGAAATGACCTCAGGGGCATTTTGGTCATTTCCCTCGGACAGAAAAATCGGGGTGTTACATTATGCCCATATCACTCTATCAGTATTTGCACTTTGGAGAGCTCAAGCCAAAAGGTTGCAAATTCAGCTGGAATCGCAACATCAGAAGACCAGAGGGAGTATTGGAAGATGTTCTTGTCCAGGTAAATGATTTAATATTCCCTGCTGATTTTTATATGGTTGAGATGGAGAATGACACCAATGCCAGCCAACATACATTGATCTTGGGAAGACCTTGTAATGCCTCGATTTTTCCCTATGTACAAATGACCAAAATACCCCTGAGGTCATTTTTACTGGGAATCGAGGACAGTCGGTCTAGGCTATCCTCAACGGGATAGTTTGATGTTTGAAGGGGGATGGTTGTATTACTGCTAGAGGTGAAAATCTCAATTCCTGGTTTTTCCCATACGTGAAATTACCAAAGTACTCCTATGGTAATTTAACATGGGATTAGTTATCGACTGAACTCGGATTTTACCCGGGAGTCTGGAATGTTTTTTTAAGGGATACATTATGTCTGTATAAACTCAGGTAGTCCCGGAGAGTTTTGTGCAAAATTACCATTTTGCCCCTGATTAAGTGCATAATGAGCTTAATCGTGTGATTAAGGAAACATGCGCAATATTAGGCTTTAATTAAAGATTAATAAATTCTAATTGTTAATCTTGAGTTAAAATAATTAATTGAGGTTAATTAAGGCCTAAGATTGCTTAGGGAAGTTCAAAATCCTTTCCTTATTCTAAGACTTTGTGTTATGTCAAGTGTAATAGTATACCATGATGGGATTGGATTCCTAGCTAATAAAGGTTGATTTCCACTAAATACGCAAGATAACTCTCTAACCATGTCTTGAGTGGCTTTAATCACTTGATTTCTTGCCCAAACACTCTATTACCAATTCCTAACCAAATGCCTAATCAAATTTATCTCTAAACACAACTCCTAACACAAAAGAAATGAAAATATCTCTCCCCCCATACCCCTACATGGTCTGTAACATCCTAATTTTTAACCCAATACTCTAGAACATATTTAGGTTAATCATTAGTCTGTTACTTCATAGTTCTCATTTTTACTTTGAAATACTTAGCGGAAACTACGGGTAATTTTTTTTTGAAATAAAAAGTGAGAGCCGCGTGATGCGATATATTGTGTAACGATCAAATCATACATCTCATAACATCATAGCATAAGGCACAACATGAATAACACTGAATATCATCTCATATATATATAACTTGCCCACTTTAAGTGTGGGACTTAATTTAGTACAAGGGAAATACATGAAAGGAAGTACAACATAAACATAAACATGATCTACTCCCCTACCCGTGTGCATCTAATGGGGTAACCTCTAAACAAAAGGAGGTTTATCCCCATCCAAGTGGTGTGTGCTCTAACCCGAGCCATCCACAGCCTCCTACTGGCGACTATCCCTCAAGCGTGGTATGTAACCGGGAAACTGAGCGAGCTCCTCCGGCGTGAATAGACGGGATGGGGCTCGGAAGTGACCTCAACGGCGTGGCCTCATCTCCGGTCGTCGTGCAAGCCTCGGCTGAGTCACGGACGGCTCACTACCCTCCCCAAGGTCCATGGGTATGGTGGGGGAAGATCCCTCGGAGGGTGCCTGGGTTGCCGAATCCTAGGAATGATCCGTCTCCGAAAAAGAAGACGGGCAACGGGGCACATACTGGGGGTAGTCTCGAGCGGCGGACGTGGATGGTGGGGTACGGTGAAGCCTCTCTTCTCGGGGACGTGCGCGCTCAAACACCAGGTCATCGCCAAAAGGTGAGTCGGGGGAGAAATGATGGGAATATACAGGGGGAGTGAAGGGTCGACCCATGAACATGAATACTCTAACCGTGCATCGACCCACAAAATGGAATGACCCGTGGTCTGGGTCATGGTGCACCTCCCATGTCGGTGTGTCCACGAACACTACGAACGTCGCCATCTGAAGACGTGATGGAAAGAAAGAGATAGAGGGAGTGAGAATCTTGCTAAAGAATCTCAGTAGGGCCTCCTACTACCTAGGTGTCATCATCTACGTCCTCAGGAACCTTGGGTTTAATTATACAAATGAGTGAGCATGCATTATGTCCATTTTTAAGTTCTAAACATAGTTTAGCCAAGGTCCATTCATTTTAGAATGATCTTAATGTCATGAATGCAACATAATAGAAGATGTATGCATGGCACTACCTAATGCACATACATAAAACATAACATCAAGCATCATCATACTTAGTGGCATAAAGTGGCAATAGAAACATTCATATGGGACAAACTTAGTGACATAATCATAATCATGAAATATCTCTTCCTCATGGGCCACCCTAAAGACAATCGAACTGGGGGTGCTCGACCGAACCGGTGTCACCCAGAACGTGTCATACATCTAGGTTATGAGCTCATACCTTAACTAGTCATCACTAGTTCTTACTTACCACTTAACGATAAGCGTATCATAAATCATAAATCCCGAATATCTGAGTACGGGTTAGGGGGCAATTCTCTTAGGGGTGCTCGGCCGAACCGGTGTCACCTAAGAGTATAAAATGGTACCGATGTCACATGAGTTCTATGGAGGTGCTCGGCCGAACCGGTGTCATCCTAGAACCTATCTTAGTACCTTAATTTTCAAAATCTCTTTAAGTCCCCAAATTTGTCAGAAATTCGGCGGCACAACGGCATTACATCGAATTTCCTTCCAAATTTGCTTTATGCCACATAAACATATAACCTCATGAATTCCTCATATGAATAACATCATCATCATTTGCATACTACATGCATCATCATAAAACATTCAAATGCTTACCCTTATGGTAGCTTATGTTTTGACCCTTACGGGTCTTAATCTTGAGATATAGTTCTCTAACATCCGTCGCTCATATTTTTATGCACCTAAGGGCTCATAATTAATCATCATTCCTAATCCTCATGTTCATACTTAACTCTGATTAGCATAGGGCAAAATCTCTAACTTTTGTTTACGGGGTTCTAGAACTTACGTTTTAGACCCTTTCTTGGTTCCGTCTTCACCTAAGGCGCTATGAATTAAATCTAAATCAATTATGAGGCATTCCTATGCTTAAGGACTAATTATTAATCATGTTTATCATGTTGTAAGGGTGCTGGACAGAATCCAGAAAAATAAATGTTCTAAGAGTTCTACATTGCATTTTTTTACGGTTTTCTAGTTACTAGTTTCCCTATAGGTGCTAGAATTCAATTCTAATTCAAATGATACTAAGTTTTTCATGTCTAAACAATCTAAATCTGATTATGTTCCCATTAAAATAGTTTGGAAAGAGTCCATAAACAAATGGGTTAAAACTATGTCAAATTCCAACTTTACGGTATTTCTAGTTAGCTAGTTTCTTACCTATTGTGCATAGAATCGCTTCTACATCATCATATGATATTTTCACACATTCCAACACATCAAAACATCATCATACAGCATCACACTCATCATATCAGAACCGAAAACATTTAACTTTAATAAGAGAGTTAAATTGACATTTCTAGGTACATGAGTTAACTAGTTTCTCTTGGAATCAATCTAGAACTTCTAAAACTCTTTGCAAAACATTTTAATTCATCAAGAGGCTAAGAGAAGCCTTAGGTCAGTGACCAAAACATATTCCATCCCTAAAAGAGAATGAAATCACAACTTGTGATGATACAACCTTATAAAGATTTGTAAAGCTTTAGGAAAACTTAAAACATAGACTATTGGTCCTAGTAGCTAGATGAAAACTCATTGCAAGTCCATCATCACTACTTGGCCAAAAATTATGCATTCAAGGAATGCATTCACATTTAACTTTATCTTGGAATGAAATGGGCAAGTCTTTGAGCTCTAGGTTCTTAAGTTACGACATAAAATAAACGTGCTCATGCTTTTCATTTTTAATCTTGCTTACAAAGTAAAGTGATGACTTAAATTAAATATGCAAGGCATAAACTTAAACGTGCAAGCTTGAAGGTAAATATGCATGGTTCAATTCTTTATTTTAGTGCTCTTGGCCCAACAACAATCAACTTTAAGGCCGAAATAGATAGGCATTCGAGAAATTAATTAGGTGATAACGCAAGTTCAATTCTTTATTTTAGTGCTCTAGGCCCAACAACAATCGACTTTAAGGCCGAAATAGAAAGGCTTTGAGAATTAAATTAAGTGATGATGCAAGTTCCATTTTAATCTTTATGTTCTTAGGTGATAGCTTGAAAGTAAAGATGCATAGCAAGAATGTAAATATGGATGCAAGCATAAAATAAATTATGCAAGTTCATTTTATTTTTCTAGAGCTCTTAACAAGACTTTAACGGAACTTAAACCATAACCCAAACTCATCCAAACAAGGTAAAGTCAAGCTTAGAGTTCTTTAAAACTTAACATAATATCTTTAGGAAATCAAACCATGAAGCCTAGAAAACTAAGGAAATGGCCGAAATCATCAAGAAGAAAAAGGAACATTTTAAAACTCTAGAGTTCATGATCTTGATGATATATTAACACCAACATCATGAGTCCTCATCATTGAGTTCATAGAGCCATTTTAAAACATCATCAAAGCTAAAGTTCTCAAGAGTTCAAGAAAGGGAAAACTAAAAACATTTTTGCTTAAGAACAAAGATCAAGCTCTAGAGTTTGTTTCAAGTGATGAACATCATCATGAAACTCTCATCATCAAGCTCTCATTTCTTCATTCCCAAAGGCCCATGGCTGAAACATAAAGAAGAAGGAGGAGAAGAAAAGAAGTTCTAAAAGGAATCAAGAGAAACTATGAGCATCAAACTTGAAACAAGAACTTTAAAGAAGAAAATACATGAAAGGAAATCCCTACTTGGTGTGATGAACTTGAAGATGGAAGAAGAAGATGAAGATGATGAAGAACTCCAAGAACTTGAAGAACACAAGAACTTTGAGAGAAAAAGAAAAGCTTTGAGTGTTCCTAAACTTAGCAAATGATCTAAAAGTGGTGCAAGCTCCTCAAGGCATTGTATTTATAGAGAAATGAAACAAATGGAGGGAGCTCATGGAGGTGAAGAGCTTCGGCCATGTGTGCAGAATTGGAGGGCATCCTATGAGTTCCATGAGGTGAGATAGTGTGGTCTTGAGGCATGGTGAGGTATGGCTTAAGGTATGGTGAGGTATGGTTCAAGGTATGGCCTCAAGCATGGTTCTTTGAGTGAGAAAACAATCAAACATGTGGTCAATGGGGGCATGGCTGTTTGGCCATGTTGCAGCCAAGGGGAGGATTAGTTTGCATTTTAATTGTGGTTTAGAGTTGTGTTTAGGTGTATCTTTGATTATGCTTAAGATTAGGAATTTGTAAGAAGGTGTTTAGGTAAGGAAAAATGGATAATTAAGGTGGTCTAGACATAATTAAGGAGTGGTCTTGCACCATTAGTGAGTTAAATCCTCAATTTAGAGTCTAAACAACTCTAGACACATTTCCTTGATTTAAGGAATTGGAGAGAGAAAATACTATTCAAGATTCCAAGACTAGGAGTCTTGAGTTCTAAAAAGGGATTTAAGTTTAATCTAAGCTATTTTAGGTTCTAATTAACTTTAATAAATTATTTTGACTCTAGATTAATTAGGGAAATAAATTAATCTTCGTTTAGAGCCTAATATTGCTTAGGTTTGCTTAATTACGTCATTAAGCTCAAAAACACTATTCTAGGGGCAAAATCGTAATTTTGCACTAAAACTGTCCGGGACCACTGGGACTTGGACAGAGACCTCTAGACACATGAAAACATGTTTTTAAACCTCTGGGGAAAGTTTCGGGCTCAAACGGCACCTTTACCCGCGTAAAACGCTATAGGGGTATTTTGATCATTTTGACCAAATCATGAAACGAGATTTTCGCTCCCGGAAGCATTCAAAGGCCATTCAATCCCCTTCAAATATTGAGTTGACCCTTCAAGGATGACCGAGTTGGTTACCCTCGAGTTCGGGTCAGGAAATGACCTCAGGGGCATTTTGGTTATTTCCCTCGGACAGAAAAATCGGGGTGTTACATGGTCGGTCACCCCCTTCCCCATCACACCTTCACATTTTGATCTTTATACACTTACACACTTAAAGAAACACACATTTATCCATTCACTTTTTTGGAATCACAACTTGTCCAAAAATCTAGTCTTACAATTCTCTCTTCTCTCTCTTCTCAAGATTTCCTTTTTCTTCTTCGTCCACCATCTCTCAATCTCAAGCCACTACACCACCACTAAGCGGCCACCCCTAAGAAACACAATCTTTCCACTTTTAAATGTAACATCCTCCCAAGTACAATGTCGTCCTTAAGCCATGACATCAGACTTGAGAGTTATTACTTATAAATTATCGGACCTTTCTTAAATAACTATAGCAAATGCGATAAGATCGTATAATAACTAGCGTAATTTGGTTAAAATATATAACAAAAAAATACAAAATTTATTGAATACATAGCTAACTACAAAAGGAAGCTCTTCTAAGAGCTTTAATACACCTTTGGTCTCTAACATATTTACACACATATCCATTCCACTAAATACAACATAATAAAAGCATTAATTACTACACTATTGTGCTTTCGAGTTCTTTTGCATAGTAGTCCCTCGGTTCTCTGCATCAACCTGGAGACGACACGGGAACACAAAAACATATGGGTGAGAATTCTAAAATTCTCAGTAGGATAATTCCCCAATTACACATTCATAATGTCATCGTCATCGCCCCAGCCACTTCGGTTTATTAAGAAAGTGTATATATATATATATATATATATATATATATATACATATCAAATGTTCATTTTAAAGTTCTAAAATCACCTTTTCAAAGTGTGACTCTTTTATTATTCAGTCACTTAAAACATGTATTTCATGACATTCAAGATCATAGAAATTCCTTCAAGACCAATAGCTTAACAAAATATACGAATACATATGGCAATTATAATGATCTTTTCATGCCCTTGACATAACAAAGGGGACTTTTCTGTGCCCTAATAGGGACCTTACTGTGCCCTTTACATAATAAAGGGAACTTTTCCTTGCCCTTTTTAGATTAAAAAGGACTAAATTTTTCACGTAGCACATACATCATCCTCAAGCTCACATATACATGCATCACATTTCTATATGCATGAACATAATTCTCTTGTCTCATAATACTTCAAACCTATATATATATCATTCATTCATTCCTCATAAAATAATCTTGGAAGTCCATGACATGCATTCATACACATCAAACTTGAACCAAATGCCATTAGGTCACTAATTCAAGGCATTATCACAATTTCAGCACATTGGCAGATTTTTCACTCAAGTAACACAATTTAATATGCAATTCAAACCATCAAATAGGAGGCTATAAAAATTCTCAATGACACCTCAATATGTCCACAAGGTTCTATAAAAATTTCAGAGGAAGAAAAGTTCTCTAACTATGTTCACAAAATTAGACAAATTCGGAGGTTAGAAACCCCCTATTCACAACCAACACCACAATTTCCAATTTTATTACCCTACCAAATGATCGTATCAAGTCATATAAAAATTCAGGGTTGGACTTAAATATTTCCTTAATATCCTGTAAAAATTTCAAGAGATAATTCAATCATTTACTATGGCAACAAAACTATATAATTTTATAGCTTCAACTTCAATGATTTTTACGGCATAAGAACGATTTCGGTCTCTGATTTTTTCAAGGAAATTTGACTCAAAATAAGAAACCGAAAAAATTCGTGGGACTAGGTGAAGATGTTAGCTCCAACATATATTTTTCTTAGCTCATGAAAATGCCTACAACATGCGCAGAAAATCACTGCCTGTAAGAAAATCGAAAATCCAGCAGCCTAGTCAAAACTTCTTTTGACAAAAATGATTTCTAACCTCATCCAAATACTTCATTAAAATTAACACATCAATATATATCTATCATCAACCAATACAACTAGAAATTTTGAATTAAAACCAGTCAGAAAGTTTCAGAAAAAGTTTGAAAGTACAGGGCCAAATAAAACCCTACTTTTGGTGTCTTTTGGATGTTGACTTCAAGGATGTTCCAACAGTGACCTTGCTCACTTCAATGCCACCAAATCAACATGAAAAACTTCCTTAGATAGTGAGGGAGTGATATGTCGAGGTGAGGATCGATGGAGAATTAAAATTTTAATCGGTTAGTTTTGTAGGTTTTGATGTGTAGAGCAAGTTTAGTGAAGGAAGTTTGTGGTTTTAACAAATCTAGGCTGAGTTTGGAGTTTGGAAACAAGTTTGCAAGGTTTATGTGAAGAAGAAATGGAGTTTCTATGGTTTAAGATGCTGGCCGAACTTTAGGAGAAGAAAATAATGAAGTTAAGTGGTTTATATCTATCTTATACTATGTTTAAATCATTATTTTAATATAAAGTCTATATTCTTTGACCAAGAAAATAAGATTAATGGCTAAGATTTGATCTTGCAATTCAAGTTTAAATCCTAGCCTTACACTTCGATCCAAAGGATAAATATTATCCTTTTACAAAGATTAAACTATCTTTCGATATTAGAAATCACACACCGAAATTTTACCAAACACGTTAAATACCATACCCGGATAATTAGATATTACCCAAAATTTAATTCTAAGTATAAAACTTCATTTCTAACCTTAATCTTATAATTTCCCAATTTTGGACATCTCAGGGGCCCAATTCTAGAGTTTCGGCTGTCCCAACAGGCCGGTGGGGCCCGTAGGTTACTATTCATTTTTTTTTTTTACAAATCTGTCGGACCATCCTCATCATTGTTAAAACGTTAGATTTTTGAAATTATGATTAGTAAAGCCTAAATTAATTTTTAATTAATTTTGAGGGTGTTACATTAAACACAAGAATTTAGGAGAAACCTTCATTCCTCTTCTTCCTCTCTTAGCCAAAACTCTTATTGCTCTAAGAGAAGATTTTTCTTTCTCATTTTCTTACACAAAATCAAGCTCTTTTCTTACAAACAAGAAAAACATCCTTGCTAGGGATTTTTATTTTGAGTTTTTTTTTCTCTTCTTTGTTTCTTTTTTTGATTTGAGTTTCCTTTTCTCTTCTCTTATTCTTTTGGTTTTGTTGTTGTTGAATGGTTAAAAACCATGGCTTGATGATGAGGATCTTTGATATTGGTAGTGATACCATCATTTGTTTGACCTCTAGAGCTGAAGGTTTGATTTTTTTGGTTTCAAAAGAAAAATGAGAAAAGATTTGTTTTATTATTGTTCTTGAGTTGTTTTTGTTTGAGCTTGATGGTGAGTCTAAGAAAATGAGGTTCTTGGAACCATGGTGTTGATGAACTCTAAAGCTCCTTTCCATTTTGTGAGAATGTTTGAGGTTAAGGAGTTATTCTCTAAAAGTCTTGAGTTTGGAGCTTAAAGAATAAAAATGAGATGCATTCATATTTATATTCCAAGTTCTTGCATTTCATGTTTAAATATCAAGTCTTGCATATAATGTTTATTTCCAAGTTATCACCTTAAATCTTGAAGATAAGGAAATGCACATGCATTTCATGTTTAAATTCCACGTCTAGCACGTTTATATTTCAAGCCATCACCTAAGACTCAAAGACTTAAAATGGGCTTGCATTTTCATATTTATATTTCAAGCCCTTGCAATTCATGTTTAAATTTCAAGCCTTGCATATCATGTTTATTTCAAGTTATCACCTTAACACTTAAAGAAAAGAGAATGGACTTGCATTTTCATGTCTAAATTCCAAGTTTTGCATATCATGTTTATATTTCAAGTTATTACCTAAATTCTAAACCTCAAGACTTGCCTCTTTCATTTAAAATGGATATTTTGATCTAAAACATTTCATGAAGTTAGAGATCTTGATATTGACCTTGTTGATGATGAATTTTAGTTTTTATGATGTGCAAAATAGTTTTGACTGATTAAAGAACTCAAGAGGAGTAAAATGTCAGTTTGATTTTAAGAAAAATGTTGGGAAGATGTCAAAATGGTTTTAGAATGAATGAATAAATTGAGGGATGTCAAAACTTGAGTTTTTCAACTTTTGGAGTTTCTAGTAATTGATTACCAGCATGTTGTAATTGATTACCAGTATGTCTGGATGCCTGAAAATGAGTTTCTGACCTTGGTAATCGATTACCACCCCATGTAATCAATTACCAAGATGTTCTTGAGTGTCCAGAAGCTCAAACATGTTTGTTTTGAAAATATGAGCTGTGTAATCGATTATCAACTAATGTAATCGATTACCAGAACCTGATATGTGTAAATAAGTGTGTTTCCACTTGAAATAACATGAATTAATGACCTTGTATGCTTGATCTTGAATGAAATGAATGGTGATCTTTAGCATGATTGCACACATATATCCTGTCAAGCATAACATGTGCATTAGCTAAGTCCGGTCCTTGATTTTCGGCATATTGGATAGGAGCATGTTTATTGTTATATTGAATTATACTTGTTTAAAGATACATGCAATAAATGTGGAGCATGCTTATGTGATTAATTACATGATAAATTGTTTCATGATATGATTATACTTACTTGATTGAGATACATGATCTTCAAAGATTATGAGCATGATATGTTAAATAATAAGTTGTGATTGTATTGCATCTCTAAAAAAACATGCTAAGGCTAAGGGACATAAAACATATGGAAGTGATCCTCTAATAGAATTTATGAGAGGTGGGCCAATATTGACCTTCTAGACTCCCTAACTTGAAGGCTATGAGAGGTGATCCAATAAGATGATCCTATGCCATAAGAATGGAATATTAAACAATAAGTTAAGATTATATGTTTCATTGTTGCATTTCTAAATTACATGCTAAAACAAAAGGTGACATAATACACTCGGAAATGATCCTTTCGTAACAGGCTGGGCCTGACGTAAGGTGATCCAGGGAGATGATCCTTCTGTAACAGACCAGGCTTGGCGCAAGGTAATCCAAGGAGGTGATCTTTTCATAACAGGCCGAGCCTGGCGGAAAGGGATCCAATGTCCCCTAACCTGCACTCTTGGAGTCGAGAGTTTGCTTATCCAAAAGATAAGTATAAACTAGTGACGACTAGTGAAGTATGAGCTCATAACCTAGAAATTTCAAATAAGAGAATAATAGGGCGGCCCCCAAGAAAAGAGAATAAGAAGCTAAAGTTACCTAAAAAATCATTGAGGAGAAGATCATGCTAGAAGAGTTCGCATTTTTTACATTATGACATTTGATTATAACATTGGTTATGTGTTTATGGCTTATCATGTTGCACCATTGCATTAAGACGCATGCTAAAATTAGGTGGGCCTTGGACTAATACTATTTGGAATTTAATAATTGAACTTTATGTATATGCCCACTATTTCATAATGAAACCGACGTTCTTGGGGATGATGATGATGTCACAGTGTGGAGATGGAAACCCTAATGAGATTCTTATATAAGTTTTTCACTCTATCTCTTTCTTTCCATCTTTGTCCTCAGACAAGGTTGATGGCGACGTCCATAGATTCCCTTGAGACGCCGGCGTAGAAGTTGCATGATGGTCGAGATCAGAGTGGTGCAACAGAAGCAGAGATATAGACCTTCCCATTTATGGCACTTAGGAGTTATCTCGTCTTCGTTGAAGCTCATAATTTAGTTTCTAGTAGATGTGTACCCACGAGGGGTTTTAGCTTTATCATAGCTATGTCTAGCTTTTTGGTTTATTGTACGCCTAACCTCTATAGGTGGGCTTAGGATTTTTGATGTGGTATCATACTCATGGAATATTTTGACATTAATATTATTATTGTTTGATATGTCATATGAAGTTAATGTTATAATATGATGATGTTCTTAGTTATGTTATACTCTGTTGCGATTTGCGTACATGTTGTGTGATGGATGGTTAGGTATATGTCGATGTTATGTACAAATATTAAGTATTATATGATGAATAATTATACACTATAACTTATAGGCAAACGGCTCATAGTTTAATCTTTCAAACAAAAAAAAAAATGGGTCGTAATTTCCATAGACTTATTTTCAAAGTTTAAAAATTAAAGTAAAGTTCTAAGACGAAAGAGTGACAACTAACGATTAAACATTATGTGTCCTAGGCGTCTTGTGTTGAAAGTTAGGGTGATACATTTTGGTATCAAAGTAGTTCGGTTCTCATGGAGCCTGAGGATTAGACTGACTATGTTTTTTAGGCATAATACGATAGATATGTCATGTGTAGTTGCTTTATCAATAGGATAAGCTTAAGGATAGAGATGCATGACTACCATTTGTGTGTACGTACCATGGTAACTAGCTCACGTTGCATAAAGTATTGAGCCTGATCACCTCAGTATTTGTTGCTTTGTGTGCTTAGGGACCAATGGTACGACCATGACAGAATAGGTCTTCAGGCGGAAGCAATCAGAGTAATGAGACAGCTGAAGCTCTCAAGGACATGGCAAGGGTCGTGCAACGATTGGTGGGCTGCATGGATCGCCACTATGAAGCAAAACTAAGGGAAGATAGGAATGCTACTGCTATTCACTTAGGGATTAGTAAACCTGTTACTCCCATCAACCAACGCCATATCATAATGGATAGTGGCAAGAAGTGGACAACGACTAGAGCTACAACATACAAGAGGAAGATTAAGCCTCAAGCCCCGAAGTTTAAGCCACAGTTCAGGCTGCAGTCCAGGCCGTAAAGCCCTAGGAGGGACTTTCATCAAGAAAGATCGAATAGTCCAAAGAAGGAGGCACCTCAGAGGGACTCTACTGTTGATTATCCGAAGTGTGGAAAGAACCATCGTAACCATCCCTATCTAGCTAGCTAAGGAGTGTGCTTTAGGTGTGGCAAGCCTGGCCACATGATTCGAGATTACAATGTGAAGTCCTTACGATTGAACACCGTTTCTAGACCCCAAAAACAAATGAAAAGTGATACCTTACAATATGAAGGATCGAGCGATCCAAAGGAGAAGGAACCTCAAGGAGGCTCAATTGTTCCACCCAAGCCTACACCTGTTGTTAACTTCCCGACGTGTGGTAAGAATCACGACGATCATCCCTGCTTACTCGGTAAGGGAGTATGCTATAGGTGTGGCAAACCTAGCAATAAGGTTCGTGAGTGCAACATAAAATCCCCATGGTTGACTGCTTCTTTTAGACCGACGTATCAAGAATGAGTCTTTACAAGCAATGCAAGGTACCATAATGTAACATCCTCCCAAGTACAACATCATCCTTAAGTCATGATATCATACTCGAGAGTTATTACTTATAAATTAGCGGACCTTTCTTAAATATCTATAGCCATTTGGATTGATTCGCGAGACAACTTGGTCATAATTCTACTGAAATATATAGCAATGAAACCAAAATATATATTTAATACAAAGTTCAGTACATAAAGGAAGCTCTTTCATGAGATTTAACACACCTTTGTCCTTTAACATATTTACATATATATCCATTCCACTAAATACAACATAATAAAAGCATTAACTACTACACTATTGCACTTCCGCATTCTTTGGCATAGCAGTCTCTCGATTTTCTACATCAATCTGGAGACAACACGGGAACACAAAAACATAGGGGTGAGAATTATACAATTCTCAGTAGGGTAACTCCCCCAAATACACAATTCTAATGTCATCGTCATCGCCCCAGCCACTTCGGTTTATTAAGAAAAGGTGGTCATGCATTATATAATAATGGTTTATTTTTAAAGTTCCAAATCATACTTCCGAAGTGGGTTACTTTTAACATTCAATCACTTAATGTACATATACCATACTACTCAACATCATATACTACTAACTTTCCACGTAAATATATTGGTCTCAATATCAATACTAAACTTCTTTACTCGGCATATAAGACAAAGGATTTCTTAGAAAATTTACTTCTTAAACTTGCCTTGGCTCTTGACTAATCTTGTCACATCTGGGTGTTACGTACCACCGTCCCCAGTGTGGCAATAATAGGTAATAGACTGCTTTTCAGGACTGAGCTCATTCCTATACATGATCATTAGATTTACTTTCTCCAATTCTCACACAGACCTATTCCTAGCCAGGTTTACTTTCCCCGACTCAATTCAAGGGTAGTCAGGTTTACTTTCTTGACAGATCGGATTTACTTTCTCCAACCCAAGGATTATAAATCTTATACTTTTCTTGGTAGTTAGGTTTACTTTCCCTAACAAACTGGATTTACTTTCTCCAGTCCAAGAAACATAATCTTATGCTTTTCTTTCGCATATAAGCAATCGTAATAATCATTCATATCTATATGTACCTAACCTCATCAATAAGTTCACATGCTCAATTATTCATCCTCATATTCAAGTACTCATGTCATACTAGTACAAAATGCTATTATTTCATCAATTCAAAGCATCAATTTATTTTCAACACAATGGCAGATTTCACACTATTGTGGCATGAATTTATTTGCACATAAAACAATCATTTCAGAGGATATAAAAATTATCAAGGATACCTTAATGTGTCACCAAGGTCTTGTAAAAATGTTAGGGTAATTAGAGTTCTCTAACTATATTAACAAAATTCTAAAAATTTAGTGGTCAGAAACCATCCAACCTCAGCTCAAGAACTAAAATTAATAATTATTGACCCTAGCAATTGAACCCAGAAAATTCTAAATAAAAATCCTGGTAAAACCTCAACATGTTTCTAATATCCTATAAAAATTTCAGCTCATAATTAGATCATTTACTAGGTTAATAAAATTTCACAAGTTCACAGCTTCAGATTCAACATTTCAGGTAGCATAGTTACCACTTCAGTTCTTGAATTTCTTAAGGCATTAGGAATCAAAACCAGAGCTCAAAAAAATTCATGGAACTATCCTAGGATGTTACCTTCAATATATAATTTTTATAGCTCATGAAAATACCCGCAATATCCTTAGAAAATTCGTGAACAATCCCTGCCGGCGGGAAAACTGAAAATCCAGCAAACCACTTCAAAATCTCTTTTGATAAAAATGATTTTTCCACAACACCAAACACTCCACAAAAATTAAAACATCAATATCAACATATTATCAACCAATATATCTAGAAATTTTGGACCAAACACAATCAGAAAAGTCCAGCATAAAATTGGAAAGAAAAGACCAAAGAAAACCCTACTTGTGAAGCTTTAAGGCTTCTAACTCCAAGGGATCTTTCAAAAATGATTTTTCTTCACTTCAAGCCTTCCAAACAGCACCCAACCCTTCCTTAAACAGTAGAGAATGATAGCTCAGAGTTCAGCTTGGAGATTATTTAAAATTCTAATCGGTTGGTTTGGTAGAGGTTGAAGTGTAAAACAATTTTGGTGAAGGAAGATTTTGATTTTACCAAAGTTTGGCTTAGGATTTTTGAGGTTGAAATCAAGGTTTTGATGAAGAAGGAAATGGAGGTGCTGGCTGTATGGTTGCTGCTGAGGATGAAATGGCTTCTTGGAGAAGAATTTGGTCATATATATCTTGTAAGAAATAATGTGATTGGTTAATTATAAAGCATAATTGCTTTTCATTAACGGAGCTTAATATCAATGGCTAAGATTTGATCTTTCATCCAAGATAAAATCTTAGCCATTCGTTTGGTATTCAAAGGGATAGACTTCATAATTTTGCAGAGATTAACTAGCTTTCGGTGTTAAAAATCGCATACCGAAATTTTACCGAACGGGTAAAACAGTGTACCCTAGAAATTAAACATTGCCCGAAAAATAATTTCGGGTATAAAATCTTTATTTCTACCTATTTCTAACCATAATCATATAATTTCTCAATTTTGGGCATCTCCAGGTCCCAATTCTAGGGTTTCGGCTGTCACTATTCATGTTTTTTTTTTTAACAAATCTGTTGGATCTTCTTCATCATTGTTCAAAATATCAAATTTTTTAAATTATGACTAATAAAGCTCAAATTAATTTTTAGATAATTTTTAGGGTGTTACACTTTTCACTCTAGCAACCACACTCAAGGTAAGCATAGGATAAATGGTAGGATTTTTGGGATGTACCTCTGACTGTGATTCCACATGTACATGTTCATCTTAGGATCATGTAGAGTTCCTGTGACTTCTTTATTTCATGCTCCCTTTTCTTGACATTATGGTCTCCTTGTATTTGCTTACACTTGGGTCTTTGAGTGCATTGTTCGGTCTTATTCCTATTATTGAACTTGTCAAAAGTCCATATTCACATGTGTCATATTGTCTCTTACTTTATGTCTGACTAGTACTCTAGTGGTTTGTTAAGGAAATAATTCTATTAATGACCAGCTTCAACTTAGCTATGCACAGATAGGCTATCCCTTGGACACTAATGCACTAGTTTGTTTTCTTTAAAGCCTTTGAACTAACGAGGTTTGTCACTCTTTTCAATCTCCTTCAAAATGAGAATTCTTTGTAGTCTGGTGAGAATTTCCTTTCTTATTTTGATGGCAGGTTTATTGTTTGTTGCTCTTCTATAGTAGGTTACCTTGTAGTCACCATGATCAATTAGAACATTTTGTTACAATTGCTACCTTTCCTTTTAAACCTACCAAGTTTATGTGTTGCTCCTGAGCTATGTTGTGTCATTTTATTGTGGATTTGGATACTAGGAGTAGGTTATCCTCTTTAGTAGGTGAGGTGGAATTTGAACAAGTGTTGTATGAGGTTTTGTGATGAGAGGGTATTCCCATATTTCCCTAAGTTGGATACCCAAGTTTTTCCTCAGGAAAAGGAGCTTAAGTGCCTCATAGGTCTGATGTCTAAAAGGTAACATGTGTCCGTAACCCTCATGGGATGCCACCATAAAACATAGCATGATTCAAACTCTAGATAAAAGACTAATAGAAAAGAGGAAAACGAGGTTAGTTATGGGCTATAAGATATTGATCAAGGTAACTTTAAGGAGTAAGTGACCCATTTGCCTAAGGATGGTGATCTTATGGATCAACAATGTAGTAAAGACATATTCTTGAGGATGTACGTAAGGCATGTTAGTAGACCATAGCTAATGGGATACTTTTATTTGTTTTCTTAGGGAGGAGAAGAGTTTATAAGAGTTGTAAGAAAGAGCTAATCATGCCCTCCATGTTAATTGCCTAGCATCGTTGAACAGTATAAGGATTGTCCTGATGCCTTAAGAGTAGCTTAGGTAGTGGGTTAGTATAATATAAGGGTGTAGCAGAATAGATAGATGTGAAGAGTGGAGATTGAACACTAGAGGCTTTTAGGTTGGTGATAAACCCTTAGAGTTTTAGAGATAGAAAGTAGGGCGGATTAAGGAAGAAAAACCCTTGGAGTTCCCTGAAGGAGGATATGATTCCCAGAAACCACCCCTTGAAGAAGGATAGGATGAGTGCAAAAGTCAACGTGTTAGGTATTGGATTTAATGACCTCTTCCAATCCATGAAAAGTGTCAAGTCAGTTGTCTATCAAATGGCCTTGTCCCCATATCTGTCGAACATTTCATGATATCTATTGAGTATCTCGATTAAGTAATGTTATTTCAAGCCTCGTCATGTCTTAAGTTAAAACAAGCACTTTCGAGAGAGAATTCAAATTGCCTACATTGCAAATCATACATAGAAACACCGCACAACTAAGAAGGACAAAACAACGGAAATGGAAATAGTGGCATGGAAACAAAAAGAATACAAAAGAAGTCATGAGGGAAATTAGAGCCAATGACGCGACAACGGAACTTACCTTACTTGTAGCCCACGAATTTCGAGGGCAAAATTCCTTTTAAGGAGGGGAGTAATGTAACGCCCCGATTCTTGCGTGTACAGATAACCAAAATGTCCCTAAGATCATTTTTATCTGGGAATCGAGGACAGACAGTCGGTCTAGGCTATCCTCCAGGGGCTAGTTTGATCTTTGAAAGGGGATGGATGTATTACTGTTAAAGGTGGAAACCTTAATTCTTGGTTTTTCCCATACGTAAAATTATCAAAGTACCCCTGCAGTAATTTAATATGGGATTAATTTCTAACTGAACCCAGACGTTACCCGAGAATCTAGAATGTTGTTTTTAAGGGATGCATGATGTCTGTATAAACCTAAGTGGTCTCGGGGATTTTTTGCAAAATTACCGTTTTGCCCTTGATTAAGTGCATAATGAGCTTAATCGTGTGATTAAGGAAATATGGGCAATATTAGGCTCTAATTAAATACTAGTAAATTCTAATTATTAATCTCGAGTCAAAATAATTAATTGAGATTAATTAGGGGCCTAAGATTGCTTAGGGAAGTTCAAAATCCTTTCCTTAATCTAAGACTTTTTGCCATGTCAAGTGCAATAGTATTTCTCTCTCTAATTCCCTAAATCATGGAAACTATGATGGGATTGGATTCTTAGCTAATAAAGGTTGATTTCCACTAAATGAGCAAGATCAGTCTCTAACCATGTCTTGAGTGGTTTAAATCACTTGATTTCTTGCCCAAATACTCAATTGCCAATTCCTAACCAAATGCCTAATCAAATCTATATCCAAACATAACTCCTAACATAAAAGAAATGAAAATATCTCTCCCCCCATACCCCTACATGGCTGGCCACTCCCTCCCCCATTACACCCTCACATTTTGATTTTTATACACTTACACACTCAAAGAAACATACACTTTACCATTCACTTTTTTTGGAATCATAACTTGTCCAAAACTCTAGTCTTACAATTCTCTCTTCTATCTCTTCTCAAGATTTCCTTTCTCTTCTTCCTCCATCACAAGAACCATCATCCTCCACCACCTCTTAACCTCAATCCACTACTGTAACATCCTAATTTTTAACCCAATACTCTAGAACATACTTAGGTTAAACATTAGTCTGTTACTTCATAGTTCTCAATTTTACTTAGAAATACTTAGCGGAAAATACGGGTAAATTTTTTTTTGAAATATAAAGTGAGAGCCGCGTGATGCAATATAACAGGTAACGGGCAAAACATACATTCCATAACGTTATAGCACAAAGCACATAAAGGCACATCATGGGAAAACGCTGAATAACATCTTATATATATATAACATGCCCACTTATAAGTGTGGGACTTAATTTGGTACAAGGGAATACATGAAAGAAAATACAACATAAGCATAAACATAATCTACTCCCCTACCCGAGTGCATCTAATGGGATAACCTCTAAACAAAAGAAGGTTTATCTCCATCTAAGTGGTGTGTGCTCTAACTCAGGCCATCCACAGCCTCCTACTGGCGACTATCTCGTGATCGAGGCAGATATCCGGGAAACTGGGCGAGCTCCTCGGGCGTGAAGAGGCAGAACAGGGATCGGGCGTGACCCCCGGGGTATGGCCGCATCTCCGGTCGTCGTGCACGCCTCGGCTGAGTCACGGTGGGCTCGCTATCCTCTCCAAAGTCCATAGGTATGGTGGGGGAAGATCCCTCGGAGGGTACCTGGGTGGCCGAATCCTCGGAAGGATCCGTCTCCGAGAAGGACGACGAACAGCAGGGCATCTTTGGGGTAGTCTCAGACGGCAGACGCGGACGGTGGGGTACGGCGTAGCCTCTCCTCTCGGGGACGTGGGCGCTCGAACACCAGGTCATTACCAAAAGGTGAGACGGGGGAGAAATGATGGGAATGTACAGGGGGAGTGAAGGGTCGACCCACGAACATGAATACTCTAACTGTGCATCGACCCACAAAATGGAATGACCCATGGTCCGGGTCATGGTGCACCTCCCATGTCGGCGTGTCCACGAACACTACGAACGTCACCATCTGAAGACGTGACGGAAAGAAAGAGATAGAGGGAATGAGAATCTTGCTAAAGAATCTCAGTAGGGCCTCCTACTACCTAGGTGTCATCATCAACGTCCTCAGGAACCTTGGGTTTAATTATACAAAATGACTGAACATGCATTAAGTTCATTTTAAACATCAAATATACTTTAGCCAAGGTCCATTCATTTTAGGATGATCTTAATGTCATGAATGCAACATAATAGAAGATGTATGCATGGCACTACCTAATGCACATACATAAAACATAACATCAAGCATCATCATACTTAGTGGAATAAAGTGGCAATAGAAACATTCATATGGGACAAGCTTAGTGACATAATCGTAATCATGAAACATCTCTTCCTCATGGGCCACCCTAAAAGACAATCGAACTGGGGGTGCTCGGCCGAACCGGTGTCACCCAGAACGTGTCATACATCTAGGTTATGAGCTCATACCTTAACTAGTCGTCACTAGTTCTTACTTACCACTTAACGATAAGCGTATCATAAATCCCGACTATCTGAGTACGGGTTAAGGGGCAATTCTCTTAGGGGTGCTCGGCCGAATCGGTGTCACCTAAGAGTATAAAATGGTACCGATGTCACATGAGTTCTATGGAGGTGCTCGGCTGAACCGGTGTCATCCTAGAACCCATCTTAGTACCTTAATTTTCAAAATCTCTTTAAGTCCCCAAATTTGTTGGAAATTCGGTGGCACGAAGGCATTACGCCGAATTTCTTCCAAATTTGCTTTATGCCACACAAACATATATCCTCATGAATTCCTCATATGAATAACATCATCATCATTTGCATACTACATGCATCATCATAAAACATTCAAACGCTTACCCTTACGGTAGCTTATGCTTTGACCCTTACGGGTCTTAATCTTGAGATATAGTTCTCTAACATTCGTTGCTCATATTTTTATGCACCTAAGGGCTCTTAATTAATCATCATTCCTAATCCACACGTTCATACTTAAATCTGAATAGCATAGGGCAAAATCTCTAACTTGTGTTTACGGGGTTCTAGAACTTACGTTTTAGACCCTTTCTCGGTTCCGTCTTCGCCTAAGGCGCTATGAATTAAATCTAAATCAATTATGAGACATTCCTATGCTTAAAGACTAATTATTAATCATGTTTATCATGTTGTAAGGGTGCTGGACAGAATCCAGAAAAATAAATGTTCTAAGAGTTCTACATTGCATTTTTACGGTTTTCTAGTTACTAGTTTCCCTATAGGTGCTAGAATTCAATTCTAATTCAAATGATACCAAGTTTTTCATGTCTAAACAATCTAAATCTGATTATGTTCCCATTAAAACAGTTTGGACAGATTCCATAAATAAATGGGTTAAAACTATGTCAAATTCTAACTTTACGGTATTTCTAGTTAGCTAGTTTCTTACCTATCATGCATAGGATCGCTTCTACATCATCATATGATATTTTCACACATTCCAACACATCAAAACATCATCATACAGCATCACACTCATCATATCAGAACCGAAAACATTTAACTTTAATAAGAGAGTTAAATTGACATTTCTAGGTACATGAGTTAACTAGTTTCTCTTGGAATCAATCTAGAACTTCTAAAACTCTTTGCAAAACATTTTAATTCATCAAGAGGCTAAGAGAAGCCTTAGGTCAGTGACCAAAACATATTCCATCCCCTAAAAGAGAATGAAATCACAACTTGTGATGACATAACCTTATAAAGATTTGTAAAGCTTTAAGGAAGACTTAAAACATAGACTATTGGTCCTAGTAGCTAGATGAAAACTCATTGCAAGTCCATCATCACTACTTGGCCGAAATTATGCATTCAAGGAATGCATTCACATTTAACTTTAACTTGGAATGAAGTGGGCAAGTCTTTGAGCTCTAGGTTCGTAAGTTACGACATAAACTAAACGTGCTCATGCTTTTCATTTTTAATCTTGCTTACAAAATAAAGTGATGACTTAAATTAAATATGCAAAGCATAAACTTAAACGTGCAAGCTTGAAAGTAAATATGCGAGGCATAAACTTAAACGTGCAAGCTTGAAGGTAAATATGCAAGGTTTAATTCTTTATTTTAGTGCTCTTGGCCCAACAACAATCGACTTTAAGGCCGAAATAGATAGGCATTCGAGAAATTAATTAGGTGATAATGCAAGTTCAATTCTTTATTTTAGTACTCTAGGCCCAACAACAATCGACTTTAAGGCCGAAATAGAAAGGCTTTGAGAATTAAATTGAGTGATGATGCAAGTTCCATTTTAATCTTTATGTTCTTAGGTGATAGCTTGAAAGTAAAGATGCATAGCAAGAATGTAAATATGAATGCAAGCATAAAATAAATTATGCAAGTTCATTTTATTTTTCTAGAGGTCTTAACAAGACTTTAAAGGAACTTAAACCTCAACCCAAACTCATCAAACCAAGACAAAGTAAACTCATCAAACATTTTGCATGTAAAAGAAAAGGTAATGGCCGAAACTTCAAGGAAAGAAAAGAAATATTTGAAACTCTAGAATCCATGATCTTGGTGATATATTAACACCAACATCATGAGACCTCATCATTGAGTCCTTAGAACCATTTTGAAACACCATCAAAACTAGAGTTCTCGAGAGTTCAAGAAAGAAAGAACTAGAAACATTTTTGCTCAAGAACAAAGATCAAGCTCTAGAGTTTGTTTCAAGTGATGAACATCATCATGAAACTCTCATCATCAAGCTCTCATTCCTTTGTTCTCCAAGGCCTATGGCCGAAAATGAAAAGGAAAAAGGAGTGGAAGCGAAGTTCTAAAAAGAAACAAGAGAAACTATGAACATCAAGCTTGAAACAAGAACTTTAAAGAAAAGAATACATGAAAGAAAATCCCTACTTGATGTGATGAACTAGAAGATGAAAGAAGAAGATGAAGATGATGAAGAACTTTGAAGAACTTGAAGAACTTGAAGAACTTGAAGAACACTAGAACTTTGAGAGAAAAGAAAAGCTTTGAGTGTTCCTAAACTTAGCAAATGATCTAAAAGTGGTGCAAGCTCCTCAAGGCATTCTATTTATAGAGAAATGAAACAAATGGATGGGGTGAGGGCTGAAGGTGTTTTCGGCCATGAGGTGCAGAGTTGGAGGCATCCATGAGTTCCATGAGGTGAGATAATGTGTTCTTGAGGCATGGTGATGTATGGCTTAAGGTATGGTGAGGTATGGTTCAAGGTATGGCCTCAAGCATGCTTCTTTGAGTGAGAAAATAATTAAACATGTGGCCAAAGAGGGCATGGCTGTTCGGCCATGTTGCAGCCAAGGGGAGGGTTAGTTTGCATTTTAATTGTGGTTTAGAGTTGTGTTTAGGTGTATCTTTGATTATGCTTAAGATTAGGAATTTGTAAGAAAGTGTTTAGGCAAGGGAAATGGATAATTAAGGTGGTCTAGACATAATTAAGGAGTGGTCTTGCATCATTAGTGAGTTAAATCCTCAATTTAGAGTCTAAACAACTCTAGACACATTTCCTTGATTTAAGGAATTGGAGAGAGAAAACACTATTCAAGATTCGAAGACTAGGAGTCTTGAGTTCTAAAAAGGGATTTAAGTTTAATCTAAACAATCTTAGGTTCTAATTAACTTTAATAAATTATTTTGACTCTAGATTAATTAGGGAAATTAATTAATCTTCGTTTAGAGCCTAATATTGCTTAGGTTTGCTTAATTACGTCATTAAGCTCAAAAACACTATTCTAGGGGCAAAATCATAATTTTGCACTAAAACTGTCCGGGACCACCGGGACTTAAGCAGATGTTTTGAAACATGTAAAAACATGGTTTTAAACCTCTGGGGAAAGTTTCGGGCTCAAACGGCACCTTTACCCGCGTAAAACGCTATAGGGGTATTTTGGTCATTTTGACCCGAAACCGCGGAAAATGAGACTTTCGCCTCCGGAACCACTCAAGGGTCATTCAATCCCCTTCAAACATTGAGTTGGCCCTTTGAGGACTACCGAGTTGGCCATCCTCGAATTCCGGGCCGAAAATGACCTCAGGGGCATTTTGGTCATTTTCCACTCAGACAGAAAATCGGGGCGTTACAACTACACTACCACTAAAGGCCACCCCTAAGAAACACAATATTTCCACCTTTAAAGACAAGAACTCAAGAGAAACCTTCCTTCCTTTTTCTTCTTCTTCTCTTGGCTGAAACTCTTGTTGCTCCAAGAGAAGATTTTTCCTTCTCATTTTATTACACAAGATCAAGCTCTTTTCTTGCAAACAAGAAAAACATCCTTGCTAGGGATTTCTATTTTGAGTTCTTCTTCCACTTCTTTGTGTCCTTTTTTAATTTGAGTTTCCTTTTCTCTTCTCATATTCTTTTGGTTTTGTTGTTGTTGAATGGTTAAAACCATGGCTTGATGATGAGGATCTTTAATGTTGGTAGTGATACTATCATTTGTTTGACCTCTAGAGATCAAGGTTTGATTTTTTTGGTTTCAAAAGAAAAATGAGAAAAGATTTGTCTTATTGTTGTTCTTGAGTTGTTTTTGTTTGAGCTTGATGTTGAGTCTAAGAAAATGAGGTTCTTGGAACCATGGTGTTGATGGACTCTAAAGGTCCTTTCCATTTTGTGAGAATGTTTGAGGTTAAGGAGTTGTTCTCTAAAAGTCTTGAGTTTGGAGCTTAAAAAAATAAAAATGAGATGTATTCATGTTTATATTCCAAGTTCTCGCATTTCATGTTTAAATTTCAAGTCTAGTATATCATGTTTATTTCCAGGTTATCACCTTAAATCTTGAAGATAAGGAAATAAACTTGCATTTCATGTTTAAATTCCAAGTCTAGCATGTTTATATTTCAAGCCATCACTTAAGACTCAAAGACTTAAAATGGGCTTGTATTTTTATATGTATATTTCAAGCTCTTGTATTTCATGTTTAAATTTCAAGCCTTGCATATCATGTTTATTTCAAGTTATCACCTAAATTCTAAAGCTCGAGACTTGCCTCTTTCATCTAAAATGGATATTTTTATCTAAAGCATTTCATGAAGTTAGAGATCTTGATGTTGACCTTGTAGATGATGAATCTTAGTTTTTATGATGTGCAAAACAGTTGTGAAAGATTAAAGAACTCAAGAGGAGTAAAACGTGAGTTTGATTTTAAGAAAAATGTTGAGAAGATGTCAAAATGGTTTCAGAATGAATGGATAACTTGAGGGATGTCAAAACTTGAGTCTTTCAGCTTTTGGGGTTTTTGGTAATCGATTCCCAACATGTTGTAATCAATTACCACCTCATGTAATCGATTACCAAGATGTTCTTGAGTGTCCAGTGTAACGTCTCGATTTTGTGTCTGAGTGGAAAATGACCAAAATGCCCCTAAGGTCATTTTTGGCTCGAAATTCGAGGATGGCTAACCCGGCAGTCCTCGAAGGGCCAACTCAATGTTTGAAGGGGATTGAATGACCCTTGAGTGGTTCCGGAGATGAAAGTCTCATTTTCTGCAGTTTCGGGTCAAAATGACCAAAATACCCCTATAGCGTTTTTATGCAGGTAAAGGTGCCGTTTGAGCCCGAAACTTTCCCCAGAGGTTTAAAACCATGTTTTTACATGTTTCAAAGCATCTGTCTGAGTCCCGGTGGTCTCGGGCAGTTTTAGTGAAAAATTACGATTTTGCCCCTAGAATAGTGTTTTTGTAACGCCCCAATTTTTACTGTCATTAGAAATTACTCAATTACCGAATTACCGTAGATAATTATTACATAAGATTTGAGGCCGAACAATCCTCAATAAAGGAATATAACATTAGAAGAGAGGTTACGAACGATTCATGCGAGAGTCGCAAATCCCGAATTTCTGTACGTATAAAATGACCAAAATGCCCCTGAAGTTATTTTACTCAGAAAATGAGGATTGTGGGCCCCACCTAATTCTCAAGGGGATATTTTGAGGATAATAAGGGATTGTTTGTGTTATGTGTGTTAATAGAGCAGAAGGATCTCAATTTTGAGTTAGGCCTTGACGAAATGACCAAAACGCCCCTGCGGCTGTTTTAACTCCGATGTGCGTGCTGACTGAGCCCAAACCTCACTAAAATGTTTTAAAATGTATTTTTAAGCCATGATTAACCATTGGTTAAGCTCGGGTGGCCTCGGGCAGTTTTTAAGTGAAAGTACGATTTTGCCCCTGTTTTTGGGCAGTTTTGCGAATTTCGGGATTTTTGATTCGTATACCGAAACCTAAGCAATATTAGGCTCAAATTAAAGCTTATTAAATTCTAAATATTAATCTAGAGTCAAAATTATGTATTTAGATTGATTAGAACCCAAAATTGCTCAAAAACACCCAAATTGCTTACTAATTCACTTAAACCCTTAACCGTAAATTCTCTAAATTACATGAATACCTTGCCTACACCTAAATAATGCATGGAACATGTAACATCCTAATTTTTAACCCAATACTCTAGAACATATTTAGGTTAATCATTAGTCTGTTACTTCATAGTTCTCATTTAACTTTGAATTACTTAGCGGAAAATACGGGTAATTTTTTTTGAAATAAAAGTGAGAGCCGCGTGATGCGATAAGCTGTAAACCATGCAAAGTAAAACAATCGTCTCACAATCATCATAACGTAAGGCACATCATGAACATCACTGAATATAATCTCATATATATATAACTTGCCCACTTATAAGTGTGGGACTTAATTCAGTACAAGGGAAATACATGAAAAGAAATACAACATAAAACGTAAACATAATCTACTCCCCTACCCGAGTGCATCTAATAGGATAACCTCTAAACAAAAGAAAGTTTATCCCTATCTATGTGGTGTGTGCTCTAACTCGGGCCATCCTCGACCTCCTACTGGCGACCACCTCGTGATCGAGGCAGATATCCGAAGCGAGCGAGCTCCTCGGGCGTGAAAAGGCGGAGTGGGGATCGAATATGACTCCCAGTATGGCCGCATCTCCGGTCGTCGTGCACGCCTCGGCTGAGTCACGGTGGGCTCGCTATCCTCTCCCAAGTCCATAGGTATGGAGGGGGAAGACCCCTCGGAGGGTATCGGGGTGGCCGAATCTTCGGAAGGATCCATCTCCGCGGAGGACGATGGGCAGCAGGGCACATACTCCGGGTAGTCTCGAACAGCGGATGCGGAAGGTGGAGTACGGCGTAGCCTCTCCTCTCGGGGACGTGCGCGCTCGAACACTAGGTCGTCACCAAAAGGTGAGACGGGGGAGAAACGATGGGAATGTACAGGGGGAGTGAAGGGTCGACCCATGAACATGAATACTCTAACTGTGCATCGACCCACAAAATGGAATGACCCGTGGTCCGGGTCATGGTGCACCTCCCATGTCGGCGTGTCCACGAACACCACGAACACCACGAACGTCGCCATCTGAAGACGTGACGGAAAGAAAGAGGTAGAGGGAGTGAGAATCTTGCTAAAGAATCTCAATAGGGCCTCCTACTACCTAGGTGTCATCATCTACGTCCTCAGGAACCTTGGGTTTAATTATATGAAATGACTGAACATGCATTTAGTTCATTTTAAACTTCAAAAATATACTTTAGCCAAGGTCCGTTCATTTTAGGATGATCTTAATGTCATGAATGCAACATAATGGAAAATGTATGCATGGCACTACCTAATGCACATACATAAAACATAACATCAAGCATCATCATCATTGGTGGCATAAAGTGGCAATAGTAACATTCATATGGGACAAAACATAGTGACATAATCATAATCATGAACTTTTCTTCCTCATGGGCCACCCTAAAAGACAATCGAACTGGGGGTGCTCGGCCGAACCGGTGTCACCCAGAACGTGTCATACATCTAGGTTATGAGCTCATACCTTAACTAGTCGTCACTAGTTCTTACTTACCACTTAACGATAAGCGTATCATAAATCCCGACTATCTGAGTACGGGTTAGGGGGCAAAACTCTTAGGGGTGCTCGGCCGAACCGGTGTCACCTAAGAGTATAAAATGGTACCGATGTCACATGAGTTCTATGGAGGTGCTCGGCCGAACCGGTGTCATCCTAGAACCCATCTTAGTACCTTAATTTTCAAAATCTCTTTAAGTCCCCAAATTTGCCAATTCGGCCAAAACGGTCATTACACCGAGTTTCCTTCCAAATTTGTCGGAAATTCGGCGGCCAAAACGGTCATTACACCGAATTTCCTTCCAAATTTGCTTTATGCCACATAAACATATAACCTCATAAATTCCTCATATGAATAACATCATCATCATTAGCATACTTCATGCATCATCATACATCATTCAAACGCTTACCCTTACGGTAGCTTATGCTTTGACCCTTACGGGTCTTAATCTTGAGATATAGCTCTCTAATATCCGTCGCTCATATTTTATGCCCCTAAGGCTCATATTAAACATCTTTCTTCATTCTCATGTTCATACTTAAATCTGAATAGCATAGGACAGAATCTCTAACTTGTTTTTACGGGGTTCTAGAACTCACGCTTTAGACCCTTTCTCGTTCCGTCTTCTTTGAGGCGCTATACATTAAATCTAAATCAATTATGAGACATTCCTATGTTTAAGGACTAATTATTAATCATGTTTATCATGTTGTAAGGGTGCTGGACAGATTCCAGAAAATTAAATGTTCTAAGAGTTCTACATTTGCATTTTTACGGTTTTCTAGTTACTAGTTTCCCGTAGGTGCTAGAATTCGATTCTAACTCAAATGATACCAAGTTTTTCATGTCTAAACAATCTAAATCTGATTATGTTCCCATTAAAACAGTTTGGATTGGTTCCATAAACAAATGGGTCAAAACTATGTTAAATTCTAGCTTTACGGTATTTCTAGTTAGCTAGTTTCTTACCTATCATGCATAGGTTTGCTTCTACATCATCACATGATATTTTCACACATTCCAACACATTAAAACATCATCATACAGCATTACATTCATCACATCAGAGCCGAAAACATCTTGCCTCAATAAGAGAATTAAATTGACATTTCTAGGTACATAAGTTAACTAGTTTCTCTTGGAATCAATTTAGAATTTCTAAAACTCTTTGCAAAACATTTTAATTCATCAAGAGGCTAAGTGAAGCCTTAGGTCACCGACCAAAACATATTCCATCCCCTAAAAGAGATTGGAATCACAACTTATAATGACATAACCTTATAAAGAATTGTAAAACTTTAAGGAAAACTCAAAACATAGGCTATTGGTCCTAGTAGCTAGATGAAAACTCATTGCAAGTCCATCATCACTACTTGGCCGAAAAACATACATTCAAAGTGTGGTTTGCATTGAACTTTAACTTGGAATGAAATGGGCAAGTCTTTGAGCTCTAGGTTCTTAAGTTACGACATAAACTAAACGTGCTCATGCTCTTCATTTTTAATCTTGCTTTCAAGGTAAAGTGATGTCTTGAAATTAAATATGCAAGGCATAATTTAAACGTGTAAACTTGAAAGTAAATATGCGAAGCATAATCTTAAACGTGCAAGCTTGAAAGTAAAGATGCAAGATTCAATTCTTTATTTTAGTGCTCTTGGCCCAACAACAATCGACTTTAAGGCCGAAATAGATAGGCATTCGAGAAATTAATTAGGTGATGATGCAAGTTCAATTCTTTATTTTAGTGCTCTAGGCCCAACAACAATCGACTTTAAGGCCGAAATAGAAAGGCTTTGAGAATTAAGTTAAGTGATGATACAAGTTCCATTTTAATCTTTATGTTCTTAGGTGATGGCTTGAAAGTAAAGATGCATAGCAAGAATGTAAATATGAATGCAAGCATAAGATAAATTATGCAAGTTCATTTTATCTTTCTAGAGCTCTTAACAAGACTTTAAAGGAACTTAAACCTCAACCCAAACTCATCAAACCAAGACAAAGTAAAAGTCTAGAGTTCTTAGAACTCAACATACCATATTTAGAGAATCAAACATCTAGCATGAAAAGGAAAAGGTAATGGCCGAAACTTCAAGGAAAGAAAAGAAATGTTTGAAACTCTAGAATCCATGATCTTGGTGATATACAAACTCCAACATCATGAGACCTCATCATTGAGTCATTAGAACCATTTTGAAACAACATCAAAGTTAAGGTTCTCAAAAGTTCAAGAAAGGAAAAATCTAGAAACACTTTTGCTCAAGAACAAAAATCAAGCTCTAGAGCTTGTTTCAAGTGATGAACATCATCATGAAACTCTCATCATCAAGCTCTCATTCCTTTGTTCTCCAAGGCCCATGGCCGAAAATGAAAAGGTTAAGGGAAGAAAAAGAAGTTCTAAAAAGAATCAAGAGAAACTATGAACTTTAAGCTTAGAACAAGAACTTTAAAGAAAGAACACATGAAAGAAAATCCCTACTTGGTGTGATGAACTTGAAGATGGAAGAAGAAAATGAAGAAGATGAAGAACTTGAAGAACTCCAAGAACTTGAAGAACACAAAAACTTTGAGAGAAAAAGAAAGCTTTGAGTGTTTCCTAAACTTAGCAAATGATCTAAAAGTGGTGCAAGCTCCTCAAGGCATTCTATTTATAGAGAAATGAAACAAATGAAGTGTGTATGTGGGCTGATGTGTTTCGGCCATGAGGTGCAGAATTAGGGACATCCATGAGTTCCATGAGGTGAGATAATGTGTTCTTGAGGTATGGTGAGGTATGGTTCAAAGCATGGTGAGGTATGGCTCAAGGTATGGCTCAAGCATGGTTCTTTGAGTGAGAAAATAATTAAACATGTGGTCAATGGGGAAAGGTGCTGGCCGAAATGCATCAGCCAAGGGAGGAGAGTTTCTTGCATTTTAATTGTGGTTTAGAGTTGTGTTTAGGTGTATCTTTGGTTATGCTTAAGATTAGGAATTTGTAAGAAGGTGTTTAGGTAAGGTAAATGGGTAATTAAGGTGGTCTAGACATAATTAAGGAGTGGTCTTGCACCATTAGAGAGTTAAATCCTCAATTTAGAGTTTACACAACTCTAGACACATTTCCTTGATTTAAGGAATTGGAGAGAAAACACTATTCATGATTCCAAGACTAGGAATCTTGAGTTCTAAAAAGGGATTTAAGTTTAATCTAAGCAATTTTAGGTTCTAATTAACTTTAATAAATTATTTTGACTCTAGATTAATTAGGGAAATAAATTAATCTTCGTTTAGAGCCTAATATTGCTTAGGTTTGCTTAATTACGTCATTAAGCTTAAAAACACTATTCCAGGGGCAAAATCGTAATTTCGCACTAAAACTGCCCGCGACCACCGCGACTTGAACAGTTACCTCTAGACACATGAAATCATCTTTTTAAACCTCTCGCGAAAGTTCGGCCCTCAAACGGCACCTTTAGCCGCGTAAAAACGCTATAGGCGTATTTTGCTCATTTTGACTAAATCTGGAAACGAAATTTTCGCTTCCGAAAGCATTCAAAGGCCATTCAATCCCCTTCAAACATTGAGTTGACCCTTCGAGGATGACCGAGTTGGTTACCCTCGAGTTCGGGTCAGGAAATGACCTCAGGGGCATTTTGGTCATTTCCCTCGGACAGAAAAATCGGGGTGTTACAGAACACACAAATTTCACTTCTTTGGGCTGTAATGGACGAAATTATTGATGCCATTATGCAGCTGAATTATTGCCAAAAGTTGCACTAAAACAAAATGCCAAAATGTCACCATAAGAGACATAATTCCTTAATTTCATACAACTTTGTCTAAAATGATTTTTCCTCCCTTATTTCTCCTGCCAAATTCCGTCCACTACCTCATCATTTTGGCCAATTAGAAGCCTCAAAATCTTCTATAAATAGGCTTGCTTGAGTGGTCTTGGAATGCTTAGTTCATAACTAGTTTTTAGGAGCACCAAAAACTTTCTTTCTTCCTCCTCTTTGGCTGAATTCTTTCTTCAATTTTTTCAAAGAGATTTTGTTTCATTTCACTTCAAGAAACCAAGTTCTATTCCTCTTCTTCAACTCATATTAGGTAGGGAGTAGTTTCTAAATTTATTTCTATGCTTTGAGGAGTTGTGTTTTTAGCTCAAAATGATGAAATTATGAACTTACCTTAGCTTTTCATTTTGGTTTTCCTCTTCAATTTTTCTTTAACCAATTCAACCATATGGCCTAGGTGGAACTATGATGATGGCTTGATGATGAGGACCTTGAGGGTGGGTTGTAAATCCATCACAAGTTAGGCCTCTAAAGCTTGAAAATTCCACTTGATACAAAACTTTAAAGAATAATGCTTTATGATGCTAAAACAAAGATTTTTAGTTTAGAACTTGAAAGATGTATTTTCCTTTTATGTTTTATTTCTTGTTAAGATATGTATTGGGTTGAATTTATAATTCTTTTAAGGTCTTGAAGGAGCTCTAGTAAAGAAACAAAATGAATTTGCATCCATGATTAAGTTTATGCTTTGCATAACCATGTTTACCTTCTATGTCATCACTAAATTTTCAAGAATGAATAAATGAACTTGCATTTCTCATGTTTAAATTCCAAGCTTGTATTTCATGTTTATGTTTCAAGTCATCACTTAATCTTTCAAGATAATAAAGAGGTTGCATCTCATATTTAATTTATGCTCTCACTATATTTTATAATGGCTAAAAGAATCAACGCATGACATGTTTATTTTATGCCATCACCTAAAGATCCTAGAGCTCAAAGACTTGCCCATGTATCACAAGCAAAGAAATATGATTATTGGAGTTAAAGAATTTATTCTTTAAAAAGTCTTGAGATTGGAGCTTAAAAAGATGTAATAGTAATTCTCTTCTCCCTCTATGGTCTGTGCGGACTCCCCCCGCTCCGGTTTCTTAATATTCTCTTCTCCCTCTACTGGTCCTGTGCGGATTACCGCCACTCCAATTTCTTGTATCATGTTTATATTTCAAGTTCTTGCATCATGTTTAATTTTCAAGTCATCACCTTAAATCTTAAAGATAAAGAAATGGAATTGCATATCATGTTTATAATTCCAAGCTATCACCTTATAAAGATAAGATTAAAATAAGGTTGCATAGCATGTTTATAATTCTAAGATGTCACCTAAATCTCTAAAGCTCAAGACTTACTCCTTTTATCATAAGTGAGAATTTTAATTGTGAAGATCCTCCCAAATTTGACAAAAGAACTAGTTTCTAAATGAGTTTTAAGGCTTTGCAAGGATTTTACGGGGAACTAGTATTTTATATGCACTTAAAATATGATTCTATGTAATTGCATGAGGTTCATGATTCGGCCACTGATCTGAGTTTAGTATCAATGTGTGATAATGATTTGATATGATTGAAGTTGTGATAATTCTATGTAAGGATTGGATGCTTATTAAGTACTTGATATCATTGAATGATTTCCTGCCTTGCATGTTATAGTTGCTGTTGCAAATAATGAGAATGCTTATACATGAAATGTTCTTTATTATGTAAAATTTACCTTTGTTACTAGAAGAAAGTGTATCATTGTAAAAGTGTAATTTGGAAAGGTTCTGGCTAAGGAAAGACTTGGTATTTAAGCGTGTCCATTATGACCACCTCTCTTTCCTGGGAATCTCCCATATGCATGATTACAATTGATATATATTATTCTACCTTAAGACTATAAATGAGAAAATGTTATGATGTTTATGAATTGTATTATGATATAACATGCAAAGATTTAATGGTGACTTAAACTTATAAGAAAATGATCCTTTGGAACCATCAGACTATAGGTGGTGAAAAGGTGATTTTAGCCCCCTAACCCGTTCTCTCAAAAGGGTAGAGTCGGGACTTTAGCTTATCAAAAGGGATAAGTATATGCTAGTGACGACTAGTAAAGTATGAGCTCATAACCTAAATTACTCCCAAAAGGGTGGAGTATAGGGTGGCCTAAGGAAAATAATGATGATGATAAGATTTTAAGTCACCTAAGGCACTAAAAAAATGAAATATGTGCACTATGTCCACGTGTAGCTAATATTATATGACGTTCTTTTATGCATGTTATTTGATAATGATGATGAGGAAAATGATGTAATGATAAAGGAAAAGTTCATTGTAAATATGACATGTTAAGATTATGATGCATTATAAGACGGATGATTAAAAATTGACGAACCTCGGTTAAGTATTTGTCCGAACTTAAAATGAATCTTTGCATGCTCACTATTTTAGAATAATCCCGAGATTCCTGGGGACTTTGATGATGACACTGTAGAAGGAGGTACCTTACTGAGAATTCTTTAGCAAGATTCTCACTCCCTTTTCTTTATTTCCGTCATTGTCTCCAGATTGAGATGGCGACATTCGTCCTGTTCGTTGATACCCCTACTTGGGAATTTCACTATGATCCGGTGCATCGCTCGTATCATTTTGAAGGGAGGTGCTTGTGATTCGTGTTTTTATTTACATAGGTCATCCATTTGCACATCCTGTCCCTAGTTATCGATTTTCTCCTACTTCTCCCTATGGCGATGAAATGGTTTTCGAACATGCACGTCCACTTGATGAAAGGATGTTACATTCTTATCCCGCTTCATCTGCTGTCCATGGATTTCCAGAGTATGTTCCCGAGACGAGATATTCTGAAACTGATCCTTCAGAGGACACTCCTACTCATGTATATTATGAGAGCTCTGCTCCTACTCCCACACGTGTAAGAGAGGGTAGTGAGGAAACAGTTGTTCAGTCGAGGTTAGCAAGAAGGCCGTCCATGCGACCCTAGCCTGGTGCATCTCGCGTGTCCCCTCCCGAGGGAGCTCATCAGTGGATCGGATTTATTCCCCCATTTCCAGGACAGTGGCCATAGAGGGTTCTTAGTAGATTTATGTGTGATCATGCACCCTAGTTTTAGGATAACCTTCCCGGCTTATGGAGTTATCTAGTTTAGGGGCATGTATTTCCTTATGTATATTTTCTTTTATGGGTTTGCATAAGATAATGATGTATGAACATAACCCACCCTTTGAGTGAGGTTATTGTATGTAAATATATGCTATAATGTGCTTAGGGATGTTATATGATGGAGCCTAAGTGATATGATGTGATATATTCTTAAACGTCTTATTATACTCCGCTTACTTGTTCACGTTGTACTCGGCTCACGTTTTCAATTATGTGTTTTAAAAAAAAATGGCTCGTAATTTCACTAAGTATTTTCAAATTATGAAGAAAGAACCAAAGCAAGGAGTAAAGTCTAGTCATTAATCAGATTCAACCTAGGTGTATCTGGTTAATTACTAGGGTGTTACAGTTTTTGAGCTTAATGATGTAATTAAGCAAACCTAAGCAATATTAGGCTCCAATCGAAGATTAATTAATTTTCGTAATTAATCTAAAGTCAAAATAAATTATTAAAATTAATTAGAACCGAAGATTGCTTAGATTAGATTTAAATCTCCTTTCTAAAACTCAAGATTTCACTCTTGGAATCTTGAATAGTATTTTCTCTCTCCAATTCCTTAAATCAAGGAATTGTGTCTAGAATTGTTTATACACTAAAATGAGTTTATAACTCACTAATGATGCAAGAACAATCCTTAAATGTGTCTTGACAACCTTGATTACCCATTTCCTCACCTAAGCACTTTCTTACAAACTCCTAATCTTAATCCTAATCAAAGATACATCTAAACACAACTCTAAACCACAATTAAAATGCAAGAAAAGCCTCCCCATGGCTGATGCAATTTTGGCCCTTTCTCTCTCTTTTACAACACATGTTGATTTGTTTCTCACTCAAAGAACCATGCTTGAGCCATACCTTGAACCATACCTCACCATGCCTCAAGATCACAACATCTCACCTTATGGAACTCATGGGGCTGCCCATGAGCTGCAATGGCCGAAGCCCCTCCCTCCATTTGCACCTTGCATTTGTTTCATTTCTCTATAAATAGCATGCTTGGGTGAACTTGCATCATTTTGGGTTCATTTGCTAAGTGTAAGTTTTCAAAGAGCACTTCAAAGTTTCCTTTTTCTCTCAAGTTCAAGTCTTCAAGTTCTTCATCCTCTTCTCTCATCCCAATCTCCAAATCACTTGGTAGGGATTTTCTTTCAAGAGTTTCTTTCATTTAAAGTTCCTAATCTCTTTATGTGTTCATAGTTTCTCTTGAATCTTTTTAGAACTTCTTTTCTTCTTCTTCTCCTCCTTGTTTCGGCCATGGGCCTTTGAGAACAAAGGAATGAGAGCTTGATGATGAGGGTTTCATGATGATGTTCATCACTTAAACAAACCTCTAAAGCTTGATCTTTGTTCTTGAAGTTAAAGATGTTTTAGTTTTTCTTCCTGAATCCTTGAAACCTTTCACTTTGATGATATTTTAAAATGGTTACCTGAACTCAATGATGAGGACTCATGATGTTGGTGTTAATGCATCATCAAGATCATGGTTTCTAGAGTTTCAAATGTTTCCTTTTCTTCTTAAAAAGTTTCGGTTCCTTTTCCTTTCCTTTCTTCACATTTTCGACCATGTTGGCCAATAAGGTTCTCAATGGCTTGATGATGAGAGCTTCTAGATGATGACTATGTGTTCATCACAATGAGGTCTCTAGAGCTTGAGTTTTAATAAAAATGTTATCTATGACCACATCTCAAGAAAAGAAACTTTGTGCTTTAAAGAACCCTTGAGGTTCACCCTTGTCTTTACTTTATCTTGTCATGATAAGTTTGGGTTGAGGTTTAAGTTCCTTTAAAAGTCTTGTATGAGCTCTAATAAGAAATAAAATGGACTAGCATTCATATTTATTTTGAGCTTTGCATTCATATTTAATTTCCAAGCCATCACTTAAAGTTAAAGGATAAAGAACGGATTGCATCTCATATTTACATTCTTGTCTAGCATATTTACTTTCCATCACTAAAGAACATAAAGATTTAAAATGAGAGTTGCACTATCACCTAACTAAATCTCAAAGCCTTTTCATTTCGGCCTTAAAGTCAATTGTTGCTGGGCCTAGAGCACTAAAATAAAGAAATGAACTTGCATATTTATATTTCAAGTCTCACATATTTATTTCAAGCCTTGCATATTTATATTCAAGTCTTGCATATTTACTTTAAGCTCTCACTTTACCTTGTAATGAAGAATAAAAAAATGAAGTGCATAGCATGTTTAAATTATGTCATCACTTAAAGACCTTAAAGCTCAAAGACTTGCCCATTTTATCTCAAGTTAAAGTTTTATGTGGGAACATCTTTCGAATACACAATTTCGGTCATGTAGTGATGATGAGCTTGGAGTGAGTTTCATCTAGCTACGAGGGCCAACAATCTAAGTTTTATGACTTTCTTTAAACCCCACAAACTTTATGAGGTTAAGACCAAATAAGATTTATGAATTTAATTCTCTTTTAAGGAGGGATCAAGTAGTCACTGACCTAAGGATGTTTTTAGCTCTTTTACAAAATAAAATGCTTTGCAAAAGAGTTTTAGAAGTCCTAAAAACGGTTCCAAGAGAAACTAACAACTTGTACGTTTTAGAAATATCAAGTTATGCATCTTTTTAGAAACTTAATGTTTCGGTTCTTCCATGATGAGTTTGCTGCTGTGTGATGATGTTTTGATGTGTTTGAATGAGTGACAATTATGTATGATGAGGTAGGAACATTTCTATGCATGATAGGAGAGAAACTAGCTTTCTAGAAAAACCGTAAAGTCAAGATTTAGCATAGTTTTAACCCATTTATTTTTGGACACTGCCCAAACTATTTCAATGGGAATATAATCAGATCAGGATTGTTTAATCATGAAAAATTTGGTTACAATTGAAGTATGATTGAATTTTAGCACCTATAGAAAAACTAGTAACTAGAAAATCGTAAAACCGCAATTCTAGAACTCTTAGAACATTTAATTTTTAGAATCTGTCCAGCAACCTTATAATGAAGCGAACATGGCTTATAATTAGTTCTTAGACATAGGAATGCCTCATAATTGGTTTAGGTCGAAGACAGAACCAAGAAAGGGTCTAAAACGTAAGTTCTAGAACCCCGCAATTTTAAGTTTATAATGCTGCCCCTAAGGAATGATGTTGTTCCGATTCAATAGAGAGTATAAATAATAATGAGATCTATTAGAAGGGAACCCTTAGGTGCATAAAAGGTTGATAGAAGATGATAGGTTAATTACGTCACAAGTTTAAGGCCCGTAAGGGTCAAAGCATAAGATACTGTAGGATCAAGAGTATAATGGATTTTTAATGTTGCTTGTGAATGTATGAGAATGATTTTGTGAATGCATGAAAATTATGATGGAGGATGCATGTTTGAATTACTTATGTGGCATAAAGAAGAATTTGGAAGAAATTCGGCATGCTGCAGTTATGCTGCTGAATTTTTGACAAATTCGGGACTCAGAAAGTTTTTGAAAACCTATGAGATTTTTATGAGGTACTAAGATGAGTTCTCGGATGACACCGATTCAGCCGAGCACCTCCAGAGAACTCATGTGACATCGGTACCAAGATGAATTCTTGGGTGACACCGGTTCGGCCGAGCACCCCAAAGAAATGCCCCCTAGCTCGTACTGGATAAGTCAGGATTATGTTTATGATTATGTTACGCTTATCGGGATTGATAAGTAAGAACTAGTGACAACTAGTTAAGGTATGAGCTCATAACCTAGAGATGTGACACGTTTTGGGTGACACCGGTTCGGCCGAGCACCCTCAGAGCGATTGTCTTTTAGGGTGGCCTATGAGGAAGTACAGTATGATGTTTATGTCACAAAGTTTCCCATATGAGAATGTAATTGCCACTTTATGCCACTATTATGATATTATTAATGATGTGATTATTTTCTTGCATTAAGTAGAGCCATGCATACATTCTTTAATATGATTACATCCATGCCATTAAGAATCATGCTAAAATGAATGGACCTTGGCTAATTATATTTTAAAGCTTAAAAATGGACTTGATACATGCTTACTTGTTTTAAATACTAAACCCAAGGTTCCTGAGGATGTAGATGATAACACCTAGGTAGTAGGAGGCCCTACTGAGATTCTTTAGCAAGATTCTCACTCCCTCTATCTCTTCCTTTTCGTCACGTCTTCAGATGGCGACGTTCGTGGTTTTTGTGGACACCCCAACCTGGGAGGTACATCATGATTCAGACCATGGGTCCTACCATTTTGTGGGTCGCTGTGTTGTTCGAGTATTTATGTTCGTTGGACGGCCCTTTAGTCACCCCGTACATAGCCACCGATTCTCTCCTGTCTCACCCTTCGGCGACGACTTCGTGTTCGAGCGTGCACGCCCTCGAGAGGAGCGAATCTGCCGTACCCCACCGACAGCCTCTGCCATCCGGGACTACCCACAGTATGTGCCCCGCTCGCCCTCATCATTCTCCGAGACGGACCCTTCGGAGGACTCTACCACTCAGGTACCCTCCTAGGGATCCTCCCCCACTGTGCCAATGGACGTTGGGGAGGGTAGTGAGGCTTCTGTCGCTTAGCCGGTACGTGGAGGACGGGTGAGGATGATTCCCCGCTGTGGAGCTCATGCCCGACCGATGCAGGGCATCGCCACCCCAACCGAGATAGCCCAGTGGATCGGGTACATCCCTCCCTTCCAGAGAGGCCCGCAGTAGGAGACGACCATCACGGTTCTGGTGCTCAAGCTTTGACTAGGCTAGGATAGTCTCCTTTTGTTTTTGGGGCTATCCTTTTATAGGCGCACTAGAGTTAAGAGAGTTTCTTTTTATGCCTTTGCTGTACTTTCGTTTTCCATGTATCTTTATTCCAGTTGTATTAAACTAAGTCTCACTCTTTATGAGTGAGCATATCCTATTATATATCAATATGCAGTTTAATTCTATTGTGATATGCTTTAACTAGCTTATGTTATGCTGCTATGCGATGTTTGCTTTGTTTCCTTTCGTGCATTATTATTTAACGTGCGCGCGGCTCTCACTTTGCTTTTATAATTCAAAAAAAAAAAAATTTACCTGTATTTCCGCTAAGTATTTTAAAGTAATAAGGAAGCTATGACATAACAGGCTAATGATTAACCTAAATATGTTCTAGAGTATTGGGTTAATAATTAGGATGTTACATCCAGGAGGTATTTTCAACACTGGTAATCGATTAAATAGCCCCTGTAATCGATTACAAGAAGCTCAAACATGTTTGTTTCGAAAATATGAGTTGCGTAATCGATTACCAACTTATGTAATCAATTACCAAAACCTAATATGTGTAAATAAGTATGTTTAGGTAAGTGTGAAATGCATGGTAGGACCTTAATTATACTGTTTGACTCTGGCGCTACCTATTCATTCATATCCTACTCTTGTGCTGAGTCCTTAAAATTGCAGATGTCAGAACTTCCATTTGATCTCACTGTTCTACCCCTACTGGAAAACCTGTTAGGACTTGTAGATGTTGTCTAAACTGGAGTTTTATTACTGAAAATAGATCTTTTGTCTTAGATTTAGTCTGCTTATCTATGTAAGGTCTAGACATAATCCTTGGCATGGACTGGCTTTATGTTAATCGTGTGATGTTAAATTTTTATGAGAAGTCCGCTATCTTTCTTTCTATTCCTAGTGAACCTAGAAAACTCCTAAGCTTGTACCTAAATACTGTAGAAATAAACTGTGGTAAGGGAGAGAGTAAGGGTTACATTCTTCTAGCCACTAGTGATGTGGACTTTGAGCAAAACTTTGATGAAATACCTATTGTGAGGAACTATCTCGAAGTGTTTCTAGATGATATACCTGAGTTTCCCCCTGTTAGGGAGATAGAATTTTCAATAGAGTTGCTTCCAAGAATGGGACCCATACCCATAGCCCCTTATAGAATGTCCCTTTTGGAACTCACCGAGCTAAAAACCCAATTGGAGGATCTATTAGAGAAGAAGTTTGTGAGATCCAACACATCACCGTGGGGAGTCCCGATGTTGTTTGTAAAGATGAATGATAGGAGTATGAGGTTGTGTGTTGATTATAGGCAGTTAAACTAAGTAACTGTGAAAAACAATTACCCTTTCCCTAGGATCGATGACTTGATGGATCAATTGAAAGGAGTGATGGTATTTTCAAAGATAGATTTAAGGTCAGGATATCACCAGATTAGAGTGAGGGATGAGGATATACCAAAAATGGCCTTTCGCACTGGTTATGGCCACTTTGAGTTTACCATGATGTCCTTCGGACCGATGAATGATCTTGCTGTGTTCATAGACTACATGAACAGAATCTTTAGACCCTATTTGGATCAGTTCATGGTTGTCTTTATAGATGATATACTCATCTACTCCAAGACCCATGAGGAGCATGAATGTCATTTAAAGATAGTGTTGAAGATCCTGAGAGAGAAGAAACTATATGCCAAGCTATTTAAGTGTGAATTTTGGTTGGAGGAAGGAAAGTTTTTAGGGCATGTAGTGTCAAAAGGAGGTTTTGCTGTTGACCCTAGTAAAGTAGAGGCTGTGATGAACAGGGAGAGACCTGCCATGGTAATGGAGGTTAGGAGCTTTTTGGGTTTGGTAGGATATTACTATTGGTTTATTAAAGGATTTTCCTATATTTCTTTACGCATGACTAATCTTACTAGGAAGAATTCCTCTTTTACTTCGACTCCGGAGTATGAAAAGAGCTTCTAAGAGCTGAAACAAAAGTTAACCTCAACCACAGTTTTAGTATTGCTTGACTCCAATGTACCTTTTGAGGTATATTATGATCCTTCCAGGAAAGGCTTAGGCTGTGTATTGATGCAAAATAGGCAAGTGGTAGCCTATGCGTCTAGACAACTCAAGCCGCACGAGGCAAACTACCCCACCCATGACCTAGAGTTAGCTGCCGTGGTGTTCGCTCTAAAGGTGTGAAGACACCATTTGTACGGAGTAAGGTTCAAGTTGTTCTCTGATCATAAGAGTCTGAAGTACCTCTTTGATCAGAAAGAGCTAAACATGAGACAAAGAGGGTGGATGGAGTTTCTAAAGGACTATGATTTTGGGCTAAACTACCACCCTGGCAAGGCCAATGTAGTGGCCAATGCCTTAAGTAGGAAATCATTGCACCTATGCCACATGATGGTTAAGGAGGTAGAACTGATAGAAAGTTTAGAGACCTAAACCTAGGAATAACCTTGACCACTAAGAGCATAAAGGCATGCCATCTTAGTGTGACGAGTGACTTTAGAAGAAGGATCACTCAAGCCCAACAAGAGGATAAGGAGTTTCGGGAAACTCTAGAGGCAGTATGGAATGGAAAGTTAAAGGGTTTTACACAAGATGCCGATGGTATATGGAGGTTTGAAGGCCAGATTTGTGTACCGGCAAGTGGTGAGCTCTAGAAGAAGATTCTAGAGGAAGCCCATAAAAGCCATTTTACCATTCACCCTGGTACCACCAAGATGTATCAGGACCTAAAGAAGATGTTTTGGTGGCCTGGGTTGAAAAAAGATGTGAGTACCTGGGTAAGTAAGTGCTTAGTCTACAGAAAGTGAAGATTGAGGACCAAAAACCCTCTGGAATGCTAAAACCCCTATCAATCCCCGAGTGGAAGTGGGACAGTATCTTAATGGACTTTATGACTAGGCTACCAAGGTCCCAAGCTAGTCATGATGCCATATGGGTAATAGTGAATTGGCCAACCAAGTCAGCCCACTGTTTACCTATCAAGGTAACTTACTCCTTGGATAGGCTAGCTCAGTTATATATTCAAGAGATCATAAGATTACATGGAGTATCGTCGACAGTAATCTCGGACCGAGACCCGTGATTTACGTCATGGTTTTGGGGAGTCTTTCAAAAGGCATTCGGTTCAATGCTGTGCTTGAGCATAGCTTACCACCCTCAAATAGATGGGCAATCCGAGAGGACTATCCAAACACTGGAAGATATGCCGAGGGCGTGTGTATTAGACCAAAGAGGGAGTTCGGACAAGTACTTGCCATTGATCGAATTTGCTTATAACAATAGTTATCATGCAAGTATTGGCATGGCACCGTACAAGGCCCTATACGGATAGAAATGCTAGTCACCTTTATGCTGGTATGAACTTGGAGAGCAGAGCCTGTTAGGACCCGATGTTGTGAGGGAAACAACGAAACAAATCAAGAGGACTAGGGATAGGATTCTTACTGCTCAAAGTCAACAAAAAAGCTATGCGGACAAACGGCGAAAGCCGATAGAATTTCAAGAGGGAGAACACGTATTCCTTAGAATCACCCCTACCACAAGCATAGGTCGAGCTATGAGAGTCAAGAAATTGAGCCCAAATTTCTTGGTCCGTTTCAGATCCTTAACCGAGTTGAAAACGTAGCATATCATATAGCCCTACCCCCCAATCTATCCAACCTCCATGATGTCTTCCATGTTTCCCAGTTAAGAAAATATGAGTCTGACTCAAGCCATGTGTTAGAGCCAAAGCAAATACAAATAAGGGAAGACCTGACGTTTAACCTACCACCTATGAGAATCGTAGACAAGGGAGTCAAGTAACTGAGGAGCAAGACTGTACCCTTAGTCAAAGTAGCGTAGGGATAGGGAAGAGCTGAGGAGTTCACATGGGAGTTAGAGTCAAATATAATGACACTACATCCTGAGCTTTTCTCAGGTAACAAATTTTGAGGGTGAAATTCTTTTTAAGGAGAGGAGTGATATAATGCCCCGATTTTTCCGATGTACAAATGACTAAAATGCCCCTGAGGCCATTTTTACCAAGAGAATGAGGAAAATTGGCCACAGCCATCCTCAAAGGGCTGTTTTAGTATTGAATGGGGACTATGTTTGTTATGTATGTTAATAGAGCAGAAGAATCTCATTTTTAAGTTCCTGGGCACAAAATTACCAAAATGCCCCTGTGACTGATTGACACAGAATTAATTCCTGATTGGACCTGGACTTTGCCCGGGGATTTGAAATGTCATTTTTGAAGGATGTCTAACATCTGTCTAAGCCCGAGTGATCCCAGGAAGTTTTTGTAAAGAAGATTACCGTTTTGCCTTTAATTAAAGGCATAACAAGCTTAATTATATAATTAACGAAACTTAAGCAATATTAGACTCTAATTAAAGATTAATCAATTTTAATAATTAATCTAGAGTCCAAATAATTAATTGAGGTTTATTAGGGCCTAAGATTGCTTAAAGAAACTGAAAACCCTTTTCTTAATTCGAGAATTAGTGTCATATCAATTTGAAATAGTATTTTCTCTATTCCAATTCCTTAAACTATGGAAATGGTCATGTGGTGAGATTCCTTGTTAATAAAGGTGGATTTGCACTAATTTAGCAAGAACACTCCTTAACCTTGTCTTGAGTAGCCTTAATCATTCACTTTCTCATCTAAACACCTAGTTACAACTCTTAATCAAGTGCCTAATCAAACCTATTCCCTAAATCATGTTATAACACAAATGAAATGAGATATTTTTCTCCTTTAATCCTTCAAGAAACCGGTGCCACTCCTCCTTCTTTCATTCAATCACATGTTAAAAATTTAACACTCAAAGAACCATGCCTTGAGCCATACCTAGCCATACCCAAACCCATGCTTACACCTTTCCATAAAAAGAGATATTTTTCTCTTCCTTTTTCCTCCAAAGGCTACCGGCCACTCCTCCTCTTCTCACCCCCTCATATTTCATTTTGTCTATAAATAGGTGCTAAAGGAACTTGCAAGAATCTTTGCTCATTCTTGCAACTTCAAGCTTTCTTTCTTTGATCTCAAGAACTCTTCTTCTTCTTCTTCTTCTCTATTCTTCAAAAGCTACCATCCTCTACCACTCCTCAACCCAAACCACTACACAACCACCATCAACCTCCCTTAAAACACTTAACCTCTCTATTCCCAAGGCCAATACCTAAGACAAACCTTTCTTCTTTTCTTTTTCTCTAGTGGCTGAAACCATTTCCTTGCCCAAAGGAAAGATTATTCTTCTCATTCTTTCTCAAGATCAAGCTCTCTTTCATTCACCAAGAAAAATACCTTTGGTAAGGAGTTGTTTTTAAAAGATTTTTCTCTTTTCTTTTGTGTTAATCTTAGTTTGAGATGTTGAAATGTTGATTCCATCCTTTTCCACTTCATTTCAGCTTCTTGCTTTCCTTTTCTTGCCTTTGCTTTTCGGCCTTGATGGCCTTGTTCTTGTAAAACCATGGCTTAATGATAAGGATCTTGGATGTTGGTTGTAAAACCATCATTTGCTTGACCTTTAAAGCTTGAAGGCTTCACTTTTACGAGTTTTGGAAAATAAAATTGCCACTTGGTTTTCTTGGATGAGTTTTACTTGAGTAAAAATGGAATAATATGTTTATGTTATCTCTCGATCATCTTAAGTTCAAGACTTACCCCTTTCAACCTTAAAGTTGATCAGCGTTCTAAAGTGATTACTTTAGATAGGAGTCTTGAGCATAAAACTTAAAAAGAATAATTGGACATTCATTCACTTTATAAACCTTGAAGTTAATCGGTGTTTTAGATTTATTACTCTAAATAGGAGTCTTGAGCCTAGGACCTAAAGAAATAATAAATGGAAATGCATTCATATTTATATTTCAAGTGTTTGCATTTCATATTTAAATTCAAGACTTACACCTCATATTTATTTCCAAGTTGTCACCTAAAGCTTGAAGATAAGAAGGATTTGCATTCCATGTTTATATTCCTTGTCTAGCATGTTTATACTTCAAGCCATCACCTAAACTTAAATATTAAAAATGAGCTTGCATTCTCATATTTATATTCAAACTTTGCATATCATATTTATATTTCCATTGCCATCACCTGATTATACCAAGATTAAAATGAGGCTTCCATTTGCATATTTAAGCTTATGCCATCACCTAAATAATCTAGTGCTCAAGACATACCCCTTTCAACTTGCATGGGGATTTTGGTCCATGGAACATCTATCTTTATAAATGTGATTTGGTTCTTCAAGGAATAAGGTCCTAATAAATGATATATTATTGTCTTGAGAAAATGAAGTTTTTGTCTTACAACTTTTCTTTGAAACATATGTTTATCCTTAAAGTGTTGAAATGTAACATCCTAAGTTTTAACCCAACACTCTAGAACATAATTAGGTTAATCATTAGTCTGTTACGTCATAGCTTCCTTATTACTTTAAAATACTTAGCAGAAATACTGGTGAATTTTTTTTCGAATTATAAAGCAAAGTGAGAACTGCGCGACACGATAAATAATAGAGCATGAACGGAATTAAGCAAGCATCTCATAATAGCATGACATAAGCAAATGAAGGCACATCACAATAGAACTGAACTGCATATTTATATATAATAGGATATGCCCACTCATAAAGAGTGAGACTTAGTTTAATACAACTGGAATAAAGGTACATGGAAAATGAAAGTACAGCAAAGGCATAAAAAGAAACTCTCCTAACTCTAGTGCGCCTACAAATGGATAGCCCCAAAGACAAAAGAAGGCTATCCTAGCCTAGTCAAAGCTCGAGCACCAGAACCACGACGGTCGTCTCCTACTGCGGGCCTCTCTGGAAAGGAGGGATGTACTCGATCCACTGGGCTATCTTGGCCGGGGTGGCGATGCGTTGCATCGGTCGGGCATGAGCTCCATGGTGGGGAATCATCCTCACCCGTCCTCCACGTACTCGGTGAGAGACAGAAGTTTCACTACCCTCCCCAACATCCATCGGCACAGTGGGGGAGGATCCCTCGGAGGGTACCTGAGTAGCAGAGTCCTCCGAAGGGTCCGTCTCGGAGAATGATGAGGGCGAGCAGGGCACATACTATGGGTAGTCCCGGATGGCAAAGGCTGTCGGTGGGGTGCTGCGGATCTGCTCCTCTCGAGGGCGTGCGCGCTCGAACACGAAGTCATCGCCGAAGGGTGAGACAGGAGAAAATCGATGGCTATGTACGGGGTGACTAAAGGGCCGTCCAACAAACATAAATACTCAAACGACGCAGCGACCCACAAAATGGTATGACCCGTGGTCCAAATTATGATGTACCTCCCAGGTTGGGGTGTCCACAAAAACCATGAACGTCGCCATCTGAAGACGTGATAGAAAGAAAGAGATAGAGGGAATGAGAATCTTGCTAAAGAATCTCAGTAGGGCCTCCTACTACCTAAGCGTCATCACCCAAGAATTCATCTTGGTACCGATGTCACATGAGTTCTTTGGAGGTGCTCGGCCGAACCGGTGTCATCCGAGAACTCATCTTAGTACCTCATAAATAAAAATTTCATAGTTTTCTCAAAAACTTTTTTAAGTCCCCGAATTTGTTAGAAATTCGGCAGCATAACTGCAGCATGCCGAATTTCTTCCAAATTCTTCTTTTTGCCACATAAGTCATTCAAACATGCATCCTCCATCATAATTTTCATGCATTCACATAATCATTCTCATGCGTTCACACGCAACATCAAAAATTCATTATGCTCTTGGTCTTATGGTATCTTATGTTTTGACCCTTACGGGCCTTAAACTTGTGATGTAATTAACCTATCATCTTCTATCAACCTTTTATGCACCTAAGGGTTCTCTTCTAATAGATCTTATTATTATTTATGCTCTCTATTAAATCTGAACAACATCATTCCTTAGGGGTAGCATTATAAACTTATAATTGCGGGGTTCTAAAACTTACGTTTTAGACCATTTCTTAGTTCTGTCTTCGCGTAAAGCGCTATAAATTCGACCTAAACCAATTATGAGGCATCTCTATGCCTAAGAACTAATTATAATCCATGTTCTCTACATTATAAGGTTGCTGAACAGATTCTAAAAATTAAATGTTCTAAGAGTTCTAGAATTGCGATTTTATGGTTTTCTAGTTACTAGTTTCTCTATAGGTGCTAAAATTCAATCCTACTTCAATTGTAACCAAATTTTTCATGATTAAACAATCATAATCTAATTATATTCCCATTAAAACAGTTTGGGCAGTGTCCAAAAATAAATGGGTTAAAACTATGCTAAATCTTGACTTTACGGTTTTTCTAGAAAGTTAGTTTCTCTCCTATCATGCATAGAAATGTTCCTACCTCATCATAGATAATTTTCACACATTCTAACACATCAAAACATAATCATACAGTAGCAAACTTATCATGGAAGAACCAAAACATTAAGTCCCAGAAAGATGCATAACTTGATATTTTCTAAAACATATAAGTTGCTAGTTTCTCTTGGAATCATTTTTAGGACTTCTAAGGCTCTTTTGCGAACCATTTTATTTTGTAAAAGAGACTAAAAACATCCTTAGGTCAGTGACCACTTAATCCCTCCTTAAAAGAGAATTAAATTCATAAATCTTGTTGGTCTTAATCTCATAAACTTCATGAGGTTTTAAAGAGAATCTTAAAACTTCGATTGTTGGCCTTTGTAGCTAGATGAAACTCATTCCAAGTTTATCATTACAACATGACCGAAATTATGTATTCAAAGAATGCTTCCACATTGGACTTTAACTTGGGATAAAATGGGCAAGTCTTTGAGCTCTAAGGTCTTTAAGTGATGACATAATTTAAACATGCTATGCACTTCATTTTTATTCTTTATTACAAAGTAAAGTGAGAGCTTAAAGTAAATATGCAAGACTGGAATATAAATATGCAAGGCTTGAAATAAATATGCGAGACTTGAAATATAAATATGCAAGGCTTGAAATAAATATGCAAGACTTGAAATATAAATATGCAAGTTCATTTCTTTATTTTAGTACTCTAGGCCCAGCAATAATCGACTTTAAGGCCGAAATAGAAAGGCTTTGAGATTTAGTTAGGTGATAGTGCATGCTCACATTTTAAATCTTTATGTTCTTTAGTGATGAAAAGCAAATATGCTAGACAAGAATGTAAATATGAGGTGCACTCCATTCTTTATCCTTTAACTTTAAGTGAAGGCTTGGAAAATAAATATGAATGCAAAGCTCAAAGTAAATATGTAATGCATAAGCTTGAATTTAAATATGAATGCTAGTCCATTTTATGTCTTATTAGAGCTCATACAAGACTTTAAAGGAACTTAAATCTCAACCCAAACTTATCATGACAAGATAAAGTAAAGACAAGAGTGAACCTCAAGGGTTCATTAGAACACAAAGTTTCTTTTCTTGAAATGTGGTCATAAATAACATTTTTATTAAAACTCAAGCTCTAGAGACCTCATTGTGATGAACACATAGTCATCATCTAGAAGCTCTCATCATCAAGCCATTGAGAACCTCATTGGCCAACATGGCCGAAAATTTGGGGAAAGAAAAGGAAAAAGGAACCGAAACTTTCAAGAAGAAAAGGAAGCATTTGGAACTCTAGAGACCATGATCTTGATGATGCATTAACACCAACATCATAAGTCCTCATCATTGAGTTCATGTAACTATTTTAAAACATCATCAATGTTAAAGATTCAAGGTTCAAGAAGAAAGAACAAAAGGAAACATCTTTAACTTGAGAACAAAGATCAAGCTTTAGAGATTGTTCAAGTGATGAACATCATCATCATGGAACCTCATCATCAAGCTCTCATTCCTTTGTCCTCAAAGGCCCATGGCCGAAAATGAGAAAGAAAAAGGAGAGGGAGAGAAGTTCTAAAAAGACTCAAGAGAAACCATAAACACATAACTAGAAATAGAACTTAAATAAAGAAAATACTTGAAAGAAAATCCCTACCAAGTGATTGAAGGTTGGGATGAGAGAAGAGGATGAAGAACTTGAACACTTGAACTTGAGAGAAAAAGAAAATTTTGAAGTGGTCTTTGAAAACTTACACTTAGCAAATGAAACCAAAATGATGCAAGTTCACCCAAGCATGCTATTTATAGAGAAATGAAACACATGCAAGGTGCAAGGAGGAGGAGGGGGTTTCGGCCAAGGATGACCAACCCCATGAGTTCCATGAGGTGAGATGTTGTGATCTTGAGGCATGGTGAGGTATGGTTCAAAGTATGGTGAGGTATAGTTCAAGGTATGGCTCAAGCATGGTTCTTTAAGTGAGAAACAAATCAACATGTGATGCAAATGGAGGAGGAGTGGCCGAACTTGCATCAGCCATGGGGGGAGGATTTCTTGCATTTTAATTGTGGTTTAGAGTTGTGTTTAGGTGTATCTTTGATTAGGATTAAGATTAGGAATTTGTAAGAAAGTGTTTAGGTGAGGAAATGGGTAATCAAGGTTGTCAAAACATATTTAAGGAGTGGTCTTGCATCATTTGAGTTATAAACTCATTTTAGTGCATAAACAATTCTAGACACAATTCCTTGATTTAAGGAATTGGAGAGAGAAAACACTATTCAAGATTCCAAGAGTGAAATCTTGAGTTTTAGAAAGGAGATTTAAATCTAATCTAAGCAATCTTAGGTTCTAATTAATTTTAATAATTTATTTTGACTTTAGATTAATTATGAAAATTAATTAATCTTCGATTAGAGCCTAATATTGCTTAGGTTTGCTTAATTACATCATTAAGCTCAAAAACACTATTCTAGGGGCAAAATCGTAATTTTGCACTAAGACTGCCCAGGGCTACCAGGGCTCAAACAGATGCTTTGAAACATGCAAAAACATTGTTTTAAACCTCTGGAAAAATTTTCGGGCTCAAACGGCACCTTTACCAGCGTAAAAACGCTATAGGGGTATTTTGGTCATTTTGACCCGAAACTACAGAAAATGAGACTTTTGCCTCCGAAACCACTCAAGGGTCATTCAATCCCCTTCAAACATTGAGTTGGCCTTTCAAGGACTGTCAGGTCGGCCATCCTCGAATTTCGGACCGAAAATGACCTTAGGGGCATTTTGGTCATTTTTCACTCAGACAGAAACTCGGGGCGTTACATGAAACATGGTTCACATAACCAAAAATTATTTATTAAGCTCTCTACCTTTGCTACTGAACTAAGGTTATTATTTGTGTTTCTATAAGGATAAAGTTAATTATAAGTGTATTTCTTGATCTAGAATTAATTCCAAGATAGACTAGTTAATAGAAATGCTTATTTTGTAATTTTGCATGCTCTTAGAAAATTAAATTTTAGATTCTGTTCAAACCTTTCCAGATTTGATGTATGCTATTTGGAGTGTATTTGTCATGTAAAAATTGCTCTTAACGAGCGTGGTAATGATTTTTAGTAATTAAGGAAAGACTAGTAGCTAAAAAGAATAAAAAATTTAAACTCTAGGACTTTTTAAAATGAAAAATATGGTTTTTGTAACACTCTGATTTCTCTGTCTAAGTGAAAATGACCAAAATGCCCCTGAGGTTATTTTTCACCCAAAATTCGAGGACAGCCGACCCGGCAATCCTCGAAGGGTCAACTAAATGTTCAAAAGGGATTATGTGTGGTGTGTATGCCAATAGAGCAGAAGAATCTCATTTTTGAGTTCCGATGCGCTAAATGACCAAAAAGCCCCTGTGCTTGTTTAACACCGACTGATGAGCCGATTGAGCCCGAACTTCACCCAAAGGTTTTAAATGATGTTTTTACAAGTCAGGGCATGTCTGTTTAAGTCTCGGTGGTCCCGGGCAGTTTTTATACAAAATTATGATTTTGCCCCTGCATAGTGCATTATGGGCCTAATGATGAAATTAAACAAACTCAAGCAATACTAGGCTCTAATCGAAGATTAATTAATTTCCATAATTAATCTAGAATCAAAATAATTTATTAAAATTAATTAGAACCTAAAATTGCTTAGATTAAACTTAAATCTCTTTTTAAAACTCAAGATTCCAAATCATGAAATCTTGAATAGTGTTTTCTCTCTCAAATTCCTTAAATTAAGGAATTGTGTCTACAATTGTTTACATTTTAAAATGAGTTTTAATCTTACTAATGAAACAAGAGCACTCCCTAAATCATGCCTTGGTACCCTTAATAACCTAATTAGTCACCTAGAAGCTTACCTAGCAACTTCTAACCATAAGCCTAATCAAAGATACACCTAAACACATCTCTAAACCACAATTAAATACAAGATTTTCCTCCCCCATTACATGAAGAAGTCGGCGCCCTCTCCCCCATTTTTCATCACATGGTGATTTATTTTTACACACAAATAGCCGTACCTTGAGTTGTACTTCACCATGCTTTGCACCATACTCCACCATGCCTTGAACCATGCCTTTGAATGACACATTGAAAGAGATATTTTTCCCTCTCTCTTCTTTCCCCTTGGCTGGCCACCTTTCCCCATTCTCACCCTCCATGTGTTTCATTTTCTTATAAATACACATGCAAATGAACTTGTAAGAGCCTTTAGATCATTTGCTAAGCTTTGAGTTTTCAAGTGCAACCTCAAGTTCTTCCTTTTCCTCTCAAGAGTTCAAGAGTTCTTCTTTTTCTTCTCCTTCCAAGATCAAACCCTCTTCCAACAAAAGGCACATCCAAGGTAGGGAGTGATTCAATGATTTATATTCCTTTCTTTTGTTGATTCTTCTTTCCTTCTCCACTTTCCTTTTGGTTTTTGTTCACCCTTTTCCTTCTCTTTGGTTTTCGGCCTTAATGGCCTACACAATGAGAAACCATGGCTTGATGATGAGGATCTTGAGTGTTGGTTGCAAAACCATCATTTATTTTACCTCTAAAATATGAAGGTTTCACTTTTGAAAAAGGTTTTTAGTAATCAAAGAAACTATGTTGTTGTAAAGAGTGATCTTAAGCCTAGGACTCAAAGAGATAAGAAATGGATTGCATTCATATTTATTTTCCTTGCTATCACCTTAATAATTAATCTCAAAGCCTACCTATTTCAACCTTAAAGTTGATTGTTGATTTAGAGTGAAAAATCTAAGGGGCCTAGAGCACTAAAATAAAGAATTGAACTTGCATATCATTTTCATTTTTTCAATTCATCACCTAAAGCTCAAAGATAAGAAATGGACTTGCATTTCATGTTTACATTTCTTGTCTACATGTTTATGTTTCAAGCCATCACCTAAACTTAAAGATTAAGAATAAACTTTCATTCTCATGTTTATTTTCATGCCTTGCACATTTACCTTTCCTTGCCATCACTTGATAATGCTAAGATTAAAATGAAACTTGCATTAGCATGTTTATGTTCGTGTCATCACCTAAAGATCTAAGGCTCGAGACCTAACTCTTTTAACTAAATCTTGAAACTATGGGCATTTACCTTGCAAAAATGTTTTGATTTCAAAGTGAGTGTTGGAATAAGGTTCAAAATGGTTTGAGAAGGAAGGAATAACTTGGAAGGTGTTTTAAACTTAATGTTTTTGTATTTTGAAGGTGCTAGTAATCGATTACAAGGCTCATGTAATCGATTACCAGAGAGTTTTGCCATACTTAGACATGAACTTTTGGCCTAAGCAATCGATTACACATTCTGGACTCAAGTAATTACTCGGATGTTCTTGGAGCCCCAGAAAGTATTTTCAACAAGTGTAATCGATTACTAGAGCCCTCAACTTTCCTGTTCCAAAAACTTGAAGCTGTGTAATCGATTACAAGGCTCATGTAATCAATTACCAAAGCCCTTAATTTAACTGTTTTGAAACTCAAAGTTGTGTAATCGATTACAAAGCTCATATAATCAATTACCAGAACCCCAAGTATGCAATAAACATTTTCCCTACTTAAATGACATGAAGCCATGATCTTATGTTGCTTAAATCTATGATTTTATATGACATGAATCTATGAGTTTGCCTAACACAGACTGATGAGATATGTATGACTATTCATAAATCATAAGCATGTTTATTTTATGAGGCATTTATCTCTAAAGATAGAACTCATCATTTGCATGTTATAGTTTCATATGAAATATTGGAGATGCATATGCTAGAGATATATGAAGAACTAGGTGTGATTATTCTTGAATCATGTCATGTTATGATATGTTGATGCATGAACCATGAACGGATATGTGGTATGACATTGAATATTTGTTTTGATTCTGAACTTTGAATGTGAAAGTACATAGTACTTGTGGCATAAAGCAAATTTGAAAGAAATTCGGTGTACCTTTGTTACGCTGCTAGATTTTCATCAAATTTGAAGACTTAAGAAAGTTTTTGAAAACTCCATGAGATTTTAAATATGACATACCACTGAGATGCATTTCCCCCACTCCAGTGGGAAGAAAGCAAATCCATGAAGGTATTGACATTGAACTTGCCAAAGCAGACAATTCGCTGCGTACTAGATACCAGTAGAGCATTTCAAAGAAGGAAATATTCCTATGGACTCCCCGAATTAAAGGTTATGATAGGTGATCCTTATAACCCCTAGCCTGTACTCTTGAAGTCGGGATTATTATTATGTTATGCTTATCAGAGGATAAGTAAGAACTAGTGACGACTAGTTAGACATGAGCTCATAACCTAGAGATGTTTTTAGGGTGGCCCCCATGATGCAAAGTATAATGTTTAATGTCACATAGTTAAGAAAAGAGAAAGTCCACATGAAAAGTTACATGCCACTTTATGCCGCTTATATGATATTGCTTGATGTTGTGCTCTATTGCTTTCTTGCATAATATATTATCATGCATTCATGCTTTGCTATGTTGCATACATGACATTAAGACTCATTCTAAAATGAACGGGCCTTGGATAATTATGTTTGAAAATCTAAATAATAAAGTATATGCATGCACATCTTTTTACAATAAACCCAAGGTTCCTGGGGACGTTGACGATGTCACTTAGATAGGAGGTTCCCTACTGAGATTCTTTAGTAAGATTCTTACTCCTTCTCTTTCTCTCTTTCTTTTCTGTCACGTCTTCAGATTTCTATGGTGACATTCGTGGTCTTTATCGACACCCCGGTGTAGGAGGTCCACTTTGATCCGGAACACCAGTCCTACCATTTTGAAGGGCGTTGTGCTCTTAGAGTCTTCATGTTCATAGGACGCCTCTATGCACACCCGGCACCCAGCTATTGTTTTTCCCCCACATCCCTCTACGGAGACGGTATGGTTTTGATCTCGCTCAAATGCGCAACGAGAGGATTCTCCGTACCCACACCACCGCGTCAGCTGTACATGACTTTCCAAACTATGTGCTCCATTCACAGTATTCAGAGCCCTCAAAGGACCTACCGACCCACCCATATAGTGAAAGCTCTGCCCCCTCTCCCTCGCTCATGAGAGAGGGTAACGAGGAGACCGTGACTTAGCCGAGATTAGCCCGGAGGCCGGCCATGCGCCCCCATCGCGGAGCTCTCGTCCAGCCACTTTATGTCCCCCCCTTTCCAGGACCGCAGTAGTAGAGGCTCTTGGGGAGTGTTAGTGTGCACACCACATATAGACTAGGATAACCTTCTTTTGTTCTAGAGGTTATCCATTTTAGGTGTACTAGGGTAGGGGTGATTTCCTTTATGCTTTCCTTGTATTTCCTTTTCAGTTGTATTCACACTTATGATATATCAAACTCATCCAGCCTTTCATAGGTGGGCAGTTTATTATATTAATATAATATTACTATTGGTGTGCACATGATTGTCTAAGGTTATGCAGTTTTTTGATGCTCTTATCTTGCGCTTTCTTTTGTATGCAATACACTTTATGATAACCCACATTTGAGATATGCGGGCTCTTACTTTGTATTTATGTTTCAAAAAAATATTTATCCATATTTTCCGCTAAGTATTTTAAAGAACGTTTTAAGAAATGAGACTAAAAGCATAATAGACTAATGGTCAACCTAAATACGTTCTAGGAGTATTGGGTTGAAAATTAGGATGTTATAGTTTCTGTCCAGCAAGTATTAATTAAGTCAAAAGGATGTTTACCACTTAGTAAATGTATAAGAATCACTCATAAATAGATTAGGAACTCATTCTAGCATTATAGGAAAAGTTGGTAATGAGAAAGGGCCAAAAACATAACTTCTAGAGCACCGAAATAGTTTGTTTTCTTTTATGCTCAAAACTATCCAGCTTTGTTTAATGTTATCCTTAAGGTTAATAATTAATGAAAGTCATTGGAATTGATTCCTTACGTGCATAAAGAAATAATTATGAAAGATAGGTTTACCCGATTTAGAGGTTTAATCAATTAAGGGGAAGGTGATATGACTTTCAATATTCTTGGATGTGTATGTGATGATTTGGTTGGCATACTTAGTTACTAGTTATAAGAATTATTATGGCATGCTATGATTGCACTTGGAATGTTTGAGATGTATATATTGATGTAATACAAAAGTACGTGACATTATATAATACGTTTGTTTTCTTGCATCTTAACATGACATGCTAATGCTAAGGTGACATAAAACATATGAACATAATCCTTTAGACTCCCCAAATTAAAGGTTATGAGAGGTGATCTAATAAAGAACTGATCTTTTGGGCTCCTCGAATTAAAAGTTATGAAAGGTGATCTTAGCCCCCTATCCTGTAACATCCTAATTTTTAACCCAATACTCTAGAACATAATTAGGTTAATCATTAGTCTGTTACGTCATAGCTTCCTTATTACTTTAAAATACTTAGCGGAAATACTGGTAAATTTTTTTGAAACATAAAAGCAAAGTGAAAGCCGCGTGACACGTTAATTAATAATGCATGAAAGGTAAATAAGCAAGCATCGCATAGCAACATGACATAAGCAAATAAAGACACATCATGATAACACTGAACTGCATATTTATATAGTATATGAAATGCCCACTTGTATAGAGTGGGGCTTAGTTTGATACATCATGAGCAATACAACTAAAAAGGAAATACAAGAGAAAGTGCAACGGAAACTATAAAGGCAACTCCCCTACCCAAGTGCAACTAATGAGATGACCTCTAAAACAAAAGAAGGTTCATCCCTATTTAAGTGGTGTGTGCTCTACCCGGGTACTCTATCGGTCGTACGTCACCTCCTACTAACGTCCATCTCGTGAGCGAGGCATATATCCGGGAAACTGGGCGAGCTCCTCGGGCGTAAAGAGGCTGAACGGGGATCGAGAGTGACCCCCGCGGTGTGGCTGCATCTCCAGTCGTCGTGCAAGCCGCGGCTGAGTCACGGTATCCTCACTGCCCTCCCTCATTAGTGGTGGAGAGGGGACAGAGCTCTCGCTGTACGGATGGGTAGGTGGGTCCTCGGACGGGTCGATCTCCGAGAAGTAGGTCCGGGGCACGTAATTGGGATAGTCTCGCATGGCTGAGGCGGCGGTGTGCATGCGGAGCACTATCTCGTTATGCGTACGCGGGCGCTCAAAAACCCGCTTGTCGTCGCCGTAGGGTGCTGTCAGGGAGAAGCGATGGGTGTGCACGGGGTGAGCGAAGGGACGTCCTACAAACATGAAAACTCGTACCGTGCATTGTCCCTCAAAATGGTATGACCCGTGAGCTAGGTCATAGTGCACCTCCCACGTCGGGGTGTCCATGGAAACCATGAACGTCGCCATCTGAAGACGTGACAGAAAGAAAGAGATTGAGAGAGTAAGAATCTTGCTAAAGAATCTCAGTAGGGCCTCCTACTACCTAGGTGTCATCATCTACGTCCTCAGGAACCTTGGGTTTAGTTATACAAAATAAGTGAGCATGCATTAAGTCCATTTTTAGGTTCTAAAACATAATTTAGCCAAGGTCCGTTCATTTTAGCATGATTCTTAATGTCATGGATGCAAGCATATTAAAGAATGTATGCATGGCTCTACTTAATGCAAGAATAATCATCATATATTTAAGAACATCATAATAGTAGTGGCATAAAGTGGCAAATAAATTCTCTTTGTGACATAATCATCATAACTTCCTCATAGGCCACCCTAAAAGACAAGCGCTCTGGGGGTGCTCGGCCGAACCGGTGTCACCCAGAACGTGTCACATCTCTAGGTTATGAGCTCATACCTTAACTAGTCGTCACTAGTTCTTACTTATCAATCTCGATAAGCGTAACATAATCATAAACATAATCCCGACTTATCCAGTACGGGCTAGGGGGCATTTCTTGGGGGTGCTCGGCCGAACCGGTGTCACCCAAGAATTAAATCTTGGTACCGATGTCACATGAGTTCTCTGGAGGTACTCGGCTGAACTGGTGTCATCCGAGAACCCATCTTAGTACCTCATAAAAATTTCATAGTTTTTCAAAAACTTTCTAAGTCCCGAATTTGTCAGAAATTCGGTGGCATAACTGCAGCATGCTGAATTTCTTCCAAATTCTTCTTTATGCCACATGAGTCAATCAAACATGCATCCTTCATCATAATTTCATGCATTCACATAATCATCCTCATACTTTCACAAGCAACATTAAAAGTTCGTTATTCACTTGGTCCTAAGGTATTTTATGCTTTGATCCTTACGGGCCTTAAACTTGTGATGAAGTTAATCTATCATCTCTTACCAAACGTTTATGCACCTAAGGGTCCTCTCTTATCAAATCATATCATTTATTTATGCTCTCTATTAAATCTGAACAATAGCATTCCTTAGGGGTAGCATTATAAACTTATGATTACGGGGTTCTAGAACTTGCGTTTTAGACCCTTTCTTGGTTCTGTCTTCGCCTAAGGTGCTATAAGCTAAACCTAAACCAATTATGAGTCATTCCTACATCAAGGAACTAATTATAAACCATGTTTTCTATATTATAAGGTTTCTGGACAGATTCTAAGAATTAAATGTTCTAAGGGTTCTAGAATTGCAGTTTTACTGTTTTCTAGTTACTTGTTTCTCTATAGGTGCCAAAATTCATTTCTACTTCAAATGTAGCCAAATTTTTCATGATTAATCAATCCTAATCTGATTATATTCCCATTAAAAAATTTTGGGCAGTGTCCATAAATAAATGGGTTAAAACTATGCTAAATCTTGACTTTACGGTTTTTCCTAGAAAGTTAGTTTCTCTTTTGACATGCCTAAATGTGTTCCTACCTCATCATACATAATTTTCACACATCATAACACATCATAACATCATCATACAGCAGCAAACCCATCATGGAAGGACCGAAATATTAAATCCCAAAAAGATACATAACTTGATATCTTTAAAACATATAAGTTGCTAGTTTCTCTTGGAATCATTTTCAAGACTTCTAAAACTCTTTTGCAAACCATTTTATTTTGTAAAAGAGACTAAAAACATCCCTAGGTCAGTGACCACTTAATCCCTCCTTAAAAGAGTGTTAAATTTATAGAACCTTGTTGGTCTTAAACTCAAACAAATTCATGAGACTTAAAAGGATTCTTAAAACTTGACATATTGGTCCTTGAAGCTAGATGAAACTCATTCCAAGTTCATCATCACTACAAGGCCGAAATTATGCATTCAAAGAATGCTCCCTCATTAAACTTTAACTTGAGATAAGATGGGCAAGTCTTTGAGCTCTAAGATCTTTTAAGTGATGACATAATTTAAACATACTATGCACTTCATTTTTATTCTTCATTACAAAATAAAGTGAGAGCTTAAAGTAAACGTGCAAGACTTGATATAAAAATGCAAGGCATAAAATAAATATACAAGACTTGGAATATAAATATGCAAGGCTTGAAATATAAACGTGCAAGTTCATTTCTTTATTTTAGTGCTCTAGGCCCAACAACAATCGACTTTAAGGCCGAAATAGAAAGGTTTTGGGATTTAGTTAGGTGATAGTTCAAACCTCATTTTAAGTCTTTATGTTCTTTAGTGATGAAAGGTAAATATGCTAGACAAGAATATAAATATGAGATACACTCCATTCTTTAGCCTTTAACTTTAAGTGATGGCTTGGAAATTAAATATGAGTGCAAAGCTCAAATTAAACATGCAATGCATAAGCTTGAATTTAAATATGAATGCTAGTTCATTTTATGTCTTATTAGAGCTCATACAAGACTTTAAAGGAACTTAAACCTCAACCCAAACTTATCATGACAAGGCAAAGTAAAAACAAGAGTGAACCTCAAGGATTCTTTAAAACACAAGGTTTCTTTGCTTGGAATGTAAACATAAATAACATTTTTATTAAAACTCAAGCTCTAGAGGCCTCTTTGTGATGAACACATAGTCATCATCTAGAAGCTCTCATCATCAAGCCATTGTGAACTCCCATGGCCAATATGGCCGTAAATATGAAGGAAGAAAAGGAAAAGGAACCGAAAACCTTGTAAGAGAAAAAGAAACATTTGAAACTCTAGAGACCATGATCTTGATGATGCATTAACACCAACATCATGAGTCCTCATCAAGGAGTTCATATGACCATTTTAGATTGTCATCAAGGTGAGAGGTTTCAAAGTTCAAGAAGAAAGAACAAAGAAAACATCTTTAACTTAAGAACAAAGATCAAGCTTTAGAGATTATCCAAGTGATGAACATTATCATCATGGAACCTCATCATCAAGCTCTCATTCCTTTGCTCTCAAGGGCTCATGGCTGAAACAAGGAGGAGAAGAAAAAGAAAAGAAGTTCTTGAAAGGATTCAAAAGAAACTAAGAACACATAAAGGATTTAAGAACTTTAAATGAAAGAACTCTTGAAAGAAAATCCCTACCTAGTGATTAGGAGGTTGGAATGAGAGAAGAGGATGAAGAACTTGAAGAACTTGAAGACTTGAACTTGAGACAAAAAGGAAGCTTTGAAGTGTTTCTTTGAAAACTTACACTTAGCAAATGAACCCAAAATGATACAAGTTCACCCAAGCAAGCTATTTATAGAGAAATGAAGCAAATGAAAGGTGCAAGGAGAGGGAGGGTGTTCGGCCATCAGAATGGAGGGAACCCATGAGTTCCATGAGGTGAGATAATGTGGTCTTGAGGCATAGTGAGGTATGGTTCAAAGTATGGTGAGGTATGGTTCAAGGTATGGCTTTAAGCATGGTTCTTTGAGTGAGAAACAATTCAACATGTGAGGTAAAAGAGAGAAAGGTGGCCGAAATGCATCAGCCATGGGGGGAGGGTTTCTTGCATTTTAATTGTGGTTTAGAGTTGTGTTTAGGTGTATCTTTGATTAGGATTAAGATTAGGAGTTTGTAAGAAAGTGTTTAGGTGAGAAAATGGGTAATTAAGGTTATCAAGACATAATTAAAGAGTGTTCTTGCATCATTAGTGAGTTATAAATTCATTTTAGTGTATAAACAATTCTAGACACAATTCCTTGATTTAAGGAATTGGAGAGAGAAAACACTATTTAAGATTCCAAGAGTGAAATCTTGAGTTTTAGAAAGAAGATTTAAATCTAATCTAAGCAATCTTAGGTTCTAATTAATTTTAATAATTTATTTTGACTCTAGATTAATTATGGAAATTAATTAATCTTCGTTTAGAGCCTAATATTGCTTAGGTTTGCTTAATCACATCGTTAAGCTCAAAAACACTATTTTAGGGGCAAAATCATAATTTTGCACTAAAACTGCCCGGGACTGTCGGGACTCAAATAGATGTTTCGAAACATGTAAAAACATAGTTTTGAACCTCTGGGGAAAGTTTCGAGCTCAAACGGCATCTTTACCCGCGTAAAACGCTATAGGGGTATTTTGGTCATTTTGACCCGAAACTGCGGAAAATAAGACTTTCGCCTCCGGAACCACTCAAGGGTCATTAAATCCCCTTCAAACATTGAGTTGGCCCTTCAAGGACTGCCGGGTCGACCATCCTCGAATTCCGGGCCGAAAATGACCTCAGGGGGATTTTGGTCATTTTCCACTCAGACAGAAAATCGGGGCATTACATATCCCGTACTTAAAAGTAACTTATCTTAAAGATAAGAATATACTAGTGATGACTAGTGAAGTATGAGCTCATAACCTAGAACTCTCAAAAAGTGAGAGTAATAGGGTGGCCCCAAATGAGAGAAAGAAGTGGTCTAAATCACCTAAAAGATAAATTAAGGAGATTCATGTTGTAATTACTATGTTCCATGAGCATCATTTATATTTGTATTTAGTATGTTGCACCTTGCATTGACATGCATTTCATGATGAGGCATGATGCACTCACGACATCCAAGACACATAGTAAAATGAATGGGCCTCGGTAAATGGTATTTTAGAACTTATTAATTGAACCTTATGCATGTTCACTATTTAATGAAACCCGAGGTTCCTGAGGATGTAGATGATGACACTAGGATAGAAGGATACTCTACTGAGATTCTTTATCAAGTTTCTTACTCCATCTATCTTTTCTTTCTATCCCGTCTTCAGAGGTCGATAGCGGCAGTTGTGATTTACATTGACGCACCGTCTTCAGAAATGCACTACGACACCGCCCATCGGTCATATCACTTCGTGGGTCATTGTGTCGTTCGTCCTTTTGTGTACATAGACCGCCCCTTTGGACACCCAGTTTTCAGCTTTCAATTCTCTCTTACTTCCCCTTTTGGCGATGACCTCATCTTCGAGCGTGCACGTCCTCGTGATGAGCAGACTCGTCGTACCCAGCCAACCGCTTCTGCTATCGGTGACTTCCCGGAGTACGTACCCCATTCCCCTATGGCTCATTCGGAGATGGATCTATCTGAGGACTCAGCTACCCAGGAACCATCTGAGGGCTCTCCTCCTACCGTGCCTATGGAGTTTGATAAGGGCAGTGAGGCCACAGTGACGCAACAGATTCGTGGAGGATGAGTGAGGATGATACCTCTTCGTGGGGCCCATGCCCGACCTGCACACCGTTTGGCTACTCCGGCTGAACTGGCTCAATTGGTTGGTTATGTTCCTCCCCCTTGGGGCGGGCAGTGGTAGGAGCTGGCAGTGGTCTTGGCAGTGCATGTGCATATAATCTATATAGGATAGCCTTCTTTTGCACTTTGAGGTTATCTACTTTAGATGCACTCTAGTAGGCAGGGCATTTTCTGGTCTAAGTATTTTATATTTCTATGTATTCCGTTCGGATGACTGTACTTATGTAACTATTTAACTTGGTGTATGGTAGAACCTTTATTACATATATAATATGATGGTTATGATGTTATGATCTTGTGATTTTATTCTCAGTATGTATGGTTTCTTATTATTGTTCACGAATCAAACGAATATAGTGTCCATCCTATGTGCAGCTCACGTTTTCACCTCCTATTTCAAAAAAAAAATTCTACCCATATTTTCACTAAGTTTTTCTAAAAATTAGAATTAAGAACTAGAACAAAAGAGAAATGACTAATAATTAACATGGATACGTCCTAGGCGTGTTAGGTTAAATATTAGGATGTTACATTAACCAAGGAAGACCAAGCAGCAACCGAGGGTAGGCACCTCAAAGGACCCTAGCCATACCCCCGAGGCCTACACCCGCCACCGTGCGCCCCAAGTGTGGGAAACCTCATAAAGACCTACCCTGCTGGGGGCTGGCCTGGGTGTTTGCTACTGATGCAGGAAACCTAGCCATTACTCACGCGAATGCACAGAGAGAAACCCGATGGTCCCTAACCCCAAGCTGTAACACCAAGGAAGGGTCTTCACCCTTAGTGCCGAAGATTTGATGAAGTCACGGAACCTCATGGACGGTAGGTGTGAGATGAATGGTAAAACCTGAATTGTACTTTTGACTCTAGCGCTACCCATTCATTTATATCTCGTTCTTGTGTTGAATCCCTGAAATTGCACGTGTCGAAACTTCCCTTTGATCTCACTATTTCTACCGATACTGGAAAACTTGTTAGAACCTATAGATGTTGTCTAAACTAGTTGTTAAAGCTAGATCTTTTGTCTTGGATTTAGTTTGCTTACCTATGCAAGATCTAGATATAATTCTTAGCATGGATTGGCTTTATGCCAACCGTGTAATGTTAAATTGTTATTAGAAGTCTATTATCTTTCTTCTTTTTCCCAGTGAACCTAGGAAACCCCTAAGTTTGTACATAAATGCTGTAGAAATAAACTATGATAAGGGAGAGAATAAGGGTTACATTTTCCTGGCCGCTAGTGATATGGACTTTGAGCAAAACTTTGATAAGATACCCATTGTGAGGAACTATACCGAGGTGTTTCCGGATGACATACCTGAGTTCCCCTCATAAGAGAAATAGAATTTTCAATAGATATGCTTCCGGGGACAGGACCCTTATCCATAGCACCTTATAGGATGTCACCTTTGGAACTGATCGAGCTAAAAACCCTCAGTTGGAAGATCTTTTAGAGAAAAAGTTTGTAAGGCCTAGCGCGTCACCTTGGGCAACGCCGGTGTTGTTTGTGAAAAAAAAGGATGGGAGCATGAGATTGTGTATTGATTATAGGCAGCTAAACCGAGTAACTGTGAAAAATAAATACCCTTTACCTAGGATCGACGATTTGATGGATCAATTGAAGGGATGGTAGTGTTTTCAAAATTTGATTTGAGGTCAGGTTACCACCAAATTGAGTGAAGGATGAGGATATACCAAAAATGGCCTTTCGCACTCATTATGACTACTTTGAATTTACTGTAATGTCCTTGGATTGACAAATGCTCCGGCTGTGTTTATGGACTACATGAATAGGATCTTTAGACCCTAACTAGATCAGTTTGTGGTTGTCTTTATAGATGACATATTCATTTACTCAAAGACCCACGAGGAGCATGAACATCACCTAAAAATAGTGTTGGAGATCCTAAGAAAGAAGAAACTATATGCTAAGCTGTCTAAGTATGAATTTTGGCTAGAGGAGGTAAAATTTTTAAGGCATGTAGTATCAAAAGGAGGTATTGCTATTGACCCTAGTAAGATAGAGGCTATGATGAACTAGGAGAGACCTACCATGGTAACGAAAATAAGGAGCTTTTTGGATTTGGCAGGTTATTACCTTGGGTTTATTAAAGGATTTTCCTAGATTTCTTTACCCTTGACTAAGCTTACTACGAAGAATGCCTCTTTTACTTGGACTCCAGAATGTGAAAAGAGTTTTCAAGAGTTGAAACAGAAGGTAACCTCAACCCCAGTTTTAGTGTTACCTGACCCCAATGTACCTTTTGAGGTATATTGTGATGCTTCTGGGAAAGGTTTGGGTTGTAACATCCTAATTTTTAACCCAATACTCTAGAACATACTTAGGTTAATCATTAGTCTGTTACTTCATAGTTCTCATTATTACTTAGAAATACTTAGAGGAAAATACGGGTAAATTTTTTTTGAAAAACAAAGTGAGAGCTGCGTGATGCGATATATCATGTAACGAACAAAACATACATCTCATAACGTCATAGCATAAGGCACACCATGAATAACACTGAATATCATCTCATATATATATAACTTGCCCACTTATAAGTGTGGGACTTAATTTAGTACAAGGGAAATACATGAAAGGAAATACAACATAAACATAAACATGATCTACTCCCCTACCCGAGTGCATCTAATGGGATAACCTCTAAACAACAGAAGGTTTATCCCCATCTAAGTGGTGTGTGCTCTAACCGGGTACTCCATCGGTCGATCGTCACCTCCTACTGACGTCCATCCCGTGAACGAGGCAAGTATCCGGGAAACTGGGCGAGCTCCTCGGGCGTAAAGAGGCGGAACGGGGATCGAGAGTGACCCCCGCGGTGTGGCCACATCTCCGGTCGCCATGCAAGTCGTGGCTGAGTCACGGTATCCTCACTACCCTCCCTCATCAATGGTGGAGAGGGGGCAGAGCTCTCGCTATACGGATGGGTAGGCGGGTCCTCGGACGGGTCGGTCTCCGAGAAGTAGGTTCGGGGCACATAATCGGGATAGTCTCGCATGGCTGAGGCGACGGTGTGCATGCGGAGCACTCTCTCGTCATGCGTACGTGCACGCTCAAAAACCCGCTCGTCGTCGCCATAGGGTGCAGTCGGGGAGAAGCGATGGGTGTGCACGGGATGAGCGAAGGGGCATCCTACGAACATGAAAACCCGCACCGTGCACTGCCCCTCAAAATGGTATGACCCGTGAGCCGGGTCATAGTGCACCTCCCATGTCGGGGTGTCCACGAACACTACGAACGTCGCCATCTGAAGACGTGACGGAAAGAAAGAGATAGAGGGAGTGAGAATCTTGCTAAAGAATCTCAGTAGGGCCTCCTACTACCTAGGTGTCATCATCTACGTCCTCAGGAACCTTGGGTTTAATTATACAAATGAGTGAGCATGCATTAAGTCCATTTTTGAATTCTAAAACACAGTTTAGCCAAGGTCCATTCCTTTTAGGATGGTCTTAATGTCATGAATGCAACATAATAGCGAATGTATGCATGGCACTACCTAATGCACATACGTAAAACATAACATCAAGCATCATCATACTTAGTGGCATAAAGTGGCAATAGAAACATTCATATGGGACAAACTTAGTGACATAATCATAATCATGAAACTCCTCTTCCTCATGGGCCACCCTAAAAGACAATCGAACTGGAGGTGCTCGGCCGAACCGGTGTCACCCAGAACGTGTCACATATCTAGGTTATGAGCTCATACCTTAACTAGTCGTCACTAGTTCTTACTTACCACTTAACGATAAGCATATCATAAATCATAAATCCCGACTATCTGAGTACGGGTTAGGGGGCAATTCTCTTAGGGATGCTCGGCCGAACCGGTGTCACCTAAGAGTATCAATGGGTACCGATGTCACATGAGTTCTATGGAGGTGCTCGGCCGAACCGGTGTCATCCTAGAACCCATCTTAGTACCTTAATTTTCAAAATCTCTTTAAGTCCCCAAATTTGTTGGAAATTCGGCGGCACAAAGGCATTACGCCGAATTTCTTCCAAATTTGCTTTATGCCACATGAACATATATCCTCATGGATTCCTCATATGAATAACATCATCATCATTTACATACCACATGCATCATCATAGAACATTCAAACGCTTACCCTTACGGTAGCTTATGCTTTGACCCTTACGGGTCTTAATCTTGAGATATAGTTCTCTAACATCCGTCGTTCATGTTTTATGCACCTAAGGGCTCATAATTATTCACCATTCCTAATTCTCATATTCATTCTCAAATCTGAAAAGCATAGGACAAAATTTCTAACTTGTGGTTATGGGGTTCTAGAACTTACGTTTTAGACCCTTTCTCGGTTTTGTCTTTGCCTAAGGCGCTATAAATTAAATCTAAACCAATTATGAGACATTCCTATGCTTAAGAACTAATTATAAATCACATTTATCATGTTGTAACGTTGCTGGACAGAATCCAGAAAATTAAATGTTCTAAGAGTTCTAAACTTGCACTTTTACGGTTTTCTAGTTACTAGTTTCCCTGTAGGTGCTAGAATTCGATTCTAATCCAAATGTTACCAAGTTTTTCATGTCTAAACAATCCTAATCTGATTATGCTCCCATTAAAACTGTTTGGATAAGTTCCAAAAACAAATGGGTCAAAACTATGTTAGATTCTAGCTTTACGGTATTTCTAGTTAGCTAGTTTCTTACCTATTATGCATAGAATCATTTCTACATCGTCATATGATATTTTCACACATTCTAACACATCAAAACATCATCATACAGCATCACACTCATCATATCAGAACCGAAAACATTTAGCTTCAGTAAAGGATTTAAATTGACATTTCTAGGTACATAAGTTAACTAGTTTCTCTTAGAATCAATTTAGAATTTCTAAAACTCTTTGCAAATCATTTTAATTCATCAAGAGGCTAAGAGAAGCCTTAGGTCAACGACCAAAATATATTTCATCTTCTAAAAGGGAATAAAGTCATATCTCATGATAACATAACCTTGAAAAGATTTGTAAAGCTTTAAGAAAAACTTAGAACATAGACTATTGGTCCTTGTAGCTAGATGAAAACTCATTACAAGTCCATCATCACTACTTGGCCGAAAACATGTATTCAAAGAATGCATTCTCATCAAACTTTAACTTGAAATGAAATGGGCAAGTCTTTGAGCTCTAGGTTCTTAAGTTATGACATGAAATAAACATGCTCATGCTTTTCATTTTTAATCTTGCTTACAAAATAAAGTGATGACTTAAATTAAATATGCAAGGCATAAACTTAAATGTGCAAGCTTGAAATTAAATATGCGAGGCATAAACTTAAACATGCAAGCTTGAAAGTAAAGATGCAAGGTTCAATTCTTTATTTTAGTGCTCTTGGCCCAGCAACAATCGACTTTTAGGCCGAAATAGATAGGCATTCGAGAAATTAATTAGGTGATAATGCGAGTTCAATTCTTTATTTTAGTGCTCTTGGCCCAACAACAATCGACTTTAAGGCCGAAATAGAAAGGCTTTGAGAATTAAATTGAGTGATGATGCAAGTTCCATTTTAATCTTTATGTTCTTAGGTGATAGCTTGAAAGTAAAGGTGCATAGCAAGAATGTAAATATGAGTGCAAGCATAAGATAGATTATGCAAGTTCATTTTATCTCTCTAGAGCTCTTAACAAGACTTTAAAGGAACCTAAACCTCAACCTAAACTCATCAAACCAAGATAAAGTAAAGTCTAGAGTTCTTAGAACTCAACATAACATCCTTAGAAAATCAAAACATTTTGCATGTAAAAGAAAAGGAAATGGCCGAAATCTCAAGGAACAAAAAGAACATTTTGAAACTCTAGAGTCCATGATCTTGATGATATATTAACACCAACATCATGAGACCTCATCATTGAGTCCTTAGAACTATTTTAAAACATCATCAAAGTTAAAGATTCCAAAAGTTAGAGAAAGGAAGAACTAGAAGTATTTTACTCAAGAACAAAGATCAAGCTCTAGAGTTTGTTTCAAGTGATGAACATTATCATGAAACTCTCATCATCAAGCTCTCATTTCTTTGAACTTCAAGGCCCATGGCCGAAAATGAGAAAGAAAAAGGAGAAGAAAAGAAGTTCTAAAAAGAATCAAGAGAAACTATAAACATAAAGCTTAGAACAAGAACTTTACAGAAAGGAATACTTGAAAGAAAATCCCTACTTGGTGTGATGAACTTGAAGATGGAAGAAGAAGATGAGGAAGATGAAGAACTTTGAAGAACTTGAAGAACACTAGAACTTTGAGAGAAAAGAAAAGCTTTGAGTGTTCCTAAACTTAGCAAATGATCTAAAAGTGGTGCAAGCTTCCCAAGGCCATCTACTTATAGAAGAATGAAGCAAATGGAGTGTGTGTGTGGCTGAAGGGGTTTCGGCCATGAGGATGCAGAAATGGGAGGAAAATATCTCTTACAAAGAATGGTTGAAGGCATGGTTGGAAGCATGGTCAAGCATGGGCTCAAGTATGGTGCAAGCATGGGTTAAGCATGGTTCTTTGAGTGGGAAAACAATTCAACATGTGGTCAATGGGGAGGTGTGCTGGCCAAAATGCATCAGCCCATGTGGGGTTGTGTTTGTATTTTAATTGTGGTTTAGAGTTGTGTTTAGGTGTATCTTTTGATTATGCTTAAGATTAGGAATTTGTAAGAAAGTGTTTAGGTAAGGAAAATGGATAATTAGGGTGGTCTAGACATAATTAAGGAGTGGTCTTGCACCATTAGTGAGTTAGATCCTCAATTTAGAGTCTAAACAACTCTAGATACACTTCCTTGATTTAAGGAATTGGAGAGAGAAAACACTATTCAAGATTCCAAGACTAGGAATCTTGAGTTCTAAAAAGGGATTTAAGTTTAATCTAAGCAATTTTAGGTTCTAATTAACCTTAATAAATTATTTTGGCTCTAGATTAATTAGGAAAATTAATTAATCTTCGATTAGAGCCTAATATTGCTTAGGTTAGCTTAATTACGTCATTAGGCGTAAAAACACTATTCTAGGGGCAAAATCGTAATTTTGCACAAAACTGCCCGGGACCACCGGGACTTGAACAGAGACCTCTAGACACATGAAAACATGTTTTTAAACCTCTGAGGAAAGTTTCGGGCTCAAATGGCACTTCTACCCTCATAAAAACGCTATAGAGGTATTTTGGTCATTTTGACCCGAAACTACGGAAAACGAGATTTTTGCTTCCGGAAGCATTCAAAGGCCATTCAATCCCCTTCAAACATTGAGTTGACCCTTCGAGGATGACCGAGTTAGTTACCCTCGAATTCGGATCAGGAAATGACCTCAGGGGCATTTTGGTCATTTCCCTCAGATAGAAAAATCGGGGTGTTACATGGGTTGCGTGCTGATGCAAAGTAGGCAAGTGGTGGCCTATGCATATAGACAACTCAAGTCTCACAAAGCGAACTACCCCACCCATGACCTAAAGTTAGCCGCCATAGTGTTTGCTCTAAAGGTATGGAGACACTACTTATATGGAGTAAAGTTCGAGGTGTTTTTCGATCACAAAAGTCTGAAGTATCTTTTTGATCAGAAAGAGCTAAACATGAGGCAGAAGAGGTGGATGGAGTTTTTGAAAGATTATGGTTTTTGGTTAAACTACCACCCTGGCAAGGATAATGTAGTGGTCGATGCCTTAAGTAGAAAATCATTGTACTTATCCTACATGATGGTTAAGGAAGTTGAGCTAATTGAAAAGTTTAAAGACCTAAACCTAGGAATGACCTTGAGTACTAAAAGCATGAAGGCATGCCATCTTAGTGTGACGAAAACTTCTAGGAAAGGATCACTCAAGCCCAACAAGAGGATAATGAGTTTCAGGAAACTGTAGAGGTGGTGTGGGCTAGAAAGTTGAAGGGTTTTGCCCAAGGTGTTGACGGTATGTGGAGGTTTGAAGACTAGATCTGTGTACTGGCAACTGGTGACCTCTAAAAAGAGATCTTGAAGGAGGCCCATAAGAGCCATTTCACTATTCACCCTGGTACCTGATAAGGGGCTTTTGTGCTACAGATCTTACTTCCAAACCTTAGCTTTTTACATGAGTTTTAATGTGTCGTTGATACAATTAATAAGGATTTTGATTTATTCCTCATCGTGTGATTTTGATAGAATTGATGGATTTTGCATTGATTTTGGGATAATTTGTAATTATATCCTATTGTGTTTGACTTGTCTCTTTGAGTATTATTTTGTGCACAAGAGCTTTGAATCAAGTGCAAATATCAAGAACAAGGTTGGAAACTATTGAGAAGAATTTGGAAGCAAAATAGAAGAATTCTTGAGTTTATTTGAGCAAAATTGCAAGAAGCATTGTAAGAGAAAATCTATATCTCTTTCTACAGGGATCGGATTAAGACAAATGAAGATTTTTTGGAAATCTCAATAAGTCCTCTACAAGTTTCATGTTTAGCTCAAAATCCAGTTCTAAGAGTATCTTGGTGAAAATCAAGTTGCAATATTAAAGGTTGTTGATGTTCTAATGCTGTCCAACTTGACCTCTAGTTAGTATTTTTACAATATCAGGAGCTACAGATGTCCGATTGAGGTGATTTTGGTGGTGTTGTTTCTAGTGCCGAGGCCAATTTCAATTCTGTCCACTGCTGTAGCAGTCAATGAGCACTACAGCGGTCATGTGATGATGTAGAACATCTCATTTAACCTGTTTTTGGGCCCCACTTTGACCCATTTTAGGGAGCAGTATATAAGGGATTGTTATAGACTTTTACCCTAGCTTTTCATTCAGATTTTTACTCAGTTTTAGGCTACCATTTTAGGCTATTATTCTCTCTCTACATCTTCTTCTTCTCTATTCTTCTCTCTCTAAAGGTTCCATTGGTGAAGGTGCTTTGTCTTGGAGATTGTGACAAGGATCATTGCTATTATTTTCAAGTTCTTTTATTTTCATTGTTGTAATCCTCTAGAGATGGAGGAGTAGATTTCTTTACTAGTGTAGGGGATTCCATTTGGATTAGGATAACTTTGAGACCCTTTGCTATTATTGAATGCATCAATTTTCCTATTGTTCTTCAGTTTCTATTTTTATGATTGTTGTGGTAATTACTATAATTCTCATTTGGATACCCAAATTAACGATTATTGTTTGGGGAAACCCTTTAGGCATAATAGATAGATTTATCAATTTGTGTTTAAAGAAGAACAATGGAATTAACCTTCCGATTGGCAGTTAGGCTTTAGCAATTGGTACATAGGATCATTGTAATTAACAATTAAATTGAGATTTCATTTATTGTTAATTCCATTGATCAACTCTAGGAATTGATTAATCACTAGTAGAATTGCAAGTAGATAATTACTAGAAGCCATTAATGGATTCAATATGTGGTCAATAATAATTAATTCCAATCCTAGGATTACCCTGCACTAGTGTCTTTCTCTCTATTGCTATTACTCTGTTACTATTAACTCTTAATTTTCAATTACTACAATTTCATTCTTCAAAACCCCAAATTCTCAACTAAGTGATAAGGCCTCTTTGGGAGACGACCTAGGTTGTGCCTTTTGCTATATTTTTTGTGCAACTTAGCATTAAAATAAATTTCTAATTTGAGGAGGTAAGTGACAACCTCTATCAGATTTTTGCGCCATTGCCGAGGAGGCATTAAAACTTAGATGTTTATTTTTCTTTTTTTATTTTATTTTTTCAGCTTTTATTTAATTTTATTTTTATTTATTTATCTATTGTTTTTACTTTTTGCATTAAAAAATGAAAAAAAAAAATATTTGTTCCCTTGTATGAAGCATTCCCTGTCTGTTGGAAATTTAATACCTCTTGATTCTGAAATTGAGAAAACTTTGAGAAAAATCAGACAAGCAAAGCACCAACAAGTGGAACCATTTGAGCACTCTGATCCTCTGTTCAGTGTTACAGGTAATACAAGTGACATGGGAGATAGGAACATGACACTTAAGGCTTGTTTGGTTTGTGGAAAAAAATTCAATTTTCAATTTTCATTTCCAATTTTAATTTTCTGAAAATAGTTTTTATTTTCAAATTTTCAGTTTTAGAAAACTTGTTTGTTTTGATTCTATGTTTTCAGTTTCCAAAAACTAAAACCTTTGAAAACCCGTTTGTTTTGTCTATTTTCAATAAATTAAGAATTTTGAAATAATTTTATTTTTAATAGACTATCATTTGATTCTTACAAAAATAGAAACAATAGTGATGTTGAAATTTTTTTAATTTTAAAATGAATTTGATCCTAATAAATTTTCTCGATATTAATTTAGTCCTAGTTCTTTTAATTTTGACTTTAACTCAATCCTAATAAATTTTCTCAATATCTATTCTATGTTGTAGTCTAATCGATATGGTCCCTAAACAAGGACTTTATTCTTAGTTGACAAACTAACTATTGTAACGTCTCGATTTTCTGTCTGAATGGAAAATGACCAAAATGCCCCTGAGGTCCTTTTCGGCCCGGAATTCGAGGATGGCCTACCCGGCAGTCCTCGAAGGGCCAACTCAATGTTTGAAGGGGATTGAATGACCCTTGAGTGGTTCCGGAGGTGAAAGTCTTATTTTCTGCAATTTCGAGTCAAAATGACCAAAATACCCCTATAGCATTTTATGGTGGTAAAGGTGTCGTTTGAGCCCGAAACTTTCCCCAGAGGTTTAAAACAATGTTTTTACATGTTTCAAAACATCTGTTTGAGTCCCGGCAGTCCTGGGCAATTTTAGTGCAAAATTACGATTTTGTCCCTAGAATAGTGTTTTTGAGCTTAATGTTGTAATTAAGCACACCTAAGCAATATTAGGCTCTAATCGAAGATTAATTAATTTCCATAATTAATCTAGAGTCAAAATAAATTATTAAAATTAATTAGAACCTAAGATTGCTTAGATTAGATTTAAATCTTCTTTCTAAAACTCAAGATTTCACTCTTGGAATCTTGAATAGTATTTTCTCTCTCCAATTCCTTAAATCAAGGAATTGTGTCTAGAATTGTTTATACACTAAAATGAGTTTATAACTCACTAATAATGCAAGAACACTCCTTAATTATGTCTTGACAACCTTGATTACCCATTTTCTCACCTAAACACTTTCTTACAAATTCCTAATCTTAATCCTAATCAAAGATACACCTAAACACAACTCTAAACCACAATTAAAATGCAAGAAAACCATCCCCATGGCTGATGCAAGTTTCGGCCACCTCTCTCCCTTTTACATCACATGTTGAATTGTTTCTCACTCAAAGAATCATGCTTGAGCCATACCTTGAACCATACCTCACCATACTTTGAACCATACCTTACCATGCCTCAAGATCACAACATCTCACCTCATGGAACTCATGGGGGCTGCCCATGGGCTGTAATGGCCAAAGCCTCTCCCCTCATTTGCACCTTGCATTTGTTTCATTTCTCTATAAATAGCTTGCTTGGGTGAACTTGCATCATTTTGGGTTCATTTGCTAAGTGTAAGTTTTCAAAGAGCACTTCAAAGTTTCCTTTTTCTCTCAAGTTCAAGTCTTCAAGTTCTTCATCCTCTTCTCTCATCCCAACCTTCAAATCACTTGGTAGGGATTTTCTTTCAAGAGCTTCTTTCATTTAAAGTTCTTAATCTCTTTATGTGTTCATAGTTTCTCTTGAATCCTTTTAGAACTTCTTTTCTTCTTCTTCTCCTCTTTGTTTTCGGCCATGAGCCTTTGAGAGCAAAGGAATGAGAGCTTGATGATGAGGGTTTCATGATGATTTTCATCACTTGAACAAACCTCTAAAGCTTGATCTTTGTTCTTAAGTTAAGGATGTTTTCTTTTATTCTTTCTTCTTGAACCTTGAAACCTTTTACTTTGGTGATATTTTAAAATGGTTACATGAACTCAATGATGAGGATTCATGATGTTGGTGTTAATGCATCATCAAGATCATGGTCTCTAGAGTTTCAAAAGTTTCTTTTCTTCTCAAGTTTCGGTTCCTTTTCCTTTTCTTTCTCCAAGTTTTCAGCCATATTGGCCAATGAGGTTCACAATGACTTGATGATGAGAGCTTCTAGATGATGACTATGTGTTCATCACAATGAGGCCTCTAGAGCTTGAGTTTAATAAAAATGTTATTTATGTCTACATTTCAAGAAAAGAAACTTTGTGTTTTTAAGGAACCCTTGAGGTTCACTCTTGTCTTTACTTTATCTTGTCATGATAAGTTTGGGTTGAGGTTTAAGTTCCTTTAAAAGTCTTTTATAAGCTCTAATAAGAAATAAATGGACAAGCATTCATATTTATATTCGAGCTTATGCATTACATATTTACTTTGAGTTTTGCATTCATATTTAATTTCCAAGCCATCATTTAAAGTTAAAGGATAAAGAATGAATTGCATCTCATATTTATATTCTTGTCTAGCATATTTACTTTTCATCACTAAAGAACATAAAAGATTTAAAATGAGAATTGCACCATCACTTAACTAAATCTCAAAGCCTTTCTGGCCTAGAGCACTAAAATAAAGAAATGAACTTGCATATTTATATTTTAAAGTTTTGCATATTTATATTTCAAGTCTTGCATATTTAATTCAAGCTTTGCATATTTATAATTCAAGTCTTGCATATTTACTTTAAGCTCTCACTTTATTTGGAATGAAGAATAAAAATGAAGTGCATAGCATGTTTAAATTATGTCATCACTTAAAGACCTTAGAACTCAAGGACTTGCTCATTTTATCTCAAGTTAAAGTTTAATGTGGGAGCATTCTTTGAATGCATGACTTCGGCCTTGTAGTGATGATGCACTTGGAATGAGTTTCATCTAGCTTCAAGGACCAATAAGTCAAGTTTTAAGAATCCTTTTAAATCTCATGAATTTGTTTGAGTTTAAGACCAACAAGGTTCTATGAATTTAACTCTCTTTAAGGAGGGATCAAGTGGTCACCGATCTAAGGATTTTTTAGCCTCTTTTACAAAATAAATTGGTTTGCAAAAGAGTTTTAAAGGTTCTAATTGGTTCCAAGAGAAACTAGCACCTTATATGTCTTAGAAACATCAAGTTATGCACCTTCTTGGGGACTTGGTGTTTCGGCCTTGTCATGATGAGTTTGTTGTTGTGTGATGATGTTTTGATGTGTTATAATGTGTGGAAATTATGTATGATGAGGTAGGAACACTTCTATATATGTTAAGAGAGAAACTAGCTTTCTAGAAAAACTGTAAAGTCAAGATTTAGCATAGTTTTAACCCATTTATTTTTGGACACTGCCCAAACTGTTTCGAAGGGAATATAATCAGATTAGGATTGTTTAATCATGAAAAATTTGGTTACAATTGAAGTAGGATTGAATTTTAGCGCCTATAGAGAAACTAGTAACTAGAAAACCGTAAAACCGCAATTCTAGAACTCCTAGAACATTTAATTCTTAGAATCTGTCCAGCAACCTTACAATGAAGAGAACATGGCTTATAATTAGTTCTTAGACATAGGAATGCCTCATAATTAGTTTAGGTCGAATCTATAGCGCCTTAGGCGAAGACAGAACCAAGAAAGGGTCTAAAATGTAAGTTCTAGAACCCCGCAATTTTAAGTTTATAATGCTGCCCCTAAGGAATGATGTTGTTCAGATTTAATAGAGAGCATAAATAATAATGAGATCTATTAGAAGAGAACCCTTAGGTGCATAAAAGGTTGATAGAAAATGACAGGTTAATTACATCTCAAGTTTAAGGCCCGTAAAGGTCAAAGCATAAGATACTGTAGGTGTAACAGCATAACAAATTTTAATGTTGCTTGTAAACGCATGTGAATGATTATGTGAATGCATGGAAATTATGATGGAGGATGCATGTTTGAATGACTTATGTGGCATAAAGAAGAATTTGGAAGAAATTCGGCATCTGTGAATCTTTGCCAATTTCTGACAAATTTGGGACTTAGAAAGTTTTTGAAAACCTATGAGATTTTTATTATGAGGTACTAAGATGAGTTCTCGGATGACACCGGTTCGGCCGAGCACCTCTAGAGAACTCATGTGACATCAGTACCAAGATGAATTCTTGGGTGACACCGGTTTGGCCGAGCACCCCCAAGAAATGCCCCCTAGCCCGTACTGGATAAGTCGGGATTATGTTTATGATTATGTTACGCTTATCGGGATTGATAAGTAATAACTAGTAATGACTAGTTAAGGTATGAGCTCACAACTTAGAGATGTGACATGTTCTGGGTGACACCGGTTTGGCCGAGCACCCCCAAGAAATGCCCCCTAGCCCGTACTGGATAAGTCGGGATTATGTTTATGATTATGTTACGCTTATCGGGATTGATAAGTAATAACTAGTGACGACTAGTTAAGGTATGAGCTCATAACCTAGAGATGTGACACGTTCTGGGTGACACCAGTTCGGCCGAGCACCCCCAGAGCGCTTGTCTTTTAGGGTGGCCTATAAGGAAGTTATGATGATTATGTCACAAAGAGAATTTAATTGCCACTTTATGCCACTATTATGATGTTCTTAAAGATATGATGATTATTCTTGCATTAAGTAGAGCCATGCATACATTCTTTAATATGATTGCATCCATGTCATTAAGATTCATGCTAAAATGAACGGACCTTGGCTAATTATGTTGTAGAACCTAAAAATAGATGTTTATGCATGCTTACTTATTTTGTATAACTAAACCCAAGGTTCCTGAGGACGTAGATGATGACACCTAGGTAGTAGGAGGCCCTACTGAGATTCTTTAGCAAGATTCTCACTCTCTTTATCTCTTTTTTTCCGTCACGTCTTCAGATGGCGACGTTCGTAGTTTTCGTGGACACCCCAACCTGGGAGGTACATCATGATCCAGACCACGGGTCATACAATTTTGTGGGTCGCTGCGTCGTTCGAGTGTTTATGTTCGTTGGATGGCCCTTTAGTCACCCCGTACATAGTTATCGATTCTCTCCTGTCTCACCCTTCGGCGACGACTTCGTGTTCGAGAGGAGTGGATTCGCCGCACCCCACCGACGGCCTCTGCCATCCGGGACTACCCATAGTATGTACCCCGCTCGCCCTCATCATTCTCCAAGATGGACCCTTCGGAGGACTTTGCCACTCAGGTACCCTCCGAGGGATCCTCCCCCACTGTGCTGATGGACGATGGGGAGGGTAGCGAGGCTTCTGTCGCTCAGCCAGTACGTGGAGGGCGGGTGAGGATGATTCCCCGCCATGGAGCTCATGCCCGACCGATGCAGCCATCGCCACCCCGGCCGAGATAGCCCAGTGGATCGAGTACATCCCTCCTGTCCAAAGAGGCCCACAGTAGGAGACGACTGTCGCGTTTTGGTGCCCGAGCTTTGACTAGGCATGGATAGCCCCTTTTGTCTTAAGGCTATCTATACGTAGGCGCACTAGAGTTAGGAGAGAGTTTCTTTTATCACCTTCGTTGTATTTTCATTTCCATGTATTTCCATTCTAAATGTACTAAACTAAGCCCCACTCTACACAAGTGGGCATATCATATATCATATAAATATGCAGTTCAATGTTATTATGGTGTGCCTTTACTTGCTTATGTCATGTTGCTATGCGATGCTTGCTTTATTACCTTTCATGCATTATTAATTAACGTGTCGCGCGGCTCTCACTTTGCTTTTATAATTCAAAAAAAAATTTTACCAGTATTTTCGCTAAGTATTTTAAAGTAATAAGGAAGCTATGATGTAACAGACTAATGATTAACCTAATTATGTTCTAGAGTATTGGGTTAAAAAATTAGGATGTTACAACTATTATTATAATAATTCCAGCATTATATTGATAATGCATACCGTCAAAAAATATATACATTGATAATGCATATGCAAATATAACTTCATGTGCATGGAAAACTGAAAGAGAGAAATAGCTAGCTAATATGAAATTGCATCTACCATTCCAGAAATAGCTCAATTTCAGAACCAGGGATAATGTCTTTAATTTTTCTCGATTCTTTTTTGGCAATGCTTGCAAGTAATTCGAAATAAGCTTGACCCTGAAATAATAGCTTAATCTTTTTTTTAATAGTTGAAATAAGCTTGACCCCAAAATTGGGTAAGCAAGGTACAGACTCAGTTACAAAACACTAACCTAGGATGCTAACCCACTGCGTGCTTATTTGGTTGTCACTTTTTTTTTCCCACAGTTCGTCGCATAAAATTGGGTAACCTGGTTTGTTGCATAAAACTCCGATATAGCAAGCCAAATTCATCAAGTTAGATAAGAGTTCAAAACATCAAGAGTCTCCATTTTTTGCATTATCGCCCAATGTAACGCCCCGATTTTCTGTCTGAGTGGAAAATGACCAAATGCCCCTGAGGTCATTTTCGGCCCGGAATTCGAGGATGGTCGACCCGGTAGTCCTCGAAGGGCCAACTCAATGTTTGAAGGGGATTGAAAGACCCTTGAGTGGTTCCGGAGGCGAAAGTCTCATTTTCTGCAGTTTCGGGTCAAAATGACCAAAATACCCCTATAGCGTTTTAAAGCGGGTAAAGATGCCGTTTGAGCCCGAAACTTTCCCCAGAGGTTTAAAACCATGTTTTTACATGTTTCAAAGCATCTGTTTAAGTCCCGGTGGTCCTGGGCAGTTTTAGTGCAAAATTACAATTTTGCCCCTAAAATAGTGTTTTTCAGCTTAATGATGTAATTGAGCAAACTTAAGCAATATTAGGCTCTAATCGAAGATTAATTAATTTTCATAATTAATCTAAAGTCAAAATAAATTATTAAAATTAATTAAAATCTAAGATTGCTTAGATTAGATTTAAATCTCCTTTTTAAAACTCAAGATTTCACTCTTGGAATCTTGAATAGTGTTTTCTCTCTCCAATTCCTTAAATCAAGGAATTGTGTCTAGAATTGTTTATACACTAAAATGAGTTTATAACTCACTAATGATGCAAGAACACTCCTTAAATGTGTCTTGACAACCTTGATTACCTATTTTCTCACCTAAACACTTTCTTACAAATTCCTAATCTTAGTCCTAATCAAAGATACACCTAAATACAACTCTAAACCACAATTAAAATGCAAGAAAACCCTCCCCATGGTTGATGCAATTTCGGCCCTCTCTCTCTCTTTGACAACACATGTTGATTTGTTTCTCACTCAAAGAACCATGCTTGAGCCATACCTTGAACCATACATCACCATGCCTCAAAATCACAACATCTCACCTCATGGAACTCATGGGGCTGCTCATTGTGGCCCAAACCTTCCCTCCCTCCTTGCACCTTGCATTTGTTTCATTTCTCTATAAATAGCATGCTTGGGTGAACTTGCATCATTTTGGGTTCATTTGCTAAGTGTAAGTTTTCAAAGAGCACTTCAAAGTTTCCTTTTTCTCTCAAGTTCAAGTCTTCAAGTTCTTCAAGTTCTTCATCCTCTTCTCTCATCCTAACCTTCAAATCACTTGGTGGGGATTTTCTTTCAAGCATTTTCTTTGTTTAAGTTCCATTTCTAGTTATGTGTTTATGGTTTCTCTTGAAGTCTTTTTAGAACTTCTTTCCTTCTCCTTTTTCTTCATCATTTTCGGCCATAGGCCTTGAGGACAAGGGAATGAGAGCTTGATGATGAGGTTTCATGGTGGTGATGTCAATCACTTGGATAATCTCTAAGGCTTGATCTTTGTTCTTAAGTTAAAGATGTTTTCTTTTGTTCTTTCTTCTTGAATCTTGAAACCTCTCACCTTGATGATATTTTAAAATGGTTATATGAACTCAATGATGAGGACTCATGATGTTGGTGTTAATGCATCATCAAGATCATGGTCTCTAGAGTTCCAAATGTTTCCTTTTCTTCATAAAAATTTCAGTTCCTTTTCCTTTTCTTTCTTCACATTTTCAGCCATGTTGGCCAATGAGGTTCTCAATGGCTTGATGATGAGAGCTTCTAGATGATGACCATGTGTTCATCACAATGAGGTCTCTAGAGCTTGAGTTTTAATAAAAATGCTATTTATAACCACATCTCAAGAAAAGAAACTTTGTGTTTAAAAGAACTTTTGAGGTTCACTCTTGTCTTTACTTTATCTTGTCATGATAAGTTTGGGTTGAGGTTTAAAGTTCCTTTAAAGTCTTGTATGAGCTCTAATAAGAAATAAAATGGACTAGCATTCATATTTAAATTCAAGCTTATGCATTACATATTTACTTTGAGCGTTGCATTCATATTTAATTTCCAAGCCATCACTTAAAGTTAAAGGATAAAGAATTGATTGCATCTCATATTTACATTCTTGTCTAGCATGTTTACTTTTCATCACTAAAGAACATAAAGATTTAAAATGAGAGTTGTACTATCACCTAACTAAATCTCAAAGCCTTTCTATTTTGGCCTTAAAGTCGATTGTTGCTGGGCCTAGAGCACTAAAATAAAGAAATGAACTTGCATATTTATATTTTAAGTTTTGCATATTTATATTTCAAGTCTTGCATATTTAATTCAAGCTTTGCATATTTATAATTCAAGTGTCGCATATTTAATTTAAGCTCTCACTTTACTTTTTAATGAAGAATAAAAATGAAGTGCATAGCATGTTTAAATTATGTCATCACCTAAAGACCTTAGAGCTCAAAGACTTGCCCATTTTATCTCAAGTTAAATTCTAATGTGGAAGCATTCTTTGAATGTATAGCTTCGGTCAAGTAGTGATGATGAACTTGGAATGAGTTTCATCTAGCTACGAGGGCCAACAATCTAAGTTTTAAGATTCTCTTTAAAACCTCACGAAGTTTATGAGATTAAGACCAACAAGATTTATGAATTTAATTCCCTTTTAAGGAGGGATTAAGTGGTCACTGACCTAAGAATGTTTTTAGTCTCTTTTACGAAAGAAAATGGTTTGCAAAAGAGTCTTAGAAGTCCTAAAAGTGATTCCAAGGGAAACTAGCAACTTATATGTTTTAAAAATATAAAGTTATGCATCTTTTTGGAGACTTAATGATTCGGTTCTTCCATGATAATTTTGCTGCTGTATGAGGATGTTTTGATGTGTTTGAATGAGTAAAAAAATTATGTATGTTGAAGTAGGAACATTTCTATGCAAGATAAGAGAGAAACTAGCTTTCTAGAAAAAAACGTAAAGTCAAAATTTAGTGTAGTTTTAACACACTGCCTAAACTGTTTCAATGGGAATATAATCAGATTAGGATTGTTTAATCATAAAAAATTTGGTTACAATTGAAGTAGGATTGAATTTTAGCACCTATAGAGAAACTAGTAACTAGAAAATGGTAAAACCGCAATTCTAAAACTCTTAGAACATTCAATTTTTAGAATCTGTCCAGCAACCTTATAATGTAGAGAACATGGCTTAAAATTAGTTCTTAGACATTGGAGTGCCTTATAATTGGTTTAGATTTAATTTATAGCGCCTTAGGTGAAGACGGAACTGAGAAAGGGTCTAAAACGTAAGTTCTAGAACCTCGTAATCTTAAATATGTAATTCTACCTTTAGAATATGATGCTGCCCCGATTTATTAATGGACATAAGATCTAGTAAAAGTCATTGGTTGTGAATCCTTAGGTGCACAAGAGGTTGATAGAGAACAATAGAATAATCATATCTCACATTTAAGACCCGTAAGGGTCAAAGCATAAGACACCATAAGTTCAAGAGCATAATGAGCTATAATGTTACATAAGAATGCATGTTTAATTATGAGAATGACTTGAGCATAGCATATGCATTAGCTTAGCCCGGTCCTTGATTCCGACAAACTGGTTAGGAGCATGCTATCTTTTAAGAATGCTAAAGCAATGATGTGATGATGTATACACTATGATGAGTTTGACTATATGACATTGATGTCTTATGGTGATGTTGAATGGCTATGCATGCTCTATATGTTTCGTGGCATAAAGCAAGTTTGAAGGAAATCTGGTGTATGCCGTTATGCTGCCGAATTTCCTATCAAACTTGAGGATTTGAGAAAAGTTTGCGAAATGTAACATCCTAATTTTTAACCCAATACTCTAGAACATAATTAGGTTAATCATTAGTCTGTTACGTCATAGCTTCCTTATTACTTTAAAATACTTAGCGGAAATACTGGTAAATTTTTTTTTTGAATTATAAAAGCAAAGTGAGAGCCATGCGATACGATGATCAATAGAGTATAGATGGAAGTAAAGCAAACATATCATCAAAACATATAGCAAGTAAAGGCACAACACGATGAAACTGAACTGCATATTTATATATAATATGATATGCCCACTTGTGTAGAGTGGGGCTTAGTTTGATACATCATAAACAGATACAACTAAAAGAAAATACAAAAGAAGATACTACGAAAACGTAAAAGCAACTCCCCTACCCAAGTGCAACTAAAGGGATAACCTCTAAACAAAAGGAGGACCATCCTCATCTAAGTGATGTGTGCTCTACCCGGGTACTCCATCGGTCATAGGTCACCTCCTACTGATGTCTGTCTCGCGAGCGAGGCACATATTCGGGAAACTGGGCGAGCTACTCGGGCATAAAGAGGCAGAACGGGGATCGAGAGTGACCCCCGCGATGTGGCCACATCTCCGGTCATCGTGCAAGCCGTGGCTGAGTCACGGTATTCTCACTGCCCTCCCTCATCAGTGGTGGAGTGGGGGCGGAGCTCTCACTATACGGATGGGTAGGCGGGTCCTCGGACGGGTCGGTCTCCGAGAAGTAGGTCCGGGGCACATAATCGGGATAGTCATGCATGGCTGAGGCGGTGGTGTGCATGTGGAGCACTCTCTCGTTATGCGTACGCGCGCGCTCAAAAACCCGTTCGACGTCACCGTAGGGTGCTGTCAGGGAGAAGCAATGGGTATGCACGGGGTGAGCGAAGGGACGTCCTACGAACATGAAGACTCGCACCGTGCACTGTCCCTCAAAATGATATGACCCGTGATCCGGGTCATAGTGCACTTCCCACGTCGGGGTGTCCACGAAAACCACGAACGTCGCCATCTAAAGACGTGACGAAAAGGAAGAGATAGAGGGAGTGAGAATCTTGCTAAAGAATCTTAGTAGGGCCTCCTACTACCTATGTGTCATCATCTACGTCCTCAAGAACCTTGGGTTTAGTTATACAAAATAAGTGAGCATGCATAAACATCTACTTTTAGGTTCTAAAACATAATTAGTCAAGGTCCGTTCATTTTAGCATATCAATCCCGATAAGCGTAACATAATCATAAACATAATCCCGACTTATCCAGTATGGGCTAGGGGGCATTTCTTGGGGGTGCTCGGCCGAACCGGTGTCACCCAAGAATTCATCTTGGTACCGATGTCACATGAGTTCTCTAGAGGTGCTCGGCCGAACCGGTGTCATCCGAGAACTCATCTTAGTACCTCATAAAAAATCTCATAGGTTTTCAAAAACTTTCTGAGTTCTCGAATTTATTAGAAATTCGGCGGCATAACTGCAGCATGCCAAATTTCCTCCAAATTCTTCTTTATGCCACATGAGTCAATCAAACATGCATCCTTCATCATAATTTCATGCATTCACATAATCATCCTCATACTATCACTAGCAACATTAAGAATCCATTATGTTCTTGATCCTACGGTATCTTATATTCTGACCCTTACGGGCCTAAAACTTGTGATGTAATTAACCTATCATCTCCTATCAAACTTTTATACGCCTAAGGGTTCTCTTCGAACAAACCTTGTTATAATTTATGCTCTCTATTAAATCTGACCAACATCATTCCTTAGGGGCAGCATTATAAACTTATAATTGCGGGGTTCTAGAACTTACATTTTAGACCCTTTCTTGGTTCTGTCTTCGCCTAAGGCGCTATAAGTTAAACCTAATCTAATTATGAGGCCTTCCTATGTCTAAGGACTAATTATAAACCATGTCTACCATATTATGAGGTTGCTGGACAGGTTCTAAAATTAAATGTTCTAAGAGTTCTAGAATTGCGGTTTTACGGTTTACTAGTTACTAGTTTCTCTATAGGTGCTAAAATTCAATCCTACTTCGATTGTAACCAAATTTTTCATGATTAAACAATCCTAATCTGATTATATTCCCATTGAAACAGTTTGGGCAGTGTCCAAAGGTAAAGTGGATTAAAACTATGTTAAATCTTGACTTTACGGTTTTTCCTAGAAAGCTAGTTTCTCTCTTAACATGCAAAGAAGTGTTCCTACCTCATCGTACATAATTTCCACACATTATAACACATCAAAACATCATCACACAACAACAAACTCATCATGACAAGGCTGAAACACCAAGTCCCCAAGAAGGTGCATAACTTGATGTTTCTAAGACACATAAGGTGCTAGTTTCTCTTGGAACCAAATTAGAACCTTTAAAACTCTTTTGCAAACCAATTTATTTTATAAAAGAGGCTAAAACATCCTTAGGTCGGTGACCACTTGATCCCTCCTTAAAGAGAGTTAAATTCATAGAACCTTGTTGGTCTTAAACTCAAACAAATTCATGAGATTTAAAAGGATTCTTAAAACTTAGATTGTTGGCCCTTGTAGCTAGATGAAACTCATTCCAAGTTCATCATCACTACTTGGCCGAGATTATGCATTCAAAGAATGCTCCCATATTAAACTTTAACTTGAGATAAAATAGGCAAGTCTTTGAGCTCTAAGGTCTTTAAGTGATGACATAATTTAGACATGCTATGCACTTCATTTTTATTCTTCATTACAAAGTAAAGTGAGGGCTTAAAGTAAATATGCAAGACTTGAATCATAAATATGCAAAGCTTGAATTAAATATGCAAGACTTGAACTATAAATATGCAAAACTTTAAAATATAAATATGAAAGTTCATTTCTTTATTTTAGTACTCTAAGCCCAACAACAATCGACTTTAAGGCCGAAATAGAAAGGCTTTGAGATTTAGTTAGGTGATGGTGCAATTCTCATTTTAAATCTTTATGTTCTTTAGTGATGAAAAGTAAATGTGCTAGACAAGAATATAAATATGAGATGCACTCCATTCTTTATCCTTTAACTTTAAGTGATGGCTTGGAAAATAAATATGAATGCAAAACTCAAAGTAAATATGTAATGCATAAGCTTGAATTTAAATATGAATGGTAGTCCATTTTATTTCTTATTAGAGCTCATACAAGACTTTAAAGGAACTTAAACCTCAACCCAAACTTATCAGGACAAGACAAAGTAAAAACAAGAGTGAACCTCAAGGGTTCTTTAAAACACAAGGTTTCTTTGCTTGGAATGTAAACATAAATAACATTTTTATTAAAACTCAAGCTTTAGAGGCTTCATTGTGATGAACACATAGTCATCATCTAGAAGCTCCCATCATCAAGCCATTGTGAACTCCCTTGGCCAATATGGCCGAAAATATGAAGGAAGAAAAGGAAAAGGAACCGAAAACTTTTTAGAAGAAAAAGAAACATTTGAAACTCTAGAGACCATGATCTTGATGATGCATTAACACCAACATCATGAGTCCTCATCATTGAGATCATGCTAACCATTTTAACACATCATCAAGGTAAAAGGTTTCAAGGTTCAAGAAAACTAAAACATCTTTAACTTCAAGAACAAAGATCAACCTTTAGAGGTTTGTTCAAGTGATGAACATCATCATGAAACCTTTATCATTAAGCTCTCATTCCTTTGCTCTCAAAGGCTCATGGCTGAAACAAGGAGGAGAAGAAGAAGAAAAGAAGTTCTAAAAAGATTCAAGAGAAACTATGAACACATAAAGAGATTAAGAACTTTAAATGAAAGAAACTCATGAAAGAAAATCCCTACCAAGTGATTTGAAGGTTGGGATGAGAGAAGAGAATGAAGAACTTGAAGAACTTGAAGACTTGAACTTGAGAGAAAAAGGAAACTTTGAAGTGCTCTTTGAAAACTTACACTTAGCAAATGAACCCAAAATGATGCAAGTTCACCTAAGCAAGCTATTTATAGAGAAATGAAACAAATGCAAGGTGCAATGAGGGAGGAGGGCTTCGGCCATCAGCACAAGGGCAGCCCATGAGTTCCATGAGGTGAGATAATGTGGTCTTGAGGCATGGTGAGGTATGGTTCAAGGTATGGCTTCAAGCATGGTTCTTTGAGTGAGAAACAAATCAACATGTGATGCAAATGGGAGATGTAACATCCTAATTTTTAACCCAATACTCTAGAACATAATTAGGTTAATCATTAGCCTGTTACGTCATAGCTTCCTTATTACTTTAAAATACTTAGCGGAAATATTGGTAAATTTTTTTTTTGAAATATAAAAGCAAAGTGAGAGCCGTGCGACACATTAATTAATAATGCACGAATAGGAATAACACAAGCATCGCATTGCACTATGACATAAGCGAGTAAAGGAACACCATAATAACATTGAACTGCATATTTATATAATATATGATATGCCCACTTGCGTAGAGTGGGGCTTAGTTTGATACAACATGAGCAATACAACTAAAAAGGAAATACAAGAGAAAGTGCAACGGAAACTATAAAAGGAACTCCCCTACCCAAGTGCAACTAAGGGGATGACCTCTAAAACAAAAGAAGGTTCATCCCTATCTAAGTGGTGTGTGCTCTACCCGGGTACTCCATCGGTTGTATGTCACCTCCTACTAACGTCCATCTCGCGAGCGAGGCACATATCCGGGAAACTGGGCGAGCTCATCGGGCTTGAAGAGGTGGAACGGGGATCGAGAGTGACCTCCGCGATGTGGCCGCATCTCCGGTCGTCGTGCAATCCGTGGCTGAGTCACGGTATCCTCACTGCCCTCTCTCATCAGTGGTGGAGTGGGGGCGGAGCTCTCGCTATACGGATGGGTAGGCGGGTCCTCGAACGGGTTGGTCTCCGAGAAATAGGTCCGGGGCACGTAATCGGGGTAGTCACGCAAGGCTGAAGAGGCGGTGTGCATGTGGAGCAGTCTCTCGTTATGCGTATGCGCGCGCTCAAAAACCCGCTCATCGTCACTATAGGGTGCTATCGGGGAGAAGCGATGGGTGTGCACGGGGTGAGCGAAGGGACGTCCCACGAACATGAAGACTCACACCGTGCACTGTCCTTCAAAATGGTATGACCCGTGATTCGGGTCATAGTGCACCTTCCACGTCGGGGTGTCCACGAAAACCACGAACGTCACCATCTGAAGACGTAACGGAAAGAAAAAGATAGAGGGAGTGAGAATCTTGCTAAAGAATCTCAGTAGGGCCTCCTACTACCTAGGTGTCATCATCTACGTCCTCAGGAACCTTGGATTTAGTACACAAAAATAAGTGAGCATGCATTATGTCCATTTTTAGGTTCTAAAACATAATTTAGCCAAGGTCCGTTCATTTTAGCATGGTTCTTGATGACATGGATGCAAACATATTAATGGATGTATGCATGGCTCTACTTAATTCAAGAATAATCATCATAACTTTAAGAACATCATAATAGTGGCATAAAGTGGCAATTAAATTCTCTTTGTGACATAATCATCATAACTTCCTCGTAGGCCACCCTAAAAGACAAGCGCTCTGGGGGTGCTCGGCAGAACCGGTGTCACCCAGAACGTGTCACATCTCTAGGTTATGAGCTCATACCTCAACTAGTCGTCACTAGTTCTTACTTGTCAATCTCGATAAGCATAACATAATCATAAACATAATCCCGACTTATCCAGTACGGGCTAGGGGGCATTTCTTGGGGGTGCTCGGCCGAACCGGTGTCACCCAAGAATTAATCTTGGTACCGATGTCACATGAGTTCTCTGGAGGTGCTCAGCCGAACCGGTGTCATTCGAGAACTCATCTTAGTACCACATAAAAATTTCATAGGTTTTCAAAAACTTTCTGAGTCCTGAATTTGTGCGGCATAACTGCGACATGCCGAATTTCTTCCAAATTCTCTTTATGCCACATGAGTCAATCAAACATGCATCCTTCATCATAATTTCATGCATTCACATAGTCATCCTCGTACTTTCACAAGCAACATTAAAAGTTCGTTATGCACTTGGTCCTACGGTATTTTATGCTCTGACCCTTACGGGTCTTAAACTCGTGATGTAGTTAACCTATCATCTCCTATCGAACTTTTATGCACCTAAGGGTTCTCTCTTATCAAAACTTATCATTTATTTATGCTCTCAATTAAATCTGAACATCACCATCCCTTAGGGGCAGCGTTATAAACTTATGATTACGGGGTTCTAGAACTTGCGTTTTAGACCCTTTCTTGGCCAATGGGGATGAGGTCTGGCCGAAACTTCATCATGCATGGGGAGGATTAGTTTGCATTTTAATTGTGGTTTAGAGTTGTGTTTAGGTGTATCTTTGATTATGCTTAAGATTAGGAATTTGTAAGAAAGTGTTTAGGTAAGGGAAATGGGTAATTAAGGTGGTCTAGACATAATTAAGGAGTGGTCTTGCACCATTAGAGAGTTAAATCCTCAATTTAGAGTCTAAACAACTCTAGACACATTTCCTTGATTTAAGGAATTGGAGAGAGAAAACACTATTCAAGATTCCAAGACTAGGAATCTTGAGTTCTAAAAAGGGATTTAAGTTTAATCTAAGCAATTTTAGGTTCTAATTAACTTTAATAAATTATTTTGACTCTAGATTAATTAGGGAAATAAATTAATCTTCGTTTAGAACCTAATATTGCTTAGGTTTGCTTAATTACGTCATTAAGCTCAAAAACACTATTCTAGGGGCAAAATCGTAATTTTGCACTAAAACTGCCCGGGACCACCGGGACTTGAACAGAGACCTCTACACACATGAAATCATGTTTTTAAACCTCTGGGGAAAGTTCCGGGCTCAAACGGCACCATTACCCGCGTAAAAACGCTATAGGGGTATTTTGGTCATTTTGACCAAATCATGAAACGAAATTTTTGCTTCCGAAAGCATTCAAAGGCCATTCAATCCCCTTCAAACATTGAGTTGACCCTTCGAGGATGACCGAGTTGGTTACCCTCGAGTTCGGGTCAGGAAATGACCTCGGGGGCATTTTGGTCATTTCCCTCGGGCAGAAAAATCGGGGTGTTACAAGCAACAACAAACCCCTTCTAGAGTCAACCTCAGAATTAGGCAGCCCAGTTCCCATTTGGGAATACTTATAACTCTAGCTGGAAAAATCACCCCAATTTGAAGTGGGGAAATAATTCTCAACCACAAGGTCAACCCTTATAGCAGAAGTATTTGGCACCTCATCAGTGGCAACAGGCCTTTCCTGTACCTCCAACTTCATATCGCACTATGACTGAGATGATGAAGATGATGATGGAGCAAATACAGGAAATTAGAAGAGAAAATGCCCAGCTGAGAGAGGAGGTAACTCTGATGAAGAACAATCAAAGTCAACAAGCCCCAGTTTTCCAGCTTCCCTCACAAACATTGCCAAATCTAAGGGAAAATGTGAGTGCAATTACCCTTAGATCTGGTACAAACATTTCGGGGGTTACTAGGCCTAAAGAAATTGGAGTTGAGGAGGAAACAGAGTCCACAAGTGCTTCTGATAACTGCTACAGCGGTCCACTGAGACCAATTTTCCACCAGTAAATGAAGAGGAGTATCACAACCGGCCGCAATGTCAACCATCACTACAATAGCCTCCGAGAGGCCAAGAAAAGTGAAAATACCTTTCCTCCATTACCTTTTCTACAGAGAATGAAATCTCAAAAAGCTGCTATAGTAGCATTGGATTTTGAAACTTGGGAAACATTTAGAAAGCTGCAAGTAAACATACCCCTATTGGATGCAATCAAGCAAATTCCAAAATATGCAAAATTCTTGAAAGATCTTTGCACCAATAAGAGGAAGATCAAGGGCAGTGGGGAGGATAAGGTGACTGTGGGGCTCAATGCTTCCTCCATTATCAAGCCAAGCAACTTGCCAACCAAGTGTAAGGACCTAGGCACATTCTATATTCCTTGCACTATTGGGGGTCTGCACATCACAAAGGCCTTGGCTGACCTTGGAGCTGGCATTAATGTTATGCGTAAATCACTCTACCAGTCCTTGCACTTTGGAGAGCTCAAGCTAACCGGACTACAAATTCAGCTGGCCAACCGCAGCATCACAAGACCAGAGGGAATATTAGAAGATGTTCTTATCCAGGTAAATGATTTAATATTCCCTGCTGATTTCTATGTGCTTGAAATGGAAAATGACACCAATGCCAACCAGCATACATTGATCTTAGGGAGACCTTTTTGAAAACTACTAGAACCTTGATTGATGTTCATGCTAGCACATTATCCATGGAGTATGGGGACATGAAAGTCTAATTTAATTTGTCTGATGCTATGAAACATCACCATGAGGAACACTCCATGTTTGGCATTGATGTCATGGATTCTCTAATTGATGATGCTTGTGGTAATTTGATTTGTACAGATCCAAATCCCTTCTTCTCCACTTTTTTTTCTTCCATAGGATATGATGCACTTGTTGTTTCATAATGTCCCAAGTTTTCATATATAGGTACACCACCCAGGTAGCAGTTATCAGTTTGCTAGGTGCTGTATGACCAGCATATATTAGGTGAGAAGCCCTATGAAGGGCAATGGATCTTGCTGCATGAGTCCTAGGCAAAACTGATGCCTAAAAAGCCAAAGTCTAGATAAAAGGGACCATTCTTGGTCATCTGTGTGCACCCTGATGGTTCAATTGAGCTAGAAAATTCTAGGATAACTCGGTGTCATATTGAGGGGCACAAGCTAATGCACCTCCATGAGACTCACATAGATCTAAGAGCTCGGATAGCCTATTTGTGGATTAAAGCTACTCACCTTCCATGAGGGTCTTAACTGTCTAACTTAAGGACGTTAAAGCATAGTGCTGGGTGGGAAACAACCCACTGTGAGGTTTTTCTTTACCTTTCCATTTTTTTTTTGCATTTTATTTTTTGTTTTCATTCTTACATCATGTTTATTTTCATTTGTATTTTACACCATCCCTTTGGCACCTTAGAAGTTATATGTATAGGCTCACACCACATGCACCTTATTGACTTGCTTGACATTGACTCCATTTTGTGTTGCTTGCTTGGTGGATTCATTGTGTTATTTGGATTGAGTACATGCTCTTTCACCTATGAAATTTTAAGCCTCTTTGATCGAATTATAATATGTCATCCTTATTTATTCATGTGTGTTTCCCTCTTTGGATTTGCATTCTAGAACTTGCTTAGGGTCTTGTTTGAAAATATGTTTTCATGTGTATACTTGAATATGATTGCGGCATTTTTCTTGTCTTTAGCTGTAACGCCCCAATTTTCTATCTGAGTGGAAAATGACCGAAATGCCCCTGAGGTCATTTTCGGCCCGGAATTCAAGGATGGCCAACCCGGTAGTCCTCGAAGGGCCAACTCAATGTTTGAAGGGGATTGAATGACCCTTGAGTGGTTCCAGAGGCGAAAGTCTCATTTTCTGCAGTTTCGGGTCGAAATGATCAAAATACCCCTATAGCGTTTTACGCGGGTAAAGGTGCCGTTTGAGCCCGAAACTTTCCCCAGAGGTTTAATACCATGTTATTACATATCTCAAAACATTTGTTTCAGTCCCGGTGGTCCCGGGCAGTTTTAGTGTAAAATTATGATTTTGCCCCTAGAATAGTGTTTTTGAGCTTAATGATGCAATTAAGCAAACCTAAGCAATATTAGGCTCTAAACAAAGATTAATTAATTTCTATAATTAATCTAGAGTCAAAATAAATTATTAAAATTAATTAGAACCTAAGATTGCTTAGATTAGATTTAAATCTCTTTTCTAAAACTCAAGATTTCACTCTTGGAATCTTGAATATTGTTTTCTCTCTCCAATTCCTTAAATCAAGGAATTGTGTCTAGAATTGTTTATACACTAAAATGAATTTATAACTCACTAATGATGCAAGAACACTCTTTAATTATGTCTTAGCAACCTTAATTACCCATTTTCTCACCTAAACACTTTCTTACAAACTCCTAATCTTAATCTTAATCAAAGATACACCTAAACACAACTCTAAACTACAATTAAAATGCAAGAAAACCCTCCCCATGGCTGATGCAATTTCAGCCCTCTCTCTCTCATTTACAACACATGTTGAATTGTTTCTCACTCAAAGAACCATGCTTGAAGCCATACCTTGAACCATACCTCACCATACTTTGAACCATACCTCACCATGCCTCAAGACCACATTATCTCACCTCATGGAACTCATGGGCTGCCCATGAGGCTGATGGTCGAAATTTCCTTCTTCATTTGCACCTTGCATTTGCTTCATTTCTCTATAAATAGCTTGCTTGGGTGAACTTGTATCATTTTGGGTTCATTTGCTAAGTGTAAGTTTTCAAAGAAACACTTCAAAGTTTCCTTTTTCTCTCAAGTTCAAGTCTTGAAGTTCTTCAAGTTCTTCATCCTCTTCTCTCATCCCAATCCTCAAATCACTTGGTAGGGATTCCTTTTCATGAATGTTCTCCTTTAAAGCTTGATGTTTATGGTTTCTCTTGTTTTCTTTTTAGAACTTCTTCTCTATTCCTTTTTCTTTCTTGTTTCGGCCATGAGCCCTTGAGAATAGAGTAATGAGAGCTTGATGATGAGAGTTTCATGATGATGTTCATCACTTGAAACAAACTCTAGAGCTTGATCTTTGTTCTTGAGCAAAAATGTTTCTAGTTCTTCCTTTCTTGAACTCTTGAGAACTCTATCTTTGGTGATGTTTCAAAATGGTTCTAAGGACTCAATGATGAGGTCTCATGATGTTGGTGCTAATATATCATCAAGATCATGGACCCTAGAGTTTTAAAATGTTCCTTTTCCTTCTTGAAGTTTCGGCCACTTCCTTTTCTTTTACATACTAAATGTTTGATTTTCTAAAAATGTTATGTTGAGTTCTAAGGACTCTAGACTTTACTTGATCTTGGTTTGATGAGCTTGGGTTAAGGTTTAAGTTCCTTTAAAGTCTTGTTAAGAGCTCTAGAAAGATAAAATGAACTTGCATAATTTATTTTATGCTTGCATTTATATTTACATTCTTGCTATGCACCTTTACTTTCAAGCTATCACCTAAGAACATAAAGATTAAAATGGAACTTGCATCATCACTTAATTTAATTCTCAAAGCCTTTCTATTTCGGCCTTAAAGTCGATTGTTGTTGGGTCTAGAGCACTAAAATAAAGAATTGAACTTGCATTATCACCTAATTAATCTCTCGAATGCCTTTCTATTTCGGCCTTAAAGTCAATTGTTGTTGGGCCAAGAGCACTAAAATAAGGAATTAAACCTTGCATATTTACTTTCAAGCTTGCACGTTTAAAGTTTATGCCCTGCATATTTATTTTACGTCATCACTCTACTATGTAAGCAAGATTAAAAATGAAAAACATGAGCACGTTTATTTTATGTCATAACTTAAGAACCTAGAACTCAAAGACTTGCCCATTTCATTTCAAGTTAAAGTTTAATGTGAATGCATTCTTTGAATGCATGTTTCGGCCAAGTAGTGATGATGGACTTGCAATGAGTTTTCATCTAGCTACAAGGGCCGATAATCTATGTTCTAAGTTTTTCCTGAAGCTTTACAAATCTTTATAAGGTTATGATATCATGAGTTATAATTTTATTCCCTTTTTGAAGATGAAATATATTTGGTCACTGACCTAAGGCTTCTCTTATCCTCCTAATGAATTAAAATGATTTGCAAAGAGTTTTAGAGATTCTAAATTGATTTCAAGAGAAACTAGTTAACTTATGTACCTAGAGATGTCAATTTAGTTCTCTTATTGAAGTTAGATGTTTTCGGTACTGTCATGATGAGCTTGTGGCTGTATGATGATGTTTTGATGTGTTGGAATGAGTGAAAATATCACATGATGATGTAGAAACGATTCTATGCATGATAGGTAAGAAACTAGCTAGCTAGGAATACCGTAAAGCTAGAATTTAACATAGTTTAGACCCATTTGTTTTTGGAACTTATCCAAACTGTTTTAATGGGAACATAATCAGATTAGGATTGTTTAGACATGAAAAAATTGGTAACATTTGGATTAGAATTGAATTTTAGCACCTATAGGGAAACTAGTAACTAGAAAACTGTAAAAATGCAAATGTAGAACTCTTAGAACATTTAATTCTCTGATTCTGTCTAGCTCCCTTACAATGTAGTAAACATGGTTTATAATTAGTTCAAAGGCTTAGGAATACTTCATAATTGGTTTAGATTTAATTTATAGCGCTTTAGGCGAAAACGGAATCGAGAAAGGGTCTAAGACATAGTTTCTAGAACCCTCGTAATCACAAGATGTAATTTCTGCCCTTAAAGTGTAAGGCTGTCCAGATTCATTGATGAACATAAAAATTAGTAAGAATTATTAGTTGTGATCCTATAGGTGCATAAAAGGATAAAAAGGATGATAGCGTAATTAGTTTTCAAGATTTAGACCCATAAAGGTCAAAGCATAAGACACCATAGGCTTAAGAGCATAATGAGCTTTAATGTTTCATGCAAGTGTATGTTTTATTATGAGAACAACTTGAGCATGTGATCTCTTATGAGAGTATACAGTGTTGATGTGTTGATGCTCACGCCATGATACGTTATACAAAATTATGATATTATGATGCTTATGATGCATACGATGATTATGATGCCTTATGTTGGTACTGAATGACTATGCATGCTCTATATGTTTGGTGGCATAAAGCAAGTTTGATGGAAATCCGGTGTACGCCGTTACGCTGCCGAATTTCCCATCAAACTCAAGTACTTGAGAAAAAGCTTGCGAAAACTCCAGGGTGACACCGGTTCGGCCGAGCACCCCCAGGATAGGTTCTAGGTGACACCGGTTCGGTCGAGCACCCCCAGAACAGATGTGACATAGTACTGAGACGCATTTCTCCCGCTATGGTGGGGAGGAAACAAATCCGTGAGGGTATTGACATTGAGCTTGCCAAAGCGGACAATTCGCTGTGTACTAGATACCAGTAGAGCGTTTCAAAGAAGGAAATGATCCTAAGATAGGTGATCCAAGAAAGTTATGTATACCACCTCTATTAGCCCATATTAAATCTAGTGACGACTAGTTAGGATTGAGCTCATTCCTAGGCGATAGGTAAGATGTAGTTTGGTGATCAGATTATCGCCAGGCCAGTGAATCGGTTGGACTTTTGGTGGATATGTTAAGAGAGTGGTCTTTAAGAAAAAGAACTTAAGAGTTTTACTTATGAGAAAGATGTCACATGAAAAGTACTATGCCTTTTTATGCCGCGTATATGATTTATGTTTCTTTATGATGTGCCTAAGTATTACGATTTTCGTGTTAATGTGCATATGGTATTGTCATGCATTCATCAAATATCTATTGCATTCATGTCATTAAGACACATACTAAAAGACACCCACTTCGGATAAATAGATTTGTAAAGCCTAAAACCAATCCTTATGCATGTACACCTTTTTCATAATTAAAACCGAGGTGGCTGGGGACGATGACAATGACACTAGTGTTAGAGTCGGGAATCCCTACTGAGAATCTCGAATGAGTTTCTCATCCCTTCCTTTTCTTCCGTGTCGTCTCTAGACGAGGATTACAACGAGGTTCATGACTTCTTTTGAGGCGCGCGCTTAAGGGACACACTAGCAGATGGAGCAGAGGGTCGCTACGGAGGCATAGATAGCTTAGCTTTTGGGTTGACACTTATCTAACCTCATAGGTGGATAAGGATGACTTCACATATATGGGCATGTTTTGATGTAAATGATGGTACAATGATGTTAGTAGTCTATGTATCTATGAAGATGTGATGATATTATGATTGTTATGTATAATACTATGTTTCTTGATTATCAATGGTGTGGTTACTTTTTCTTGCACGTGATGGTTATGACAAACGTTAGGTTAGTGTGCGGCTCGCGTTTTGCTTTCAAGTTTCAGAAAGAAAAATTTATTCATATTTTCCGCTAAGTATTTTAATGAAAGGTTGTAAGGAATGAGACTAAAAGAGTAATAGACTAATGATTAACCTAAATATGTTCTAGAGTATTGGGTTAAAAATTAGGATGTTACCTTAGCCACTTGCCTATATAGCCAAGCTTTGAATGTTACCATTGTTTAGCCCCCTTGAGTTGGACAAAGTGTACCCTTAGGCACTTGTGCTTTGGTATATGAAATTGCTCTCCTTTGAGTTGAGGTTCAGCCCCATTGGCCTATATTTTTATCCACCTTCACCCAAGCCTTATTACAACCAAAGGTAAATCCTCTTGATTCAATATGCATATATGTATGACAAAATGGAGAAAGAGACCCGTAGCAAACCTATGGTAATGCATTTTCATTTGAGGTGATTAAGTGTGCATCATAACCCAAAACACTTGAGTGAATGAAGGGTAAACACTGACTTTAGGAGGATTTTTGTACTTGATTCATGCATCATATATGGATTCTACCTTGTGTGTTATGTTGTTGATCATGCCTTGCTTGTTGTAATTCTCTTGATTGTTGGTGTGAAAGCTTACTGCTATGCCTCTAGGTTCATTTGATTGGTGTATTGTCATTTAATTACATGCATCATGCATTTTAGGTTAGGAGTCTAGAGTAGTCCTTGTTTACTATTTCTCATCCATGCCTTAGTTTGATCTTAGTTTCACATGAGAACATGTAAAAGCTTAAGTGTGGGGGAGTTTGATAAGGGACTTTTGTGCCACTTATCTTACTTCTAAACCTTAGCTTTTTACATGAGTTTTAATGTGTTGTTGATACAATTAATAAGGATTTTGATTTATTCCTCACCGTGTGATTTTGATAGAATTGATGGCTTTTGCATTGATTTTGGGATAAATTGTAATTATACCCTGTTGCACTTGACTTGTCTCTTTGAGTATCATTTTGTGCACAGGAGCTTTGAATCAAGTGCAAATGTCAAGAGCAAGGTTGGAAACTGTTGGAAAGAATTTGGAAGCAAAATAGAAGAATTCTTGAGTTTATTTGAGTAAAATTGCAAGAAGCATTGTAAGAGAAAATATGTATCTCTTTCTACAGGGATCAGATTAAGACAAATGAAATTTTTTTGGAAATCTCAAGTAGTCCTCTACAATTTTCATGTTCAGATCAAAACCTAGTTCTAAGAGTATCTTGGTGAAAATCGAGTTGCAAGATTAAAGGTTGCTGATGTTCTAATGTTGTCCAACTTGACCTCTAATTAGTATTTTCGTAATATCTAGAGCTATAGATGTCCGATTGAGTTGATTTTAGTGGTATTGGAAAGCTTATTCAAAGGGCTACAACTTCTATTTTAGTGCCGAGGCCAATTCCAATTCTGGCCACTGCTGCAGCAGTCTTTAACTACTGTAGTGGTCAATAGTGCCTGAAAAAGTGATGTTCTGCAGCGGTTAATGAGCGCTGCAGCAGTCATGTGATGACGCAGAATAGCTCATTTAACCTATTTTTGAGCCCCACTTTGACCCACCCATTTTAGGGAGCAGTATATAAGGGATTGTTATAGACTTTTACCCTAACTTTTCATTCAGCTTTTTACTCAGTTTTAGGCTGCCATTTTAGGTTATTATTCTCTCTCTACATCTCTCCCTACATTTTCTTCTTCTCTATTCTTCTCTCTCTAAGGGTTTCATCAGTGAAGGTGCTTTGTCTTGGAGATTGTGTAACACCCTAGTAATTAACCAGATACACCTAGGTTGAATCTGATTAATGACTAGACTTTACTCCTTGCTTTGGTTCTTTCTTCATAATTTGAAAATACTTAGTGAAATTACGAGCCATTTTTTTTTTAAACACATAATTGAAAACGTGAGCCGAGTACAACGTGAATGAGTAAGCGGAGTATAATAAGACGTTTAAGAATATATCACATCATATCACTTAGGCTCCATCATATAACATCCATAAGCACATTATAGCATATATTTACATACAATAACCTCACTCAAAGGGTAGGTTATGTTCATACATCATTATCTTATGCAAACCCATAAAAGAAAATATACATAAGGAAATACATGCCCCTAAACTAGATAACTCCATAAGCCGGGAAGGTTATCCTAAAACTAGGGTGCATGATCACACATAAATCTACTAAGAACCCTCTATGGCCACTGTCCCGAAATGGGGAATAAATCCGATCCACTAATGAGCTCCTCGGGAGGGACACACGAGATGCACCAGTCAGTCGCATGGACGGCCTTCTTGCTAACCTCGGCTGAACAACTGTTTCCTCACTACCCTCTCTTACACGTGTGGGAGTAGGAGCAGAGCTCTCAGAATATACATGAGTAGGAGTGTCCTCTGAAGGATCGGGCCTGAATATCTTGTCTCGGAACATACTGGAAATCCATGGACAATGATGAAGCGGGATAAGAACGTAACATCCTTCCATCAAGTGGACGTGCATGTTCAGATACCATTTCATCGCCATAGGGAGAAGTAGGAGAAAATCGATAACTAGGGACAGGATGTGCAAATGGACGACCTATGTAAATAAAAACACGAATCACAAGACCTCCTTCAAAATGATACGAGCGATGCAATCGATCATAGTGAAATTCCCAAGTAGGGGTATCAACGAACAGGACGAATGTCACCATCTGAATCTGGAGACAATGACGGAAATAAAGAAAAGGGAGTGAGAATCTTGCTAAAGAATTCTCAGTAAGGTACCTCCTTCTACAGTGTCATCATCAAAGTCCTCAAGAACCTCGGGATTATTCTAAAATAGTGAGCATGCAAAGATTCATTTTAAGTTCGGACAAATACTTAACCGAGGTTCGTCAATTTTTAATCATGCGTCTTATAATGCATCATAATTTTAACATGTCATATTTACAATGAACTTTTCCTTTATCATTACATCATTTTCCTCATCATCATTATCAAATAACATGCATAAAAGAACGTCATATAATATTAGCTACACGTGGACATAGTGCACATATTTCATTTCTTTAGTGCCTTAGGTGACTTAAAATCTTATCATCATCATTATTTTCCTTAGGCCACCCTATACTCCACCCTTTTGGGAGTAATTTAGGTTATGAGCTCATACTTTACTAGTCATCACTAGCATATACTTATCCCTTTTGATAAGCTAAAGTCCCGACTCTACCCTTTTGAGAGAACGGGTTAGAGGGCTAAAATCACCTTTTCACCACCTATAGTCTGATGGTTTCAAAGGATAATTTTCTTATAAGTTTAAGTCGCCATTAAACCTTTGCATGTTATATCATAATACAATTCATAAACATCATAACATTTTCTCATTTATAGTCTTAAGCTAGAATAATATATATCAACTGTAATCATGCATATGGGAGATTCCCGAGGAAGAGAGGTGGGTCACAATGGACACGCTTAAATACCAAGTCTTTCCTTAGCCAGAACCTTTCCAAATTACACTTTTACAATGATACACTTTCTTCTAGCAACAAAGGTAAATTTTACATAATAAAGAACATTTCATGTATAAGCATTCTCATTATTTGCAACAACAACTATAACATGCAAGCTAGGAAATCATTCAATGATATCAAGTACTTAATAAGCATCCAATCCTTACATAGAATTATCAATAATAGAACTAATTAGTTACTAAACCAATTATGAATCATTCTCTTAACAATAAACCATAATTATCACAACTTCAATCATATCAAATCATTATCACACATTGATACTAAACTCATATCAGTGACCGAATCATGAACCTCATGCAATTACATAGAATCATATTTTAAGTGCATATAAAATACTAGTTCCCTGTAAAATCCTTGCAAAGCCTTAAAACTCATTTAGAAACTAGTTCTTTTGTCAAATTTGGGAGGATCTTCACAATTAAAATTCTCACTTAAGATAAAAGGAGTAAGTCTTGAGCTTTAGAGATTTAGGTGACATCTTAGAATTATAAACATGCTATGCAACCTTATTTTAATCTTATCTTTATAAGGTGATAGCTTGGAATTATAAACATGATATGCAATTCCATTTCTTTATCTTTAAGATTTAAAGTGATGACTTGAAAATTAAACATGATGCAAGAACTTGAAATATAAACATGATACAAGAAACTGGAACGGCGGTAATCCGCACAGGACCAGTAGAGGAAGAAGAGAATATTAAGAAACCGGAGCGGCGGTAGTCCGCATGTGACCGATAGAGGGAGAAGAGAATATTAAGAAATCGGAGCGGTGGTAGTCCGCACAGGACCAGTAAAGGGAGAAGAGAATTATTATTACATCTTTTTAAGCTCCAATCTCAAGACTTTTTAAAGAATAAATTCTTTAACTCCAATAATCACATTTCTTTGCTTGTGATACATGGGCAAGTCTTTGAGCTCTAGGATCTTTAGGTGATGGCATAAAATAAACATGCCATGCGTTGATTCTTTTAGCCATTATAAAATATAGTGATAGCATAAATTAAATATGAGATGCAACCTCTTTATTATCTTGAAAGATTAAGTGATGACTTGAAACATAAACATGAAATACAAGCTTCAAATTTAAACATGAGAAATGCAAGTTCATTTATTCATTCTTGAAAATTTAGTGATGACATAGAAGGTAAACATGGTTATGCAAAGCATAAACTTAATCATGGATGCAAATTCATTTTGTTTCTTTACTAGAGCTCCTTCAAGACTTTAAAAGAATTATAAATTCAACCCAATACATATCTTAACAAGAAATAAAACATAAAAGGAAAATACATCTTTCAAGTTCTAAACTAAAAATCTTTGTTTTAGCATCATAAAGCATTATTCTTTAAAGTTTTGTATCAAGTGGAATTTTCAAGCTTTAGAGGCCTAACTTGTAATGGATTTACAACCCACCCTCAAGGTCCTCATCATCAAGCCATCATCTTAGTTCCACCTAGGCCATATGGTTGAATTGGTTAAAGAAAAATTGAAGAGGAAAACCAAAATGAAAAGTTAAGGTAAGTTCATAATTTCATCATTTTGAGCTAAAAACACAACTCCTCAAAGCATAGAAATAAATTTAGAAACTACTCCCTACCTAATCTGAGTTGAAGAAGAGGAAGAGAACTTGGTTTCTTGAAGTGAAATGAAACAAAATCTCTTTGAAAAAATTGAAGAAAGAAAGAAAGAAAGTTTTTGGTGCTCCTAAAAACTAGTTATGAACCAAGCATTCCAAGACCACTCAAGCAAGCCTATTTATAGAAGATTTTGAGGCTTCTAATTGGCCAAAATGATGAGGTAGTGGACGGAATTTTGCAGGAGAAATAAGGGAGGAAAAATCATTTTAGACAAAGTTGTATGAAATTAAGGAATTATGTCTCTTATGGTGACATTTTGGCATTTTGTTTTAGTGCAACTTTTGGCAATAATTCAGCTGCATAATGGCATCAATAATTTCGTCCATTACAGCCCAAAGAAGTGAAATTTGTGTGTTCCATGCATTATTTAGGTGTAGGCAAGGTATTCATGTAATTTAGAGAATTTACGGTTAAGGGTTTAAGTGAATTAGTAAGCAATTTGGGTGTTTTTGAGCAATTTTGGGTTCTAATCAATCTAAATACATAATTTTGACTCTAGATTAATATTTAGAATTTAATAAGCTTTAATTTAAGCCTAATATTGCTTAGGTTTCTGTGATACTAATCAAAAATCCCGAAATCGGCAAAACTGCCCAAAAACAGGGGCAAAATCGTACTTTCACTTAAAAACTGCCCGAGGCCACCCGAGCTTAACCAATGGTTAATCATGGCTTAAAAACACATTTTAAAACATTTTAGTGAGGTTCGGGCTCAGTCAGCACGCACATCGGAGTTAAAACAGCCGCAGGGGCGTTTTGGTTATTTCACGCGTCGGAACTCAAAATTGAGATTCTTCTGCTCTATTAACACACATAACACAAACAATCCCTTATTATCCTCAAAACATCCCCTTGAGAATAGGTGGGGCCCACGATCCTCATTTTCTGAGTAAAATAACTTTACGGGCATTTTGGTCATTTTATACGTACAGAAATTCGGGATTTGCAACTCTCGCATGAATCGTTCCTAACCTCTCTTCTAATGTTATATTCCTTTATTGAGGATTGTTCGGCCTCAAATCTTATGTAATAATTAGCTACGGTAATTCGGTAATTGAGTAATTTCTAATGATAGTAAAAATTACAATAAAAATTGGGGCGTTACAGATTGTGGCAAGGATCATTGCTATTATTTTTAGGTTCTTTTATCTTCATTATTGTAATCCTCTAGAGATGGAAGAGTAGATTTCTATACTAGTGTAGGGGATTCCCTTTGGATTGGGATAACTTTGAGACCTTCTGCTATTATTGAATACATCAATTTCCTATTGTTCTTCAATTTCTATTCTTATAATTGTTGTAGTGATTGCTATAATTCTCATTTGGATACCCAAATTAACAATTGTTCTTTAGGGAAACCCTTTAGGCATAACAGATAGATTTATCAATTTGTGTTTAAAGGAGAACAATGGAATTAACCTTCCGATTGGTGGTTAGGCTTTAGCTGTTGGTACATAGGATCATTGTAATTATCAATTAAATTGAGATTTTATTTATTGTTAATTCTACTGATCAACTCTGGGGATTGATTAATCACTAGTAGAATTGCAAGTAGATAATTACTAGAAGCCATTAATGGAGTCAATATATGGTCAATGATAATTAATTCCAATCATAGGATTACCCTATACTAGTGTCTTTTTCTCTATTGTTATTACTTTGTTGCTATTAACTCTTAATTTTCAATTACTACAATTTCATTCTTCAAAACCCCAAATTCTCAACTAAGTGATAAGGCCTCTTTGGGAAACGAGCTAGGTCGTGCCCTTTGCTACATTTTTAGTGCAACTTAGCATTAAAATAAATTTCTAACTTGAGGAGGTAGGCGACAACCTCTGTCAGTACCACCAAGATGTATCAGGACCTGAAGAAGATGTGCTGGTGGCCTGGGTTAAAGAAAGATATGAGTGCCTAGGCAAGTAAGTGCTTAGTTTGTCAAAAAATGCAGATTGAGCACCAAAAACCCTCTGGAATGTTGCAACCCCTGTCAATCCCCGAATGGAAGTGGGAAAATATCTCAATGGATTTTGTGACTGGGCTACCAAGGATCCAAGCAAGTCATGATGCTATATGGGTAATAGTGGATCAGCTGACCAAGTCGACTCACTTTTTACCTATCAAGAGATCATTACATTACATGGAGTACTGTCAATGATAATCTCGGATCGAGACCCACGGTTTACATCATGGTTTTGGGGAGCCTTTCAGAAGGCATTTGGTTCAAAGCTGTGTCTAAGCATGGCTTACCACCCTCAAACGGATGGTCAATCTGAGAGGACTATCCAAACATTGGAGGATATGCTAAGGGCGTGTGCATTGGACCAAAGAAGGAGTTAGGACAAATACTTGTCATTGATCGAATTTGCTTATAACAACAATTATCATGCAAGTATCAGCATGGCACTGTATAAAACTTGTATGGATGAAAATGCCAATTACCTTTATGCTGGTATGAAACCAAAAAGCAAAGCTTGTTAGGACTCAATATCGTGAAGGAAATGACTGAACAAATCAAGAGAATTAGGGATAGAATTCTCACTGCTTAAAGTCGACAGAAAAGCTATGCAAAAAAACGGTGAAAGCCGCTAGAATTTCAAGAGGTAGAACACGTGTTCCTTCGGATCACCCTTACCACAGGCATAAGTCAAGCTATGAGAGTCAAGAAATTGAGGCCCAGATTCCTTGGTCCATTCGAAATCCTTAATCGAGTCAGATCCGTAGCATACCGAATAGCTCTACCTCCTAATCCATCCAACCTCCACGATGTTTTTCATGTCTCCCAGTTAAGAAAATATCAGTTTGACCCATCCATGTCTAGAACTAGAGCAAGTACAATTAAGGGAAGACCTAACGTTTAACCTGCCACCTACGAGAATCGTAGACAAAGGAGTCAAACAACTGAGGAACAAGATTATGCCTTTGGTCAAAGTAGCATGGGGACGGGGACGAGCAGAGGAATTCCCATGGGAGTTGGAGTCAGATATGAAGAGATGATATCCCGAGCTTTTCTCTGGTAATGAATTTCGAGGGCAAAATTCTTTTTAAGGAGGAGAGTAATGTACCGCCCTGATTTTTCCTGTGTATAAATGACCATAATGCCCCTGAGGTCATTTTTACCTGAGAAATAAGGATAGTCGGTCCCAGCCATGCTCAAAGTATAACACCCTAATATTCGACCCACTACTGCTAGCATGTACTAAGGCCAAATATTAGTCATTACTTCTTGATTCAATTCTGTTATCTTTGAAATTACTTACTGAAAATACGAGCCAATTTTTTTTTCTTTTAAAACTCTTGGTAAAGTATAAGCCGCGTGTAATGTAAACGAACGATATTGTAAAGTGCGGGAATGTAAACATATAAAAGGCTCCATACACAGCACCATGAACACATATACTAGAATACCTCATACATTAATGTATTAAATGCCCACCAACAATAGCGGGACTGTTCAATACATAAAATCCAATACAACCGAAAAGTAGGAAATACATGAAATCATAAATAAAACACGAAGGGAAACACCTACACCCAAGTGCATCTAAGGTGGATAACCTCAACACGAAAGAAGGTTTATCCTAACTACGTGTTGTGTGTGCACTAAGGACTACCCTCCAACAATACGACCCAAGTCACAGGTAAGGTGGGACGTAGCCGATCCACGGGCGAAGCTCAATAGGAGTAGGAACTCGAACATGTCCTCCGCGTTGGGGTCGCATCTCGGGCATCCGACCCCTCCGTGGCTGGGTGACCGTCTCCTCGCTGCCCACTGGCATGTGTGGGGGAATGGGGGCAGAGTCCTCTCTATACATATGGGCGGGTGAATCCTCCAAGGGGGTCCTCCTCTGAATGCTGCGAACGAGGTACATACTCAGGTACAGCGTCTGAGCCCGCAATGTAGGTCCGAAGAATCCTCTCGTTGCGTGTGCGAGAACGCTCAAAAACCATATCGTCACCATAAGGTGACATCGGTGAGAAAAGGAAGCTATCTACAGGATGAGCAAACGGCCGTCCAGGGAGCATGAAAACACGAACTGTGCAGCGACCCTCAAAATGATAAGATCCGTGCTCCGGATCATGGTGAAACTCCCACGTAAGTGTCTCAATGTAGAGCACGAACGTCGCCATATGAATCTGAAGACGTGACGGAAAGAGAGAGATAGAGAAAGTGAGATTTTTTACTAAAGAAACTCAGTAGGGTTTTTCCTCCTATCTAGGTGTCATCATCTACGTCTCTAGGAGCCTCGTTTTGTTAGTAAAAGCATGGGCATATAATGGTTCAATTATGAAGTTCGCAAATGTTAACCTCCGAGGTCCATTCGTTTTAATTCTAAAACTTCTTGGCTACGTAGTCTATACGTCATAAAACTTGAATCATAAGTCATGGTACATAAAATCATAAATCATGGTTCCTAATATCATGGATCATGGCACATAAATTCATAATTCATGGTACATAAAATCATAGATCATAGTTCCTAGTATCATGGATCATAAACTCATATTTCATGGTACATAGAAGCATAGTTCTTAGAACATGGTAGATGGTAATTTATCTTGGTTACTTTAGGTGACATTAAAACCTTATCATTTTCTTCCTGGGGCCACCCTAACCGATCTCCCTTTGGAGAAACTTCTAGGTTATGAGCTCATACCACGCTAGTCGTCACTAGCACATGGATTTATCCCTTTTGATAAGTTAAAGGTCCTGACTTAGAGTACGGGTCTAGGGGGCTAGAATCACCTCATCCCCACCCTTAGTTTGGTGGTTCAAGGATCATTTTCTCATAATTTAAATCACCTTAAGTCTTAGCATGTTTATTGAGATGCCACTTAGTTCATACATGTCACATATCTATTATTACAACATAGGCATCTCTAAGTTCTTGAAGAACAATCGCATGCAATAAATAAAACTATCATTTAAGCATAATAGTTCACATAGCACCATACAAGTCATGAGGTAAATACCAATTCATCATATTCATAATCTGAGAATAGGCATGCGAGATCATCAAGTCATATTCACATAGAGGAAAGAACACTTATTTACACATTTTAGATACTAGTAATCGATTACATGGGCCTTGTAATCGATTACTTTGGCTCAACTTTCTAAAACAAGGAAGTTTGAGGTCCTGGTAATTGATTACATGAGCCTTGTAATTGATTACCTTGGTTGAAAATGCATTCTGGGCTCATGAACACCTGAGTAATCGATTACATGGAGTAGTAATCGATTATTAGGGTTCAGAAACATGTTCTGGGTTTCCCAGAACATTGTGTAATCAATTACATCATCTTGTAATCGATTACCAGTAACCCAAAACAAAATTTAAGGGGCTGGTACTGTTAAGGCGGATCCAAAAACAATAGTAGTCATCAAATCATGTGTAAAACTTCTTTTTCAATGTACATAGGTAGCTAGTTTCTCTTGGAACCTTTTTGGGGCTTCAAAACTTCATGGAGGCAAGGTTTATCTTTTCTCAAGATGAAATGGGCAAGTCTTTGAGCTCTAGTAATTTTAGGTGATGGCGTAAAAGTAAACGTGCCATGCATTCCATTTTTATCGTTCATTAGAAAGTAAAGTGATAGCATAAAATAGATATGAAATGCACATTCATTTTAGCTTTTGAATTTAGTGATGACTTGAAATATAACATGTAATGCAAGGCTTGGAATTTAAACGTGTATTGTGCAAGTTCATTCTTTATCTTGGGCTTTACCGATAGCATAGAAAGTAAACGTGCTATGCAAAGCATAAAATAAACGTGAATGCAAGTTACTTTTATATCTTGTCTAGAGCTCTTACAAGACTTTAGAAAGAACAAAGTTTCAACCCAAAACTCATCCTCACAAGAAAAGAAAACTATTAGTGCTAAGATAACAAAAGAAATTATAACCTCAAAGAATCATGGAGATGGCCGAAATCATACTTGGTTTAGGGTCAAAGGTTTCAAGCTTTAGAGTTTGTTCATGTGACAAACGTCAACATGAAACCCTCATCATCAAGCTTCCATTTTTCCAAGTCTTATAAGCCTCCATGGCCGAAACGTTGAGGAGAAAGAGAAGTCCAAAAAGTGTTCAAGAGAGACATAAACTCATTTGTTACTCAACCTTAAAAAAGGAAAATTTCTTCCTAAAAAGATTCAAACTTTAGAGGTTGTTTAAGTGACAAGCACCATCATAACACCCTCATCATCAAGCTTTCATTTTGCTAAGTGAAAAAAAAGGCCTTCATGGCCGAAACATGGAAAGGAAAAGAGAAGTTCCAAAATGTTCAAAAGAAACATAACCTCATCCTTAACTAAACTTGTAAAAGATGAAACTTTTCTTTAAGAAAAACTCAAGCTTTAGAGGTCTCATGTGAGATGAACTCATAGTCACCTCTAGAGAGCACTCATCATCAAGCCATCATATTTAAGGCCTTGAGGTCGAAATCTAGAGGAAAAAGAAAGGAAGAAACCGAAAAAGAAAACATCATAGAGGTTCAACCATTCATCATTTCCCAACAAGATTCAAACATAAAGATCAAAAACATATTTTTAGAAAGGTTCCTTACCTTGTGTTTCTTGAAAATGAGAGGAAGAACTTTGAGCTTGAGGAACTCTTGAGAGCTTGGACGAAGAAGGAAGTAAGAAAGCTTGAGATTTTTAGAGATTTTGCAAGAAGTAAGCAAAAGAATGGGGTTGTGTAGTGTGGTGTATTTATAGGACAAATAAATCATGAAGGAGTGAAGAGGGAGAAGTATGGCCGAAACTTGGGCAAGGAGGAAGGAAGAAAAATCTTCTTGAGTTGTCATTCATGGTGTAATTGAAAGCATATGTCATGACCCGACTAAGGCACATGACTGGCACGTGAGAAATCCTCATTCCCACATAAGCCTCGTGATCTCTGAGTCCCTCTATATGCATAATTTAATATAAAATTCTTTTCCAAAATATAAATACGTCTCTGATACAAATCACTTGAGTTACTCTTAATACAAAATAAACCATAGAACTCATAACCATGAAAATACAAAATATTCATGATAAAACATGGTAGTCTATCTCTATGGTCCAGGACCCTGCCCGTCATGCACACTGGAGCACTCTATCTCTAAACAAAATACCAAAAGTACTTCACTCACAAAGTGAAGCTCACCAACTGGGAAATCTCTACTGCGAGTCTACTGCACCTGTAATGGAGGAAGGGAGAGGGGTGAGTTTCATCTAAAACTCAGTGAGTAAGTCCTCACCCATAACCCTCTCATGGGACAGTCAAGGGAAATAAATAATAATATATATATCTTCATCAAACCAGTTAATGCAATAACTCTCAAGTTCATATTCATAGGAACAACAAATAGTTCTAAAATCATTACTCTGTAGAAATCATAAACCATAGTATGCTAATAAAGAAACAGGAATCTCTAGTTATGCCCAATTCATGTGACATAACAAATCTCTGGTTATGCATAGCATAACAAAGTCTCTAATCTCTGGGGCACCTAAATAGGTCCCGTTCATTATTTCTCTGGCCCTAAGGCGACTTGGTATACCAAGGTTAATGAAATAACTGTTGTTAACTCACAGTCTGTTTCTCTATAGCTACTGTCCAGTTCAATCAGAAATCTAAGGGCCTGTTTGCTTTGCCTGTTTTCAGTTTTGAGTTTTGAGTTTTCAGTTTCCAGTTTTCTGTTTTGTGAAGGAAAAACTGAAAACTGAAAATTTCAGTTTTCAGTTTTTCCTTTACAAATATGGAAAACTGAAAACTGAAGACTGGAAACTGAAAACTGGAAAATGCAAAGCAAACAGGCCCTAATCTTTTCTCTATATCTCATAAGTCTTCTACCCTAGAGTTCACAAGCTCTAGCATATAAATCAACAGTTCTAAAATTCATAAAATTATTTAAATATGAAAACTCTTAAAACTCGAAAAGTTCTGATCTCATATAACTCTAACAATCTGACTTTAGCATAACTGTGACCGTGAAATCATGCCCAAGGGATCACCCATTTGTAGGCATTCTGATTTCAAGCCTATAGAATATGTATCTAGCAGTTGTTACAAATCATATTGAATTCCATACTTCTAAGAATCATAAAAAAACACTTATTTTCTCTAAAACTCTATCATATACATATTCTCTACTATGGAAATCATCATAATGTGTAACAAATCTCTAAATCTACTCTAGCTCTTTGATAAAAATCACTTTAACAATAATGGTCCCATGAGTTTTCAGAAAAACATATATATCTCATGCTATAATTTACTGAAATTAACTCTAATGGTCAACATAAGGATCATAGGATTTGAACCCACTCACCGTTTAAAGCCGAGAGTATGTGGGCCCCACCAACTTGACTTGAAGAGCTTGGAATGGCACCAACAACTGTCATGGAGAAACCATAATTCTAGATTAATATCTAAAAATCTCTAGAGAGCTCTATTCTAACTCTACTAAAATTGGGGGAACACCCCCACTTGACAAAAATGAGAAAAATAATCGGTCCAAATCCAAGATCATGGAGAAATAAAGACATAATCTAATAATATGAACTTACCTTGAAGCTTGGAATGATGGATTGGAGAGAATTTAAGAGAAAGAGAGAAAAAATGGAGGAAGAAGGGAGAGAATCGCGTTTCTGCGTTGTAACACCCCGATTTTTCTGTCTGAGGGAAATGACCAAAATGCCCCTGAGGTCATTTCCTGATCCGAATTCGAGGGTAACCAACTCGGTCATCCTCGAAGGGTCAACTCAATGTTTAAAGGGGATTGAATGGCCTTTGAATACTTCCGGAAGCGAAAATCTCGTTTTCCGCAGTTTCGGGTCGAAATGACCAAAATACCCCTATAGCGTTTTTACACTGGTAGAAGTGCCAGTCGAGCCCGAAACTTTTCCCAGAGGTTTAAAAACACGTTTTCATGTGGCTAGAGGTCTCTGTTCAAGTCCCGGTGGTCCCGGGCAGTTTTGTGCAAAATTACGATTTTGCCCCTAGAATAGTGTTTTTACGCCTAATGACGTAATTAAGCAAACCTAAGCAATATTAGGCTCTAAATGAAGATTAATTAATTTTCCTAATTAATCTAGAGTCAAAATAATTTATTAAAATTAATTAGAACCTAAAATTGCTTAGATTAAACTTAAATCCCTTTTTAGAACTCAAGATTCCTAGTCTTGGAATCTTGAATAGTGTTTTCTCTCTCCAATTCCTTAAATCAAGGAATTGTGTCTAGAATTGTTTATACACTAAAATGAATTTATAACTCACTAATGATGCAAGAACACTCTCTAATTATGTCTTACCAACCTTAATTACCCATTTCCTCACCTAAACATTTTCTTACAAATTCCTAACCTTAAGCATAATCAAAGATACACCTAAACACAACTCCAAAACCAGAATTAAAATGCAAACACAACCCCACATGGGCTGATGCATTTCGGCCAGACCTCATCCCCTTTGACCACATGTTAAATTTTTTTCTCACTCAAAGAACTATGCTTAACCCATGCTTGCACCATACTTGAGCCCATGCTTGGCCATGCTTCCAACCATGCTTTGAACCATGCCTTGTAAGAGATATTTTCTCTCCCATTCTGCACTCCTCATGGCCGAAGCCTTCATCACCATTCACACCCTCCATTTGCTTCATTTCTCTATAAATAGATGGCCTTGGGAAGCTTGCACCACTTTTAGATCATTTGCTAAGTTTAGGAGCACTCAAGCTTTTCTTTTTCTCTCAAAGTTCTAGTGTTCTTCAAGTTCTTCAAGTTCTTCATCTTCTTCATCTTCTTCTTCCATCTTCAAGTTCATCACACCAAGTAGGGATTTCCTTTCATGTATTCTTTTCTTTAAAGTTCTTGTTCTAGCTTTATGTTCATAGTTTCTCTTGGTTCTTTTTAGAACTTCTTTTCTTCTCCTTTTTCTTTCTCATTTTCGGCCATGGGCCTTGAAGTTCAAAGAAATGAGAGCTTGATGATGAGAGTTTCTTGATGATGTTCATCACTTGAAATAAACTCTAGAGCTTGATCTTTGTTCTTGAGTAAAATACTTCTAGTTCTTCCTTTCTCCAACTTTTGGAATCTTTAACTTTGATGATGTTTTAAAATGGTTCTAAGGACTCAATGATGAGGTCTCATGATGTTGATGTTAATATATCATCAAGATCATGGACTCTAGAGTTTCAAAATGTTCTTTTGTTTTCCTTGAAGTTTCAGCCATTTCCTTTTCTTTTACATGCAAAATGTTTCGATTTTCTAAAAATGTTATGTTGAGTTCTAAGAACTCTAGACTTTACTTTATCTTGGTTTGATGAGTTTGGGTTGAGGTTTAAGTTCCTTTAAAGTCTTGTTAAGAGCTCTAGAAAGATAAAATGAACTCACATAATTTATTTTATGCTTGCATTTATATTTACATTCTTTCTATGTACCTTTACTTTCAAGCTATCACCTAAGAACATAAAGATTAAAATGGAACTTGCATCATCACTTAATTTAATTCTCAAAGCCTTTCTATTTCGGCCTTAAAGTCGATTGTTGTTGGGCCTAGAGCACTAAAATAAAGAATTGAACTTGCATTATACCTAATTAATCTCTCGAATGCCTATCTATTTCGGCCTTAAAGTCGATTGTTGTTGGGCCAAGAGCACTAAAATAAAGAATTGAACCTTGCATACTTACTTTCAAGCTTGCACGTTAAGTTTATGCCTTGCATATTTATATTAAGTCATCACTTTATTTTGTAAGTAAGATTAAAAATAAAAAGCATGAGCACGTTTATTTTACATCATGGCTTAAGAACCTAGAGCTCAAAGACTTGCCCATTTCATTTCGAGTTAAAGTTTAATGTGAATGCATTCCTTGAATGCATGTTTTTGGCCAAGTAGTGAGGATGGACTTGCAATGAGTTTTCATCTAGCTACAAGGGCTAATAGTCTATGTTCTAAGTTTTTCTTAAAGCTTTACAAATCTTTACAAGGTTATGTTATCATGAGATATGACTTTATTCCCTTTTAGAAGATGAAATATATTTTGGTCACTGACCTAAGGCTTCTCTTAGCCTCTTGATGAATTAAAATGATTTGCAAAGAGTTTTAGAAATTCTAATTTGATTCCAAGAGAAACTAGTTAACTTATGTACCTCAAAATGTCAATTTAATTCTCTTACTTAGGCTCCATGATTTCGGTTCTGTCATGATGAGTGTGATGCTGTATGGTGATGTTTTGACGTGTGAAAATATCATATGATGATGTAGAAATGATTCTATGCATAATAGGTAAGAAACTAGCTAACTAGAAATACCGTAAAGCTAGAATTTAACATAGTTTTGACCCATTTGTTTATGGAACTTATCCAAACTGTTTTAATGGGAGCACAATCAGATTAGGATTGTTTAGACATGAAAAACTTGGTAACATTTGGATTAGAATTGAATTCTGGCACCTAGAGGGAAACTAGTCACTAGAAAACCGTAAAAGTGCAAGTTTAGAACTCTTAGCACATTTAATTTTCTGGATTCTGTCCAGCACCCTTACAACATGATAAACATGATTAATAATTAGTCCTTAAGCATAGGAATGTCTCATAATTGATTTAGAATTAATTTATAGCGCCTTAGGCGAAGACGGAACCGAGAAAGGGTCTAAAACGTAAGTTCTAGAACCCCGTAACCACAAGTTAGAAATTCTGCCCTATGCTTTTCAGATTTGAGTATGAACATGAGGATTAGGAATGACGATTAATTATGAGCCCTTAGGTGCATAAAATATGAACGACAGATGTTAGAGAACTATATCTCAAGATTAAGACCCGTAAGGGTCAAAGCATAAGCTACCGTAAGGGTAAGCGTTTGAATGTTCTATGATGATGCATGTGGTATGTAAATGTTGATGATGTTATTCATGTGAGGAATTCATGAGGATATATGTTTATGTGGCATAAAGTAAATTTGGAAGGAATTCGGCGTAATGCCATTGTGCCGCCGAATTCCCGATGAATTTGGGGACTTAAAGAGATTTTGAAAATTAAGGTACTAAGATGGGTTCTAGGATGACACCGGTTCGGCCGAGCACCTCCATAGAACTCATGTGACATCGGTACCAATTTATACTCTTAGGTGACACCGGTTCGGCCGAGCACCCCTAAGAGGATTGCCCCCTAACCCGTACTCAGATAGTCGGGATTTATGATTTATGATACGCTTATCGTTAAGTGGTAAGTAAGAACTAGTGACGACTAGTTAAGGTATGAGCTCATAACCTAGAAATGTGACACGTTTTGGGTGACACTGGTTCGGCTGAGCACCCCCAGTTCGATTGTCTTTTAGAGTGGCCCATGAGGAAGAGAAGTTTCATGATTATGACTACGTCACTAAGTTTGTCCCATGTGAATGTTTCTATTGCCACTTTATGCCACGAAGTATGATGATGCTTGATGATATGATTTATGTATGTGCATTAGGTAGTGCCATATATACATTCTCTATTATGTTGCATTCATGACATTAAGACCATCCTAAAATGAATGGACCTTGGCTAAACTATGTTTTAGAACTCAAAAAATGGACTTAATACATGCTCACTCATTTGTATAATTAAACCCAAGGTTCCTGAGGACGTAGATGATGACACGTAGGTAGTAGGAGGCCCTGCTGAGATTCTTTAGCAAGATTCTCACTCCCTCTATCTTTTCTTTTCGTCACGTCTTCAGATGGCGACGTTCGTAGTGTTCGTGGACACGCCGACATGGGAGGTGCACCATGACCCGGACCACGGGTCGTTCCATTTTGTGGGTCGATGCACGGTTAGAGTATTCATGTTCATGGGTCGACCCTTCACTCCCCCTGTACATTTCCTTCGTTTCTCCCTCATCTCACCTTTTGGCGATGACCTGGTGTTCGAGCACGCACGTCCCCTAGAGGAGAAGCTTCGTCGTACACCACCGTCCACGTCCGCCGCTCGAGATTACCCCCAGTATGTACCCCGTTGCCCGTCGTCTTTTTTGGAGATGAATCCTTCCGAGGATTCGGCAACCCAGGTACCCTCCGAGGGATCTTCCCCCACCATACCCATGGACCTTGGGGAGGGTAGCGAGCCCTCCGTGACTCAGCCGAGGCTTGCACGACGACCGGAGATGAGGCCACGCCATGGAGGTCACTTTCAAGCCCCGTCCCGCCTATTCACGCCGGAGGAGCTTGCTCAGTTTCCTGGTTACGTGCCACACTCGAGGGATAGTCGCCAGTAGGAGGCTGTGGATGGCCCGGGTTAGAGCACACACCACTTAGATGGGGATAAACCCTTCTTTTGATTTGAGGTTATTCCATTAGATGCACTCGGGTAGAGGAGTAGCTTATGTTTATGTTTATGTTGCATTTTCTTTCATGTATTCCCTTGTACCAAATTAAGTCCCACACTTATAAGTGGGAAAGTTATATATATATATATATATATATATATATATATATATATATATGAGATGATATCCAGTGTTGCTCATGATGTGCCTTTATGTGCCTTATGCTATGACGTTATGAGATGTATGTTTTGTCCGTTATATGTTATATCGCATCACGCGGCTCTCACTTTGTATTTCAAAAAAAAATTTACCCGTATTTTCCGCTAAGTATTTCTAAGTAAAATTTGAGAACTATGAAGTAACAGACTAATGATTAACCTAAGTATGTTCTAGAGTATTGGTTAAAAATTAGGATGTTACATGCGTTCTTCTGCACGATTTGGGGTTTTAAATCCCTCACTAACACCGCTATAGCGATATATGACCGCTATAGCTGTCTAACAGTGTCTGACCGTCACTTATGACTGCTATAGCGGTACCTTAGTCTGCTGCACCGCTTGAACAAGTGCTGGTGACCGCTATAGCGGTCCTGGACTGCTATAGCGGTGACAAAAACTCCTAACTTCTATGTTTTTCAGTCATTCCAGCATCTGGGTTGTTCCAACACTCACTTATTTACATTTATTAATTTTAAGTCCATTAACTTTAAAACATAAATGTAAATAAGGAAATACCCCCCATTTGGATTCAAATAAAATATCACAAAAATCAAAACTCCATCAAATCAGAATCCAAATTTTGGGTTTTAGTTCAAATCCGAGAATTTCCAAGATTTTCTAAACTTGTGGGTTAACAACGAAACATTTGCAAGTTTCATAAAATTCCTTAAAAATCACTCTTCAACTTGTTTTCCCTCAAGGAACAATTACCGGGACTTTTGATTCCAAGAATATGGTTCTATCATATAGCCCTCCAAGGAGGTGTAGGATCTAGACTTAGCAAAATTCAGGACCCGACAGTGGTTCCCAGGGAATCATTGAGGCTATACAGAACCTTACTGCTGACCTGTGTACCTCGGGTATTACAGCATAGTAGGCATGGTTCATAGGGTGGCTTTGAAAGAAAGCTTGATTGAAAGCTTTGAATGACTATATAAACAATTCATTCTTTTTGGAATTTTGAATGACATGTTTCTTCCAATTTGGGCATGGTGATTTGAGAGTGACAACCTTCCTTGGGAATGGAAGTGTGAATAGTAAAAATACTATTCATGGATGCTTTTTCTTTAAAGAAAGAAAAGAATTAGAGATGAGTTTTAAATTTCCTTAAGCAATTTTAGGTTCTAATCAACCTCAAATAATTATTTTAGCTCTAGATTAATTATGGAAATTAATTAACCTTTAATAAGAGTCTAATATTGCTTAGATTTTGAGTTAGGTAACTCGTTATGCTTGAAATGTACTAAGCAGGGGCAAAATCATAATTTCTGCCAAAGTTGGCCGGGACCTCCGTGGCTTAAACCAACATAGTTCATGCCTCAAAACCATCATTATTGATCTCCGAGACAAGTCCAGGTCGGAGTTAAAACTTAAAAACTGCCTTAAATCTGTGCAAGGCTATTTTGGTCATTTACGCACAGAAACCTCAGAAACGAGATTTTTCTGCTTTGTTAAACATTCATATACATATAATCCCCTTCATATATCATAAAAACCCTGTGAGGGTGGCCGAGGCCGGTCGTCCTCATGTTTCAGGTAAAAATGACCTCAGGGGCATTTTGGTAATTTAAAAGTTTAGAGAAAAATGGGGTGTTACACAAAGTGCTGTTTTAATGTTGAACGAGGATTATGTTTGTTATGCATGTTAATAGAGGAGAAGAATCTCATTTTTGGTTTCTTGTACGCGAAATTACCAAAATGCCCCTATGTTAATTTAATGTGAGATTAATTGCCAATTGGACCTGGACTTTACCTGGGAGTTTGAAATGTCATTTTTAAGGGATGTTTAATGTCTATTTAAGCCTGGGTGGTCCCTGGGAGTTTTTGTGTAAAATTACCAGTTTCCCCTAATTAAGGGCATAATGAGCTTAATTATGTGATTATTGAAACCTAAGCAATATTAGGCTCTAATTAAAAATTAATTAATTCTAATTATTAATCTAGAGTTAAGATAATTAATTGAGGTTAATTAGGGCCTAAGATTGCTTAAAGAAACTCAAAATCCCTTTCTTAATTCAAGACTTTATGTCATGACCCATGAAATAGTATTTTCTTTCTTCAATTCCTTAAATTAAGGAATCAAAGATGTGATTGAAATTCTTATTGAATGAGGTTTGACTCCAGTAAGTGAGCAAGAGCACTCTTTAACCATGTCTTGAGTGGCTTTACTCACTCACTTTCTTACCTAAACACTTGATTACAAACTCCTAATCAAAGGCCTAATCAAATATACTCCTAAACACACTCCTAATAAACATGAAATGATAAAATTTTCTCCCCATTTTCCTTGAATGACCGCCACCACTCCCCCTCCATTCAATCCATCACATTTTGATTTAATCACTTACACACTCAAAGAAAACCATACCCAAACCCATATCTAGCCACTCCTACACCACTCCATGTAATGATACGCACGAATGAGATATTTTTTCCCTCTCATTTCTCCTTCAGGAAGTCGTGGCCTCCTTCCCTCTCATCCTCTCATGTTCCAATTTCTCTATAATACACACTCAAGGAAACTCACAACACCATTTTGCTCATTCCTACAATTTTAGTTCAAAGATCATTCAAGTTTTCTCTCTTCTCTCTCATCCTAAAAGTTCTTCTTCTTATTCCTCCTTTTTCAAAGAAACCACCATCAACCACCATATCTCAACCTCAAACCACCACCCAACCACCATAGAATTTTCCTAAAACACTTAATCTTTCCACTTCCAAGATCAAAAACCCAAGACAAACTTTCCTTCTTTATTTCCTCTCCTTGGCCGAAGCCACTTTGAGCTCCAAGGAAGAATTATTCTTCTCATCTCTTTTCAAGATCAAGCTCTTTTTTTTCAACAAGAAAAATATCTTTGGTAGGGGTTTTGTTTGAAAGTTCTTATTCTTTTTCTTTGAATCCTTATCGGTTGGAATGTTGGATTGATTGGAAATATTTTCTTCTTCTATGTTCTCTTTATTTTTGGTTTGATGATGAAATAATGAATGAGTTTTACTCTTGACATTTTCAATTTTTGGACTCCTTTTTTTTCCTTCTTTTCTTTTCAACCTTGAAGGCCTTTTGTGTTCAAAAATATTGGTTTGATGATGAGGGTTCCTAGATGATGATAATGAGATCATCACATTTGTGACCTCTAAAGCTTGAACTTTGTTTTTCGATTTTCAATGAACCATAATGGGTAAGGTGTTAGACTCTTTATACTTCATTTGTTTGAGCTTGATGGTGAGTCCAAACAAAATAAAGGTTCTTGAAGTCATGGTGCTAATGGACTCTAAAGCTCATGTCCATCTTATAAGATTGATCGGTGTTTTAGAGTTGTTACTCTAAATAATAGTCTTGAGCTTAGGACCTAAAGAAATAACAAATGGAAATACATTCATATTTATCTTCCAAGTCTTTGCATTTCATATTTATATTTGAGCCTTGCATATCATGTTTATTTCCAAGTTATCACCTAAATCTTGAAGATAAGAAAATGAACTTGCATTTCATGTTTATATTTCTTGTCTAACATATTTATGTTTCAGGCCATCATCTAAACCTTAAAGATTAAAACTGAGCTTGCATTCTCATGTTTATATTCAACCTTTGCATATCATATTTATATTTCCATTGTCATCACCTTATAAGATCAAAATTAAAATAAAGCTTGTATTAGCATGTTTAAGTTTATGTCATAACCTAAATATCTAAAGCTCAAGACTTATTCCTTTCAACTTACATAGGAATCTCAGTTCCATGGGCATTTATCTATACAAATATGTTTTGTTTTCAAAGGAATAAAGTTTTAAGATTTGGTGTATTATTACCTTGAGGTTTCAAAAGCTTGTGTCTTGCAATTTTCCTTTTAAGAAAAATGTTAAGTCCTAAAAGTGTTAAAACATAATTTACATAACCAAAATCTTAAGTTTGAGCCCTCTGATTTTTGTTACTGACCTAAAGACATTTACTTTTATTTCTAAAGGGATAAATTCATTATAAGAGTGTTCCTTGACCTAGAATTAATACTAAGAAAAACTAGTTGCTAGAAAATGCTTATTATTGCAATTTTGCATGTTTTTGGAAAATTAAATTCTGGATTTTGTTCTCACATTTCCAGATCTGATATATGCTGTTTGGAGTGGCTTAGATGTGTGCAAACTACTATTAATTAATGTGATAATCATTCTTAGCACCTTAGGCAAGTCCAATAACTAAAAAGGATAAAAAAAAGCGACTTTTAAAGCTTTCTAAAAATTGAAATTATAGTTTCTATTTCAGCATGTTTAAAAGTGGTAGAAGTGTATTAAATTAGGTATATATATGTAAGAATCACTAATAAATGGTTTAGGAATTAAGTCTAGCATATTAGGGAAAGTCGGTAATGAGAAAGGGTCAAAAACGTAACTTCTAGAACTCCGGAATTGCTCAATTTCAATTCTGCCCAATTCTGTCCAGCATTGTTTAATGTTGTTCTTGAGGTTAATAATTAATAGAAATCATTGTAATTGATCCCTTAGATGCATAAAAGAATAAATATAAAAGTTAGGTTTACCCGATTTAGAGGTTTAACTATTTAGAGGATAATGAAAGTGCTCATTTTATGAAATGATGGGTTTATGATATATCTGAGAATTTATGTGATGATTATGTTTGCATACTTGGCTACTAGTTACAAGATTTATTGTGGCATATTATGATTACACTTGGAATGTTTAAGATGCATATGTTGAAGTAATATGAAAACATATGACATTATATGATATGTTTGTGTTCTTGCATCTCAATATAACATGCTTAAGTTAAGGTGTCACGACCCGATCTAGGAACGTAATTAGCACATGAGAAATCTCATTCTCACATAAGTCTCGTGACCTATTAACTGTTTCTACATGCATGCTCTATTCATAAAAACCATAAAAACTTGAAAATTTCTCTTTTTCTACATATAAATCACCTATTCTTTAAATTCAAAATAAACAAAATAATTGAAATAATCAAGTTTGCTGATTCATATCCTGTCTCTAAAGTCTGAAACCATAATACAATATAAAAATCGCTATGCTTCAAAATGTTCATGAAATTAATACAAATGTCTTTAAATACAAAATATGAGTATAACATCATAGTATGCTAAATGCAAAATATGATCTAAGGTCTGGGATCCTGCCTGCATCTACACTGGAGCACTCTAAACTAAATTGACAAGAAGACTCACTAACTGAGGCCTAGTGCCATTGGAAGAAAGGGGTTGAAGATAATCTGTAGCAACTGCTCTATCTGTAAAAACAAGAGAAAGAGAGAAGGTGAGTTTTGTTACCAAATCTCAGTAAATGAATTCTCACCTGAAACCCCCTTTCATGGGACAACAAGGAATAATGCATAAAATTATAACAACATCATTAGTACTCCAAGGTTATGCATAAGCTCGTACACACATATATATATATAGAAATCTGTATTTCATAAAATTATAAAAGACTTTCCTCAAGTTACTTTCATACCTGAAATCATATAAACTCATAGTATAGTAGCTCCTAGAGAAACAGTAATCTCTGCTCTAATTACGCACAATATCTGTGATGTAACAAAACTCTGAATGTGAATCAACCATCCTCAGTGCAACAAAACTGTGAATGTAAATCTCTGGTCACATCTAGGCGTTACCTATTGCCGTCCTTAGTGTGACAATAAATTCTCTGGATATAAATCTCTATAATCTCTGGCCCGGGCAACTTGGTACCAAGGTTAACGGATTAACTGCCATTAACACACAGCTTGTTTCTCTATAGCTACCTTTTAACTTAATTAAATACATTCAATTAAATCTGAAAATCCTTAAAACCTTTTAATTTTCTCAAAGCTTTGGATCCCTGTAACTCTGTAACAGTTTGACCTTAGCATAACTGTGGCTATGGAATCATATGGGCTAATTTCAAGTGCATAGAATATGTATCTACCAACTATTCTGAGTCATACAAAGATTCATGCTCTGAATCCTTTTATATCTGAATTTCTAGATTATCCTTTACCAACAGTAAACTCTGATACTCTGAGAGCTCTGAATCGGCCCGATTCTAACAGTCTAACCTTAGGATAACCATGGCTATGGAATCATGTCCAAAGGATCACCCTGTGTAGACATTTATGATTCCATATCTCCATAGAATATTTAGCCGTCAACTATTCTGAATCTCATGAAGATTCAAGCTCTAAAAATCTTTTGATTAGTTATCTAAAACATATCTCAACTATCCAGCTTTTCATAATTAGAAAACTCAATATCATGCTTCAAAATAGAAAAGCTTGCAATTATAATTCCATTTTCTTCTCTAAACTATATATCTAGGTATAAAACCATTTCATATATATATAAACCAGTTTCATAATCCATTAAAACAACCATAAAAGCCTCTAATACTCACATATATCATCAATTCTATATAAAGTCAGTATAACAAACATGGTCCCATGAGTTTTATCAAAAACTAGTTTCATGCTCTAAATTCAAGAGTTCTAAAACATAAAACTCAATAGAAATCTCAAACTTCTTTGCTGAAATCTCTAAACTCAAACAGTAAATCATATTTTTATGAAAATAACTCTAATGTATAACATAGAGATTACAGATATGAACCCACTCACCTGGTGGGATGAACAATGAAAACTCTATACCAACAGCACCACTAGGACTCTTAGAAGCAGGAGACGACACCATTATCTGACATGAAAGTAGCAAAACTCTAGATTAACCTTTAAAACCTCTTCAATATCGAAGAATCCATCTCTAAGGAGGTAGAAAACTTATTTCTCTTTAGAACCATGGAGAACCACCCTCATAGAAGAAGAACTTGAAGAAATTGAAGTAAAACTAACAAGATAACATATCTTTAAGCTTGAAGGAGGGAAGATTATATGTTAAACTTGAAGAAATTGGAAGAAAATGGAGTTTCTGGGGTGAAAACCATGTTTTCTGGGTGAAAGCTCGAGGTTGGGGGTGAGAATGGGTGTGTGGAGTGTTTTGGACCCCTAAGTGGGGGTTTTTATAATTCTGTTAACCACTGATTGAGCGCTGCAGTGCTCACCTGAAAGCCTAAAAATCGTTCCATGCACCGCCTTACTATTCTGTTGACCACTACAACGGTCATCAGCGCTCATAACCGCTGTACCGGTCTCCAGAATGCTCCAGAATACTCTTTAGGATGCACTTATTTACATTTAATGTTCTCCTTTATTTTTCTCTCTATTAACTTTAAAACATAAATGTAAATAAGGAGATACCCCCCATTTAGATTCAAATAAAATATCAGAAAAATCAAAATCCCAACAAATCAAAATCCAAATTTTGGATTTTAGTTCAAATTCGGGAATTCTCACGATTTTATTAACTCTTAAGCTAAAAACAAAATGTTTAAGGATTTCATAATATTCATTAAAAATCACTCTTCAACTTATTTTTCTCGAGGGAACCATTACCTGGACTTTTGATCCCAAGATTATGACTCTATCATAAAGCCCTCCAAGGATGTATAGGGTCCAGACTTAGTGAAATCCAAGACCCGAATGACAGGTAATGGCGATTAGCACTGTTTCTAGTTCGAAAAAATTTCTAATCGTTTTATTTAAAACCTGGGGTATTACATAAGGTGACAAAAAAATTATGGAAATGAACATCTAGACTCTCCAAATTAAAGGTTATGAGAAGTGATCTAATAAGGAAGTAATCCTTTAGACTCCCCGAATTAAAGGTTATGAAAGGTGATCTTTGTCTCCTATCCCGTACTTTAAGAGTCGAGTATTAACTTATCATGAGGATAAGAGCATGCTAGTGATAAGTAGTAAGGTATGAGCTCATAACCTAGAACTCTCAAGAAGAAAAAGTAATAAGGTGACCCTAATGAGAGAAAAGAATAAATTAAGTCACCTAAAGTATAAATGGAAGTATTTCATGCCTTGTTTATCAGGTTCCTTGTACATCGCTTATGTCTCTATATAGTATATTGTACCTTGTATTGATATACATTTCATCATAAGGTATAATGCATTCATAACATCTAAGACTCATTAAAATGAATGGGCCTCGGTAATTGGTATTTTATAACTTAATAAATAAACCTTATGCATGCCCACTATTTTATAATGAAACCCGAGATTCCTGAGGATGTAGATGATGACACTAGGATAGGAGGACGCCCTATTGAGATTCTTTATCAAGTTTCTCACTTCATCTGTCTTTCTTTCCATCACATCTTTAGAGGACGATAGTGTCATTCGTGATATTCATTGATGCGCCGACTTGAAAGCTCCATTTTGATGCCACATACCAATCATACCATTTTGTGGGCCGCTGTTCCGTTCATCTGTTCGTGTTCTTGGACCGCCCATTTGCCCATCCAATCTCCAGTTTTTGTTTCTCTCCTAGGTCGCCTTTTGCCTATGATCTTCTCTTCGAGCACACGCGCCCCCATGGAGAGCAAATTTGTCACACCCCTACTACTACCTTAGCTGTCCGGGACTATCCAGAGTATGTTCCCCACTCTCCTCCTGCTTATTCTGAGATTGACTCATTCGAGGACTCAGCCACCCAGATACCATCTGATGGTTCTTCCCCCACTGTATATATGGAGATAGGTAGAGGCAGTGAGACTACGGTGACTCAGCCAATTTGAAGAGCTAAAGTAGTGATATAACCTCGTTGTGTAGCTCATATCTGACCTGCTCACCGTTTGGCCACTCTAGCCAAACTGGGCCAGTGGATTGGTTATGTTCCTTCCACTTGGGACAGGCAGCAGTAGGAGTTGGTAGCAGACGTTATAGTGCATGCACGCATATCTTATATACGGTATCCTTCTTTTGATTTTAGAGGTTATCTACTTTAGGTACACTCGAGTAGGCGAGGATTCTGATGTATGTATTTTAGTTTCTTTATGTTTTGCACAGATGACCATATCGGCTCAACCTATAACAATGGGTCTAATGCTACTATCATATGACTTGGTGTATGTGAAGTTCTTATTATATAACTATGATGGTTTGTTATGTTTATAATCTTGTGTTCCCTTCATAATGCGATGAGTTCATTTTTATTATCTGCGAAATAAATGACATAGTTTTTACTTTATGCGTTGCTCACATTTTCATCTTTAATATCAAAAAAAAAATTTACCCATATTTTCACTAAGTATTTTCTAAATTTAGAATTAAGAACTAGAACAAAAGAGTAATAACTAATAATTAACTTGAATACATCCTAAGCGTGTCGAGTTAAATATTAGGGTGTTACAACTACCAACATCAATTCATAGGGTACAATAAATATTACACACTCAAGGAAAACATCAGTACAATAATATAACATATCCAAAGTCTGGTAACATATAATAAAGATTTTATCTGCCACACATAATAAAATCTGATTATTTAGAAATTAAGTCCAAGGCTAGATCCATTTCACTGCTGATGACGATCCGTGTTATCTGGAAACATCAAAGAAAAGGGGTGAGAGAAGTCTCCCAGTAGGGTGATGTTTCCAAGGGAGTCCCATTTCATCCCAAAAATACTAAGAATAATGCAGGAGTGCAGCAAGATGTAATCTTTTATATGAACTTCAATTTATATTTTACTAGTGTCAAGTGAGATGGAAGTGCACAATATCAATCATAATAAAAATGCAGAAAAAGGAGTGTAAGTGTACGGTAAACTCCCTTTTATGATATCACGTTCTCTTTTAATGGTTATAGTCTACAAGGTTGTTTTATATTGGATCTATGAGAGCTCTCATTGCTAGAGCATCCCCCAGTCAAATTAGTAAATGCCAAGTCCTTATCCACTAGCATGGTGGGGCCCAAGGCATCACCACAATGTACAACAAGTACTTGTCCGCTAACATGGTAGAGCCCGAGGTGTCATTTAGCAACTGCAAGTCTAAGTGTTTACCAAGTCCTTGTTGTAACGACCCAATTTTTCTGTCTAAGTGGAAAATGACCAAATGCCCTTGAGGTCATTTTCGGCCCGGAATTTGAGGATGGCCGACCCGGCAGTCCTTGAAGGGCCAACTCAATGTTTGAAGGGGATTGAGTGACCCTTGAGTGGTATCGGAGGCGAAAGTCTCATTTTCTGCAGTTTCGGATCAAAATGACCAAAATACCCCTATAGCGTTTTTACACGGGTAAAGGTGCCATTTGAGCCCGAAACTTTCCCCAGAGGTTTAAAACAATGTTTTTACATGTTTCAAAGCATCTGTTTGAGTCCCGGTGGTCCCGGGCAGTTTTAGTGCAAGATTACGATTTTGCCCCTAGAATAGTGTTTTTGAGCTTAATGATGTAATTAAGCAAACCTAAGTAATATTAGGCTCTAATCGAAGATTAATTAATTTTCATAATTAATCTAGAGTCAAAATAAATTATTAAAATTAATTAGAACCTAAGATTGCTTAGATTAGATTTAAATCTCCTTTCTAAAACTCAAGATTTCACTCTTGGAATCTTAAATAATGTTTTCTCTCTCCAATTCCTTAAATCAAGGAATTATGTCTAGAATTGTTTATGCACTAAAATGAGTTTATAACTCACTAATGATGCAAGACCACTCCTTAAATATGTTTTGACAACCTTGATTACCCATTTTCTCACCTAAACACTTTCTTACAAATTCCTAATCTTAATCCTAATCAAAGATACACCTAAACACAACTCTAAACCACAATTAAAATGCAAGAAAACCCTCCCCCATGGCTGATGCCTTCGGCCATCTCTCTCCCTCAATTACATCACATGTTGATTTGTTTCTCACTCAAAGAACCATGCTTGAGCCATACCTTGAACCATACCTCACCATGCCTCAAGATCACAACATCTCACCTCATGGAACTCATGGGGCTACTCTTCATGGTCGAAACCCCCTCCTCCTCCTTGCACGTTGCGTTTGTTTCATTTCTCTATAAATAGCATGCTTGGGTGAACTTGCATCATTTTGGGTTCATTTACTAAGTGTAAGTTTTCAAAGAGCACTTTAAAGTTTCCTTTTTCTCTCAAGTTCAAGTGTTCAAGTTCTTCAAGTTCTTCATCCTCTTCTCTCATCCCAACCTTCAATCACTTGGTAGGGATTTTCTTTCAAGTATTTTCTTTATTTAAGTTATATTTCTAGTTATGTGTTCATGGTTTCTCTTGAGTCTTTTTAGAACTTTTCTCCCTCTCCTTTTCCTTTCTCATTTTCGGCCATGGGCCTTTGGGGACAAAGGAATGAAAGCTTGATGATGAGGTTCCATGATGATGATGTTCATCACTTGAACAATCTCTAAAGCTTGATCTTTTTTCTTAAGCCAAAGATGTTTTTAGTTTTTCTTCTTGAACCTTGAAACCTTTCACTTGATGATGTTTTAAAATGGTTACATGAACTCAATGATGAGGACTCATGATGTTGGTGTTAATGCATCATCAAGATCATGGTCTCTAGAGTTCCAAATGTTTCCTTTTCTTCTTAAAAGTTTCGGTTCCTTTCCTTTTCTTTCTTCACATTTTCGGCCATGTTGGCCAATAAAGTTCACAATGGCTTGATGATGAGAGCTTCTAATGAACCCTTGAGGTTCACTCTTGTCTTTACTTTATCTTGTCATGATAAGTTTGGGTTGAGATTTAAGTTCCTTTAAAGTCTTGTATGAGCTCTAATAAGAAATAAAATGGACAAGCATTCATATTTAAATTCAAGCTTATGCATTACATATTTACTTTGAGCTTTGCATTCATATTTATTTTCCAAGCCTTCACTTAAAGTTAAAGGATAAAGAATGGAGTGCACCTCATATTTACATTCTTGTCTAGCATATTTACTTTTCATCACTAAAGAACATAAAGATTTAAAATGAGAGCTTGCACTATCACCTAACTAAATCTCAAAGCCTTTCTATTTCGGCCTTAAAGTCGATTGTTGCTGGGCCTAGAGCACTAAAATAAAGAAATGAACTTACATATTTATATTTCAAGTCTTGCATATTTATTTCAAGGCTTGCATATTTATATTTTAAGTCTCGCATATTTATTTCAAGCCTTGCATATTTACTTTAAGCTCTCACTTTACTTTGTAATAAAGAATAAAAATAAAGCGCATAGCATGTTTAAATTATGTCATCACTTAAAGACCTTAGAGCTCAAAGACTTGCCCATTTTACCCCAAGTTAAAGCCCAATGTGGAAGCATTCTTTGAATGCATAATTTCGGTCATGTAGTAATGATGAACTTGGAATGAGTTTCATCTAGCTACAAGGGCCAACAATCGAAGTTTTAAGATTCTCTTTAAAACCTCATGAAGTTTATGGGATTAAGACCAACAAGATTTATGAATTTAATTCTCTTTTAAGGAGGCATTAAGTGGTCACTGACCTAAGGATTTTTTTAGTCTCTTTTACAAAATAAAATGGTTTGCAAAAGAGTCTTAGCAGTCCTAAAAATGATTTCAAGAGAAACTAGCAACTTATGTATTTTAAAAATATCAAGTTATGCATCTTTTTGGGGACTTAATGTTTCAGTTCTTCCATGATGAGTTTGCTGCTGTATGATGATGTTTTGATGTGTTTGAATGAGTAAAAATTATGTATGTTGAAGTAGGAACATTTCTATGCATGATAAGAGAGAAACTAGCTTTCTAGAAAAATCGTAAAGTCAAGATTTAGCATAGTTTTAACCCATTTATTTTTGGACACTACCCAAACTGTTTCTATGGGAATATAATCAGATTAGGATTGTTTAATCATGAAAAATTTGGTTACAATTGAAGTAGGATTGAATTTTAGCACCTATAGAGAAACTAGTAACTAGAAAACCGTAAAACTGTAATTCTAAAACTCTTAGAACATCTAATTTTTAGAATCTGTCCACCAACCTTATAAAGTAGAAAACATGGCTTATAATTAGTTCTTAGGCATAGAGATGCCTCATAATTGGTTTAGGTCGAATTTATAGCGCCTTAGGCGAAGACAGAACCAAGAAAGGGTCTAAAACGTAAGTTCTAGAACCCTGCAATTGTAAGTTTATAATGCTGCCCCTAAGGAATGATGTTGTTTAGATTTAATAGAGAGCATAAATAATAATAAGATCTGTTAGAAGAGAACCCTTAGGTGCATAAAAGGTTGATAGAAGATGATAGATTAATTACATCACAAGTTTAAGGCCCGTAAAGGTCAAAGCATAAGATACCGTAGGACCAAGAGCATAATAAATTTTTAATGTTGCTTGTGAACGCATGAGAATGATTATGTGAATGCATGAAAATTATGATGGAGGATGCATGTTTGAATGACTTATGTGGCATAAAGAAGAATTTGGAAGAAATTCGGCATGTTGCAGTTATGCTGCCGAATTTCTGACAAATTCAGGGACTGATAAAGTTTTTGAAAACCTATGAGATTTTTATGAGGTACTAAGATGAGTTCTCGGATGACACCGGTTTGGCCGAGCACCTCCAGAGAACTCATGTGACATCGGTACCAAGATGAATTCTTGGGTGACACCGGTTCGGCCGAGCACCCCCAAGAAATGCCCCCTAGCTCGTACTGGATAAGTCGGGATTATGTTTATGATTATGTTACGCTTATCGGGATTGATAAGTAAGAACTAGTGACGACTAGTTAAGGTATGAGCTCATAACCTAGAGATGTGACACGTTCTGGGTGACACCAGTTCGGCCGAGCACCCCTAGAGCGATTGTCTTTTAAGGTGGCCTATGAGGAAGTAAAGTATGATGTTTATGTCACAAAGATTCCTATATGAGTATCTAACTGCCACTTTATGCCACTATTATGATGTTCTTAATGTTATGACTACTTTCTTGCATTAAGTAGAGCCATGCATACATTCCTTAATATGATTGCATCCATGTCATCAAGAATCATGCTAAAATGAACGGACCTTGGCTAATTATGTTTTAAAACCTAAAAATAGACTTAATGCATGCTCACTCATTTTGTATACTAAACCCAAGGTTCCTGAAGACGTAGATGATGACACCTAGGTAGTAGGAGGCCCTACTAAGATTCTTTAGCAAGATTCTCACTCTCTCTATCTCTTTCTTCCCGTCACGTCTTTAGATGGCAACGTTCGTGGTTTTTGTGGACACCCCAACCTGGGAGGTACATCATGATCTGGACCACGGGTCATACCATTTTGTGGGTCGCTGCGTCGTTCGAGTATTTATGTTTGTTGGACAGCCCTTTAGTCACCCCGTACATAGCCATCGATTCTCTCCTGTCTCACCCTTCGGCGACGACTTCGTGTTCGAGCGCACACGCCCTCGAGAGGAGCGGATCCACTGCACCCCACCGACAGCCTCTACCATCCGGGACTACCCACAGTATGTGCCCCGCTCGCCCTTATCATTCTCCGAGACGGACCCTTCGGAAGACTCTGCCACTCAGGTATCCTCCGAGGGATCCTCCCCCACTGTGCCGTTGGATGTTGGGGAGGGTAATGAGGCTTCTGTCGCTCAGCCAGTATGTGGAGGACGGGTGAGGATGATTCCCAGCTGTGGAGCTCATGCCCGACCGATGCAGCGCATCGCCACCCCGGCCGAGATAGCCCAGTGGATCGGGTACATCCCTCCTTTCCAGAGAGGCCCGCAGTAGGAGACGACCATCGCGGTTCTGGTGCTCGAGCTTTGACTAGGCTAGGATAGCCTTCTTTTTGTCTTTGGGGCTATCCATTTGTAGGCGCACTAGAGTTAGGAGAGTTTCTTTTTATACCTTTGCTGTACTTTCGTTTTCCATGTACCTTTATTCCAGTTGTATTAAACTAAGTCTCACTCTTTATGAGTGGGCATATCCTATTATATATAAATATGCAGTTCAGTTCTATTGTGATGTGCCTTTACTTGCTTATGTCATGCTATAATGAGATGCTTGCTTAATTCAGTTCGTGCTTCATTATTTATCGTGTCGTAGCTCTCACTTTGCTTTTATAATTCAAAAAAAAATTTTACCAGTATTTCTGCTAAGTATTTTAAAGTAATAAGGAAGCTATGACGTAACAAACTAATGATTAACCTAATTATGTTCTAGAGTATTGGGTTAAAAATTAGGATGTTACACTTGTCCACTGCAAGGCGCGGCCTGAGGTAGCACTTATTCATGTATCCATTTTACATAGTGCGTATAGTGTACATAAACTATGAAAATTACATAAAATTTCCACAATTTCTTTCATATTCACATATAGACCACAAGATTTCCATATTTGCACATATTCCCAAACAACATAGGATTCCTAAAATATTCATAAAAACCCATATTTCTTTGTAATTATCATTGAAGTACAAAATCACACTCTTATAATAAAACTCATTTCATTTATGATAAATATGCTTAACTTAGTTTTTAATCATATAATAATTTAATTTCAAGAATTTGTATAATATTTTCTTTACTAATTCCATAAGCCAAAAATACACTAAAAATCATTTCAAATCTATCTTTAGAAAAATATGTAGGTAAATTATCTTTACATGTTCAACATAGGTAAAAACATATCTATATAAGGATATATATTCATAAAACAAATAAAAGAGCATGGAACCTTTCAAGAAAATAATCAAGATTATACGCATGCTTTAGGAAATCACTTCAAGCAAGAAACCAGCTAGTTTACATGTCATGTTCCAAATGGGACCTTAACTTAAATCTTTGTAAATAACATTTCTTAATGTTAATAGGTGTATATTCAAATTAGTTATTTATTGTCCAATGTCCATAGTCCAAGGTCCATAATTCAAGGTCCATAGTTCAAGGTCCATAATTCAAGATCCATAGTTTGAGTCTAAATATTATGATCACAAATTGTCTCAATCAAGTCCAAGTGAGTCTTAAAGACTCATAATAGTCCAGATGATGTTTATAAATTCATAAGTCCATGATAAAGGTCATGATTAATATAAATATATTTTAGTGTCTTTTTATATCTTATTAAGTCTTAATGGTCCCAAGGGAAACACATCACACAAACCAAGCTAAATATTACATGCTCAAAGTTTAGAATCCATTTAGTATAATGAATTAAATAAAACACTTTTTATGAATAAAAAATATTTTACAATCAATACATAGTGAGGTCAAAACCAAGCTATATCACCATAAAATTTCACTACTTGTGCACAAGGCTTTGTTAAATGAAAATACATGGTTTAACATATCAAAACAAATCTATACAATATTTAGATATTTGAAGAAAGCATAATCAAAATTTAAAATGATCTTTAATCATAATTTTCAACCATATAAGTAGATAATAACATGCATCATATACACATAGATTAAATATTTTATATCACCAGTTTCAAATCATTCAAAGATATTTAAAAAATAAACATAAGCTTTGAGTATCATATAACACAACATCACATAAGAAAATCATACATGAAGCTTAGAAATGAAAGAAAACCCTTACTTGTTCTTGGAGCCTTAGAAATTTTACTACACCAAGGATAGACCAGCTACTTCTTCAACTTATCTACACCTTTTCTAAGGATCAAAATTCATGTATAAAGGCTAGGAAGTGTTAATGTTGGATGGTGATAAGAAGAGGTGATGGTATGTGTAACACCCTAACTTTCAACACTATAAGCCTAGGACGTATTATGGTTAATCGTTAGTTGTTACTCCTCTATCTTAGAATTTTACTTAATTTTAAGACTTTTGAAAATAAGTCTATGGAAAATACGACTCTTTTTTTTTTAAAGACCAAACTATGAGCCGTTTCGCGTATACGTTATAGCGTATAATTATTCATCATATAGCATACATACATATCACAATAGAGTCTAGCATAAACTGAGAACATCATCATATCATAACATTAACTACAAATGTCAAGTCAAATAATAATAATAGTGATAATATAAGAATATTCCACATACTTACTATGACAATAGTACTAAGCCCACCTATGGAGGATGAGCATACAAATAACTCAAAAGAAAATCATAACTATGGTGTAACGAAATCCCTTGCGATGAAATTATGAACTTGTAAGAAGACGAGGCAACTTCTAAGATTGCGATGATGAAAGACTATATCCTCATTTCTACTGTGCTACTCTAATCTTGACCATCGTGCAACTTTTGTGCCGGCATCGCAAGGAAGTCCATCATCACCACCATCAACCTTGTCTGAAGATGAAGATGGAAAGAAAAATAGAGGGAGTGAGAAACTTATACAAGAATTTCAGTAGGATTTCCCTCCCCACACATGTGTCATCATCATCATCCTCGGGAACCTCGGATTTAATTATGAAAGTAGTAGGCATAAATAAGATTCATTTATTAAGTTTTCAAATACCATTAACCGAGGCTCGTATCTTTTAGCATGAATCTTAATGCATGAATGTAACAGGTATCTCATGTATGCATGGCAATGCCTTAATGCATGCAACATAAATCAACAATTTGCAAATTCAAAACACAAGATAAGGCTAACCACATGAACAAGAGATAAGCTAGAAAACTATAATAATGGCAAGTAAATGGATGCATGATAGGGCAATGCTATGAGTTGTACATCATGTAACATGCATGGGAAGGCAGGAGAACCCATGGTAATTTTACTTTCTCATGCATGAATTCTCACATTTCTTTCTTATTTGTTCCACCCTCTTACATCATCACCAAAACTAACCAACATGCCAGCCCCAGCGATTTTTACAATTACCACCAGAACTAACCGACCTACTGATCGCATAGGATGAGCTCAACCTAACTAGCTGTCGTTAGATTTAACATGGGATAATAGAGGGGGAGAAACAAGTCATTTCCTTGCCTTTCTTGTTATAAATATGTAACTTACTTGGATCACCTCTTATAACCTTTAATTCGGGGAGTCTTGAGGATCATTTAATTGTGCTTTATGTCACCTTAAACTTAGCATGTTGTTTTGAGATGCAAAGGCACAATCATATCACATAATATCACATGCTTACATTTCACTTATCATGTACACCTCAAATATTCCAAGTGTAGTCATAACATGCCACAATAAATCATATAAATGGATAGCCAAGTATGCAACATTATCATCACATAAATTCTCATTTATATCATAAACCTCTCATCTCATAAAATAAGCACTTTCATTATCCCTTAGACGACTAAACCTCTAAATCGGGTAAACTTGACTTTTGTATTTATTCTTTTATGCATCTAAGGGATTAACTCCAATGACTTCCACTAATTAATGAACTTAAGGACATCATTACACCATGCTGGACTGATTTGGGTAGAATTGAAAATTGAGCAATTTCGATGTTCTAGAAGTTATGTTTTTGACCTTTTCTCATTACCAACTTTTCCTAAGATGCTAGAATTAGTTCCTAAGTCAATTATGGGTGATTCCTACACATTTACTAAGTGTTAAACATCCTTTTTGCCAAAGAATAACATGTTGGACAGAAACCATATTTTTCACTTTTAAAGATTTTAGAAATCACATTTTTTATTCTTCCTAGTTACTAGTCTTTCCTGAATTACCAAAAATCATTACCACAATTAATAACAATTTTTACATGTTTAAAATACTCCAAACAACATTCTTCAAATCTGGAAAGGTTTGGACAGAATAAAAAATTCAATTCTCTAAGAACATGCAAAGTCACAAAATAAGTATTTCTAGTAACTAGTCTTTCTTAAGAGTAAATAAGGATCAAGAAACACACTTGTAATTTATTTTATCCTCATAGAAACACAAATAATAACCTTATTTCAGTGGCAAAGTTAAACAGCTCAATAAGAGAATTTTGGTTATGTGAACCATGTTTTAGCATTTTATGAGTTAACATATTTTCCAAGGAAAAGATATAAGACACAAACTTTGAATCCTTAAGATAGTAATACTCCAAACCTTAAGACCTCATTCCTTTGAAACAAAACCTTTTTATACATACAAATGCCCATGGAATCAAAATTCCCATGTAAGTTAAAAGGGGTAAGTCTTGAGCTCTAGATTGTTTAGGTGATGGCATAAACTTAAACGTGCAAATGCAAGCTTCATTTTAATCTTGATATTATAAGGTGATGGCAATAGAAACATAAATATGATATGCAAGGCTCAAATATAAACATGAAATGCAAAGACTTGAAATATAAATATAAAAATGCAAGCTCATTTTTAATCTTTAAGTTTAGGTGATGGCTTGAAATATAAAGATGCTAGACAAGAAATATAAACATAAAATGCAAGTTCATTTCTTATCTTTAAGCTTTAGGTGATAACTTGGAAATAAATATGATATGCAAGTCCAATTCTTTATTTTAGTGCTCTAGGCACCTTAGAGTATTCACTCTAAATTAACAATCAACTTTAAAGTTGAAATAGGTAGGCTTCGAGTTTAATTATTTAAGTGATGACATAAATATAAATATGAATGTAATCCATTTATTATTTCTTTGAGTCCTAGGCTCAAGACTACCATTTAACTCTTTAAAACAACATAACATATTTATTTGCTAAAACTTTTGGAAGTGAAACCTTCAAGCCTTAGAGGTCAAGTAAATGATGGTTTTACAACCAATACCCAAAATCCTCATCATCAAGCTATGGTTTCTCCAATATATAGGTTATCAAGGCCGAAAATAAAAAGAAAGAAAAAGGAAAGTAAGGAACCAAAAATGAGAAGGAGGAAGAGAAAATCAATGCTATAACATCTCAATTCAAGAGTAATACAAAAGAAAAGAGTAGCAATCTTCAAAACAACTCCCTACCAAGGTATCTTCTTGTTGCAAGGAAAAGCTTGAGTCTTGTGAAAGAAAATGAGAAGAAAATCCTCTCCTTAAGGCAAGAAGAATTTCGGCCAAAGGAAGGAAAAAAGGGGAACGGTTTTTCTTGAGCTTTGATGCTTAGGGATAGAAAGCTTGTGTATCTTGATGGTGGTTTATGGTAGTTTGAGGTTGAGAAGTGCTGGTGGGTGGTGGTTCTTGTGGTGGTGGAAGAAGGAAAGAGAGTTTTTGAAAGGTGAGAAAAAAGAGAATTTGAGAGCACTTTTTTGGACACAAGACTTGGACAAAAAAGTGGATGAGAAGAAATGAGAGTTTGTGTATTTCTTTGAATATGTGTTGTATATAAAGACACATGTGAGGGTATGGTGGGAGGTATGGGTGCCCATGATGGAGGTATGGGTGGCCATCTAGAAGGACTTGGGGACCAAGTTTCATTTTTAATGTAGGTTAGAGTGTATATTAGAGGTAGATTTAATTAGGAGAAAGGTTAGGAATGGGTAATTAGGTGTTTAGGTGGATGATCATGCACTTAGGTATTTCAAGACTATAGTTAAAGAGTGGTCATAAACATTAAGTTCATTTAATTTGAATTAAACTCAATAAATTTAAATTTCAAATGCCAATATGTTTTCATAAATCATGGGATTGTATACTATTTACTTTTTGACTTGAAGACCATTTGATTCTAGAAAGGGATTTAGTTTTCTCTAAACAATCTTAAGTTCTAATCAACCTTAATTAATTATTTTGACTTAAGATTAATAATTAAAATTAATTAATCTTTAATTAGAGCCTAATATTGCTTAAGTTTTGTTAAGCATGCAATTTAAGCTCATTATGCCTTTAATTAGTGGCAAAATAGTAATTTTACAGAAAACTCCTTGGGACCACCCCGGGCTTATACAGACGTCATACATTCCTTAAAAACAACATTCTAAACTTTCGTGTGAAGTTCGGGCCCAATTGGCAATTAATTTTGTGTTAATTAGCCGTAGGGGTATTTTGGTAATTTTACACAAAAATCAAAAATTGAGATTTTCATCTCTAACAACACACATAACACAATTAATCCCTTTCAAACATTAAAACATCCACTCGAGATTTGCTTAGATCAACTTTCCTCGATTCCCGAGTAAAATGACCTTAAGGGCATTTTGGTCAATTGCATACAGGGGAAAAATTAAGGCATTACAGTTTGGGGGTATTTTGCTAAAAATATGTGTTTTTGTGTGAAAATAAAAGAAATGAAGAGAGAAATGATGACTATAATTTTTGATAGATTTTACATAGAAGAATAAAGTGTGGGGTTGTGTTTAGCGGTATGCTATTTATAGAGAAAAGATAGGATTAAAATATTACTAATTTCATAATTTTTTTGTCATATTTAACTAGTTTAATTAGTTAAATTTTAAAACTAACACTAAATAATTTAATAAATTCCCAATTATCATTTAAAGACATACTAGAAGTTTAATGACATAATTTAAAGACATTCAGTAAATTTTAATATATTTACATACAAATTAATAATTAATTATTCAGAATAAAGTAAATTTACTTAAACTAGTCAATCTTAATTAGGTTAATTAATTAGTAAATAATTTATTTTTTAATCAAATATCATCATAAGGTTATTAAGGATATAATACAAGGATTTACGAGATTTATACAATTTTTATAATTGTTTGTATTTTATTTGATATTTTACACTATTGCTAGTTTTATTAGGAATTAATTAGCTAATAATTTATTTAACTATCTTTAAATTATTATTATTTTTTCTTTGGCAGCCTGTATGTCTGAATCTTATCTATAATAAAGTTATAGAGGATGGCAAGCTGTCTTGAATAACTAATACATGAAAATGATAAATTTTACATATTTATCTTAAAGTTACATATATTAGATAATTTATAAAATAATCATAAAAATTACTTTTTCTTAATCTATTATCGAGAACATATTTTTGCCTTCTGTATACATTATCTATAACTTTTATGGATTTTTTGTACAGTTTTTATTATTTTTTATGTATTTTTGCCTTAATTTGGTCTATTTTTAAAATTAATTAAAATATCTAATTATCTATAAATAAAGTATATAAAATTTTTTCAGCCTCCCAAGTGTATTTTGAGCTGTCCAACGAGATAAGGGGACAAGCTAACCACTGTTGAAAGTTTTAGTAAAAAATGGTTAGTTTTGGATAAAATATCATGTGAAATATCTTTCACTTTTTAAATATATTATTATTATTTTATGAGACTGGATTCTAGACAATTCTAGGTTTCATTTAATTTTTTTTAGAGTGTTAGTGAGATTAATCAAGATTTAGGAAAATTGTCTTAAAGCTTAAGTAGTTAATTAGGTATTTTAAGCTTTATTTAAGTCAAAATTAATTAATTAAATATCAATGTGATTTTTAACACTATCCATGATTTAAAGGAGAATCCCATTTAGTAGGCCTCTTTATCTAATATCATAACTTAGTTAAAAAAAAATTATAAGACTTAGAGTTATTTTCTAGGATTTTTCGGAGTTTATTTTACACCCCATAATATGTTTTTTTGTGTAATTATACTGATATTATACAAATTTACTAAATATTATTACTAATTATTAAAATTATATTTTAAGTGTATTTATAATTTTTTCTTATTTTCTTTAGATAATTTTATTTTGACACTCTTCGGGCTTTTTCTAAGACTTTTGTTGGCTTTTGTTGTAACTAATTATATTATAAAATTCTTTTCTATCATCTAGTGACATATTTATAATTTTAACAAAATCTAAGGGAATGATTAAAATTTCATATTTTGGTGCTAAGTTCTAGATTATACAGCTATTAGATCTTGTAATATTTCAAAATTTTGAGCAGCAAGGGTACAAATATCATTTTATATTATTCTATAGTTTACTCTTTAATGATTATTCCTAAATATTTCTTGCCTAAAAATATCCTTACATTATCTAAATAAAAATTAAGATGAATTAATACTATATTAAGGAAAAATTAGGGATATTACATTTTTTGTAACATCCCCTACTGCCCTATGGATTGACGACTGTCCCCACAAACCAACACAAGATCTTTTCAGTGTGCTTTGTCCTCACTCACCTATCCTATGGATTGACAACTGTCCTCACAAACCAATATGGATATTCTCATCGTGCTTTGTTCTCATTCACATACTTCCTAGGAAAACTTCCCAGGAGGTCACCCATCCCAAAATTACTCCAAGTCAAGCACGCTTAATTATGGAGTTCTTTAGTGATGGGCTACCAAAAAGAAGATGCGTCTTGTTAGTATATGTAATACAAATCAATTCATATAAGCCCTCATTAACTGTATAGTCTCATACCTACACAATCTCAGGATCCCTCTCATTTGGGTGTATAATAAGTTCATTTATGTACACCTTCGCTTAGAAGTCTGCTAGCAGCCGCTCCTTGTCCGTGTCTTCTTGCACCAGTGATCACTCCCCGACTTCGTCATCAGGCGTTACATGTCCACCGGCTTCCGCTTGGTTCATCCCCGAACCACACCGTACTAGGGAAAGTGCAGGGTCTGATACTATTTGTAATATCCCCTGCTGCCTTATGGATTGACGACTGTCCCTACAAACCAACATAAGATCTTTTCAGCATGCTATATCCTTACTCACATGCTTCCTAGGAAAACTTCATAGGAAGTCACCCATCCCAAAATTGCTCCAAGTCAAGCACGCTTAACTGTGGAGTTCTTTAGCAATAGGCTACTGAAAAGAAGATGCATCTTGTTAGTATAGGTAGTACAAATTAATTCATATAAGTCATCCTTAAATGTATAGTCCCATACCTACACAGTCTTAGAATCCTTCTCATTGGGGTGTGTGATCAGTTTATTCATGTACCCCTCTGTTTAGAAGTCTGCCAGGAGCCGTTCCATATTCGTGCCTTCTTGCATGAACGATCATTCTCTGACTTTGTCACCGGGCATTACAAAGATGGGTTGTAAACATTAGTGTGCACAGTATGCTAGGTGTTGTATACTATTTTCATGTGATTGTTATGCATGGAAGGTGACCATTTTTCTTTCAGTGTTGATTTGACATATGGACATAGTGAAGAAAAAGGGTGGATTATTATGATCATTTTCTTAATCAAAAGTTATTGCTTATTAGGTTCTTTTTTCTAAAAAAATAAGTAGTGCTAGCTGCAATCTGTAACGCCCCAATTTTTACTGTCATTAGAAATCACCGAATTACCGAATTACCGTAGGTAATTATTACATAAGATTTGAGGCCGAACAATCCTCAATAAAGGAATATAACATTAGAAGAGAGGTTAAGAACGATTCATGCGAGAGTCACAAATCCCGAATTTCTATACGTATAAAATGACCAAAATGCCCCTGAAGTTATTTTACTCAGAAAATGAGGATCGTGGGCCCCACCTATTCTCAAGGGGATGTTTTGAGGATAATAAGGGATTGTTTGTGTTATGTGTGTTAATAGAGCAGAAGGATCTCAATTTTGAGTTCCGACGCGCGAAATGACCAAAACGCCCCTGCGGCTGTTTTAACTCCGATGTGCGTGCCGACTGAGCCCGAACCTCACTAAAATGTTTTAAAATGTGTTTTTAAGCCATGATTAACCATTGGTTAAGCTCGGGTGGCCTCAGGCAGTTTTTAAAGTGAAAGTACGATTTTGCCCCTGTTTTTGGGCAGTTTTGCAAATTTCGGGATTTTTGATTCGTATACCGAAACCTAAGCAATATTAGACTCAAATTAAAGCTTATTAAATTCTAAACATTAATCTAGAGTCAAAATTATGTATTTAGATTGATTAGAACCCAAAATTGCTCAAAAACACCCAAATTGCTTACTAATTCACTTAAGCCCTTAACCGTAAATTCTCTAAATTACATGAATACCTTGCCTACACCTAAATAATGCATGGAACACACAAATTTCACTTCTTTGGGCTGTAATGGATGAAATTATTGATGCCATTATGCAGCTGAATTATTGCCAAAAGTTGCACTAAAACAAAATGCCAAAATGTCACCATAAGAGACATAATTCCTTAATTTCATACAACTTTGTCTAAAATGATTTTTCCTCCCTTATTTCTCCGGCAAAATTCCATCCACTACCTCATCATTTTGGCCAATTATAAGCCTCAAAATCTTCTATAAATAGGCTTGCTTGAGTGGTCTTGGAATGCTTGGTTCATAACTAGTTTTTAGGAGCACCAAAAACTTTCTTTCTTCCTCCTCTTTGGCTGGATTCTTTCTTCAATTTTTCAAAGAGATTTTGTTTCATTTCACTTCAAGAAATCAAGTTCTCTTCCTCTTCTTCAACTCAGATTAGGTAGGGAGTAGTTTCTAAATTTATTTCTATGCTTTGAAGAGTTGTGTTTTTAGCTCAAAATGATGAAATTATGAACTTACCTTAGCTTTTCATTTCGGTTTTCCTCTTTAATTTTTCTTTAACCAATTCAGCCATATGGCCTAGGTGGAACTAAGATGATGGCTTGATGATGAGGACCTTGAGGGTGGGTTGTAAATCCATCACAAGTTAGGCCTCTAAAGCTTGAAAATTCCACTTGATGCAAAACTTTAAAGAATAATGCTTTATGATGCTAAAACAAAGATTTTTAGTTTAGAACTTGAAAGATGTATTTTCCTTTTATGTTTTATTTCTTGTTAAGATATGTATTGGGTTGAATTTATAATTCTTTTAAAGTCTTGAAGGAGCTTTAGTAAAGAAACAAAATGAATTTGCATCCATGATTAAGTTTATGCTTTGCATAACCATGTTTACCTTCTATGTCATCACTAAATTTTCAAGAATGAATAAATGAACTTGCATTTCTCATGTTTAAATTCCAAGCTTGTATTTCATGTTTATGTTTCAAGTCATCACTTAATCTTTCAAGATAATAAAGAGGTTGCATCTCATATTTAATTTATGCTCTCACTATATTTTATAATGGCTAAAAGAATCAACGCATGACATGTTTATTTTATGCCATCACCTAAAGATCCTAGAGCTCAAAGACTTGCCCATGTATCACAAGCAAAGAAATATGATTATTGGAGTTAAAGAATTTATTCTTTAAAAAGTCTTGAGATTGGAGCTTAAAAAGATGTAATAATAATATTCTCTTCTCCCTCTACTGGTCCTGTGCAGACTACCGCCGCTCCGATTTCTTAATATTCTCTTCTCCCTCTACTGGTCCTGTGTGGAGTACCGCCGCTCCAGTTTCTTGTATCATGTTTATATTTCAAGTTCTTGCATCATGTTTAATTTTCAAATCATCACCTTAAATCTTAAAGATAAAGAAATGGAATTGCATATCATGTTTATAATTCCAAGCTATCACCTTATAAAGATAAGATTAAAATAAGGTTGCATAGCATGTTTATAATTCTAAGATGTCACCTAAATCTCTAAAGCTCAAGACTTACTCCTTTTATCTTAAGTGAGAATTTTAATTGTGAAGATCCTCCCAAATTTGACAAAAGAACTAGTTTCTAAATGAGTTTTAAGGCTTTGCAAGGATTTTACGGGGAACTAGTATTTTATATGCACTTAAAATATGATTCTATATAATTGCATGAGGTTCATGATTCGGCCACTGATCTGAGTTTAGTATCAATGTGTGATAATGATTTGATATGTTTGAAGTTGTGATAATTATGGTTTATTGTTAGGAGAATGATTCATAATTGGTTTAGTAACTAATTAGTTCTATAATTGATAATTCTATGTAAGGATTGGATGCTTATTAAGTACTTGATATCATTGAATGATTTCTTGGCTTGCATGTTATAGTTGCTGTTGTAAATAATGAGAATGCTTATGCATGAAATATTCTTTATTATGTAAAATTTACCTTTGTTGCTAGAAGAAAGTGTATCATTGTAAAAGTGTAATTTGGAAAGGTTCTGGCTAAGGAAAGACTTGGTATTTAAGTGTGTCCATTGTGACCCACCTCTCTTTCCTGGGAATCTCCCATATGCATGATTACAGTTGATATATATTATTCTAGCTTAAGACTATAAATGAGAAAATGTTATGATGTTTATGAATTGTATTGTGATATAACATGCAAAGATTTAATGGTGACTTAAACTTATAAGAAAATGATCCTTTGGAACCATCAGACTATAGGTGGTGAAAAGGTAATTTTAGCCCCCTAACCCGTTCTCACAAAAGGGTAGAGTTGGGACTTTAGCTTATCAAAAGGGATAAGTATATGCTAGTGACGACTGGTAAAGTATGAGCTCATAACCTAAATTACTCCCCAAAGGGTGGAGTATAGGGTGGCCCAAGGAAAATAATGATGATGATAAGATTTTAAGTCACCTAAGGTACTAAAGAAATGAAAAATGTGCACTGTGTCCACGTATAGCTAATATTATATGACGTTCTTTTATGCATGTTATTTGATAATTATGATGAGGAATATGATGTAATGATAAAGGAAAATTTCATTGTAAATATGACATGTTAAGATTATAATGCATTATAAGACGAATGTTAAAAATTGACGAACCTCGGTTAAGTATTTGTCCGAACTTAAAATGAATCTTTGCATGCTCACTATTTTAGAATAATCCCGAGGTTCCTGGGGACTTTGATGATGACACTGTAGAAGGAGGTACTCTACTGAGAATTCTTTAGCAAGATTCTCACTCCCTTTTCTTTATTTCCGTCATTGTCTCCAGATTCAGATGGCGACATTCGTCCTGTTCGTTGATACCCCTACTTGGGAATTTCACTATGATCCGGTGCATCGCTCGTATCATTTTGAAGGGAGGTACGCAGTTCGTGTTTTTATTTACATAGGTCATCCATTTGCACATCCTATCCCTAGTTATCGATTTTCTCCTACTTCTCCCTATGGCGATGAAATGGTTTTCGAACATGCACGTCCACTTGATGAAAGGATGTTACTTTCTTATCCCGCTTCATCTGCTGTCCATGGATTTCCAGAGTATGTTCCCGAGACGAGATATTTTGAAACTGATCCTTTAGAGGACACTCCTACTCATGTATATTCTGAGAGCTCTGCTCCTACTCCCACACGTGTAAGAGAGGGTAGTGAGGAAACAGTTGTTCAGCCGAGGTTAGCAAGAAGGCCTTCTATGCGACCCCAGCCTGGTGCATCTCGTGTGTCCCCTCCCGAGGGAGCTCATCAGTGGATCGGATTTATTCCCCCATTTCGAGGACAATGGCCATAAAGGGTTCTTAGTAGATTTATGTGTGATCATGCACCCTAGTTTTAGGATAACCTTCCCGGCTTATGGAGTTATTTAGTTTAGGGGCATGTATTTCCTTATGTATATTTTCTTTTATGGGTTTGCATAAGACAATGAGGTATGAACATAACCCACCCTTTGAGTGAGGTTATTGTATGTAAATATATGCTATAATGTGCTTATGGATGTTATATGATGGAGCCAAAATAATATGATGTGATATATTCTTAAACGTCTTATTATACTCCGTTTACTCATTCACGTTGTACTCGGCTCACGTTTTCAATTATGTGTTAAAAAAAATGGCTCGTAATTTCACTAAGTATTTTCAAATTATGAAGAAAGAACCAAAGCAAGGAGTAAAGTCTAGTCATTAATCAGATTCAACCTAGGTGTATCTGGTTAATTACTAGGGTGTTACACAATCTGACATGAAGTGCAGTGTATGTCTTTAATGTAAGTTCATGCATTTTCATAATGAATATGAACTCAGTGAGATTAACTTCATGCCTATTTTTATTTCTTTTTAAAATATAAAGTTATTGGTTATTATGAGATGTGATTTTATTTATTGAATACAAATCAGGCTTTTTAATCTTGGGTTTATTATGTGATTTTATTCCTATAGCATGCCTATTGTTGTTTGCTTATTGAATTTGAATTTATTGTTTTTTATTTGATGTTATTATTTACTTTAATTAATTTGTTGGCTTATCAATTTCTCTCAGTTTAGTTGCATTTCTTACTCTAAAATTTGTATTTTGTTAATGCATTGGTATTGTTACATGATGTCTTTCATTCCTAATATCTAATTTCCCACTTATTATGAATACAATACTGCAATAATAGCTTTTATTTTCATATACTAGTTATCATTCCTGCCAATTTGTGGCTACTAATCTTTTGATTATAGTGCCTGTGTAATTTTGTTAATGATTTGAATTCTAAATTATCCCCTTCCTTTGTGTTTGATCTTAGTTATTTCACTTCAAATGTTTTATTTGGCCCTTCTAAGTCCTTACATGTATTCCCCATGTAATTTGTTGAATGCCTTCTATATCTGACATGACTACATATTGTTGCTACTATTGATGTTCTTACAAATCCATGGCTTGATAAGGTCTCAGTAACTTAAGGGAAGCTGTGGAGACAAATAAGGAGACCTACTAAGGAATACTTCTTTGGAATATGGATGCAATGTGGGAAGGATATTAGTTTATATGCAGAAGATGAAGAGTCCTGTCACCAAAGCACAAATAGCAAAAGGATCTTATAAGCTTTTTGATATTCGCTAAAATTTATATATTTGATATTGAAATTATTTTATTATAAATGTGATTGTATCAAATGTATGATGCTGAATATATACATTTTCATTAAGTGTATAAAATGCTTGCACATGAGGGTCATTTTCTTCATTATGGTATGAAGAGATAAAATTTACCATGAAATGGATCAGATTAGATAATTACATGGTTATGGGTTCTGAAATCCCGCCAATGGTAGGATTTAGTAGAAAAAAATTATAATTTTTTTTTAAAATCAATCCTGCGATACATCAATCATATATAATAAAATAATAATTTTTTAAAACGAAATCTCGCCAATGGCAAGATTTCATTAATAAAATATTATTTTTTAATTGAAAAGTCGCTAATGGCAACATTTCGGAAATATAATATATTTCTTAAAAACAAAATCTCGCCGATAACAAGATTTCGTTAATAAAATATTAATTTTTTAAAATTAAAGCGACCAGAATTTCAAAAAAATAATAATTGTTTAATACAAAAGTTGCCAATAGCGAGATTTCATCAATTAAAAGTTATTTTTTAACCCATCTGGCCCTAACAGCTCTTTGAGAGCTCTATATAAAGGGGTGCAACTTCTGTCACCGTGACACAAGTTCTGTGAGTGAAAAATAGTTCATTCTAAAACCACAGCAACCTTACTGAGAGAGAAAGTGTAGTAGGACACAAGTTTTTTTTTTATATTCTCTATAACTGTGAGTGTGGAGAAAAAAAAAAGCATTCTGGTTATACAAAAAATAGAGCAAAAAAATAAGTGATATTGCAAATATAATAGTATATTTCAATAGTGATGTACTTGGAAACACAGGTGAGGGTGTGACATTTACATGTCAAAATCCAGCATGTTTTTCTATTCCATACACAATGTCATATATGAAGCTAGTGGATGGACTCTGTCAGTCTATAGATACCGGCACTCCAAAAACAATATTTGCAATAAGATATAGGTGTCCAGTCTCCATTTTTGGCGGCTTCGTACAATATCAAGCAACTGCAATAAATAACGATGATAGCATGCAATAGATGTTCATGACACATCAGCAGTATCATACAAATTCTTCTTTTCCCATTGACCTATATGTTGATTTTGAAGAAGTTGCTAGAAATGAAGAACCCGACTGGAGCCTATTTCTGGATAGAGATTTAGTAGAATTGGAAGAAAATGATGAAGATGACTATGAAAGTAGCGAAGATGGTGTGGAAGATAAAGTAGACAATGATCCAGATGGTGAAGGCATCCCAAGCAATGTGGCTAGACAACATCTGAATAAGGAGCCGTCTTTCATGCGTGTCTTGGATTTGGAAGCTATGCATGCATCTGAGTTTCCTGAGTATGCAAACATCGGTATGTAATACTAACTCTAAAATTTTTAATCTGTTTATTGCTTTATTATAATAAATAAGTAGCAACAACTAAATCTTAATTATGATATTACTAAAGTAGGTAGAATTTTTTTAATTAAAGTTGACTAGCAATAATGAGTGTTCTATTATTGAAATATAGAATTGTAGTTTATTTTCTCAGCTATTACATATATTTTTATTTTGTTTTTATCAAGATTTTCATAATAAACACTTTATAGGTGTATCTGCTACTGACGGAGAATTTCAAGTTGGAATGATGTTTAATAGTAAGGAGGATGCTGTAAGAGCAATTAAGAGGTATAACATAGACAAAGCAGTGGACTATAAGGTATGTGAGTCAGAACTGAAGACATTTTATTGCAAATGCATACATCATGAGATAGGTTGCATATGGCTTATTAGAGTTAGTCTAAGGAAGTATAAAGATTTCTGGGAACTTAGGAAGTACAATGGATCTCATACTTGTACTTCAGAGGGGAATTCACAGGATCACTCAAAGTTAGATTCAGACACAATTGCACAATTTTATTGACCCCATGATACAATCTGACCCATCTCTTAAAGTGAAAACTGTGATTGTAGAGGTTAAGTCTCGATATGGGTACACAACAACATATCGAAAAGCATGGGCAGCAAAGCAAAAGGCAATTGAAAAAGCTTTTGGTAATTGGGAGCACTCGTATACGGAGCTCCAAGAATGGTGTAGAGCACTATGTGTTGTTGTTCCTAGGTCAATTGTCATGTTTGATGCTATAGAGGCCTATCGTGCTAATTCAAATTATCTGGTCCCAAATGTTCAGCTATTTCACCGAGTGTTTTGGACTTTTGGCCCTTGTATTGAAGCATTTAAACATTGCAAACCACTTGCGCTGGTAGAAGGGACACATTTGTATGGGAAATATAAAGGAACTCTTCTAGTTACAGTGGCACGGGATGGAAATCAGAATATATTGCCAATTGGTTTTGCAATTGTCGAGGGTGAGACTGCAGATGCATGGTATTTTTTCCTAGGCCATCTACGCAGAAATGCAGTGACCCATGATGGAGTTGGAATTATTTCTGATCATCACGATTCGATTAAAGTGGCAATAGTCCGTAGCAATGGTCAGTGGGAACCTCCGAGAGCATTCCATATGTATTGTATTAGGCACATCGCCGCCAATTTCTTACACAGATTCAAGGCGCCATTCTTGCACAAGCTTGTAGTGAGCATAGGTAATTTACATTTTCCTCCTACTTTTGTTTGAAATAAAGGTCGGATAATGATAATCGATAATTAATGTATCAAACACATTAACTTTTGCAGGATACTCAAGGGCTGAATGTGACTTTAATTATCGCTATGAGCAGATGCACAAACATGGCTCAAATTATATTGATTGGCTCGATGAAATTCCTCGAGAAAAATGGGATTAGGCATTTGATGGTGGACATCGGTGGGGGCATATGACCACCAACCTAGTTGAGTGCATCAATTCTGTTCTAAAGGGTGCTCGCAATTTACCGATCACAGCACTTGTTAGAGCAACATACTTCTGCCTAGCTGAGTTGTTTGCTCGAAAAGGGCGGGAAGCATTTACCCGACAAAGTACTTGTCATGAATTCTTAGAATTCATCACCACACGACTTCGAGAAAACCAGCAAACAAGTAGAAACATGGACATCCTTACCTTCGACAGACATTATGAGTCCTTCCTTGTTAGAGAGAGGTTTGGCAAGCAAGAATACAAGGTTGATTTGAAGGACGAATTTTGTGACTGTGGCAATTTCCAGGTAGATCGATTTCCTTATCGCCATGTGATTGCTTGTTGTGATAGCGATTGATTGGCACCGATATGTTGATGATGTCTATAGGACGAGACAAATTTGCAAAGTGTACCAGACACAATTTGTCCTAGTGGGACATGAAAGTTCATGGCCTCGGTACAGAGGTCCAAAGATTTGTCCTAACCCAGCTTTAAAGTGCATAGTGAAAGGCCGACCTAAATCTACCCGTTACTTGAATGAAATGGATTCTCGTGAGATGCGAGGACCACGACGTTGTGGCCTTTGTCATGCTGAGGGACACAGTAGCAACCGTTGTCTATACGCTGCTAGTCCTAGTTCGTAGTGATGTGCTTATGTTAATGTATTGTACTCGTATTATCTTAGGTTAGTTATTATATCTTTTATTACTAATGTATTGTGCTTGTGTTATTTTTATTATGATATGTTGTACTTGTGTTAATTTTATTACCAATGTGTTGTACTCCTATTATCTTAGGTAGGTTATTATATCTTTTATTACTAATGTATTGTGCTTGTGTTATTTTTATTAATTTTATTATCGATTTGTTGTACTTGTGTTATTAAGCTGTTCTTTTTCATCTACTTCCATTTTAAGGGAATGGCTATTGCATACTAAATAAATATACACAACTACTAGTTCAGTTTCAAATGAACAAATATAAACATACTAAATAAATACAATACTAGTTCAGTTTCAAATGAAGAAAGATACATAACTATGATTTATTAAATGGCATACGCTGACGTTAGTTCTTGACTTTCCAAAGAGGGGTTGGGGAGAATCTATCAGGGGATTTTGGAGCAGCTCGTAATTGCTTGCCACGTTCATATAGTCTAGTAGTCACCGATACAGTTGTTCCGATTGTTTTGTTTTCCTATTTCTTTATTCAGATCAATCTGTTCACCTTCCTCAGGATCATCTTCACCTGGGTTGCTATCTCCCACATCATCCTTACCCTGATCACCCCTACCCTTACCCTCTTCGCTATTTCCCACATCATCCTCACCCTGATCCCCACTCTCATCGCCATCTCCCATATCATCATCACCGTGATCACCCCTACCCTCATCTTCATCCTCATATCCTTGTTTTTCTTCGGCTTTCTCAACCTCTTGTACATCTCCATGATATCCTCTACCTTGAGATTGCATGCTGGGATCACTGTACATATCAAACGACATTCCTGTCTATGGAAATGTCTAGTTGAAAGGGTGTGTCTCCATCTGAGGTACATATACATTTTGTTGCTAGAAAGGCTTCTCATTCAAATCAAGTTGTACCCGGTAAGAAGATTGACAGGCCTCTCCCTGAGTGGATGATTGACCGACATCTCTAGAAGATTGGCCTAAATCCCAGTTAAACTGATTCATAAACCCCAACAGTGAAGGAGGTGCCCTAGGAATCCCACCGTGGAAGACTTTCGTATCGACAGAGTGTCGCGATGGCTCCATATGTCTTGATCTATAACCACCTTGAAAGAAAGGAGTATTGACAGAGTGTCGTGATGGTGCCTGGGTCTGGGCAATCTATACAACACACAAAACAAGTACAATTAAAGAAAAAGAAGTAATGAATTATAAATCATTAATTATAACGTGCGGATAAAATGTAACACATATTATAACCTGGGTGGTCTGTGGATCCGTATAGAAGTGAGGCTCTTAGGTGGGTTACAAAAGGTAAAGCCATCCACCTCCTTGGTCATTCCAACAGAATGATTGGGAAGGCGGTTGGGGCGATGGGGATGGTTGCGATGGTGGTGGTGATAAGGGGAATATTGGGGGGGATAGTGGGGAGGTGGTTGAGGAGGTGGCTATTGCTGCTCTTGAGACAATCTTTTAGGAAAAGGCAGAAATGAATACCATAACCAATAATGAGTAGTGCCATTGTAGTCTTGAGTAGGCTCTCCTTGCAATCGGCATTCCCATCGAGCATTCGACATTGAGACCCATCGATGTCATTTACGTCTCCAATCAGTTATCCCCCATCATCCTCGAAGATCTTTATTATGCACACTATCAAGCTTTTCAATTTCTACGGGAACAGGTTGTTGCAAGCCAAATTGCCGCATTACGCGGTCAGCACTATGCCACTCAACTATCTCAAAGCATATAAGTGGAACAACACAAGATCACAATGGTGCCTCGTTGTGAATGGCTTCTGGAACAAAAGCATCAAGTAAAGGGTCCAAATATGATCGCCATACAAACTGCAATACATAATAACATAAATGAGTGACACATGGAAATATCATTAACTGGAACATAATAACAATTTGGTCAATAACATTTTGCCCATGCCGTACAAGATTGCAGACCATCTATACCCTGTCTTAGCCATCGATGGTCTTTATGTAGACCATTTGGTGGAAAGTTTGGACGAATCCATCTATTACATATCATATTAATTAGAAAATATTATCACAAGTTTAACAAAAATAAATTGGATCCAATTTTTACCTCGATGCAAATGGAAAACTGATTGGATTGATTGGTATAGGAGCCAAAAATGGTATCCTAAAATATGCCCACACTTGCAATAATATCATACAACCAGAAATGTCACTAACAACCTTCCGCGAAGCACGGCATAATCCCTGATAAAGCACAACCAGGCATGCGGAACCCCAACTGTAGTGTTACAAGTTCTCTTTATCCTCTAGCAATGGCAACTATTTGCAATGCACCTCTGATGTGCTCTTGTTAGGCATTAATTGATGGCCTATCAAGGCCAATATATAGGCACAGCCTGACACTGGATATTCCAATTGGTATCAGTGCCAAGTTGCATCATATGTGTATCAAGCCATCTCATGCTAAGAACACCTCCAATAACAGCCTGTTCTAAGGAGCGACCACCAAGTAAGGACTCGCACAAGTCCATCAACTCCGTAGACTTTATGCCAGTCTTTCCTGTGACAGCATTACCATTAATAGGGATTATAACATCCTAATTTTTAACTCAATACTCTAGAACATACTTAGGTTAAACATTAGTCTGTTACTTCATAGTTCTCAATTTTACTTAGAAATACTTAGTGGAAAATACGGGTAAATTTTTTTTTGAAATATAAAGTGAGAGCCGCGTGATGTGATATAACAGGTAACGGGTAAAACATACATTCCATAACATTATAGCACAAAGCACATAAAGGCACATCATGGGAAAACGTTGAATAACATCTTATATATATATAACATGCCCACTTATAAGTGTGGGACTTAATTTGGTACAAGGGAATACATGAAAGAAAATACAACATAAGCATAAACATAATCTACTCCCCTACCCGAGTGCATCTAATGGGATAACCTCTAAACAAAAGAAGGTTTATCTCCATCTAAGTGGTGTGTGCTCTAACTCGGGCCATCCACGGCCTCCTACTGGCGACTATCTCGTGATCGAGGCAGATATCCGGGAAACTGGGCGAGACGGGGGAGAAAGGTGAGACGGGGGAGAAACGATGGGAATGTACAAGGGGAGTGAAGGGTCGACCCATGAACATGAATACTCTAACTGTGCATTGTAACACCCTAGTAATTAACCAGATACACCTAGGTTGAATCTGATTAATGACTAGACTTTACTCCTTGCTTTGGTTCTTTCTTCATAATTTGAAAATACTTAGTGAAATTACGAGCCATTTTTTTTTTTTAAACACATAATTGAAAACGTGAGCCGAGTACAACGTGAACGAGTAAGCGGGGTATAATAAGACGTTTAAGAATATATCACATCATATTACTTAGGCTCCATCATATAACATCCATAAGCACATTATAGCATATATTTACATACAATAACCTCACTCAAAGGGTGGGTTATGTTCATACATCATTATCTTATGCAAACCCATAAAAGAAAATATACTTAAGGAAATACATGCCCCTAAACTAGATAACTCCATAAGCCGGGAAGGTTATCCTTAGACTATGGTGCTTGATCACACATAAATCTTCTATAAACCTTCTATGGCCACTGTCCCGAAATGGGGGAATAAATCCGATCCATCGATGAGCTCCTCGGGAAGGGACACACGAGATGCACCAGGCTGGGGTCGCATGGACGGCCTTCTCGCTAACCTCGGCTGAACAACTGTTTCCTCACTACCCTCTTTTACACGTGTGGGAGTAGGAGCAGAGCTCTCAGAATATACATGAGTAGGAGTGTCCTCTGAAGGATCAGTTTCAGAATATCTCGTCTCGGGAACATACTCTGGAAATCCATGGACAGCAGATGAAGCGGGATAAGAACGTAACATCCTTTCATCAAGTGGACGTGCATGTTCGAAAACCATTTCATCGCCATAGGGAGAAGTAGGAGAAAATCGATAACTAGGGACGGGATGTGCAAATGGACGACCTATGTAAATAAAAACACGAACTGCGCACCTCCCTTCAAAATGATACGAGCGATGCACCGGATCATAGTGGAATTCCCAACTAGGGGTATCAACGAACAGGACGAATGTCGCCATTTGAATCTGGAGACAATGACGGAAATAAAGAAAAGGAGTGAGAATCTTGCTAAAGAATTCTCGTGGGTGCCTCCTTCTATAGTGTCATCATCAAAGTCCCCAGGAACCTCGGGATTATTCTAAAATAGTGAGCATGCAAAGATTCATTTTAAGTTCGGACAAATACTTAACCGAGGTTCGTCAAGTTTTAATCATGCGTCTTATAATGCATCATAATCTTAACATGTCATATTTACAATGAACTTTTCCTTTATCATTACATCATTTTCCTCATCATCATTATCAAATAACATGCATAAAAGAACGTCATATAATATTAGCTACATGTGGACATAGTGCACATATTTCATTTCCTTAGGTGACTTAAAATCTTATCATCATCATTATTTTCCTTAGGCCACCCTATACTCCACCCTTTTGGGAGTAATTTAGGTTATGAGCTCATACTTTACTAGTCGTCACTAGCATATACTTATCCCTTTGAAAAGCTAAAGTCCCGACTCTACCCTTTTGAGAGAACGCGTTTAGCGGGTAAAATCACCTTTTCACCACCTATAGTCTGATGGTTCCAAAGGATCATTTTCTTATAAGTTTAAGTCACCATTAAATCTTTGCATGTTATATCATAATACAATTCATAAACATCATAACATTTTCTCATTTATAGTCTTAAGCTAGAATAATATATATCAACTGTAATCATGCATATGGGAGATTCCCAGAAAGAGAGGTGGGTCACAATGGACACGCTTAAATACCAAGTCTTTCCTTAGCTAACCTTTGCAAATTACACTTTTACAATGATACACTTTCTTCTAGCAACAAAGGTAAATTTTACATAATAAAGAGCATTTCATGTATAAGCATTCTCATTATTTGCAACAGCAACTATAACATGCAAGCCAGAAATCATTCAATGATATCAAGTACTTAATAAGCATCCAATCCTTACATAGAATTATCAATTATAGAACTAATTAGTTACTAAACCAATTATGAATCATTCTCTTAACAATAAACCATAATTATCACAACTTCAATCATATCAAATCATTATCACACATTGATACTAAACTCGGATCAGTGGCGAATCATGAACCTCATGCAATTACATAGAATCATATTTTAAGTGCATATAAAATACTAGTTCCCAGTAAAATCCTTGCAAAGCCTTAAAACTCATTTAGAAACTAGTTCTTTTGTCAAATTTGGGAGGATCTTCACAATTAAAATTCTCACTTAAGATAAAAGGAGTAAGTCTTGAGCTTTAGAGATTTAGGTGACATCTTAGAATTATAAACATGCTATGCAACCTTATTTTAATCTTATCTTTATAAGGTGATAGCTTGGAATTATAAACATGGTATGCAATTCCATTTCTTTATCTTTAAGATTTAAGGTGATGACTTGAAAATTAAACATGATGCAAGAACTTGAAATATAAACATGATACAAGAAACTGGAGCGGTAATCCGCATGCAACCAACGAGAGAGGGAGAAGAGAATATTAAGAAACCGGAGCGGCGGTAGTCCGCACAGACCAGAGAGGGAGAAGAGATTATTAAGAAACCGGAGCGGTAGTCCGCACAGACCAGTAGAGGGAGAAGAGATTATTATTACATCTTTTAAGCTCCAATCTCAAGACTTTTTAAAGAATAAATTCTTTAACTCCAATAATCATATTTCTTTGCTTGTGATACATGGGCAAGTCTTTGAGCTCTAGGATCTTTAGGTGATGGCATAAAATAAACATGCCATGCGTTGATTCTTTTAGCCATTATAAAATATAGTGAGAGCATAAATTAAATATGAGATGCAACCTCTTTATTATCTTGAAAGATTAAGTGATGACTTGAAACATAAACATGAAATACAAGCTTGGAATTTAAACATGAGAAATGCAAGTTCATTTATTCATTCTTGAAAATTTAGTGATGACATAGAAGGTAAACATGGTTATGCAAAGCATAAACTTAATCATGGATGCAAATTCATTTTGTTTCTTTACTAGAGCTCCTTCAAGACTTTAAAAGAATTATAAATTCAACCCAATACATATCTTAACAAGAAATAAAACATAAAAGGAAAAAATACATCTTTCAAGTTCTAAACTAAAAATCTTTGTTTTAGCATCATAAAGCATTATTCTTTAAAGTTTTGCATCAAGTGGAATTTTCAAGCTTTAGAGGCCTAACTTGTGATGGATTTACAATCCACCCTCAAGGTCCTCATCATCAAGCCATCATCTTAGTTCCACCTAGGCCATATGGTTGAATTGGTTAAAGAAAAATTGAAGAAGAAAACCAAAATGAAAAGCTAAGGTAAGTTCATAATTTCATCATTTTGAGCTAAAAACACAACCCCTCAAAGCATAGAAATAAATTTAGAAACTACTCCCTACCTAATCTGAGTTGAAGAAGAGGAAGAGAACTTGGTTTCTTGAAGTGAAATGAAACAAAATCTCTTTGAAAACATTGAAGAAAGAATTCAGCCAAAGAGGAGGAAGAAAGAAAGTTTTTGGTGCTCTTAAAAACTAGTTATGAACTAAGCATTCTAAGACCACTCAAGCAAGCCTATTTATAGAAGATTTTGAGGCTTCTAATTGGCCAAAATGATGAGGTAGTGGACGGAATTTTGCAGGAGAAATAAGGGAGGAAAAATCATTTTAGACAAAGTTGTATGAAATTAAGGAATTATGTCTCTTATGGTGACATTTTGGCATTTTGTTTTAGTGCAACTTTTGGCAATAATTCAGCTGCATAATGGCATCAATAATTTCGTCCATTACAGCCCAAAGAAGTGAAATTTGTGTGTTCCATGCATTATTTAGGTGTAGGCAAGGTATTCATGTAATTTAGAGAATTTACGGTTAAGGGTTTAAGTGAATTAGTAAGCAATTTGGGTGTTTTTGAGCAATTTTGGGTTCTAATCAATCTAAATACATAATTTTGACTCTAGATTAATATTTAGAATTTAATAAGCTTTAATTTGAGCCTAATATTGCTTAGGTTTCGGTATACGAATCAAAAATCCCAAAATTCGCAAAACTGCCCAAAAACAGGGGCAAAATCGTACTTTCACTTAAAAATTGCCCGAGGCCACCCGAGCTTAACCAATGGTTAATCATGGCTTAAAAACACATTTTAAAACATTTTAGTGAGGTTCGGGCTCAGTCGGCACGCACATCGGAGTTAAAACAACCGCATGGGCGTTTTGGTCATTTCGCGCGTCGGAACTCAAAATTGAGATCCTTCTGCTCTATTAACACACATAACACAAACAATCCCTTATTATCCTCAAAATATCCCCTTGAGAATAGGTGGGGCCCATGATCCTCATTTTCTGAGTAAAATAACTTCAGGGGCATTTTGGTCATTTTATACGTCTGTAAATTCTGATTTGCGACTCTCGCATGAATCGTTCCTAACCTCTCTTCTAATGTTATATTCCTTTATTGAGGATTGTTCAGCCTCAAATCTTATGTAATAATTACCTATGGTAATTCGGTAATTGAGTAATTTCTAATGACAGTAAAAATTACAGTAAAAATTGGGGCGTTACATGCATCGACCCACAAAATGGAATGACCCGTAGTCCGGGTCATGGTGCACCTCCCATGTCGGCGTGTCCACGAACACTTCGAACGTCGCCATCTGAAGACGTGACGGAAAAAAAGAGATAGAGGGAGTGAGAATCTTGCTAAAGAATCTCAGTAGGGCCTCTTACTACCTAGGTGTCATCATCTACGTCCTCAGGAACCTTGGGTTTAATTATACAAAATGACTGAACATGCATTAAGTTCATTTTAAGCTTCAAAATATGCTTTAGCCAAGGTCCATTCATTTTAGGATGATCTTAATGTCATTAGTGCAACATAATAGAAGATGTATGCATGGCACTACCTATTGTACATACATAAACATAACATCAAGCATCATCATACTTAGTGGCATAAAGTGGCAATAGAAATATTCATATGGGACAAACTTAGTGACATAATCATAATCAAGAAACATCTCTTCCTCATGGGCCACCCTAAAAGACAATCGAACTGGGGGTGCTCGGCCGAACCGGTGTCACCCAGAATGTGTCATACATCTAGGTTATGAGTTCATACCTTAACTAGTCGTCACTAGTTCTTACTTACCACTTAACGATAAGCGTATAATAAATCATAAATCCCGACTATCTGAGTGCGGGTTAGGGGGCAATTCTCTTAGGGGTGCTCGGCCAAACCGATGTCACCTAAGAGTACAAATGGGTACCGATGTCACATGAGTTCTATGGAGGTGCTCGGCCGAACCGGTGTCATCCTAGAACCCATCTTAGTACCTTAATTTTCAAAATCTCTTTAAGTCCCCAAATTTGTTGGAAATTCAGCGGCACAAAGTCATTACGCCGAATTTCTTCCGAATTTGCTTTATGCCACACAAACATATATTCTCATGAAATCCTCATATGAATAACATTAACATCCTTCACATAACATACATCATCATGGAACATTCAACCGTTTATCCTTACGGTAGCTTATGCTTTGACCCATACGGGTCTTAATCATGAGATATAGTTCTCTAACATCCGTCGCTCATATTTTATGCACCTAAGGGCTCATAATTAAACATCATTCATAATTCTCATATTTACATTTAAATCTGAAAAGCATAGGGTAGAATTCCTAACTTGTGATTACGGGGTTCTAGAACTTACGTTTTAGACCCTTTCTTGGTTCCGTCTTCGCCTAAGGCGCTATGGATTAAATGTAAATCAATTATGAGGCATTCCTATGCTTAAGGACTAATTATTAATCATGTTTATCATGTTGTAAGGGTGCTGGACATAATCCAGAAAAATAAATGTTCTAAGAGTTCTACATTGCATTTTTACGGTTTCCTAATTACTAGTTTCCCTATAGGTGCTAGAATTCAATTCTAATTCAAATGATACCAAGTTTTTCATGTCTAAACAATCTAAATCTGATTATGTTCCCATTAAAACATTTTGGATAGAATCCATAAACAAATGGGTTAAAACTATGTCAAATTCCAACTTTACGGTATTTCTAGTTAGCTAGTTTCTTACCTATCATGCATAGGATCGCTTCTACATCATCATATGATATTTTCACACATTCCAACACATCAAAACATCATCATACAGCATCACACTCATCATATCAGAACCGAAAACATTTAACTTTAATAAGAGAGTTAAATTGACATTTCTAGGTACATAAGTTAACTAGTTTCTCTTGGAATCAATCTAGAACTTCTAAAACTCTTTGCAAAACATTTTAATTCATCAAGAGGCTAAGAGAAGCCTTAGGTTAGTGACCAAAACATATTCCATCCCCTAAAAGAGAATGAAATCACAACTTGTGATGACACAACCTTATAAAGATTTGTAAAGCTTTAAGGAAAACTTAAAACATAGACTATTGGTCCTAGTAGCTAGATGAAAAATCATTGCAAGTCCATCATCACTACTTGGCCGAAATTATGCATTCAAGGAATGCATTCACATTTAACTTTATCTTGGAATGAAATGGGCAAGTCTTTGAGCTCTAGGTTCTTAAGTTACGACATAAAATAAACGTGCTCATGCTTTTCATTTTTAATCTTGCTTACAAAGTAAAGTGATGACTTAAATTAAATATGCAAGGCATAAACTTAAACGTGCAAGCTTGAAAGTAAATATGCGAGGCATAAACTTAAACGTGCAAGCTTGAAGGTAAATATGCATGGTTCAATTCTTTATTTTAGTGCTCTTGGCCCAACAACAATCGACTTTAAGGCCGAAATAGATAGGCATTTGAGAAATTAATTAGGTGATAATGCAAGTTCAATTCTTTATTTTAGTGCTCTAGGCCCAACAACAATCGACTTTAAGGCCGAAATAGAAAGGCTTTGAGAATTAAATTAAGTGATGATGCAAGTTCCATTTTAATCTTTATGTTCTTAGGTGATAGCTTGAAAGTAAAGATGCATAGCAAGAATGTAAATATGAATGCAAGCATAAAATAAATTATGCAAGTTCATTTTATTTTTCTAGAGCTCTTAACAAGACTTTAAAGGAACTTAAACCATAACCCAAACTCATCCAAACAAGGTAAAGTCAAGCTTAGAGTTCTTTAAAACTTAACATAATATCTTTAGGAAATCAAACCATGAAGCCTAGAAAACTAAGGAAATGGCCGAAATCATCAAGAAGAAAAAGGAACATTTTAAAACTCTAGAGTTCATGATCTTGATGATATATTAACACTAACATCATGAGTCCTCATCATTGAGTTCATAGAGCCATTTTAAAACATCATCAAAGCTAAAGTTCTCAAGAGTTCAAGAAAGGAAGAACTAGAAACATTTTTGTTCAAGAACAAAGATCAAGCTCTAGAGTTTGTTTCAAGTGATGAACATCATCATGAAACTCTCATCATCAAGCTCTCATTTCTTCATTCCCAAAGGCCCATGGTCGAAACATAAAGAGGAAGGAGGAGAAGAAAAGAAGTTCTAAAAGGAATCAAGAGAAACTATGAACATCAAACTTGAAACAAGAACTTTAAAGAAGAAAATACATGAAAGGAAATCCCTACTTGATGTGATGAACTTGAAGATGGAAGAAGAAGATGAAGATGATGAAGAACTTTGAAGAACTTGAAGAACTTGAAGAACACTAGAACTTTGAGAGAAAAGAAAAGCTTTGAGTGTTCCTAAACTTAGCAAATGATCTAAAAGTGGTGCAAGCTCCTCAAGACATTCTATTTATAGAGAAATGAAACAAATGAAGGGTGTGAATGGGCTGAAGGTGTTTCGGCCATGGGGGTGCAGAATGGAGGCATTCCATGAGTTCCATGAGGTGAGATAATGTGGTCTTGAAGCATGGTGAGGTATGGTTCAAAGCATGGTGAGGTATGGCTCAAGGTATGGCTCAAGCATGGTTCTTTGAGTGAGAAAACAATTTAATATGTGTGGTAATTGGAGAGAGGTGGCCGAAACTTCATCAGCCATGGGGGAGGTTTCTTTGCATTTTAATTGTGGTTTAGAGTTGTGTTTAGGTGTATCTTTGATTATGCTTAAGATTAGGAATTTGTAAGAAAGTGTTTAGGCAAGGGAAATGGATAATTAAGGTGGTCTAGACATAATTAAGGAGTGGTCTTGCACCATTAGTGAGTTAAATCCTCAATTTAGAGTCTAAACAACTTTAGACACATTTCCTTGATTTAAGGAATTGGAGAGAGAAAACACTATTCAAGATTCCAAGACTAGGAGTCTTGAGTTCTAAAAAGGGATTTAAGTTTAATCTAAGCAAGTTTAGGTTCTAATTAACTTTAATAAATTATTTTGACTCTAGATTAATTAGGGAAATAAATTAATCTTCGTTTAGAGCCTAATATTGCTTAGGTTTGCTTAATTATGTCATTAAGCTCAAAAACACTATTCTAGGGGCAAAATCATAATTTTGCACTAAAACTGCCCGGGACCACCGGGACTTGAACAGAGACCTCTAGACACATGAAAACATGTTTTTAAACCTCTAGGGAAAGTTTCGGGCTCAAACGGCACCTTTACCCGCGTAAAACGCTATAGGGGTATTTTGGTCATTTTGACCCGAAACTGCGGAAAACGAGATTTTCGCTCCCGGAAGCATTCAAAGGCCATTCAATCCCCTTCAAACATTGAGTTGACCCTTCGAGGATGACCGGGTTGGTCACCCTCGAGTTCGGGTCAGGAAATGACCTCAGGGGCATTTTGGTCATTTCCCTCGGACAGGAAAATCGGGGTGTTACAGGGATCCCAAGCAACATAACAACATCTTCCAATGTCACTGTGCAGTCACCGCAAGGAAAATGGAATGTATGTGTTTCTACGCCACCTCGACCAAAGATGTAAATCAAAGCGAGTTAATATCTGTGTGGATCAATTCGGAAAAGTAGAGTAAGCCTGAAACCCTCAAGTATTTGCATATCTCATTCCTCGGAGGACCTAGGACCATAAAACGAGGCCGCAGCTGTCTCATTTCTTATTTCACATGATAACAAATAAAGATTAAATCCAAATTCAATTTCAAGTGTTAAAAACTTTAAATTTTAATAATAAAATCTGACAAATTATTAATTTTAATTTTTCTAATTTATAATAACACTATTATAATGAAAATAACTAAAATTAAAATTAGAAATTTTAAAATTAAAAATGATGAAAGTTATTAATTTCCACATTTTTATTATTAATAGTAAAATTTGTTATAATAAAAATAAATAATGTAAAGCTGTAAACTTTAAAATAAAACAAATTAATTAGTAATAAAAATAAAAAATTTTAAACTTACAAAATTTAAGGATTATTAAATGACAGTTTCTTGCATTTTCTAACAAGTGCTAATATAATAAACATAATTAATATAAAGACAGAAATTTTTAAAATTAAAAATAGTATATTCATTACTAATAAAAATTGTAAATTTCAAAATAATAATTCCTAAATTATCAAATGGTAGAAAGCTAGTTTCTTATATTTTATAATAATAACTAATAATAAAAATGACTAATAAAACAATTACTTTTTTAAATATAAACAGAGAAATTTTTTTACTATTTTTTCAATTTACCTATATTAAAAATACTATAATAAAAATAAAATAATTAAAAATTATATATTTTAAAATTTAAAATTGTGAAAGTTATTAATTTCCAACATTTTAATTATTTATAATGAAATTTGGTATAATAAAAAATAATATAAAATAAAAAATGAAAAATTAATTAGTCTTGTAAAAAAACAAAATTTTGAAATTATAAATTATAAAAATTATTAAATGACAGTTTTTTTTACATTTCTTAATAATAGCTAATATAATACAAATAATTAATACAAAACTATAATTTTTAAAATTAAAAATAATATATTCACTAGTAACAAAAATTGTTAAATTCTAGAAAACCAAAGGTAAAAAATAATAATTTTTTAATAAAAATAGTTTCATAAATAATATAAAACAGTTTGTTGTAAATTTTAAAATAAAAATTCCTAAATTATTACATTCCAGAAATGTAATTTTTTGTATTTATAATACAGACTAATATATAAAAATAACTAATAAACATGCCCATTTGTTTTATTTTATAACAATGCCAAAGTTAATACAAAACAATAATCTACAGTGACTTTTAGACTATCAAGCAGAAAATTATATAGTTATAAAATCATAATGATTGTTAAATTGAAGTTTCTTTTATTTATTTTATAAGAAAAGATAGTATAACTTTTTTTATTATGATGAATTAAAAATAACAGTTTTCTAAATAATTTATGGTAACTAAATATTATAAAAAATGTAAACGAAAAAATTAAATTAAAATAATATATGACTTACATTGTGATGAAGAATATCCTCTAAAACATGCCTTGTAGAATGTATAGTTTCATCGAGTTTCACTATCTTTCCAATTTTTTAAAATAAATTTAACCCTTTTTTTTTTACATTCTAATGCAAAAAAATAAAAAACCTCTTAAACTATCTCTCCCCTCATTGAACTATCTTGGTTTGCCTCTCCAAACCCCGCTCCCAGCAAGTGCATCCTTCAATATATATAGCAAACCAAAGCCTTGCACATTACTTGTGCCAAGCTTTCCTTCACGTGACTTTTCTTTAGGGGCTCCACCATTTGCTTTCTCAATTCCTTACACATAGCAAGCACACCAAAGCTTGTACAGTGCCCACACCAAGCTTTCCTTCATTGGCGAAGGAATCCTGCAGTGCAGTAGAGGAAGAATAGAGTGCAGGTATGTCGGCCTTTGACCGTGAAATCTTGTCAATGGCGAGTTTTCACATGCTGTCCAGTCCGACCAGGTGTTTTGCGGGGTGAAACCCTGTCAATGGTGGGGTTTGAGTTCCTGAGGTGTTGAAACCTCGCCAATGACGGGGTTTCCCTAATCATCACCAACAGTCTAAATCTCGCCATTAACAGACCATAACCGTGTAATATTTTCCTGTAAATAATATCCAAGCTAATACTTAATCCCCACACCATAACATAAATAATTTTCCTGCATGGGATATGTAATTATTTACATTTTATAATTACTTTTAAACAATGATATTCATATTTCATATGTACTTTAATAATATGTAAATTTTATATATTTCCGTAATTTAAGCTCTAATTTAATATGGATAGAAGAAGATAATATGAAATTTAAATTCAATATCTTCTCACCAGAGAGATATTAAGCAAAATAAATTGTTTTGGATTATCAGTCCATATGCAATTGAATGTATGATATGTTGGTGGTACACGATAAATAATGTAGCATGATTTTGAAAATGCATATTATGGATATTATATTCTATTTTTTGCTTGTTGTCAAATAAATTTTGTTTGAAGTACCATGATTAATCCCAATATATAATATCCATATTATATTTTTTCAACATAATTTTATCAATCCCTGTGCAAGCACGGGCTATAAAACTATTATATATATATAATTGTAATAAAATTGTAATTACTTGACAAAATTCACATTTATAAATTCATTTGTATAAAATATTAATCATTAAAGCAATTTTCATTTTTTATTTCAGTTATCCTATTTTCAAAATTATATAAATGAAATACTAAATACTAGAAATTAAAGTTAAAAACTTGATTTTATAGTTTTTACAATTTTCACTATTTTTCACAAAATCAAGAAAATAGGAAAACATAAAATGAAAATTCAAAACTATTTTGTAAAACCAAACGCACCCTAAGTTTAACAAGTTTTATTTGGGAAAAAAATGTTTGGTCAATTCAATTAATATGGTAAATCTCATCCTCAAAATATGTGAATAAAAAATATTATTTTTGGAAAAGCTTTTTTTTTCCTAATAGATTAGCTCAGTTTAAGTTATTAGATTAGCTAAAACATAATGAACTTTTGAATGCTACACAAATAGAATTATAAATTCAACACACATCCTTAAACTACAATACTAGTTAAAATTAAATAAAATCATAATTATTTTTTCATACATTAATACAAAATTATATGTTTTCTTTCTTTTAATGATACAATACACACTTATGGGTCAAATTTCATAACCAATAGAAAATCCCATAAATATGAAATCTTCTCTAAAAAAAAAACAAAAAAGTACCAAGTTGCATAAGTGAGAAGTTGGCAAAATCATTATGAAAAAAATGAGAACTAGCAAAACAAAAAATAATTTTGTATATAAATACAAGGTATGCAATGACATAAAAAAAATGGGTCTGGTTTCCTTACCAAAAAAGAAAACGGTCCAATTATCTAACCAAAATAAAAAGATAAAAAGAGTAGAATTTCGTAACCATTAAGCAATACAAAATCCCATACCATAAATGCAAAATCTGGGCTGCATTATTCAGAGTAACCTTTGAGAACCAGAGGTGATAAATTTTTGTCTCTGTCAAATTTCGACCATTCCTTGCTCTCTGGGAAACGTCATTGTTGCGGGAACTTAGTCTTCTCATCTTCAGGAATGTATCTATTTCTAAGCATAATCTCTTTTCCTTTGTCATTAGTATTGTCGAGCTCATTTGTGTGAATATATCTTGATGCCACACAGTGAGACCCGTGACCATCGCAACCTCATTCGCGTTTGCAACCTATCACAGTGAGACCGTCACAGCCCCCATCACCATCGTAGCTCTAGGTAAAGCTCTCCAAACTCAAGCCTACGATTATCTTTTAGTCTCAGCCAAAATAGAAAAAAGAAATATCACATTGTTTGTTTTGCTTTCATCTTCCAATTCATGTTAGCTTTCATCTTCTAACTTCAATTCCTGAATCTATATTATAAAGATAAACAATGTAGGATAATTAGTTAGTTGTTATTGCTAGAACTTTGAAACCAGAATTTGACCTAGCTAGGAAAAGGGAACACTCGAGTTCCATCATTTATTCACTTAATTCATGCAAAAAAAAAAAATCATCCTAGAACATTGAAATGCTGAGATATTTGGTATTTTTGGGAAGCAAGATCTATGCTTCTTCGATTCTCCCTATGGTATTGGAAAGAAAAAAGGGAATGTTAGGGAAAATATTGTAAATTTATTAGTTCTATTAGTTTAATGATATAGTTTATTTCAAGTGATGCAAGGTCCTAGAAGAAGTAGAAATTACATTGAAGACTTGATATGCTATCTCGAGGGCTATATTTTGCTTATTTAATTTGTGATTTGTGAACTTCATTTCTTATGTTATCTTGTATTAGTGTTTAGGATTGATATTGGAATTTTGTTGTGATCTGTCATTGTTTGATATTTTATTGTAAACTATTGCTATTTGGTATTTCAGATACTATGAACATTTGATTTTATTTTCATAGGCAGATGCATAATTTTGTAGCATATTTAGGCATATTTGTGGTTTTGTGTAAAAGCTGTGCTATTTACAAGCCTAGGCCTGTTTGGCTTGATTGGTCTGTTCAGTCTGTAGCCTGTGGCCTTTTTTAAATTTTTTGGAATTAAAGGCTTTCTAAACAGGCTTCAGATTAGGTCAGGCTTATGAACAGGCTAAGCTTAAGCTCCAAAAATTGCCTATAGTAGGCTACAGACCAGACTCAGCCCCAATGCTGGTGATATAGGCCTAGCCTATTAAGAGCAACGCCTGGCCTAGTCTGTCTTGTTTCCACCCCTGTTTTTGTTACAATATATATATATATGGTACATACGAAAATTCTCTTCTTTTTCTCACCATCATATTAGCATCGTGCTATGGTGCAGCCCATTAAGATGAACAAGATCTCATCCTGTTATTGCCCATTTGTACAGTTGGGTCTGCCGTACCTATGGAACATTTTGTCCATTTTATTCTAAAGTAAAAAAAGTTGCCAAAAAATCTTTCTATGTCATGGCATGATTTTTCAATCCATTTGTTTGCACCGTGAGGATTCATAGGAACTATAAACCCATGTTATTATTAGTTGTCCTAATTATTTGTGCACCCAATTCTTATTTTTTGGTTTTAATTGGATCTGGAATTTTATCTAAATTTGCATGCTGTAGCTTCTATAGCATTCAATAAGGTTTATCAATTATTTGCTAAAAACTTAGAAGATACATTGAGTCTGAAATTTTTATTTGCCCTCATATTTCCGTTTAATTAAGCTTTTATATGGCCTTAGCTAATTAGATTTTTTAATCTAAAGTAAGACTTAATCTGTGTTAGGTGAGTATTTTGGCCCTTTGTCCATTTATTTTAGCAACCATGTTGTTTAGACTAACTAGACATCTGATTTCTGTGTACTACTAACGTGATTTATTTTGCAGGAGCTATTGGTTGCAAGATTTTGTCATTTTCTCTTTGCCACTGATGCAATATATTAATGCAAATGGAGAACGAGAAGGTTAATATACTTAATGATCTTGCACTAAACATTCTATCAAAATTACCTGTGAAATCTCTAAAGCAATTTAGGTGTGTTCATAAATCTTAGGTAGATTTACTTGATGATCCTCATTTCATGAGCATGTATTTGGAGAATTTAACATCTAAAAATGATGATTCATGTGTCCTCCTAGTGCAAGAAGTGCCAGATTTTCCTGAAGGAAATTTGTTTTTGCTTTCAGGGGAAAAGTATGAGAATAGGGTTAAATTAGATTAGCCATCTCCATTTTAAGAGGATTCTGCAGATGTTTCGGTTTATGGCTCTTGCATTAATGGCACAATTTGTATCCATCGGAGCATACGCATTGATGCGGAAGTAGTATTCTAGAACCCATCCACTGAGGAGTTTAAGGTTATTCCTCCAGGTCGTACCCGGTTTAGATTTTATGAAAGTAATTCATGGATTTGGTTATGATCATGGGACCGATGACAATAAATTGATTCAAGATGTATGTTGTTTTGAAGATCGATATCATCCTATTGAAATTGATCGAAGCATTATCCTAGGCCCTTTATGGCAAGTTTATAGCCTGAAAGATAATTGTTGGAGGAAACTTGATCTCCAAGTGACGTCAAGGTCGCTTCAAATTGTTGGTTCTGTAGTGTACCTAAATGGAGTTTGCCATTGGTGGGGCATTGAAGAAAATAATGAAGAAACAGAGGCACAAGACGTACTTGTGTCATTTGACATGAGTAGTGAGATGTTTCACACAACATCAATTACTCGACGTCATTGTTATGATTTAGTTAACCGAAATTTAGTAGTGCTCAAAGGCTCTGTTGCTTTAATTTCAAAGGATGCAAGGAGTAATTGCTATGAGTTAACAATTTTGGGTGAAGTTGGTGTGAAGGAATCATGGGTAAAACTTTTAACCATTGGACCCTTTCCTTTTGCTGAGCAACCTATTGGAGTTGGGAAGAATGGCAATATATTCTTTAGAAAAACCGATGATGAATTAGTCTGGTTTGATTTCAGTACCCAGATAATGGAGAACATTGGTATTAAAGGAAAGGCTAACTGTTGTCCAACATTTATTTACAAGGAAAGTCTCCTCTCTATTATTAGAGGAACAAAGTAGTAGGCCTATTTCTTTGTCTAGGCCCAAAGTTTCATTATGATAAACTTAATTTGTTTGTTTGAATCTTTATGATGTTAAATTTTATGAATTAATTAAATAAAAATTATCTTTGAAATTGCTTGCTACATAGTCAGCAAAAAAAAAGAAAGAAATTGTGAGCTACATCGCTTTTCTTTTTATTATCATAATGGCCATGAATTTTTGCTTAAGAATTATTTTTTTTATAGATGCATATATGGTTAATCACTAGTTGAGTTGAGTACATTATAAAGGAAAAGGTGATCTGTATGTGCATTACACGATAATGTTTACATTTTTTGGATAACTGTCATGACTCGACTTGGGAGTGTGACCGGCAGGTGAGAAATCTCATCCCTATGTAAGCCCTGTGACCTCTAAGTCTCTATATGCATAATTTATTATAAAATAATAATTAAAAAATGATATTCTTCTAAATCAACAACCATTTGTCTATTTAAAATATAAAATCTCAAATCCATAAACCTAAATGTATTTAATATTCAAACTCGAAAAACATCTGAACTAAAACTACTGATCATGAAATCATAAAAGTCATTTTGTCATATACTAATAATCTTAAATCTGAAATCCTCTTAACACTTGAAAATTGAATCATAAATATAGCTCTGGTTTGTTATATAATTTAAAATCAAACTCTACAATTTCAATCTATACTTGAAAGCTGAAAGCATATGCGTAAGTATTTCAAATATTGAGATTTAAAACATAATATGGACATAATGCATGGCTCGGTTCCTGGTTGCATATCTACTAGAGCACTTTACTCTAACAATACTCTAAACTAAGCCTTAATCCAAAGTAAGACTCACTATTGAGAATAGCTGCATCATTGAAGCGGTGACAAAATGGTACCTATACCTGCAACTATGACAGGAAGGGAGAGGGGTATAGAACTAGGCTTATCCTAGTAGTTTGATGTGGTTTGAAGTGATATGTTTTGATGATAACAAATGAGTTCAAAAAGATAATAGTAGATCATGCGTGGTATTGTACTCATTATTGTGATATTTAACCCATAAACTGTAACGCCCCAATTTTTACTGTCATTAGAAATTACTCAATTATCGAATTACCATAGGTAATTATTACATAAGATTTGAGGCCAAACAATCCTCAATAAAGGAATATAACATTAGAAGAGAGGTTAGGAACGATTCATGCGAGAGTCGCAAATCCAATTTCAGACGTATAAAATGACCAAAATGCCCCTGAAGTTATTTTACTCAGAAAATGAGGATCGTGGGCCGCACCTATTCTCAAGGGGATATTTTGAGGATAATAAGGGATTGTTTGTGTTATGTGTGTTAATAGAGCAGAAGGATCTCAATTTTGAGTTCCGACGCGAAATGATAAAAACGCCCTCATGGTGTTTTAACTCCGATGTGCGTGCCGACTGAGCCCGAACCTTACTAAAATATTTTAAAATGTGTTTTTAAGCCATGATTAACCATTGGTTAAGCTCGGGTGGCCTCGGCGATTTTAAGTGAAAGTACGATTTTGCCCCTGCTTTTGGGCGCTTTGCGAATTCGGGATTTTTGATTCAGATAATCGAAACCTAAGCAATATTAGGCTCAAATTAAAGCTTATTAAATTCTAAATATTAATCTAGAGTCAAAATTATGTATTTAGATTGATTAGAACCCAAAATTGCTCAAAAACACCCAAATTGCTTACTAATTCACTTAAACCCTTAACCGTAAATTCTCTAAATTACATGAATACCTTGCCTACACCTAAATAATGCATGGAACACACAAATTTCACTTCTTTGGGCTGTAATGGACGAAATTATTGATGCCATTATGCAGCTGAATTATTGCCAAAAGTTGCACTAAAACAAAATGCCAAAATGTCACCATAAGAGACATAATTCCTTAATTTCATACAACTTTGTCTAAAATGATCTTTCCTCCCTTATTTCTCCTGCAAAATTCCATCCACTACCTCATCACTTTGGCCAATTAGAAGCCTCAAAATCTTCTATAAATAGGCTTACTTGAGTGGTCTTGGAATGCTTGGTTCATAACTAGTTTTTAAGAGCACCAAAAACTTTCTTTCTTCCTCCTCTTTGGCTGAATTCTTTCTTCATTTTTTTCAAAGAGATTTTGTTTCATTTCACTTCAAGAAACCAAGTTCTATTCCTCTTCTTCAACTCAGATTAGGTAGGGAGTAGTTTCTAAATTTATTTCTATGCTTTGAGGAGTTGTGTTTTTAGCTCAAAATGATGAAATTATGAACTTACCTTAGCTTTTCATTTTGGTTTTCCTCTTCAATTTTTCTTTAACCAATTCAACCATATGGCCTAGGTGGAACTAAGATGATGGCTTGATGATGAGGACCTTGAGGGTGGGTTGTAAATCCATCACAAGTTAGGCCTCTAAAGCTTGAAAATTCCACTTGATGCAAAACTTTAAAGAATAATGCTTGATGATGCTAAAACAAAGATTTTTAGTTTAGAACTTGAAAGATGTATTTTCCTTTTATGTTTTATTTCTTGTTAAGATATGTATTGGGTTGAATTTATAATTCTTTTAAAGTCTTGAAGGAGCTCTAGTAAAGAAACAAAATGAATTTACATCCATGATTAAGTTTATGCTTTGCATAACCATGTTTACCTTCTATGTCATCACTAAATTTTCAAGAATGAATAAATGAACTTGCATTTCTCATGTTTAAATTCCAAGCTTGTATTTCATGTTTATGTTTCAAGTCATCACTTAATCTTTCAAGATAATAAAGAGGTTGCATCTCATATTTAATTTATGCTCTCACTATATTTTATAATGGCTAAAAGAATCAACGCATGGCATGTTTATTTTATGCCATCACCTAAAGATCCTAGAGCTCAAAGACTTGCCCATGTATCACAAGCAAAGAAATATGATTATTGGAGCTAAAGAATTTATTCTTTAAAATGTCTTGAGATTGGAGCTTAAAAAGATGTAATAATAATTCTCTTCTCCCTCTACTGGTCCTGTGCGGACTACCTCCGCTCCGGTTTCTTAATATTCTCTTCTGCCTCTCTGGTCTGTGCGGATTACATTGCTCCAGCTTCTTGTATCATGTTTATATTTCAAGTTCTTGCATCATGTTTAATTTTCAAGTCATCACCTTAAATCTTAAAGATAAAGAAATGGAATTGCATATCATGTTTATAATTCCAAGCTATCACCTTATAAAGATAAGATTAAAATAAGGTTGCATAGCATGTTTATAATTCTAAGATGTCACCTAAATCTCTAAAGCTCAAGACTTACTCCTTTTATCTTAAGTGAGAATTTTAATTGTGAAGATCCTCCCAAATTTGACAAAAGAACTAGTTTCTAAATGAGTTTTAAGGCTTTGCAAGGATTTTACGGGGAACTAGTAATTTATATGCACTTAAAATATGATTCTATGTAATTGCATGAGGTTCATGATTCGGCCACTGATCTGAGTTTAGTATCAATGTGTGATAATGATTTGATATGATTGAAGTTGTGCTAATTATGGTTTATTGTTAAGAGAATGATTCATAATTGGTTTAGTAACTAATTAGTTCTATAATTGATAATTCTATGTAAGGATTGGATGCTTATTGAATGATTTCCTGGCTTGCATGTTATAGTTGCTGTTGCAAATAATGAGAATGCTTATACATGAAATGTTCTTTATTATGTAAAATTTACCTTTGTTGCTAGAAGAAAGTGTATCATTGTAAAAGTGTAATTTGGAAAGGTTCTGGCTAAGTAAAGACTTGGTATTTAAGCGTGTCCATTGTGACCCACCTCTCTTTCCTGGGAATCTCCCATATGCATGATTACAGTTGATATATATTATTCTAGCTTAAGACTATAAATGAGAAAATGTTATGATGTTTATGAATTGTATTATGATATAACATGCAAAGATTTAATGGTGACTTAAACTTATAAGAAAATGATCCTTTGGAACCATCAGACTATAGGTGGTGAAAAGGTGATTTTAGCCCCTAACCCGTTCTCTCAAAAGGGTAGAGTCGGGACTTTAGCTTATCAAAAGGGATAAGTATATGCTAGTGACGACTAGTAAAGTATGAGCTCATAACCTAAATTACTCCCAAAAGGGTGGAGTATAGGGTCCTAAGGAAAATAATGATGATGATAAGATTTTAAGTCACCTAAGGCACTAAAGAAATGAAATATGTGCACTATGTCCACATGTAGCTAATATTATATGACGTTCTTTTATGCATGTTATTTGATAATGATGATGAGGAAAATGATGTAATGATAAAGGAAAAGTTCATTGTAAATATGACATGTTAAGATTATGATGCATTATAAGACGCATGATTAAAAATTGACGAACCTCGGTTAAGTATTTGTCCGAACTTAAAATGAATCTTTGCATGCTCACTATTTTAGAATAATCCCGAGGTTCCTGGGGACTTTGATGATGACACTATAGAAGGAGGTACCTTACTGAGAATTCTTTAGCAAGATTCTCACTCCCTTTTCTTTATTTCCGCCATTGTCTCCAGATTCAGATGGCGACATTCGTCCTGTTCGCTGATACCCCTACTTGGGAATTTCACTATGATCCTGCATCGCTCGTATCATTTTGAAGGGAGGTGCTTGATTCGTGTTTTTATTTACATAGGTCATCCATTTGCACATCCTGTCCCTAGTTATCGATTTTCTCCTACTTCTCCCTATGGCGATGAAATGGTTTTCGAACATGCACGTCCACTTGATGAAAGGATGTTACGTTCTTATCCCGCTTCATCTGCTGTCCATGGATTTCCAGAGTATGTTCCCGAGACGAGATGTTCAAACTGATCCTTCAGAGGACACTCCTACTCATGTATATTCTGAGAGCTCGATCCTACTCCCACACGTGTAAGAGAGGGTAGTGAGGAAACAGTTGTTCAGCCGAGGTTAGCAAGAAGGCCGCCCATGCGACCCCAGCCTGGTGCATCTCGTGTGTCCCCTCCCGAGGGAGCTCATCGGTGGATCGGATTTATTCCCCATTTCGGAGACAGTGGCCATAGAGGGTTCTTAGTAGATTTATGTGTGATCATGCACCCTAGTTTTAGGATAACCTTCCCAAATTTTATGGAGTTATCTAGTTTAGCGGCATGTATTTCCTTAAGTATATTTTCTTTTATGGGTTTGCATAAGATAATGATGTATGAACATAACCCACCCTTTGAGTGAGGTTATTGTATGTAAATATATGCTATAATGTGCTTATGGATGTTATATGATGGAGCCTAAGTGATATGATGTGATATATTCTTAAACTTCTTATTATACTCCGCTTACTCGTTCACGTTGTACTCGGCTCACGTTTTCAATTATGTGTTTTAAAAAAAAAATGGCTCGTAATTTCATTAAGTATTTTCAAATTATGAAGAAAGAACCAAAGCAAAGAGTAAAGTCTAGTCATTAATCAGATTCAACCTAGGTGTATCTGGTTAATTACTAGGGTGTTACATTTTGGTATCAGAGCAGTTCGATTCTCATGGAGCCTGAGGATTGGACTAGCTATGCTTCTAAAGCATAATACGTTAGTGACGTCATGTGTAGATGTTTATCATTAGGATGAGCTTGAGGATTAGAAATACATGACTACTGTATGTTGAAAGTGCCATGGTAACTTGCTCACTTTGCATGGAATATTGGGCCTGATCACCTCAGTGTTGCTGTTTTGTGTGTATAGGGACCAATGGCACGTCGACAACAGACTAGGAGCGCAACACAGAATAATCAAGACAACGAGATAGCTGAAGCACTCCGCGATGTAGCAAGGACCATGAGAATGATGATGGAACGAATGGATCAGGATCGTCAAGCCAATATGAATCAGGGACATGAGATTCCTGAACATGCCTGTTTTGGGGAGTTTCGTAAAGCAAACCCACCAGTTTTCAAGGGGACACTGAATCCAAATATTGCAGATGAATGGATTCAGAATATTGAGAAGGTCTTTGCTGTAGTCCCATGCTCGGAGGAGCAAAAGGTCACCTTCGCTACTCATATGCTTGAGGGTGATGCCAGTTTCTGGTGGACAGGTGTTCGAAGACTCTTGGAGACGACCGACGTGGACATTGATTGGGAACTATTCAAGGTCCATTTTTACGAAAAGTACTTTCCAGAGTTAGTTAGAAATGCCAAGGACATTGAATTCATGCAACTTGTCCAGGGGAATATGAATGTGGCCCAGTACACTGCCAGATTTGAAGAACTCATTAAGTTCTCAAGAATGTACCAAGGAAATCCTGATGAGTACTGGAAATGCATCAAATACGAGTCAGGGTTGAAGGCGGAACTTCATATGGCAGTTGCACATTTGGAGATTAGGGATTTCTCTACCCTAGTTAACAAATGTCGGATTATTGAAGAAGGTCAGAGAAAACTAAACACCCCAAAGTCAGATAATATTATCAAAAAGTTGACACCTCAAGGTCAGCAGTTTAAGAGGCAGAATCGACCTCCATTTCCCCCTCAATCAAGACCACAAGGGACACAAAGAAATGTTCAACAAGGAAGGCCAAACAACAACAACCGCTATAATAACAACCACTACAACAATAACCCCAGTAACAATCGCAACAACAACAATAACAACAATAAAGGGAAAGCACCACAAAGAGGTCCAGCAGTACCTCCACGGCCTGCGCCATCCATGGAATGTCCCAAGTGCAGCAAGAATCATGGGAGCATGCCATGTCGAGCCGGAACAAACGTGTGCTATCGGTGTGGAAAACCAGGTCATTACTCCCGAGAATGCATGGAAAGGAACCCGCTAACCCCAAATCCCAAGCCACAATACCAGGGAAGGGTATTTACTGTTAATGCTGAAGAAACAACGAAGTCACGAAATCTCGTGGAAGGTAAGGGTAATATGCATGGTAAAGACTTAATTGTACTATATGATTCTGGCGCTTCTCATTCTTTTATCTCCCATTCATGTGTTAAAAGCCTTAATTTACCTATGACTGAGCTTCCTTTTGACCTTATTGTTTCTACCCCGACTGGAAAACCCGTTAGGACTTGTAAATGTTGTTTAGATTGTAGTTTTATGATAGATAATAGATCCTTTATTTTAGATCTTATTTGCTTACCCATGCGAGGTTTAGATGTGATTCTTGGCATGGATTGGCTTGAGGCCAACCGTGTACTGTTAAACTGTTATGAGAAAACCATCACTTTTCTTCCTGTTCCTATTGAACCTAAGAAACCCATAAGTCTTTACATAACTCCTGTGGAAATGGACTGTGGTAAGGGTGAGAGTAAAGGTTACATTTTCTTAGCCGCTAGTGATGTAGACTTTGAGCAAAGTATCGATGAGATACCAATGTAAGAAATTATCCTGAAGTATTTCCAGATGAGATACCAGAGTTTCCCCCCAAGAGAGAGATAGAGTTTTCCATAGAATTGCTTCCGGGTGCGGGACCTATATCCATAGCCCCATACAGGATGTCCCCATTAGAATTGACCGAGTTAAAAACTCAATTGGAAGATTTATTGGAGAAAAAGTTTGTTAGGCCTAGTGCATCACCTTGGGGAACCCCTGTGTTGTTTGTAAAGAAAAAGGATGGGAGTATGAGGATGTGTGTAGATTATAGGCAGTTGAATAAAGTAACGGTGAAAAACAAGTATCCTCTGCCTAGGATCGATGATTTAATGGACCAACTGAAAGGTGCGGTAGTGTTTTCTAAGATAGATTTGAGGTCAGGTTACCATCAAATTAGAGTGAGAGATGAAGACATACCTAAAACGGCCTTTCGCACTCGATACGGCCATTTTGAGTTTGCAGTAATGTCCTTTGGGTTAACCAATGCTCCAGCTATTTTTATGGATTACATGAATAGGATCTTTCGACCCTATTTAGATCAGTTTGTAGTTGTCTTTATAGATGACATTCTCATATATTCTAAGACCCATGAAGAGCATGAATGCCACCTGACCATAGTACTGGAGATCTTGAAGGAAAAGAAACTATATGCCAAGATTTCCAAGTGTGAGTTTTGGTTGGATAAGGTGCAATTTTTAGGGCATGTAGTATCTAAGAAAGGAATTGCTGTAGATCCTAGTAAGGTAGTAAACTGGGAAAGACCAACCACGGTAACTGAAGTAAGGAGCTTTTTGGGTTTAGCCGGTTATTACCGTCGATTTATTAAGGGATTTTCCCAGATTTCCCTACCTTTGACCAAGCTGACTAGGAAGAACACCCCTTTTTCATGGACCCCGGAGTGTGAAAAGAGCTTTCAAGAGTTAAAACACAAGCTAACCTCGACCCCTGTTTTAGTGTTACCCGACCCCAATATGCCTTTCGAGGTGTATTGTGATGCTTCAAAAAAGGGTTTAGGTTGTGTATTGATGCAAGATGGGCAAGTGGTGGCCTATGCATCAAGACAACTCAAGCTACATGAGGCAAACTACCCTACCCATGACCTTGAGTTAGCTGCCGTCGTGTTTGCTCTAAAGATTTGGAGACACCATTTATATGGAGTTAAGTTTGAGGTGTTTTTCGATCACAAGAGTTTGAAATATCTCTTTGATCAAAAAGAGCTAAACATGAGGCAAAGGCGATGGATGGAGTTCTTGAAAGATTATGATTTTGGATTGAACTACCATCCTGGTAAAGCTAATGTAGTAGCTGATGCTTTGAGTAGGAAGTCCTTACAAGTGTCCCGTTTGATGGTGAAGGAGGTTGAATTAATTGAGCAATTTAGGGACTTAAACCTAGGAATGACTTTGACCACTAAGGGCATCAGAGCTTGTCATCTTAGAGTGACAAGTGAGTTCAAAGAAAGGATTGTTCAAGCTCAAGGGGATGATGCTTTGAGTTTCAAGAGACTTTAGGCGTGAAGACAGGAAAGTTGATAGGTTTTACCCAAGGAATGGACGATTTGTGGAGATTTAAAGGTCGAATATGTGTACCTGCTAGTGGTGGCCTCCGAAAAGATATTTTGGAGGAAGCCCATAAGAGCCATTTTACCCTTCATCCTGGTGCCACCAAGATGTATCAAGATTTGAAGAAGATGTTCTGGTGGCCTGGAATGAAGAAAGATGTGTGCACATGGGTGAGTAAGTGCTTGGTGTGTCAAAAGGTAAAGATTGAACACCAAAAACCCTCTGGAATGCTGCAACCTCTGTTGATCCCTGAGTGGAAGTGGGATAGTATCTCCATGGATTTTGTGACTGGATTACCGAGGACCCAAATGAATCATGATACCATATGGGTAATCGTGGATCGATTGACGAAGTCAGCCCACTTTTTACCTATTAAGGTAACTTATTCCTTGGATAGGTTAGCACAATTATATATTCAGGAGATAGTAAGGTTACATGGGGTGCCGTCGACGATAATCTCGGACCGGTCCGTGGTTTACGTCACGATTTTGGGGAGCCTTTCAAAAGGCGTTTGGTTCAAAGCTGTGTCTAAGCACGGCCTATCACCCCCAAACAGACGGTCAATCTGAAAGAACAATCCAAACCTTGGAGGATATGTTAAGGGCATGTGTTTTAGATCAAAGGGGAAGTTGGGATAAGTACACACATCGATTGAATTTGCATATAACAACAATATCATGCAAGTATCGGTATGGCAATCGTATGAGGCCCTCTATGGACTAAATGTCAATCTCCCTTATGTTGGTATGAACCCGAGAGCAAAGTTTACTCGGACCTGATATTGTGAGGGAAACAACGGAACAAATCAAGAAGATTAGGGATAAGATTCTTCTTGCTCAAAGTCGATGTAAAAACTATATGACAAGCGGTGAAAATCGCTAGATTTTCAAGAAGGGGACCACGTGTTCCTAAGGATCACCCCCACCACAGGCATAGGCCGAGCAATAAAAGTAAAGAAATTGAGCCGCAGATTTCTTGGTCCGCTTGAAATCCTTACCAAAGTAGGACTCAGTAGCTCACCGTATAGCCCTACCCCCGAGTCTATCCAACCTTCATGATGTTTTCCATGTTTCTCAGTTAAGAAAGTATCAATCTGACCCGAGTCATGTACTAGAGCCAGAACATGTACAATTAAGAGATAACCTGACATTTAACTTACTACCCACGAGAATCGTCGACCGAGGAGTTAAGCAGTTAAGGAACAAGGCTGTACCCCTGGTCAAAGTAGCATGGGGATAGGGTGAAACCGAAGAACTTACATGGGAGCTGGAATCAAACATGAAAGCACAATACCCCGAGTTGTTCTCGGTGTAACGAATTTCCGAGGCGAAATTCTTTTTAAGGAGGGGAGTAATGTAACGCCCCAATTTTTACTGTAATTTTTACTGTCATTAGAAATTACTCAATTACCGAATTACCATAGGTAATTATTACATAAGATTTGAGGCCAAACAATCCTCAATAAAGGAATATAACATTAGAAGAGAGGTTAGGAACGATTCATGCGAGTCGCAAATCCCAATTTCAGACGTATAAAATGACCAAAATGCCCCTGAAGTTATTTTACTCAGAAAATGAGGATCGTGGGCCGCACCTATTCTCAAGGGGATATTTTGAGGATAATAAGGGATTGTTTGTGTTATGTGTGTTAATAGAGCAGAAGGATCTCAATTTTGAGTTCCGATGCGCGAAATGACCAAAACGCCTCAAGGGCCGCTTTAACTCCGATGTGCGTGCCGACTGAGCCCGAACCTTACTAAAATGTTTTAAAATATGTTTTTAAGCCATGATTAACCATTGGTTAAGCTCGGGTGGCCTCAGGCAGTTTTTAAGTGAAAGTATGATTTTGCCCCTGTTTTTGGGCAGTTTTGCGAATTTCGGGATTTTTGATTCGTATACCGAAACCTAAGCAATATTAGGCTCAAATTAAAGCTTATTAAATTCTAAATATTAATCTAGAGTCAAAATTATGTATTTAGATTGATTAGAACCCAAAATTGCTCAAAAACACCCAAATTGCTTACTAATTCACTTAAACCCTTAACCGTAAATTCTCTAAATTACATGAATACCTTGCCTACACCTAAATAATGCATGGAACACACAAATTTCACTTCTTTGGGCTGTAATGGACGAAATTATTGATGCCATTATGCAGCTGAATTATTGCCAAAAGTTGCACTAAAACAAAATGCCAAAATGTCACCATAAGAGACATAATTCCTTAATTTCATACAACTTTGTCTAAAATGATCTTTCCTCCCTTATTTCTCCTGCAAAATTCCGTCCAATACCTTATCACTTTGGCCAATTAGAAGCCTCAAAATCTTCTATAAATAGGCTTGCTTGAGTGGTCTTGGAATGCTTGGTTCATAACTAGTTTTTAAGAGCACCAAAAACTTTCTTTCTTCCTCCTCTTTGGCTGAATTCTTTCTTCATTTTTTTCAAAGAGATTTTGTTTCATTTCACTTCAAGAAACCAAGTTCTCTTCCTCTTCTTCAACTCAGATTAGGTAGGGAGTAGTTTCTAAATTTATTTCTATGCTTTGAGGAGTTGTGTTTTTAGCTCAAAATGATGAAATTATGAACTTACCTTAGCTTTTCATTTTGGTTTTCCTCTTCAATTTTTCTTTAACCAATTCAACCATATGGCCTAGGTGGAACTAAGATGATGGCTTGATGATGAGGACCTTGAGGGTGGGTTGTAAATCCATCACAAGTTAGGCCTCTAAAGCTTGAAAATTCCACTTGATGCAAAACTTTAAAGAATAATGCTTGATGTTGCTAAAACAAAGATTTTTAGTTTAGAACTTGAAAGATGTATTTTCCTTTTATGTTTTATTTCTTGTTAAGATATGTATTGGGTTGAATTTATAATTCTTTTAAAGTCTTGAAGGAGCTCTAGTAAAGAAACAAAATGAATTTGCATCCATGATTAAGTTTATGCTTTGCATAACCATGTTTACCTTCTATGTCATCACTAAATTTTCAAGAATGAATAAATGAACTTGCATTTCTCATGTTTAAATTCCAAGCTTGTATTTCATGTTTATGTTTCAAGTCATCACTTAATCTTTCAAGATAATAAAGAGGTTGCATCTCATATTTAATTTATGTTCTCACTATATTTTATAATGGCTAAAAGAATCAACGCATGGCTTGTTTATTTTATGCCATCACCTAAAGATCCTAGAGCTCAAAGACTTGCCCATGTATCACAAGCAAAGAAATATGATTATTGGAGCTAAAGAATTTATTCTTTAAAATGTCTTGAGATTGGAGCTTAAAAAGATGTAATAATAATTCTCTTCTCCCTCTATCGGTCTGTATGACTACCGCTCCGGTTTCTTAATATTCTCTTCTCCTCTCTCTCCTGTCTGCGGATTACAATTTGCTCCAGTTTCTTGTATCATGTTTATATTTCAAGTTCTTGCATCATGTTTAATTTTCAAGTCATCACCTTAAATCTTAAAGATAAAGAAATGGAATTGCATATCATGTTTATAATTCCAAGCTATCACCTTATAAAGATAAGATTAAAATAAGGTTGCATAGCATGTTTATAATTCTAAGATGTCACCTAAATCTCTAAAGCTCAAGACTTACTCCTTTTATCTTAAGTGAGAATTTTAATTGTGAAGATCCTCCCAAATTTGACAAAAGAACTAGTTTCTAAATGAGTTTTAAGGCTTTGCAAGGATTTTACGGGGAACTAGTAATTTATATGCACTTAAAATATGATTCTATGTAATTGCATGAGGTTCATGATTCAGCCACTGATCTGAGTTTAGTATCAATGTGTGATAATGATTTGATATGATTGAAGTTGTGATAATTATGGTTTATTGTTAAGAGAATGATTCATAATTGGTTTAGTAACTAATTAGTTCTATAATTGATAATTCTATGTAAGGATTGGATGCTTATTGAATGATTTCTGGCTTGCATGTTATAGTTGCCGTTGCAAATAATGAGAATGCTTATACATGAAATGTTCTTTATTATGTAAAATTTACCTTTGTTGCTAGAAGAAAGTGTATCATTGTAAAAGTGTAATTTGGAAAGGTTCTGGCTAAGGAAAGACTTGGTATTTAAGCGTGTCCATTGTGACCCACCTCTCTTTCCTGGGAATCTCCCATATGCATGATTACAGATGATATATATTATTCTAGCTTAAGACTATAAATGAGAAAATGTTATGATGTTTATGAATTGTATTATGATATAACATGCAAAGATTTAATGGTGACTTAAACTTATAAGAAAATGATCCTTTGGAACCATCAGACTATAGGTGGTGAAAAGGTGATTTTAGCCCCCTAACCCGTTCTCTCAAAAGGGTAGAGTCGGGACTTTAGCTTATCAAAAAGGATAAGTATATGCTAGTGACGACTAGTAAAGTATGAGCTCATAACCTAAATTACTCCCAAAAGGGTGGAGTATAGGGTCCTAAGGAAAATAATGATGATGATAAGATTTTAAGTCACCTAAGGCACTAAAGAAATGAAATATGTGCACTATGTCCACATGTAGCTAATATTATATGACGTTCTTTTATGCATGTTATTTGATAATGATGATGAGGAAAATGATGTAATGATAAAGGAAAAGTTCATTGTAAATATGACATGTTAAGATTATGATGCATTATAAGACGCATGATTAAAAATTGACGAACCTCGGTTAAGTATTTGTCCGAACTTAAAATGAATCTTTGCATGCTCACTATTTTAGAATAATCCCGAGGTTCCTGGGGACTTTGATGATGACACTATAGAAGGAGGTACCTTACTGAGAATTCTTTAGCAAGATTCTCACTCCCTTTTCTTTATTTCCATCATTGTCTCCAGATTCAGATGGCGACATTCGTCCTGTTCGTTGATACCCCTACTTGGGAATTTCACTATGATCCGGTGCATCGCTCATATCATTTTGAAGGGAGGTGCGCAGTTCGTGTTTTTATTTACATAGGTCATCCATTTGCACATCCTGTCCCTAGTTATCGATTTTCTCCTACTTCTCCCTATGGCGATGAAATGGTTTTTGAACATGCACGTCCACTTGATGAAAGGATGTTACGTTCTTATCCCGCTTCATCTGCTGTCCATGGATTTCCAGAGTATGTTCCCGAGATGAGATGTTCTGAAACTGATCCTTCAGAGGACACTCCTACTCATGTATATTCTGAGAGCTCTGCTCCTACTCCCACACGTGTAAGAGAAGGTAGTGAGGAAACAGTTGTTCAGCCGAGGTTAGCAAGAAGGCCGTCCATGCGACTCTCACTGGTGCATCTCGTGTGTCCCCTCCCGAGGGAGCTCATCAGTGGATCGGATTTATTCCCCCATTTCCAGGACAGTGGCCATAGAGGGTTCTTAGTAGATTTATGTGTGATCATGCACCCTAGTTTTAGGATAACCTTCCCGGCTTATGGAGTTATCTAGTTTAGGGGCATGTATTTCCTTAAGTATATTTTCTTTTATGGGTTTGCATAAGATAATGATGTATGAACATAACCCACCCTTTGAGTGAGGTTATTGTATGTAAATATATGCTATAATGTGCTTATGGATGTTATATGATGGAGCCTAAGTGATATGATGTGATATATTCTTAAACGTCTTATTATACTCCGCTTACTCGTTCACGTTGTACTCGGCTAACGTTTTCAATTCTGTGTTTTTTAAAAAAAAATGGCTCGTAATTTCATTAAGTATTTTCAAATTATGAAGAAAGAACCAAAGCAAGGAGTAAAGTCTAGTCATTAATCAGATTCAACCTAGGTGTATCTGGTTAATTACTAGGGTGTTACATAAACCATACAATGATATTTGAGTAATATACTTTATGGAAAATATCCAATAGCTCTTTATAAGTGCCCTGATGGTATAATCTTGAATATATTCTAATATGAATAATGATATGCGCGAAGCATATTGTCATGATGTGAGCAAATATATGCATGAAGCACATTATAGTGTTCTATTCTTTAGAACCATGCATATTGAGATATATATTATATATGATTGGTTTAATTGTGTTATATATCAATGAATCATGCATATTGTGATATTTTTTATTGGACTAATGATGATTTTTGAAGTGAGTTATTTTGTGTAGAATAGTCCAAGTATCAAGAATGACATTCGAATAAGAAAGATTGCAAAAACTGAAGCCAACAAGAATAGGGTCAAAGAAGAATAAGCCAAGAGCTTAATGGTTAGATCATGTTGTTAAAAGGTTTTTGTTTTGAAAAGATTATTTGGCCACTTTGTTAATTGATATTTCATTTTGGTTTCAAAATCTTTTTTAATAAAGTTTTTCTTTCAAATATAGTAATGATTTTGATTTTGAAAGAAAAAGTGATTCAATTGTTTTTTATGTAATGATTTGATTTAATTTGATTTGATTTGTGAAAATGAGTTTGATTTGAAAGGAAATGTTTGAAAGTGTTTTTAAGGTGAAAGAATGACTTAAACTATGTTCATTATTTAGTTTTTCAAATTCCAAAACACTTGTAATTGATTACCATGTCATGTAATTGATTACCAGTTCATGTAATTGATTACCAGAACTTAACTATTGCCAAAATTAAAAACTTGAACTGTGTAATCAAATTACCAAGCCCAAAAATGTGCAAATGAGTGTGTTTTGAAAAGATGCACCTTTTGGGATTAATCCCTAATGGTCTGCACGAATTATTTTCTATAAATACCCATTCTTGGTGATCATGTCAATCAAATTGAATTAGAGGTAAAACAAAGTCAAAAGGAACACATTCTTCAAGTCTTTGAGGAAAAGGATGAACATAAAGATGATTGTCACGAAGAGCCTATTGTGAGATGTAACGCCCCGGTTTTTCTTTTTTACATACAAATAACCAAAATGCCCCTGAGGTCATTTTACCGAGAGGATGAGGATTGCTGGCCCTGGCCATCCTCAAAGGGCTGTTTTTATGTTGGATGAGGATTATATGTATTATGTGTACTAATAGAGCAGAAGAATTTCACTTTTGAGTTCCTACACGCAAAATTACCAAAATACCCATGCGGTAATTTAATGCGAGATTAATTGCCATTTGAATCCGGACTTTGCTTGGGAGTTTCAAATGTCGTTTTTAAGGGATGTTTAATGTTTGGTTAAGCTCGAGTGGTCCCAGGGAGTTTTTGTGAAAAATTACCATTTTTCCCCTAATTAAGGGCATAAGAGCTTAATCGCATGATTAATAAAATCTAAGCAATATTAGGCTCTAATTAAAGATTGATTAATTTTAATAATTAATCTATAGTCAAAATAATTAATTGAGGTTAATTAGGGTCTAAGATTGCTTAAAGAAACTCAAAATCCCTTTCTTAATTCAAGACTGTATGTCATATTTCATTGAATAGTATTTTCCCTCTCCAATTCCTTAAATTAAGAAATCAAAGATGTGATTGTAATTCTTGTTGAATGAGATTTGACTCCACTAATTGAGCAAGAACACTCCTTACCCATGTCTTGAGTGGCCTTAATCACTCACTTTCTTACCTAAATACTTGGTTACAAACTCCTAATCAATGGCCTAATCAAATCCACATCTAAACACATTTCTAATCCACATTAAGATGAGATATTTTCCTCCTCCATTCTCCTTAAGCAATCGGCGCCACTCCCCCCTCCATTCATCTCATCACATTTTGATTTTTTTGCTTGCACACTTGAAGAAACCCATGCCTAGCCATACCCAAACCCATACCATCTACAGGTGTTGGAAAATCATTTAGCCACGTCTTGAAAATGTGGTTAATTGTCATGTTTGAGCGTGGCTAAACAACAGATTTTTGTAGTGTATAATGAATATGAACTCAGTGAGATTAACTTCGTGCCAATTTTTTATTGCTTTTTAAAATATAAAGTTATTGGTTGTTATGAGATGTGATTCTATTTATTGAATACAAATCAGGCTTTTTAATTTTGGGTTTATTATATGATTTTATTCCGATAGCATGCCTATTGTTGTTTGCTTACTAAATTTGAATTTATTGTTTTTTATTTGATGTTATTATTTACTTTAATTAATTTGCTGCCTTATCAATTTCTCTCAGTTTAGTTGCATTTCTTACTCTAAAATTTGTATTTTGTTAATGCATTGGTATTGTTACATGATGTCTTTCATTCTTGGTATCTAATTTCCCACTTATTATGAATACAATACTGCAATAATAGCTTTTATTTTCATATATTAGTTATTATTCCTACCAATTTGTGGCTACTAATCTTTTGATTATAGTGCCTGTGTAATTTTGTTAATGATTTGAATTCTAAATTATCCCCTTCCTTTGTGTTTGATCTTAGTTATTTCACTTCAAATGTTTTATTTGGCCCTTCTAAGTCCTTACATATATTCCCTGTGTAATTTGTTGAATGCCTTCTATATCTGACATGACTACATATTATTGCTACTATTGATGTTCCTACAAAGCCATGGTTTGATAAGGTCTCAGTAACTTAAGGGAAGCTGTGGGAACAAATAAAGAGACCTACTAAGGAATACTTCTTTGGAATATGGATGCAATGTGAGAAGGATATTAGTTTATATGTAGAAGATGAAGAGTCCTGTCACCAAAGCACAAACAGCAAAAGGATCTTATAAGCATTTTGGTATTCACTAAAATTTATATATTTGATATTGAAATTATTTTATTGTAAATGTGATTGTATCAAATGTATGATGCTGAATATATACATTTTCATTAAATGTATAAAATGCTTGCACATGATATGTAATTATTTACATTTTATAATTACTTTTAAACAATGATATTCACATTTCATACGTAATTTAATAATATGTAAAGTTTATATATTTCTATAATTTAAGCTCTAATTTAATATGGATAGAAGTAAGATAATATGAAATTTAAATTCGATATCTTCTCACCAGAGAGATATTAAGCAGAATAAATTGTTTTGGATTATCAGTCCATATGCAATTCAATGTATGATATGTTAGTGGTACATGATAAATAATGTAGCATGATTTTGAAAATGAATATTATGGATATTATATTCTATTTTGGTTTGTTGTTAAATAAATTTTGTTTGAAGTACCATGATTAATCCCAATATATAATATCCATATTATATTTTTCAACATAATTTTATCAATCCCTGTGCAAGCACGGGCTATAAAACTATTATATATATATATATATATATATTATATAATTGTTATAAAATTGTAATTACTTGATACAATTCACATATATAAATTCATTTGTATAAAATATTAATCATTAAAGCAATTTTCATTTTTTATTTCAGCTATCCTATTTTCAAAATTATATAAATGAAATACTAAATACTGAAAATTAAAGTTAAAAACTTGATTTTATAGTTTTTACAATTTTCACTATTTTTCACAAAATCAAGAAAATAGGAAAACATAAAATAAAAATTCAAAACTGCTTTGTAAAACCAAACGCATCCTAAGTTTAACAAGTTTTATTTTGGAAAAAAAAATGTTTGGTCAATTCAATTAATATGGTAAATCTCATCCTCAAAACATGTGAATAAAAAATATTAATTTTGGAAAAGCTTTTTTTTCCTAATCAATTAGCTTAGTTTAAGGTAGATTAGCTAAAACGTAATGAACTTTTGAATGCTACACAAATAAAATAGAATTATAAATTCAACACACATCCTTAAACTACAAGACTAGTTAAAATTAAATAAAATCATAATTATTTTTTCATACATTAAAACATAATTACATGTTTTCTTTCTTTTAATGATACAATACACAATTATGGGTCAAATTTCGTAACCAATAGAAAATCCCATAAATATGAAATCTTCTCCAAAAAAAAGACAAAAAAGTACCAAGTTGCATAAGTGAGAAGTTGGCAAAATCATTATGAAAAAAATGAGAACTAGCAAAACAAAAAAAAAATTTGTATATAAATACATGGTACACAATCACATAAAAAAAATGGGTCTGATTTCCTTACCAAAAAAGAAAATGGTCCAATTATCTTACCAAAATAAAAAGAAAAAAGAGTAGAATTTCGTAACCATTAAGCAATACAAAATCCCATACCATAAATGCAAAATCTGGGCTACATTATTCAGAGTAACCTTTGAGAACCAGAGGTGATAAATTTTCGTCTCTCTCAAAATTCGACCATTCCTCGCTCTCTAGGAAACGCCATTGTTGCGGGAACTTAGTCTTCTCATCTTCAGGAATGTATCTATTTCTATGCATAATCTCTTTTCCTTTGTCATTAGTGTTGTCGAGCTCATTTGTGTGAATATATCTTGATGCCACACAGTGAGACCCGTGGCCATCGCAACCTCATTCGCGTTTGCAACCTATCACAGTGAGACCGTCACAGCCCTCATCACCATCGTAGCTCTAGGTAAAGCTCTCCAAACTCAAGCCTACGATTATCTTTTAGTCTCAGCCAAAATAGGAAAAAGAAATATCACATTGTTTGTTTTGTTTTCATCTTCCAATTCATCTTAGCTTTCATCTTCTAACTTCAATTCCTGAATCTATATTATAAAGATAAACGATGTAGGATAATTAGTTAGTTGTTATTGCTAGACTTTGAAACCAGAATTTGACCTAGCTAGGAAAAAGGAACACTGGAGTTCCATCATTTATTCACTTAATTCATGCAAAAAAAAATCATCCAAGAGCATTGAAATGCTGAGATATTTGGTATTTTTGGGAAGCAAGATCTATGCTTTTTCGGTTCTCCCTATGGTACTGGAAAGAAAAAAGGGAATGTTAGGGAAAATAGTGTAAATTTATTAGTTCTGTTAGTTTAATGATATAGTTTATTTCAAGTGATGCAAGGCCTTAGAAAAAGAAGAAATTGCATTGAAGACTTGATATGCTATCTCGAGGGCTATATTTTGCTTATTTAATTTGTGATTTTTGAACTTTATTTCTTAGGTTATCTTGTATTAGTGTTTAAGATTGATATTGGTATTTTGTTGTGATCTGTCATTGTTTGATATTTTATTGTAAACTATTGCTATTTGGTATTTTGGATACTATGAACATTTGATTTTATTTTCATAGACAGGTACACAATTTTGTATCATATTTAGGCATATTTGTGGTTTTGTGTAAAAGCTGCCCTATTTACAAGCCTAGGCCTATTTGGCCTGATTGGTCTGTTCAGCCTGTAGCCTGTGGCCTGTTTTAAATTTTGTGGAATTAAAGGCTTTCTAAATAGGCTTCATATTAGATCAGGCTTATGAACAGGCTAGGCTTAAGCTCCAAAAATTGCCTATAGTAGGCTACAGACCAGACTCAGCCCCAATGCTGGTGATATAGGTCTAGCCTATTAAGAGCAAAGCCTAGCCTAGTTTGGCTTGTTTCCACCCCCACTTTTATTACAATATATATATATATATATGGTACATCTGAAAATTATCTTCTTTTTCTCACCATCATATTAGCATCTTGCTATAGTGCAGTCCATTAAGATGAATAAGATCTCATCCTGTTATTGCACATTTGTACACTTGGGTCTGCCATACCTATGGAACATTTTGTCCATTTTATTCTAAAGTAGAAAAAGTTGCCCAAAAATCTTTATATGTCATGGCATGATTTTTCAATCCATTTGTTTGCACCATAAGGATTCATGGGAACTATAAACCCATGTTATTATTAGTTGTCCTAATTATTTGTGCAGCCAATTCTTATTTTTTGGTTTTAATTGGATCTGGAATTTTATCTAAATTTGCGTGCTATAGCTTCTATAGCATTCAATAAGGTTTATCAATTATCTGCTAAAAACATAGAAGATACATTGAGTATGAAATTTTCATTTGCCCTCATATTTCCGTTTAATTAAGCTTTTATATGGCCTTAGCTAATTAGATTTTTTTATCTAAAGCAAGACTTAATCTGTGTTAGGTGAGTATTTTGGCCCTTCATCCATTTATTTTAGCAACCATGCTGTGTAGACTAACTAGACATCTGATTTCTGTGTACTACTAACATGATTTATTTTGCAGGAGTTATCGGTCGCAAGATTTTGTCATTTTCTCTTTGCCATTGAAGCAATATATTAATGCAAATGGAGAACGAGAAGGTTAACATACCTAATGATCTTGCACTAAACATTCTACCAAAATTACCTGTGAAATCTCTAAAGCGATTTACGTGCGTTCGTAAATCTTGGGCAGATTTACTTGATGATCCTCATTTCATGAGCATGTATTTGGAGAATTTAACATCTAAAAATGATGATTCATGTGTCCTCCTAGTGCAAGAAGTGCCAGATTCTCGTGAAGGAAATTTGTTTTTGCTTTCAGGGGAGAAGTATGAGAATAGGGTTAAATTAGATTGGCCATCTCCATTTCAAGAGGATCCCGCAGATGTTTCGGTTTATGGCTCTTGCGTTAATGGTACAATTTGTATCCATCGGGGCATACGCATTGATGCAGAAGTAGTATTCTGGAACCCATCAACTAAGGAGTTTAATGTTATTCCTCCAGGTCTTACTCATGTGCCCGGTTTAGATATTGTGAAAGTAATTCATGGATTTGGTTATGATCATGTGACCGATGACTATAAATTGATTCAACATGTATGTTGTTTTGAAGATCGATATCATCCTATTGAAATTGATCGAAGTATTATCCCAGACCCTTTATGGCAAGTTTATAGCCTGAAAGATAATTGTTGGAGGAAACTTGATCTCCAAATGACGTCAAGGTCACTTCAAATTGTTGGTTCTGCAGTGTACCTGAATGGAGTTTGCCATTGGTGGGGCATTGAAGAAAATAATGAAGAAACAGAAGCAGAAGACGTACTTGTGTCATTTGACATGAGTAGTGAGATGTTTCACACAACATCAATTACTCGACGTCATTGCTATGATTTTGTTGACCGAAATTTGGCAGTGCTCAAGGGCTCTATTGCTTTAATTTCAAAGGATGCAAGGAGTAATTGCTATGAGTTAACAATTTTGGGTGAAGTTGGTGTGAAGGAATCATGGGTAAAACTTTTAACCATTGGACCCTTTCTTTTTGTTGAGCATCCTATTGGAGTTGGGAAGAATAGCAATATATTCTTTAGAAAAACCGATGATGAATTGGCCTGCTTTGATTTGAGTACCCAGATAATGGAGAACATTGGTATTAAAGGAAAGGCTAACTGTTGTGAAACATTTATTTACAAGGAAAGTCTCGTCTCTGTTATTGGAGGAACGAAGTAGTAGGCCTATTTCTTTGTCTAGGCCCAAAGTTTCATTATGATAAACTTAATTTGTTTGTTTGAATCTTTATGATGTTAAATTTTATGAATTGATTAAATAAAAATTATTTTTGAAATTGCCAGCTACATTGTCAGCAAAAAAAAAAGAAAGAAATTGCGAGCTACATCGCTATTCTTTTTATTATCATAATGGCCATGAATTTTTGCTTAAGAATTATTTTTTTTTAGTAGATGTATATATGGTTAATCATTAGTTGAGTTGAGCACATTATAAAGAAAAAGGTGATCTGCATGTGCATTACACGATAATGTTTACATTTTTTGAATAATTGTCATAACTCGACTTGGGAGCGTGATCGGCACGTGAGGAATCTCATCCCCACATAATCTCTGTGACCTCTGAGTCTCTATATGCATAATTTATTATAAAATAATAATTAAAATATGATATTCTTCTAAATCAACAATCATTTCTCTATTTAAAATATAAAATCTCAAATCCATAAACCTAAACGTATTTAATATTCAAACTCGGAAATCATCTTAACTAAAACTGCTGATCATGAAATCATAGAAGTCATTTTGTCATATACTGATAATCTTAAATCTAAAATCCTCTTAACACTTGAAAATTGAATCATAAATATAGCTCTGGTTTGTTATATATTTTAAAATCAAACTCTACAATTTCAATCTATACTTGAAAGCTGAAAGCATGTGCATAACTATTTCAAATACTAAGATTTAAAACATAATCTGGACATAATGCATGGCTCGGTTCTTGGCCGCATATCTACTAGGGCACTTTACTTTAACAATACTCTAAACTAAGCCTTAATCCAAAGTAAGACTCACTACTGAGAATAGCTGCATCATTGAAGCGGTGACAAAATGGCACCTATACCTGCAACTATGAGAAGAAGGGAGAGGGGTGTAGAACTAGGCTTATCCTAGTAGTTTGATGTGATATGTTTTTATGATAACAAATGAATTCAAAAAGATATTTAATATAATATATTAGATCATGCGTGGTTGTGTACTCGTTATTGTCATATTTAACTCATAAATCATACAATAATTTTTGAGTAATATACTTTATGGAAAATATCCAATAGCTCTTTATAAGTGTTCTGATGGTCTAATCTTGAATATATTCTAATATGAATAATGATATGCGTGAACCATATTGTCATGATGTGAGCAAATATATGCATGAAGCACATTATAGTGTTCTATTCTTTGGAACCATGCATATTGAGATATATATTATATATGATCGGTTTAATTGTGTTATATATCAATGAATCATGCATATTGTGATATTTTTTATTGGACTAATAATGATTTTTGAAGTGAGTTATTTTGTGTAGAATAGTCCAAGTATCAAAAATGACCTTCAAACAAGAAAGATTGCAAAAACTGAAGCCAACAAGAATGGGGTCAAAGAAGAACGAGCCAAGAGCTTAATGGTTAGATCATGTTGTTAAAAGGTTTTTGTTTTGATAAGATTATTTGGCCACTTTGTTAATAGATATTTCAATTTGGTTTCAAAATCTTTTTTAATAAAGTTTTTGTTTCAAATATAGTAATGATTTTGATTTTGAAAGAAAAAGAGATTCAATTGTTTTTTATGTAATGATTTGATTTAATTTGATTTGATTTGTGAAAATATGAGTTTGATTTGAAAGGAAATGTTTGAAAGTGTTTAAGGTGAAAGAATGACTTAAACTATGTTCATTATTTAGTTTTTCAAATTCCGAAACACTTGTAATTGATTACCATGTCATGTAATCGATTACCAGTTCATATAATCGATTACCAGAACTAAATGATGTAATTAAGCAAACCTAAGCAATATTAAACTCTAATCGAAGATTAATTAATTTTCATAATTAATCTAGAGTCAAAATAAGTTATTAAAATTAATTAGAACCTAAGATTGCTTAGATTAAACTCAATACCCCTTTTTCTTTTAAAAAACTCAAGTTCCCAAGACATAGAATCTTGAATAGTGTTTTTACTATTCATTCTCCATACTCCAGGAAACCTAGTTAGAGCAGGATTTTGACCCCACTAATGGGCTAGAATGCTCACTAATCATGCCTTAAAATAGCTTTGATTATCTATCCTTTCACTTGCACACTTACTTACAAGTACCTAATCCTAAGCCTAATCAAAGCTACACCAAACATACCTCTAAACCACAATTAAATGAAAGATCTTCCTTCCCCATTATAAGATGGAAATGGCACCACCTCACCTTCCATTGTCCATCGCATGTTTGTTCACTCACACATTCAAAGAAGCATGCTACACCATGCCTAAACCCATGCCTATACCATGCCTTACACCTTACCTTGAAATGACATAATCAAGAGATATTTTTTCCCTCCTTCCTTCCCCAAAAATGGCGCCACTTTTCCCTCCCATTCTCACCTCTCATGTTTCATTTCACTATAAATAGCATGTTTGGATGAACTTGAATTACTTTTGGTTCATTTGCTAAGTTGAGTTTTCAAGAGCACCTTAAAGCTTTTCTTATTCTCTCAAGCTCAATAACTCTTTTTCTTCCTCATCTTCTTCATCTTCTTCAAGCTCACATAGAGCCACCATACCTCAACCTCATACCACCACCTCTCAACCATACACCATCCTTTAAATACAAAAGCTCAAAACAAACACCTCACCTTCCTTTTCTTCCTCCTTTGGCCGAATCTTCTAGCTCACTTGGAAGGAAGTTTTTTTTTTCTCATTTCACTTCAAGAACTAAGCTTTCTTCTTCATCACTTGGTAAGGATTTTATTCTTTAAAGTTTTGTCTTTTAAAGCTTTGTCAAAAATGAGTTTTTGTTAGTTTTTCTTGGCTTTTAGAATTTCTTTTTCTTTTCTTTGATTTCGGCCTTGGAGCCTTTCTTTTTAAAGAAAATGATACTTGATGATGAGGGTTCAAGATGTAGATTATGAGAATCTTCACTTGTGAAGCCTCTAGAGCTTGGAACTTGGTGCTTGGGCCAAGCATGTTTCGATTTTTCCTTTTCTTTTTATGCTCTGGTTTTGGTTTCCTTTTTCCTTTTTCTTTCCTCTTCGCTTCGGCCTTATTTCATTTTCTTTAATTTTCAAAGGTTTTGTTTAAAGATAGTTGTTGGATGATTTGATTTCCTTTAAGTCCATTTCCTTAGAGCTTGATGATGAAACTCACACCATATGGTTTCTTCGTAAAACCTTGGTACAAGAACTCTAAAGCTTGCTTTATCTTGCTATGATAAGTTTGGGTTGAGGTTTAAGTTCCTTTAAAGTCTTACAAGAGCTCTAGTGAAGAATGTAAAATGAACTTGCATTCATATTTATTTTCCTTGCCTAGCATATTTATTTTTGAACTAATCACCTACAACGTAAAGATTAAAACAAGAGTTGCATTCTTATATCAACTAATAATCAGTCTTGAAGCTCACCTATTTCGACCTTAAAGTTGATTGTTGTGGGGTCTAGAGCACTAAAATAAAGAACCAGACTTGCATTCATATTTATACTTCAAGTCATCACTTAAATCCCAAAAGATAAAATGAACTTGCATATTTACTTTCAAGTCTTGCATATTTATTTTCAAGCCTTGCATATTTACTTTCAAGTTTTGCATATTTATTTTCAAGTCTTGTATATTTATATTCCTAGCACCTCATGTTTATATTTCAAGTTCTTGCACCTCTTATTTACTTTGAAGCTCTCACTTTACTCTATAATGAAGAATAAAATGGAATACATGGCGTGTTTACTTTTTGTCATCACTTAAAGATCCTAGAGCTCAAAGACTTGCCCTTTTATCTCAAGCTAAAGTTTGGTTATGGAAGCATTCCCTTGAATGAACAATTCGGCCATGTGATAATGATGAGCTTGGTGTAAGTTTCATCTAGTCACAAGTGCTCATAATCTATGTCTTAGGATTTTCTTAAGCATAGGAGAACTCAAAGAATAATTCAAGTATGATTTTATGTTTTAAATTTCAAATCTTGGGCCAACTCAAATGGTTTCTGCCCTTATTTAGTTTATGATGAGTTTGACTATATGACTTGACGTCTTATGGTGATGTTGAATGGCTATGCATGCTCTAAATGTTTCGTGCCATAAAGCAAGTTTGAAGGAAATCTAGAGTATGCTGTTACACTACCGAATTTCCCATCAAACTTGAGGATTTGAGAAAAGTTTGCGAAAACTCCTGGGTGACACCGGTTCAGCCGAGCACCCCCAAAATAGATGTGACATAACACTGAGACACATTCCTCCAGCTACAGTGGGGAGGAAACAAATCCATAACGTATTAACATTGAGCTTGCCAAAGCAGACAATTCACTGTGTACTAGATACCAGTAGAGCGTTTCAAAGAAGGAAATGATCCTAAGATAGGTGATCCAAGAAAGTTATGTATACCCCCTCTATTATCCCATATTAAATCTAGCGACGACTAGTTAGGATTGAGCTTATTCCTAAGCACTAGGTGAGATGTAGTTTGGTGACTAGATTATCGCTGGGGCCAGTGAGTCGGTTGGACTTTTGGTGGATATGTTAAGAGGGTGGTCTTTGAGAAAAAGAACTTAACAGTTTGACTTATGAGAAATATGTTACATGAAAAGTACTGTGCCTTTTATGCCACGTATATAATTTATGTTTCTTTATGTTGGGCCCAATAGCTATGATTTTCATGTTAATGTGCATATGGTATTGCCATGCATTCATCCAATATCTATTGCATTCATGACATTAAGACACATACTAAAAGACACCTACTTTGGCTAAATAGATTTGAAAATCCTAAAACCAATCCTTATGCATGTACACCTTTTTCATAATTAAAACTGAGGTGGCTGGGGACGACGACGATGACATTTGTGTTAAAGTCGGGAATCCTTACTGAGAATCTTGAATGAGTTTCTCATCCCTTCCTTTCCTTTCTTGTCATCTCCAGACGAGGATTATAATGAGGTTCGTGACTTCTTCTAAGGCTCGTGCTTAAGGGTTGCACTAGCAAACGAAGCAGAGGGTCGCTGCGGGAGCATAGATAGCTTGGCTTTTGGGTTGACACTTATCCAACCTCATAGGTGGATAAGGATCCCTTCATATATATGGGCATGTTTTGATGTAAATGATGGTACAGTGATGCTAGTAATCTATTTATCTATGAAGACGTGATGACATTATGATTGTTATGTATAATACTATGTTTCATGATTATGAATGGTGTGATTACTTTTCTTGCACGACATGGTTATGACGAACATTAGGTTAGCTCGCGGCTCGCGGCTCGCGTTTTGTTTTCAAGTTTCAAAAAAGAAAAACTTATTCGTATTTTCAGCTAAGTATTTTTAATGAAAGGTTTTCAAGAATGGGACTAAAAGGGTAATAGACTAATGTTTAACCTAAATACGTTCTAGGAGTATTGAGTTAAAAATTAGGATGTTACATTGCGGCGGCTACTCCTCCTCTTCTCTTCCTCTCATGTTTCAATTCCTCTATAAATACATACCCAAGAAAGCTTGCAAGAACCTTTGCTCATTCTTGCAACTTTAGTTTTCTTTCTTTTCTCTCAAGAGTTCTTATTCTTCTTCTTCTTCATTTTTCAAGAAACTACCACACAACCACCATAGGCCCTCCCTAAAACACTAAACCTTTCCACTTCCAAGATCAAAACTCAAGACACATTTTCCTTCCTTTTCTTTTTTCTCTTGGCCGAAATTACTTTAGCCCTAAGGAAGAATTTTTCTTCTCATTCCTTTTTCAAGATCAAGCTCTTTTCATTCATCAAGAAAAACATCTTTGGTAGGGAGTTGTTTTATAATTTTTCATTCTTTCCTCTTGTATCATCTTTGGATTAGAATGTTGAAATATTGGTTCTTTCCTTTTCTTCTTCCTTTTCGGCTTCATGCTTTCCTTTTCTTTCTTTTCATTTTTTTTGGGCCTTGGTGGCCTTGTTGTTTAAAAATCATGGCTTAATGATGAGGATCATTGATGTTGGTTGCAAAATTATCATTTGTTTGACCTCTAAAGCTTAAGATTTCATTTTTAGTTTTAAGAGTTCTTAGCAAATGAAAATATTATTTGGTTTTCTTTGATGATTTTTGCTTTGAGCTTGATGGTGAGTCTAAGAAAACAAGGTTCTTGGAACCATAATAATGAGAGACTCTAAAGCTCATGTCCATCTTGTAAGATTGATCGGTATTTTAGAGTTGTTACTTTAAATAGGAGTCTTGAGCCTAGGACCTAAAGAAATAACAAATGAAAATGCATTCATATTTATATTTCAAGTCTTCACATTTCATATTTATATTTAAGCCGTGCATATCATATATATTTCCAAGTTATCTTCTAAAGCTTAAAGATAAGAAATGAACTTGCATTTCATGTTTATATTTCTTGTCTAGCATATTTATATTTCAAGCCATCACATAAACTTTAAAGATTAAAAATAAGCTTGCATTCTCATATTTATATTCAAGCTTTGCATATCATATTTATATTTCTGTTACCATCACCTTATAATACCAAGATTAAAATGAGGCTTGCATTTGCATGTTCAAGTTTATGTCATCACCTAAATAATCTAGAGCTCAAGACTTACCCCTTTCAACTTATATAGGAATTTCGGTTCCATGGACATTTACCCTTAAAAACATGATTGGTTTTCAAGGAACAAGGTTCTAAGAATTGGTATATTATTGTCTTGAGGTTTTAAAGCTTATGTCTTACAATTTTCCTTGAAAAATATGTTAATTCCTAAAGTGTTAAAACATGATTCACGTAACCAAAATCCTTTTATCAAGCTCTCTGATTTTGCTACTGACCCTAGAGTAATTGCTTATATTTCCAAGAGATAAATTGCCTTTAAGAATGTTCCATGACTTAGAATTAATTTTGAGAAAGACTAGTTACTAGAAATGCTTATTCTTGCAATTTTGCATGCTTTTGGAATGTTAAATTTTAGTTTCTATTCTAACATTTTCGGATCTAATGTATGCTGTTTGAGGTTAATTAAATGTGTAAAATTTGTTAATAATTAGTGTTATAATTATTTTTTAGCACTTAAGGAAGGACTAGTAACTAGGAAGAATCAAAATGTGATTTCCAAAATCTTTAAAAGTGAAAAATATGGTTTCTGTCCGGCATATTATACTTTCACAAAAAGGATGTTTAACACTTAGAAAATGTATAGGAATCACTCATAATTAACTTAGGAATTAATTCTAGCATCATCAGAAAAGTCGGTAATAAGAAAGGGTCAAAAACATAACTTCTAGAACACCAAAATTTACTCATTTTTGTTTCTGTTCAAACCTGTCCAGACTTGTTTAATGATGTTCTTGAGGTTAATAATTAGTGGAAGTAATTATAATTAATCACTTAGATGCATAAAAAAATTAATACAAAAGTTGAGTTTACTTGATTTAGAGGTTTAATCGGTTAAGAGATAAGGAAAGTGCTTATTTTATGAGATGATGTGATTCAATGTACTTAAGGATTTATGTGATGATTATGTTTGCATACTTGGTTACTAGTTATAAGAATTGTTGTCGCATGTCATGATTACACTTGGAATGTTTAAGATGCATGAGTTGAAGTAATATGAAAGCATGTGACATTATATGATATGTTGTGTGCTTGCATGTTAAGGAGACATAAACTATATGGAAATGATCCTCTAGACTTCCTGAATTAAAGATTATGAGAGGTGATCTAATAAGGAAGTGATCCTTTGGACTCCCCGAATTATAGGTTATGAAAGGTGATCCTAGCCTCCTATCCTGTACTTAAGAGTCGGGTGTTAACTTATCATGAGGATAAGAGTATGCTAGTGATGACTAGTAAGGTATGTGCTCATAACCTAGAACTCTTAAGAGGAGAGAGTAATTGGGTGGCCCCAAAGAGAGAAAGAATACATTAAGTCACCTAAAGGATAAAATGAAGTAATTCATACTATGTTTACCATGTTCTGTATGCATTACTTATGTTTCTATATAGTAATGTTGCTCCTTGTATGGACATGTATTGCATGATGAGGTATGATGCATTCATAACATCCAAGATTCATAGTAAAATGAATGGGCCTCAGTAATTGGTATTTTAGAACTTAATAATTGAATCTTATGTATGCTCACTATTTCATAATGAAACTTGAGGTTCCTGAGGACGTAGATGATGACACTAGGATAGGAGGACACCTTACTAAGATTTTTATCAAGTTTCTCACTCCCTCTATCTTTTCTTTCCATTGCATCATCACAAGAAGATGGCGGCATTCATGATCTATGTTGACGCGCCAACTTGGGAGCTCCATTTTGATGCCACACACTAGCCATAACATTTCGTGGGCCGCTATTCCGTCCGTATGTTTGTGTTTTTGGACCGCCTGTTTGTTTATCCAGTCACCAGTTTCGATTTCACCCCTACTTCGCCTTTTGCCGATGAGCTCCTCTTTGAGGGCACGCGCCCTCGTGGAAAGCAGACTCACCATGTAACATCCTAATTTTTAACCCAATACTCTAGAACATACTTAGGTTAATCATTAGTCTGTTACTTCATAGTTCTCATTTTTACTTTGAAATACTTAGCGGAAAATATGGGTAAATTTTTTTTGAAATACAAAGTGAGAGCCGCGTGATGCGATATATCATGTAACGAACAAACATACATCTCATAACGTCATAGCATAAGGCACACCATGAATAACACTGAATATCATCTCATATATATATAACTCGCCCACTTATAAGTGTGGGACTTAATTTAGTACAAGGGAAATACATGAAAGGAAATACAACATAAACATAAACATGATCTACTCCCCTACCCGAGTGCATCTAATGGGATAACCTCTAAACAAAAGAAGGTTTATCCCCATCTAAGTGGTGTGTGCTCTAACCCGGGCCATCCACAGCCTCCTACTGGCGACTATGCCTCGAGCGTGGTATGTAACCAGGAAACTGAGCAAGCTCCTCCGCGCGTGAATAGGCGGGGCGAGGCTCGGAAGTGACCTCCATGGCGTGGCCTCATCTCCGGTCGTCGTGCAAGCCTCGGCTGAGTCACGGAAGGCTCGCTACCCTCCCCAAGGTCCATGGGTATGGTGGGGGAAGATCCCTTGGAGGGTACCTGGGTTGCCGAATCCTTGGAAGGATCCGTCTCCGAAAAAGACAACGGACATCGGGGCACATACTGGGGGTAGTCTCGAGCGGCGGATGTGGACGGTGGGGTACGGCGAAGCCTCTCCTCTCGGGGGCGTGCACGCTCGAACACCAGGTCATCGCCAAAAAGTGAGACGGGGGAGAAACGATAGGAATGTACAGGGGGAGTGAAGGGTCGACCCATGAACATGAATACTTTAACCGTGCATCGACCCACAAAATGGAATGACCTGTGGTCCGGGTCATGGTGCACCTCCCATGTCGGCGTGTCCACGAACACTACGAACGTCACCATCTGAAGACGTGACGGAAAGAAAGAGATAGAGGGAGTGAGAATTTTGCTAAAGAATCTCAGTAGGGCCTCCTACTACCTAGGTGTCATCATCTACGTCCTCAGGAACCTTGGGTTTAATTACGCAAAATGACTGAACATGCATTAAGTTCATTTTAAACTTTAAAATATACTTTAGCCAAGGTCCATTCATTTTAGGATGATCTTAATGTCATGAATACAACATAATAGAAGATGTATGCATGGCACTACCTAATGCACATACATAAAACATAACATCAAGCATCATCATACTTGGTGGCATAAAGTGGCAATAGTAACATTTATATGGGACAAACTTAGTGACATAATCATAATCATGAAACATCTCTTCCTCATGGGCCACCCTAAAAGACAATCGAACTGGGGGTGCTCGGCCGAACCGGTGTCACCCAGAACGTGTCACATATCTAGGTTATGAGCTCATACCTTAACTAGTCGTCACTAGTTCTTACTTACCACTTAACGATAAGCGTATCATAAATCATAAATCCCGACTATCTGAGTACGGGTTAGGGGGCAATCCTCTTAGGGGTGCTCGGCCGAACCGGTGTCACCTAAGAGTATAAATGGGTACCGATGTCACATGAGTTCTATGGAGGTGCTCGGCCGAACCGGTGTCATCCTAGAACCTATCTTAGTACCTTAATTTTCAAAATCTCTTTAAGTCCCCAAATTTGTCGGAAATTCGGCGGCACGATGGCATCACGCCGGATTTCTTCCAAATTTGCTTTATGCCACACAAACATATATATCCTCATGAATTCTTCATATGAATAACATTAATATCCTTCACATAACACATACATCATCATGGATCATTCAACCGTTTATCCTTACGGTAGCTTATGCTTTGACCCTTACGGGTCTTAATCATGAGATATGGTTCTCTAACATCCGTTGCTCATATTTTATGCATCTAAGGGCTCATAATTAAAAATCATTCATAATCCTCATGTTCACACTTTAAATCTGAAAAGCATAGGGCAGAATTCCTAACTTGTGATTACGGGGTTCTAGAACTTACGTTTTAGACCCTTTCTTGGTTCCGTCTTCGCCTAAGGCGCTATGAATTAAATCTAAATCAATTATGAGGCATTCCTATGCTTAAGTACTAATTATTAATCATTTTTATCATGTTGTAAGGGTGCTGGACATAATCCAGAAAAATAAATGTTCTAAGAGTTCTAAACTTGCACTTTTACGGTTTTCTAGTTACTAGTTTCCCTATAGGTGCTAGAATTCGATTCTAATCCAAACGTTACCAAGTTTTTCATGTCTAAACAATCCTAATCTGATTATGCTCCCATTAAAATAGTTTGGATAAGTTCCAAAAACAAATGGGTCGAAACTATGTTAAATTCTAGCTTTACGGTATTTCTAGTTAGCTAGTTTCTTACCTATTATGCATAGAATCGTTTCTACATCATCATATGATATTTTCACACATTCTAACACATCAAAACATCATCATACAACATCACACTCATCATATCAGAATCGAAACATTTAGCTTCAGTAAAGGATTTAAATTGATATTTCTAGGTACATAAGTTAACTAGTTTCTCTTGGAATCAATTTAGAATTTCTAAAACTCTTTGCAAATTATTTTAATTCATCAAGAGGCTAAGAGAAGCCTTAGGTCAATGACCAAAATATATTTCATCTTCTAAAAGGGAATAAAGTCATATCTCATGATAACATAACCTTGAAAAGCTTTGTAAAGCTTTAAGGAAAACTTAGAACATAGACTATTGGTCCTTGTAGCTAGATGAAAACTCATTGCAAGTCCATCATCACTACTTGGCCGAAAACATACATTCAAAGAATGCATTCACATTAAACTTTGACTTGGAATGAAATGGGCAAGTCATTGAGCTCTAGGTTCTTAAGTTACGACGTAAAATAAACGTGCTCATGCTTTTCATTTTTTAATCTTGCTTACAAAATAAAGTGATGACTTAAATTAAATATGCAAGGCATAAACTTAAACGTGCAAGCTTGAAAGTAAATATGCGAGGCATAAACTTAAACGTGCAAGCTTGAAGGTAAATATGCAAGGTTCAATTCTTTATTTTAATGCTCTTGGCCCAACAACAATCGACTTTAAGGCCGAAATAGATAGGCATTCGAGAGATTAATTAGGTGATAATGCAAGTTCAATTCTTTATTTTAGTGCTCTAGGCCCAACAACAATCGACTTTAAGGCCGAAATAGAAAGGCTTTGAGAATTAAATTAAGTGATGATGCAAGTTCCATTTTAATCTTTATGTTCTTAGGTGATAGCTTGAAAGTAAAGGTGCATAACAAGAATATAAATATAAATGCAAGCATAAAATAAATTATGCAAGTCCATTTTATTTTTGTCTAGAGCTCTTAACAAGACTTTAAAGGAACTTAAACCTCAAGCCAAGATAAAGTAAAGTCTAGAGTTCTTAGAACTCAACATAACATTTTTAGAAATCAAAACATTTTGCATGTAAAAGAAAAGGAAATGGCCGAAATCTCAAGGAACAAAAAGAACATTTTGAAACTCTAAAGTCCATGATCTTGATGATATATTAACACCAACATCATGAGACCTCATCATTGAGTCCTTAGAACCATTTTAAAACACCCTCAAAACTAAAGTTCTCAAGAGTTCAAGAAAGGAAAAACTAGAAACATTTTTGCTCAAGAACAAAGATCAAGCTCTAGAGTTTGTTTCAAGTGATGAACATCATCATGAAACTCTCATCATCAAGCTCTCATTTCTTTGAACTTCAAGGCCCATGGCCGAAAATGAGAAGGAAAAAGGAGAAGAAAAGAAGTTCTAAAAAGAATCAAGAGAAACTATGAACATAAAGCTAGAACAAGAACTTTAAAGAAAAGAATACATGAAGGAAATCCCTACTTGATGTAATGAACTTGAAGATGGAAGAAGAAGAAGAAGATGATGAAGAACTCCAAGAACTTGAAGAACACAAGAGCTTTGAGAGAAAAAGAAAAGCTTTGAGTGTTCCTAAACTTAGCAAATGATCTAAAAGTGGTGCAAGCTCCTCAAGGCATTCTATTTATAGAGAAATGAAACAAATGAAGGGTGCTCATGGAGGAGAAGAGCTTCGGCCATGTGTGCAGAATTGGAGGGTATCCATGAGTTCCATGAGGTGAGATAATGTGGTCTTGAAGGATGGTGAGGTATGGCTCAAAGTATGGTGAGGTATGGTTCAAGGTATGGCCTCAAGCATGGTTCTTTGAGTGAGAAAACTATTAAACATGTGGCCAAAGGGGATGAGAGTTTCGGCCATCTGCATCAGATTTGGGGGAGGATTAGTTTGCATTTTAATTATGGTTTAGAGTTGTGTTTAGGTGTATCTTTGATTATGCTTAAGATTAGGAATTTGTAAGAAAGTGTTTAGGTAAGGAAAATGGATAATTAGGGTGGTCTAGGCATAATTAAGGAGTGGTCTTGCACCATTAGTGAGTTAGATCCTCAATTTAGAGTCTAAACAACTCTAGACACACTTCCTTGATTTAAGGAATTGGAGAGAGAAAACACTATTCAAGATTCCAAAACTAGGAATCTTGAGTTCTAAAAAGGGATTTAAGTTTAATCTAAGCAATTTTAGGTTCTAATTAACTTTAATAAATTATTTTGACTCTAGATTAATTAGGGAAATTAATTAATCTTCGTTTAGAGCCTAATATTACTTAGGTTTGCTTAATTACGTCATTAAGCTCAAAAACACTATTCTAGGGGCAAAATCGTAATTTTGCACTAAAACTGCCCGGGACCACCGGGACTTGAACAGAGACCTCTGGACACATGAAAACGTGTTTTTAAACCTCTGGGGAAAGTTTCGGGCTCAAACAACACTTCTATCCGCTTAAAAACGCTGTAGGGGTATTTTGGTCATTTTGACCCAAAACTACGGAAAACGAGATTTTCGCTTCTGGAAGCATTCAAAGGTCATTCAATCCCCTTCAACCATTGAGTTGACCCTTCGAGGACGACCAAGTTGGTTACCCTCGAATTCGGGTCAGGAAATGACCTCAGGGGCATTTTGGTCATTTCCCTCGGACAGAAAAATCGGGGTGTTACACACCACACCCCTGCCGCTACCTCAGCTGTCTGAGACTACCCGGAGTATATTCCCCATTCTTCCTCTGCTCATTCGGAGACTGACCCATCTGAGGACTTGGCCACGGAGATCCCATCCATTGGCTCTTCCCCCACAGTGCCTATGGAGATTGGTGGAGGCAGTGAGGCTATGGTGACTCAGCTGCTTCGAGGAGGTAGAGTGAGGATGATACCCTGTTGTGAAGCTCACGCCCGACCTTCATACTTTTTGTCCACTTCGACCGAACTGGCTCAGGGGGTTGGTTATGTTCCTCCCCCTTGGAATAGGCAGCAGTAGGAGTTAGCAGTGGTCTTGGTAGTGCATGGGCGCATAGTTTACATAGGATAGCCTTCTTTTGCTTTTAGAGGTTATCTACTTTAGATGCGCTTGAGTAGGCAAGGTTTCTAGGTCACGTATTTTATGTTTCTTTATGTATTCGCATGGATTGTAACGCCCCGATTTTCTGTCTGAGTGGAAAATGACCAAAATGCCCCTGAGATCATTTTCAGCCCGGAATTCAAGGATGGCCGACCCGGCAGTCCTCGAAGGGCCAACTCAATGTTTGAAGGGGATTGAATGACCCTTGAGTGGTTCCGGAGGCGAAAGTCTCATTTTCCGCAGTTTCGGGTCAAAATGACTAAAATACCCCTATAGTGTTTTACGCGGCTAAAGGTGCCGTTTGAGCCCGAAACTTTCCCCAGAGGTTTAAAACCATGTTTTTACATGTTTCAAAATATCTGTTTGAGTCCCGGTGGTCCCGGGCAGTTTTAGTGCAAAATTACGATTTTGCCCCTAGAATAGTGTTTTTGAGCTTAACGATGTGATTAAGCAAACCTAAGCAATATTAGGCTCTAATCGAAGATTAATTAATTTCCATAATTAATCTAGAGTCGAAATAAATTATTAAAATTAATTAGAACCTAAGATTGCTTAGATTAGATTTAAATCTCTTTTCTAAAACTCAAGATTTCACTCTTGGAATCTTGAATAGTGTTTTCTCTCTCCAATTCCTTAAATCAAGGAATTGTGTCTAGAATTGTTTATACACTAAAATGAATTTATAACTCACTAATGATGCAAGAACACTTCTTAATTATGTCTTGACAACCTTGATTACCCATTTTCTCACCTAAACACTTTCTTACAAATTCCTAATCTTAATCCTAATCAAAGATACACCTAAACACAACTCTAAACCACAATTAAAATGCAAGAACACCCTCCCCATGGCTGATGCATTTTCGGCCATTCCCCATCCATTTACATCACATGTTGATTTATTTCTCACTCAAAGGACCATGCTTGAAGCCATACCTTGCACCATACCTCACCATGCCTCAAGACCACATTATCTCACCTCATGGAACTCATGGGGGCTACCCATGGGCTGTAATGGCCGAAGCCTTCCTCTCCATTTGCACCCTTCATTTGTTTCATTTCTCTATAAATAGCTTGCTTGGGTGAACTTGTATCATTTTGGGTTCATTTGCAAAGTGTAAGTTTTCAAAGAGCACTTCAAAGTTTCCTTTTTCTCTTAAGTTCAAGTCTTCAAGTTCTTCATCCTCTTCTCTCATTCCAACCTCCTAATCACTAGGTAGGGATTTTCTTTCAAGATTTCTTTCATTTAAAGTTCTTAATTTCTTTATGTGTTCATAGTTTCTCTTGAATCCTTTTTAGAACTTCTTTTCTTCTTCCACTCCTCTTTGTTTTTCGGCCATGAGGCTTGAGAATCAAAGGAATGAGAGCTTGATGATGAGAGTTTCATGATGATATTCATCACTTGAACAATCTCTAAAGCTTGATCTTTATTCTTGAGTTAAAGATGTTTTTAGTTTTCTTCATGAATCTTTGAAGCCTTTCACTTTGATGATGTTTTAAAATGGTTAACATGAACTCAATGATGAGAGCTCATGATGTTGGTGTTAATGCATCATCAAGATCATGGTCTCTAGAGTTCCAAATGTTTCTTTTCTTCTCCAACAATTTCGGTTCTTCTTCATTTTCTTTCTTTAAGGTTTCGGCCATATTGGCCAAGGGAGTTCTCAATGGCTTGATGATGAGAGCTTCTAGATGATGACTATGTGTTCATCACAATGAGGCCTCTAGAGCTTGAGTTTTAATAAAAATGTTATTTATGTTTACAATCCAAGAAAAGAAACTTTGTGTTTCCAAGAACCCTTGAGGTTCACTCTTGTTTTACTTTATCTTGTCATGATAAGTTTGGGTTGAAGTTTGAGTTCCTTTAAAGTCTTGTATGAGCTCTAATAAGAAATAAAATGAACTAGCATTCATATTTAAATTCAAGCTTATGCATTGCATGTTTATTTTGACCTTTGCATTCATATTTAATTTCCAAGCCATCACTTAAAGTTAAAGGATAGAGAATGGAGTGCATCTCATATTTACATTCTTGCTTAGCATATTTACTTTTATCACTAAGGAACGTAAAGATTTAAAATGAGAACTTGCACTATTACCTAACTAAATCTCAAAGCCTTTCTATTTCGGCCTTAAAGTCAATTGTTGCTGGGCCTAGAGCACTAAAATAAAGAAATGAACTTGCATATTCACATTTTAAGCCTTGCATATTTATATTCCAAGTCTTGCATATTTATTTTAAGCCTTGTATTTTTATATTCAAGTCTTGCACGTTTACTTTAAGCTCTCACTTTATTTTGTAATGAAGGATAAAAATGAAGTTCATAACATGTTTAAATTATGTCATCACTTAAAAGATCTTAGAGCTCAAATACTTGCCCATTTTATCTCAAGTAAAAGTTTAATGAGGGAGCATTCTTTGAATGCATGATTTCGGCCTTGTAGTGATGATGAACTTGGAATGAGTTTCATCTAGCTTCAAGGACCCATAAGTCAAGTTTTAAGAGTCCTTTTAAATCTCATGAATTTGTTTGAGTTTACGATCAACGAGGTTCTATGAATTTAATACTCTTTTGAGGAGGGATCAAGTGGTCTCTGACCTAAGAATGCTTTTAGCTCTTTTACAAAATAAAATGGTTTGCAAACGAGTTTTAGAAGTCCTAAAAACCGTTCCAAGAGAAACTAGCAACTTATACGTTTTAGAAAATATCAAGTTATGCACCTTTTGGAAACTTAATGTTTCGGTTCCTCCATGATGTGTTTGCTGCCATGTGATGATGTTTTGATGTGTTTGAATGAGTAAAAATTATGTATGACGAAGTAGGAACATTCCTATGCAAGTTAGGAAAGAAACTAGCTTTCTAGAAAAACCGTAAAGTCAAGATTTAGCATAGTTTTAACCCATTTATTTATGGAAAATGCCCAAACTGTTTTAATGGGAATATAATCAGGTTAGGATTGATTAATCATGAAAAATTTGGTTACATTTGAAGTAGGAATGAATTTTGGCACCTATAGAGAAACTAGTAACTAGAAAACCGTAAAACTGCAATTCTAGAACCCTTAGAACATTTAATTCTTAGAATATGTCCAGCAACCTCATAATGTAGAGAACATGGTTTAAAATTAGTTCTTTGATATGGGAATGACTCATAATTGGTTTAGGTTTAACTTATAGCGCCTTAGGCGAAGACAGAACCAAGAAAGGGTCTAAAACGCAAGTTCTAGAACCCCGTAATCATAAGTTTATAACGCTGCCCCTAAGGAATGGTGATGTTCAGATTTAATTGAGAGCATAAATAAATGATAAGTTTTGATAAGAGAGAACCCTTAGGTGCATAAAAGTTTGATCGGAGATGATAGGCTAACTACATCACGAGTTTAAGGCCCGTAAGGGTCAAAGCATAAAATACCGTAGGACCAAGCGCATAACGAACTTTTAATGTGGCTTGTGAAAGTATGAGGATGATCATGTGAATGCATGAAATTATGATGAAGGATGCATGTTTGATTGACTCATGTGGCATAAAGAAGAATTTGGAAGAAATTTGGCATGCCGCAGTTATGCCGCCGAATTTCTGACAAATTCAGGACTCAGAAAGTTTTCGAAAACCTATGAAATTTTTATGAGGTACTAAGATGGGTTCTCGGATGACACCGGTTTGGCTGAGCACCTCCAGAGAACTCATGTGACATCGGTACCAAGATTAATTCTTGGGTGACACCGGTTTGGCCGAGCACCCCCAAGAAATGCCCCCTAGCCCGTACTGGATAAGTCGGGATTATGTTTATGATTATGTTATGCTTATCGAGATTGATAAGTAAGAACTAGTGACGACTAGTTGAGGTATGAGCTCATAACCTAGAGATATGACACGTTCTGGGTGACACCGGTTTGGCCGAGCACCCCTAGAGCACTTGTCTTTTAGGGTGGCCTATGAGGAAGTTATGATGATTATGTCATAAAGAGAATTTAATTGCCACTTTATGCCACTATTATGATGATCTTAAAGATATGATGATTATTCTTGTATTAAGTAGAGCCATGCATACATCCTTTAATATGTTTGCATCCATGACATTAAGAATCATGCTAAAATGAACGGACCTTGGCTAAATTATGTTTTAGAACCTAAAAATGGACTTAATGCATGCTCACTTATTTCGTTTACTAAACCCAAGGTTCCTGAGGACGTAGATGATGACACCTAGGTAGCAGGAGGCCCTACTAAGATTCTTTAGCAAGATTCTCACTCCCTCTATCTCTTTCTTTCCGTCACGTCTTCAGATGGCGACGTTCGTGGTTTTTGTGGACACCCCAACTTGGGAGGTACATCGTGATCCAGACCACGGGTCATACCATTTTGTGGGCCGCTGCGTCATTCGAGTGTTTATGCTCATTGGACGGCCCTTTAGTTACCCCGTACATAGCCATCGATTCTCTTCTATCTCACCCTACGGCGATGACTTCGTGTTCGAGCGCGCACACCCTCAAGAGGAGTGGATCCGCCGCACCCCACCGACGGCCTCTGCCATTCGGGACTACCCACAGTATGTACCCCGCTTGCCCTCATCATTCTTAGAGACGGACCCTTCGGAGGACTCTGCCACCCAGGTACCCTCCGAGGGATCTTCCCCCACTGTGCCGATGGATGTTGGGGATGGTAGCGAGGCTTCCGTCGCTCAGCCAGTACGTGGAGGACGGGTGAGGATGATTCCCCGCCATGGAGCTCACGCCCGACTGATGCAGCGCATCGCCACTCTGGTCTAGATCGCTCAGTGGATCGGGTACCTCCCTCCTTTCCAGAGAGGCCCGCAATAGGAGACGATCGTCGCGTCTTGGCACCCGAGCTTTGACTAGGCACGGATAGCCCCTTTTGTCTTAAGGCTATCTATATGTAGGCGCACTAGAGTTAGGAGAGTTTCTTTTACCACCTTTGTTGTACTTTCGTTTCCATGTATTTTCATTCCAGTTGTACTAAACTAAGTCCCACTCTACCTAAGTGGCATATCATATAGTATATAAATATGCAGTTCAATGTTATTATGGTGTGCCTTTACTTGCTTATGTCATGTTGTAATGTGATGCTTGTTTTATTACCTTTCATGCATTATTAACTAACGTTTCGCGCGGCTCTCACTTTGCTTTTATATTTCAAAAAATAATTTACCAGCATTTTCGCTAAGTATTTTAAAGTAACAAGGAAGCTATGATGTGATGGACTAATGGTTAACCTAATTATGTTCTAGAGTATTGGGTTAAAAATTAGGATGTTACACGAATGACTGTACTAATGCTACTAGTTGATCTTGGTGTATGGTAAAACTTTTATTATATATATATATATATATATCCATGATAGTTTGTTATATATCTTGTGTATCATTTATTATATGAATGTCTACTCTTTAGTATATGCAAAACGAATGACGTAGTTTTACTATATGCATGGCTCACATTTTCATCTTTAATTTCCAAAAAAACAAAATTTACCCATATTTTCATTAAGTATTTCCTAAAAATTAGAATTAAGAACTAGAATAAAAGAGTAATAACTAATAATTAACTTGAATACGTCGTAAGTGTGTTAGGTTAAATATTAGGGTGTTACATGAGAGATATAAAAGCAAACTCCAAGATAACTCAAGAGGACCTTGAGGTAAACAATGCAAAACTTAACTATTGTCCTTCCCCTAGTGAACTACAATGTACATATGATGACTTGCATGATAGTTTGTTGTGTTTAGAAAAAAAAATTTCATATTCTTTTCTCGATGAGAAAATTGCTTTTAAGTTTAAAGTCTCAACTATTATTGATAATTGTATTGATCTTGAAAATCAAGTTGAGAACTTATGCATTAAACTTGGTAAAGATGGTAATTCTACATGCTTGCATTCTATGTTTGATGACCATAAGGAAATTAAGGATGTTATATGTGAAACATGTAACATCCTAATTTTTAACCCAATACTCTAGAACATATTTAGGTTAACCATTAGTCTATTACGTTATAGTTTCCTCTTTGTTTTAAAATACTTGGCAAAAAATATAGGTAAATTTTTTTTTGAATTAAGAAAACAAAGTGAGAGCCGCGCGACGAGACGAGTGATGAAACAAACTATGAAGCCTAGCGGCGATAAAACACAAATCCAAACAAACACATAATAAACATCCGATCATGAAGCATGTGATTGTGCAACATAATAAAACAAACTGCATAAATGGATACTGCATAAATGGGTATATAATATGCCCACTCAAAAGTGGGACTTAGTTTAGTACAACATAAAGCAAATACAACTGAAAATAGAAAATACATGGAAATCTAAAAAGGGAAGACACCCACACCCTAGTGCACCTAAAATGGGCAATGTAACACCCTAATATTCGACCCAATACTACTAGTACGTACTTAGGCCAAATACTAGTCGTTACTATCTGACATGGTTCTTTAAAAAGTAACTTAGAGAAAATACGAGCCAATTTTTTTTTCTTAAAACATTACTTAAAATAAGAGCCGCGCGTATCCTATCGGGTCGGTATTATAAAGTGCCGAAACATAAACATAGAGGTGGCTCCAAAACATAGCATCATCATAACTGAACTATTTCATCTTTATAATATGCCTACCATAAGGGGCAGGGCTCTTCAAGTACATAATAACATGAATACAGCAGAAAAACAGAATACATGGAAAAGAACTGGAAAGAAGCATCCCTACCCTTGTGCAACCTAAGATGGATAATCTCAACACAAAAGAGGTTTCATCCATACTATGTGACGTGCGTGCACTAAGGACTACCCTCCAACCTATGCAATGGAGTCACGGCACGGAGGAACGTAGCCAATCCACGGGCGAGCTCGGCGGTGCGTGCATGCCCGTGATCGCACATGTCGCCCACGCCGGGTCGTGGCCCGCACCGGCCCTTTGAGTGATCGCTCTCTCGCTGCCTCGGTCGCGGAGACGGAGTGGGGGCAGAGTCCTCGTGGTCCATGGGGGATTCCTCTGAAGGGTCCTCCTCTGAGTGCTGCGACAATGGTATGTACTGCGGCACGTCAGCTGATCCAGCAGAGTGGGTCCGCAAGTTCCTCTCATGTCGTGGTCGCGCATGCTCAAAGATCGCGGGGTCACCATAGGGGGATGCGGGGGAGAAGCGATAATCAGTACAAGGGGTGTGCGAATGGCCGCCCTACAAACATGAAGATGTGCACAGATAATCGCCTCAAAATGGAATGACCCATGCTCCGGGTCATGGTGGATCTCCCACCGTGGCGTGTCAACGTATAGCACGAACGTCGTCATCTCGCTCTGAAGACGTAATGGAAAGAAAGAGATAGAGGGAGTGAGTTTTCTTACTAAAGAAACTCAGTAGGGTTTTCCTCCTATCCTAGGTGTCATCATTTACGTCTCCAGGAATCTCGGTTTATTTATGAAAACTATGGACATCTATTGGTTCAATTATGAGTTTTCTAAAGTCTCAATTTCCGAGATCCGTTCCTTTTAACATATCACTTGTATCATAGACATAAATCACATAACTTGGATCATAGAACATAAATCATATATCTTAACTCATGGAACATGATTTCCTATATCATGGGTCATAGCACATAAACTCATAACTTTATGGTTCTCATATCATGGGGCATAGCACACAAATTCATATGATTATGGTGCATAAAAACATAGCTCATGGAACATGGTACATGTCTTGGTTACTTGAGGTGACATTAAAACATCATCATTATTTTCCTGGGCCACTCCTAACTGATCTCCTTGTGGAGAAAAATTCTAGGTTATGAGCTCATACCTTACTAGTCGCGTCACTAGTACATGGACTTATCCCTTTTGATAAGTTTAAAGATCCCGACCTAAGGTACGGGTCTAGGGGGCTAGAATCACCTTATCCCCACCCTTAATCCGGTGGTTCAAGGATCATCCTCTCATGGTCTATGTCACCTTAAGTCTTAGCATGTTAAATGCAAGATGCCACATAATTCATGCATGTCAAACATAATTACATCATAGGCATCTTTGAAGTCTTTAAAGAACAATAACATGCAAACATAAAACTATCATTGAAGAATAATGGTTCACATGGTATCATCATACTTGAGTCATGGAGTAAAATCGTCATAGGGTAAGCAAGAGCAATAAGCCTCTTAACTTGATCATGTTTGAAATCGAACATATAAGATCATGTATTCATGTTAGGCTAAAGCATAGACTCATGTCATAACAATTCTCAGATTCAAGCAATGCAAGATCATATCTTCAAGTCATTAAATCAGTAAAAGCATTCTGCTTGTAAACTTGTTCGTAATCGATTACATAAGTCTTGTAATCGATTACACAATTTCAGATTTCAAAACATGGAGGTCAGGGTTCTGTAATCGATTACATGGGACTTGTAATCGATTACACAGCTTCGAGATTTCAAATCAAGGCAGATAGGGGTTCTGGTAATCGATTACATGTAATTGTAATCGATTATTTTGTTTAAAACACTGCTGGGCCCTTGGAACATCTGGGTAATCGATTACATTAATAGGTAATCGATTACTATGTTTAAAAACACTTTGCTGGGCCCCTGGAACATCTGGGTAATCGATTACATGAATAGGTAATCGATTACTAGAATCCAGAATGTGTAATCGATTACACTATATAGTAATCGATTACTTTGGGCAAAAGTTCATGTTTGAGCTCGTCCGAGCTTTCTGGTAATCGATTACATGGTCTGGGTAATCGATTACCAGCATCTTAAAAACTGAAATATGGGATCTAAACATATCTGAGTCATTCCTTTGAAATACTTATGGTGGCTAGTTTCTCTTGGAACAATTTTTGAACTTCAAAAACATCTTGTCAAACATATTAACTTGTCAAAACCCTTATAAATCTAAGAACATACCCAAAATGTTTTTGAGTACAACATATGTTTTAGAAAGACTTAAAACATGAGCTATAGGCTCTTGTGACTAATAAACTCCTCTTGGAGCTATCTTCATCACATGGCCAAAATGTACATTCCAAGAATGTTTTCCATGGTTAACCTCTTCTCAGGATGAAATGGGCAAGCCTTTGAGCTCTAGTATCTTAGGTGATGACATAAAATAGACGTGCTATGCATTTCATTTTAGAGTCCTTTAGAAAGTAAAGTGATAGCTCAAGGTAAATATGAGGTGCACATCCATTTTCATTCTTTGAGTTTAGTGAGGACTTGAAATATAAAATGAGATGCAAAGCTTGGAATTTTAAACGTGCATAATGCAAGTTCATTCTTAGTCTTGGGGTTTAGTGATTGCATAGAAATAAACGTGCCATGCAAAGCATAAACGTAAACGTGAATGCAAGTTACTTTTATATCTTGTCTAGAGCTCTTGCAAGGCTTTAAGAAGGAACATAGTCCCAACCCAAAACTCATCTTCACAAGAAAAGTTAAACCATTGGTACCAAGGCATCAAGAGAAAACATGACTTCAAGAATCATGAAAGTGGTCAAATCTTAACAAAAGAAAGGAACCATTTTTAAATCTCTAGGGACCAAGATCTTGATGATCCAAGCATCAACATCCTAAGTCCTCATCATTGAGTACATAGCTTCCTTCAAAACAAATATTTAAAACAAAGTTCATGATAAAGAAGAAAGCAAAACCAAAACCATGCTTGGTTTAGGGCCAAAGTTTCAAGCTTTAGAGTTTGTTCATGTGACAAGCATCAACATGAAGCTCTCATCATCAAGCTTACATTTTTCCCATGTAAAAAGGCTTCATGGCCGAAACATGAGAAGAAGAAGGAAGAAGATCCAAAATGTTCAAGAGAAACATAAACTCTTTTAACTAAACTTGTAAAGAATGAAACTTTCTTTAAGAAAAACTCAAGCTTTAGAGGTCTCATGAGAGATGGACTCATGGTCACATCTAGAGAACACTCATCATCAAGCTATCATATTCAAGGCCTTGAGGCCGAAAATCTAAGGGGAGAAAAGGAAGAAACCAAAAAAAAGAAAGCAACATAGAGGTTCAACCATTCATCAACTCCCAAACAAGATTCAAGCATAAGAATCAAAGACATATTTAGAAAGAGTTCCCTACCTTGTGTCTTGGAAAAGGAGGAGAGAACTTGAGCTTGAGGAACTCTTGGGAACTTGAGGGGAAAAGAAATGAGAAAGCTTGAGAGAAAGAAATGAGAGAGTTTGAGACTTTGGAGAAGGATGCAAAAGTGGTGGAGTTGTGGAGTGTGATGTATTTATAGGCAAATGAAGGAGTAAAGAGGGAGTTGGTTGAAGCTTCTTGAAGAAGGAAGAGAAAAATATCTTCTTGAGTGGTCATTCTTGGTGTGATTGAAAACATGGGTGGGCATAGGTCATAGGGTAGCTTTGAAAAACAACTTGATTGACTACATAAAATATAGTTCTTTTTGAATCTTGAAAGACATAAATATTTAAATTTAGAAATGAATTGAAAGCCTTGATTGACCATATAAAATATTCTTTGAGTCTTGAGTGACAATTTTTCTTGAAAGTTGATCATTGATTGAAAGTGTTCAAGACATATGTCACAAGATAGCTTGAACACATAGACTAACTTTTTGATGATTTTCTAGGGGAAAATGGCGCCATTCTTGGCAGCCTTGGGGAGGAGAAATATCTCCTTAAACCATGTTCTAGAAGTGTGCTTTGGTGTGACATAGATTAGTCTTAGGATTTAAAAGTTGCTAAGTAGGTACTTAGGTGCACTAATAGGTTAATTAAAACCACAAATCCCTAGGTTAGAGGTGGTCTAGAAAGATTATGGGAGTCAACACCTCTAAGACTAGTGATGTGGGTGTGACAACTTGTCTTGAAAAGAAAAGTTGATGTGAATAGTGGAAACACTATTCGACACTATTCACAGATTCTTATTCCTTTTTAAAGAATAAGACTAGGATGAGATTTTAATTTCCCTAAGCAATTTTTGGTTCCAATTAATTCTAAATGATGGTTTTGGCTCTAGATTAATTATGGAAATTAATTAACCTTTAATTAGAGCCTAATATTGCTTAGGTTTGGAGTTAAGCGGCTCATTAAGCTGAAAATGCGATATGCAGGGGCAAAATCGTAATTTTACTCAAAAACTGCCCGGGACCACCGGGACTTAACCAAACCTTAAACAATCATAGTTCATGCCTTAAAATCATGGTTTTAAACCTCGGGACAAAGTCCGGGTCAAAACGAAATTTTAAAACTCTCAAATCATCACAGGGGTATTTTGGTCACTTATGTGCTGAAATCTCAGCAATGAGATTTTTCTGCTTTGTTAGGCACTCATGCTCATACAATCCCCTTCATATAACATATGAACCCTTTGAGGATGGCCAAAGTCGGCCGTCCTCGTGTTTCGGGTAAAAATGACCTCAGGGGCATTTTGGTCATTTAAAAGTTTAGAGAAAAACGGGGCGTTACAGGCAACCTTTCAGAATAAAAGAAGGCTACCCTAATCTACATGTGGTGTGTACACTATCACTCCTCGAGCACCTCTACCATTAGTGGTTCGGATGAAGCTCATCCGAAGTGGGCACTCGTTGCGGTTGGACATGAGCTCCTCGACGGGGACGCATGGACTGCCTCTGAGCCAGCCTTGGTTGTGTGACCGTCTCCTCGCTACCCTCCACCCTCAATGGGGCCATAGGGGCAGAACTCTCGGAGTATGGATGGGTGGGTGGATCCTCTGATGGGTCAGTCTCCGAATGCCTCAAACGGGGGACATAGTCGGGGAAGTCATGGGCGGCGGACTCAACAAAGTACGTGCGGAACGCCCTCTCGTTGTGTGTCCATGCTCGCTCAAATATCATGTCGTCGTCATACGGGGAAGTCGGAGAAAATCGATAGCTATGTACAGGGTGAGAAAAAAGGCGTCCCAAAAACATAAACACTCAAAGTGTGCAGCTCCCCTCAAAATGATACGATCGGTGCTCCGGGTCGTAGTGCACCTCCCAGGTAGGGGTGTCAATGAACAGCACGAAGGTCGCCATCTGAAGACGTGATGGAAAGGAAAGATAGAGGGAGTGAGAATCTTGTTAAAGAAACTCAGTAGGGCAACTTCTCATCTAGGTGTTATTATCTACGTCCTTAGGAACCTTAGGTTTAGTGTATGAAATAAGTGAGCATGTACCAAGTTCATTTTTAAGTTTCAAAACATAGTTGGCCAAGGTTCGTTCATTTTGGAATGATTCTTAATGTCATGGATGCAACATAGTAAAGAATGTATGCATGGCTCTACTTAATGCAAGAATAATAATCATAACATTAAGAACATCATAATAGTGGCATAAAGTCACAATTGAAATCTAATATCGGAAAACTTTGTGACATAATCATCATACTTTTCTTCCTCATAGGCCACCCTAAAAGACATTTGCTCTGGGGGTGCTCAGCCGAACCGGTGTCACCCAGAGCGTGTCATATCTCTAGGTTATGAGCTCATATCTAACTAGTAGTGTAACACCCTAATATTCGACCTAATACTACTAGTACGTACTCAGGCCAAATATTAGTCATTACTTACTGACATGGTTCTTTAAAGAGTAACTTAACGAAAATACGAGCCAATTTTTTTTTTCTTAAAACATTACATAAAATAGGAGCCACGCGTATCTCATCGGGTCGGTATTGTAACACCCTAATTTTAACCCAACTTTCTAGAACACATTAGGTTAAACATTAGGCTATTACCTCATAGTCTCATCTTTTTCTTGAAAATATTTAGCGGAAATTATGGTAAAATTTTTTTTTAAAGTATAAAACAGAGTGAGAGCCGTGAACTTAACTATTCGAATAACAGAGACGTGAGACATGACTAACACTCACAGAGAGAACTCAAAAAGGAAAACATATAATAGTGGAGCAGAAATCATCATAACAAGAGAAACATTTTATTAATAATATATTTAGAGTACATAGGTAGTCATACCTGCATAGGTACAAAGTGCAGCTTGTAATACAGAAGAAATAAAATACAACAAGAAACACAAGTGTAGGGTGCGACTACAATAAAAATCCAAAATGCTACCCTCCTAGTAAGCTACGAGTATAAATCCACCACCCCTCCTAAAAGATATAGTCGAAGGGAATATCTGTAACACCCCGATTTTTCTGTCCGAGGGAAATGACCAAAATGCCCCTGAGGTCATTTCCTGACCCGAACTCGAGGGTAACCAACTCGGTCATCCTCGAAGGGTCAACTCAATGCTTGAAGGGGATTGAATGGCCTTTGAATGCTTTTCGGAAGCGAAAATTTCATTTGCCGCACTTTCGGGTCGAAATGACCAAAATACTCCCTATAGCGTTTTTACGCTGTAAAGGTGCCGCTTGAGCCCTAACTTTCCCCAGAGGTTTAAAAACATGTTTTCATGTGTCTAGAGGTCTCTGTTCAAGCCCCGGTGATCCCGGCAGTTTTAGTGCAAAATTACGATTTTGCCCCTGGAATAGTGTTTTTAAGCTTAATGACGTAATTAAGCAAACCTAAGCAATATTAGGCTCTAAACGAAGATTAATTTATTTCCCTAATTAATCTAGAGTCAAAATAATTTATTAAAGTTAATTAGAACCTAAAATTGCTTAGATTAAAGTTAAATCCTTTTTAGAACTCAAGATTCCTAGTCTTGGAATCTTGAATAGTGTTTTTCTCTCCATTTCCTTAAATCAAGGAAATGTGTCTAGAGTTGTTTAGACTCTAAATTGAGGATTTAACTCTCTAATGGTGCAAGACCACTCCTTAATTTTGTCTAGACCACCTTAATTACCCAATTACCTTACCTAAACACTTTCTTACAAATTCCTAATCTTAAGCATAACCAAAGATACACCTAAACACAACTCTAAACCACAATTAAAATGCAAGAAACTCTCCTCCTTGGCTGATGCATTTCGCCAGCCCACTCCCCATTGGCCACATGTTTAATTATTTTCTCACTCAAAGAACCATGCTTGAGGCCATACCTTGAACCATACCTCACCATACCTTAAGCCATACCTCACCATGCCTCAAGAACACATTATCTCACCTCATGGAACTCATGGATGTCTCTAATTCTGCACCTCATGGCCGAAACACATCAGCCCACATACACACTTCATTTGTTTCAATTCTCTATAAATAGAATGCCTTGAGGAGCTTGCACCACTTTTAGATCATTTGCTAAGTTTAGGAAACACTCAAAGCTTTTCTTTTTCTCTCAAAGTCTTTGTGTTCTTCAAGTTCTTGGAGTTCTTCAAGTTCTTCATCATCTTCATCTTCTTCTTCCATCTTCAAGTTCATCACACCAAGTAGGGATTTTCTTTCATGTGTTCTTTCTTTAAAGTTCTTGTTCTAAGCTTAAAATTCATAGTTTCTCTTGATTCTTTTTAGAACTTCTTTTTCTTTCCTTTACCTTTTCATTTTCGGCCATGGGCCTTGGAGAACAAAGGAATGAGAGCTTGATGATGAGAGTTTCATGATGATGTTCATCACTTGAAACAAACTCTAGAGCTTGATTTTTGTTCTTGAGCAAAAGTGTTTCTAGGTTTTCCTTTCTTGAACTTTTGAGAACCTTAACTTTGATGTTGTTTCAAAATGGTTCTAATGACTCAATGATGAGGTCTCATGATGTTGGAGTTTGTATATCACCAAGATCATGGATTCTAGAGTTTCAAACATTTCTTTTCTTTCCTTGAAGTTTCGCCATTACCTTTTCCTTTTCATGCTAGATGTTTGATTTTCTAAATATGTTATGTTGAGTTCTAAGAACTCTAGACTTTTACCTTGTCTTGGTTTGATGAGTTTGGGTTGAGGTTTAAGTTCCTTTAAAGTCTTGTTAAGAGCTCTAGAAAGATAAAATGAACTTGCATAATTTATTTTATGCTTGCATTCATATTTACATTCTTGCTATGCATCTTTACTTTCAAGCCATCACCTAAGAACATAAAGATTAAAATGGAACTTGTATCATCACTTAACTTAATTCTCAAAGCCTTTCTATTTCGGCCTTAAAGTCGATTGTTGTTGGGCCTAGAGCACTAAAATAAAGAATTGAACTTGCATTATCACCTAATTAATTTCTCGAATGCCTATCTATTTCGGCCTTAAAGTCGATTGTTGTTGGGCCAAGAGCACTAAAATAAAGAATTGAATCTTGCATCTTTACTTTCAAGCTTGCACGCTTAAGATTATGCTTCGTGATATTTACTTTCGAAGTTTACACGATTAAATTATGCCTTGCATATTTAATTTCAAGTCATCACTTTACCTTGAAAGCAAGATTAAAAATGAAGAGCATGAGCACGTTTAGTTTATGTCGTAACTTAAGAACCTAGAGCTCAAAGACTTGCCCATTCCATTCCAAGTTAAAGTTTAATGCAAACCACACTTTGAATGTATGTTTTTCGCCCAAGTAGTGAAGATGGACTTGCAATGAGTTTTCATCTAGCTACTAGGACCAATAGCCTATGTTTTGAGTTTTCCTTAAAGTTTGACAATTCTTTATAAGGTTATGTCGTTACAAGTTGTGATTCCAATCTCTTTTAGGGGATGGAATATGTTTTGGTCAGTGACCTAAGGCTTCACTTAGCCTCTTGATGATTTAAAATGTCTTGCAAAGAGTTTTGGAAATTCTAAATTGATTCCAAGAGAAACTAGTTAACTTACGTACCTAGAAATGTCAATTTAATTCTCTTATTGAGGCAAGATGTTTTCGGTTCTGATGTGATGAATGTGACGCTGTATGATGATGTTTTAATGTGTTGGAATGTGTGAAAATATCATGTGATGATGTAGAAGCGAACCTATGCATGATAGGTAAGAAACTAGCTAACTAGAAATACCGTAAAGCTAGAATTTAACATAGTTTTGACCCATTTGTTTATGGAACCAATCCAAACTGTTTTAATGGGAACATAATCAGATTTAGATTGTTTAGACATGAAAAACTTGGTATCATTTGAGTTAGAATCGAATTCTAGCACCTATGGGGAAACTAGTAGCTAGAAAACCGTAAAAATGCAAATGTAGAACTCTTAGAACATTTAATTTTCTGGAATCTGTCCAGCACCCTTACAACATGATAAACATGATTAATAATTAGTCCTTAAGCATAGGAATGTCTCATAATTGATTTAGATTTAATGTATAGCGCCTCAAAGTAAGACGGAACCGAGAAAGGGTCTAAAACGTAAGTTCTAGAACCCCGTAAAAACAAGTTAGAGATTCTCGTCCTATGCTATTCAGATTTAAGTATGAACATGAGAATGAAGAATGATGTTTAATATGAGCCATAGGGGCATAAAATATGAGCGACGGATATTAGAGAGCTATATCTCAAGATTAAGACCCGTAAGGGTCAAAGCATAAGCTACCGTGAGGGTAAGCGCTTGAATGATGTATGATGATGCATGAAGTATGCTAATGATGATGATGTTATTCATATGAGGAATTTATGAGGTTATATGTTTATGTGGCATAAAGCAAATTTGGAAGGAAATTCGTGTAATGACCGCTTTGGCCGACTCCGACAAATTTGGAAGGAAACTCGGTGTAATGACCGCTCGCCGCCGACTCTCGCAAATTTGGGGACTTAAAGAGATTTTGAAAATTAAGGTACTAAGATGGGTTCTAGGATGACACCGGTTCGGCCGAGCACCTCCATAGAACTCATGTGACATCGGTACCATTTTATACTCTTAGGTGACACCGGTTCGGCCGAGCACCCCTAAGAGATTTGCCCCCAACCCGCACTCGGATAGTCGGGATTTATGATACGCTTATCGTTAAGTGGTAAGTAAGAACTAGTGACGACTAGTTAAGGTATGAGCTCATAACCTAGATGTATGACACGCTCGGGTGACACCGTTGGCCGAGCACCCCGGGCTCGATTGTCTTTTAGGTGGCCCATGAGGAAGAAAAGTTCATGATTATGATTATGTCACTATGTTTTGTCCCATATGAATGTTACTATTGCCACTTTATGCCACCAATGATGATGATGCTTGATGTTATGTTTTATGTATGTGCATTAGGTAGTGCCATGCATACATTTTCCATTATGTTGCATTCATGACATTAAGATCATCCTAAAATGAACGGACCTTGGCTAAAGTATATTTTTGAAGTTTAAAATGAACTAAATGCATGCTCACCATTTCATATAATTAAACCCAAGGTTCCCGAGGACGTAGATGATGACACCTAGGTAGTAGGAGGCCCTACCGAGATTCTTTAGTAAGATTCTCACTCCTTCTATCTCTTTCTTTTCCGCCACGCCTTCGAGATGGCGACGTCAGAGCATTCATGGACACCCCGACATGGGAGGTGCACTATGACCCGACTCACGGGTCATACCATTTTGAGGGGCAGTGCACGGTGCGGATTTTCATGTTCGTAGGACGCCGCTTCGCCATCCCGCACACCCATCACTTCTCCCCGATCGCACCCTATGGCGACGATTTAACGGTTTTTGAGCGTGCGCGTACGCATGACGAGAGAGTACTCCGTAGGCACACCGCCGCCTTAGCCATGCGAGATTATCCCGACTATGTGCCCCGGACCTATTTCACGGAGACCGACCCATCCGAGGACCCGCCTACCCATCCGTATAGCGAGGACTCTGCCCCTTCTCCACCACAGATAAGGGAGGGCAGTGAGGATACCGTGACTCAGCCACGGCCACGCGACGACCGGAGATGCGACCATACCGTGGGGTCACCCTCGATCCCCATTCCGCCTCTTCACGTCCGAGGAGCTCGCCCAGTTTCCCGGATATCTGCCTCGTTCGCGAGATGGACGCCAGTAGGAGGTGACGATCGTCCGATGGAGTACCCGGTTAGGGCACACACACCATTTAGATGGGGATAAACCTTCTTTTGTTTAGAGGTTATCCTATTAGATGCACTCGGGTAGGGAGTAGATTACGTTTATGTTTTAGGTTGTATTTCCCTTGTACTGAATTAAGTCCCACACTTATAAGTGGGCAAGTTATATATATATGAGATTATATTCAGTGATGTTCATGATGTGCCTTATGTTACGATGATTGTGAGACGATTGTTTTACTTTGCATGGTTTACCGCTTATTGCATCACGCGGCTCTCACCTTTATTTCAAAAAAATTACCCGTATTTTCCGCTAAGTAATTCAAAGTTAAATGAGAACTATGAAGTAATGTACTAATGATTAACCTAAATATATTCTAGAGTATTGGGTTAAAAATTAGGATGTTAGATTATGGTATCGAGCGATTCGATTCTCATGGAGCCCGAGGATTGGACTGACTATGCTTTCTAAAGCGTAGTACGATAGCTATGTCATGTGAGAGCTTAACTAGAGATAAGCTATAGGGTAGGAGTTCATGACCCTTGTCTACTTGCGCGCCATGGTAACTAGCTCATTTTACATGGAATATTGAGCCCGATCACCTCTGTTTATTGTCTCATGTGTTTAGGGACCAATGGCACCAAGGAGACAACCTAGGACCCCGACCGAGGGAGACCAAAGCGATGCCATCGCCGCCGCTGTTCGTGACATGGCAAGAGCCATGGAACGAATGTTCGAGAGGATGAACCAACAAGGGAACACCGGACGTGCTCCCATCGCCGAAATGGTCGAGCAAGCGAGGTTTGGTGAGTTTCGCAAGGCGAACCCACCAACCTTCCGAGGAGCCATGGACCCCGACAAAGCCGATGAGTGGATCAAAAACATGGAGAAGATCTACTCTGCGGGTGGCTTGCTCGAGGAGCAAAAGGTCACCTTCGCCGCTTATATGATGGAGTCGGATGCCGAAGTTCGTGGATCGCACCAAGATCGCTAGAAGCTTCGGTACCGCCAACCGGGAGCTATTCAAGACCTACTTCTATGAGAAATACTTCCTGAGTCCGTGAGGAACGCGAAAGATATTGAGTTCATGCAATCGACTCAAGGAGGGTCATCACGCCCAAGACACGGCGGTTCGAGGAGCCGATTAAGTTCTCTAGGGTGTTTCAAGGAAACCCCGATGAGGTGTGGAAGTGCGCCAAGTATGAGGCCGGACTAACGGCAGAGCTCAACTACGCTGTGGGCGCACATGGAGATTAGGACTTTCCAACCCTAGTCAACAAGTGCCGGATCATGGAAGAGGGACAGAAGAAAATCAATGCCGCAAGGGCAAAGATTTTAACAAGGGGCTAGCACCTCAAGCCCCAAAATTCAAGCCCCAATATCCAAACCAATCCCGAAACCATTACAACCCCTACCACACCAACCAATTCAAGCCACATCAACAACAACAAAGAACCCTTCCACCAACAACCCAAGCAATCATACCGACTACGCCTCCGTAACAAAGAACAGCAACCGCAACAACAACAACAACAACAACCGACAAGGAGGGTCGGGCGGCCCCCGAAACAACCAAGGAGGGTCAAGTGGGACTAAGAACAGGACGCCTCAAGGAACCCCCGCCCAAGCTATCCCAGCCGTGCTATGTCCCAAGTGCGGGAAGGATCATGGCAACCGCCCTCGCTTAGCGGGGCGTAATATCTGCTCGATGCGGAAAGCCTGGCCACTACGCCAAAGAATCGCACTAATGGGAGGCCAAGAAGCCGATTCCCGGCCGCAACACCAAGGGAGGGTCTTCACCCTCAATGTAGACGAAGCGGACACATCCAATGGTCTCATAGAAGGTAAGTGCGAAATAGGTGGTAGAACCTTAACTGTGCTATATGACTCTGGTGCAACACATTCTTTTATTTCATATGCTAGTGTCGAGACTCTAAATTTGAAAACTTCCAAACTTCCTTTTGATCTTATTGTCTCTACCGCCACAAATCATCCTGTGAATACTTGTTATTGTTGCCTAAATTGTCACCTCACCACAGAAAATAGATCATATGTTGTGGATTTAATTTGTTTACCCATGAAAGGTATAGGAGTAGTTCTTGGCATGGATTGGCTTCACGCCAACCGTATTGTTAGACTGTGACACCAAAACAATCGCCTTTCCTTCTCCCCTAGTGAAATAAGTCAACCTTTGAAACTCTATCTCAATGCCGTAGAGGTCCAATCAGTAGTGGAAAAAGACTAAGGGATATGTTCTCCTAGCCGCTAGCGAGGTACACTTTGAGCAGTAATTTAGAGAATATACCTATAGTGAGAAACTATCCCGAGGTGTTTCCTAAGATATACCCGAGTTCCCTCCCGAGCGAGAAGTGGAGTTCTCCATTGAGTTGGTTCCTGAGCGGGACCAATCTCCATTGGCCCCTATTGAATGGCACCCCTAGAACTAGCCGAGCTTAAAACCCAACTTGAGGAACTTTTAGAGAAAAGCTTCATAAGACCTAGTGCTTCACCATGGGGAGCCCCGGTCCTGTTTGTGAAAAAGAAGGACGGGAGTATGAGGTTGTGTATAGATTATAGGCAATTGAACTGCAGATGATGAAAAACAAATACCCTTTGCCTAGGATTGATGATCTCATGGACCAATTGAGAGGAGCGGTAGTGTTTTCCAAGATCGACCTAAGGTCAGGATACCACCAAATTAGGGTGAGAGATCAAGATATACCAAAGACCGCTTTGAGTTCGCGGTGATGTCTTTTGGGTTGACAAATGCTCTGCAGTTGTTTATGGATTACATGAATAGGATCTTTAGACCCTATTTAGATCAATTCGTGGTCGCTTTTATAGATGATATACTCATCTATTCAAGACCCACGAGGAGCATGAGCGCTATTTAAGGATAGTTTTGGAGATTTTGAAGGAGAAAAGCTATATGCAAAACTCTCTAAGTGTGAATTTTGGTTGGAGGAGGTCAAGTTTTTAGGGCACGCTGTGTCAAAAGGAGGTATAGCCGCTGATCCTAGTAAGGTAGAAGCCGTAATGAATTGGGATAGACCAACCACCGTAATGTAAATACGGAGCTTTTGGGTTTAGCAGTTACTACCGTAGGTTTATCAAAGGATTTTCCCAGTTAGCCCTACCCTTGACCAAGCTCACTAGGAAGAATGCCCGCTTGAGTGGAGCCCGAATGTGAGAAGAGTTTCCAAGAGCTTAAGGAAAGGTTAACCACGACCCAGCCTTAGTCTTACCTAGCCCCAATGTACCCTTCGAGGTATATTGTGATGCTTCTGCAAAGGACTAGGGTGTGTGTTGATGCAAAATAGGCAAGTGGTAGCCTATGCATCACGACAACTCAAGCCTCACGAGGCTAACTACCCCACCCATGACCTAGAATTAGCCGTAGTGTTTGCCTTAAAGATGTGGAGACACCACTTGTATGGTGTAAGGTTTGAAGTTTTCTCCGATCATAAGAGTCTCAAGTACCTCTTTGATCAAAAGGAGTTAAATATGAGGCAAAGAAGGTGGATGGAATTCCTCAAGGACTACGATTTCGGTTTAAGTTACCACCCCGGCAAGGCTAATGTAGTCGCCGACGCCTTGAGCCGAAAGTCGTTACACCTGTCCCACATGATGATCAAAGAAGTTGTGTTGATAAAGAAGTTTAGGGATATGAATCTAGGGATGTCAAAGAACCGATAGAGGGATAAAGATGTGCTACCTTAGCGTAACAAGTGGATTTAAGCAGAGAATCATGTTAGCACAACGAGAATGAGGAGTTCAAGAGATCATAGATGCTAAGGCGGGAAAGTTAAAAGGTTTCAAAGAGGTGAGGATTGGATATGGAGATTTGAGGGAAGCATCTGCCTACCCCAACATGGTGACCTCCGAGGGAAGATCTTGGACGGGGCTCACAAAAGCAATTTCACCATTCATCCCGGTGTTACCAAGATGTACCAAGATTTGAAGAAGATGTTTTGGTGGCCCGGAATGAAAAAGGATGTAGTCGCCTGGGTTAGTAAGTGCTTGGTATGTCAGAAAGTGAAAATCGAGCACCAAAAACCTTCAGGTTTGTTGCAACCCTAGCCAATACCCGAATGGAAGTGGGAATGCATACCTATGGATTTCGTGACAGGATTGCCTAAGACGCAAGCTGGCCATAATGCTATATGGGTGATAGTGGATCGACTAACCAAGTCGGCACACTTTCTACCTATTAGAGTGACGTACTCTTTAGATAAATTGGCTCAGTTATACATCCAAGAGATCGTAAGATTGCATGGAGTACCGTCGACGATAATCTCGGATAGAGATCCGCGGTTTACGTCGCGTTTTTGGGGAGCCTTCCAAAGGCGCTTGGTTCAAAGCTATGCTTGAGCACCGCTACCACCCACAAACAGACGGACAATCTGAAAGGACGATCCAAACCCTAGAGGATATGCTAAGAGCCTGTGTGTTAGACCAAAGGGAAGTTGGGATAGGTACTTGCCTTTGATCGAAGTTTATGCGTAGAACAATAGTTATCACGCAAGAATTGGTATGGCACCGCATTTAGGCATTGTATGGAAGGAAGTGCCAATCACCTTTGTGTTGGTACGAGCCTGGGAGCAAAGTGTCTTAGGACCCGATGTAGTGAGGGAAACAACGGAACAAATCAAGAGGATCCGGATAGGATGCTCACTGCTCAAAGTAGACAAAAGAGCTATGCGGACAGGCGGCGCAAGCCCTTGGAGTTCGAGGAGGGAGAACATGTGTTCCTTAGGATTACCCCACTACAGGCATAGGAAGAGCCATGAAAGTCAAAAAGTTGAGCCCCGATTCCTTGGTCCCTTCCAAATTCTTCAAAGGATAGGAACAGTTGCCTACAAAATAGCCTTACCCCTAATCTTTCTAATCTCCATGACGCCTTTCACGCCTCTCACTAAGGAAGTATGAGTCCGACCCTAGCCACGCTTTAGAGCCAGAGCATGTTCAGTTAAGGGACGACCTAACTTTCAATCTTCCCCTACGAATCGTGGACCGCTGAGTCAAGCGGTGAGGAACAAGTCCTGCTCCATTGGTAAAGGTAGCATGGGGACGCGACAACCAAGAGTTTACATGGGAGCTAGAGTCGAAATGCAAGACAAGTATCCCGAGCTTTTCAAGGTAACGAATTTCGAGGGCGAAATTCTTTTAAGGAGGGGAGTAATGTAACACCCCGATTTTTCTCGTCTGAGGGAAATGACCAAAATGCCTCGAGGTCATTTCTCGACCGAACTCGAGGGTAACCAACTCGGTCATCCTCGAAGGTCAACTCAATGTTTGAAGGGGATTGAATGGCCTTTGAATGCTTTCGAAGCTTAAAATTTCGTTTCCGCAGCTTGGGTCAAATGACCAAAATACCCCTATAGCGCTTTTACGGGTAAAGGTGCCGCTTGAGCCCTAACTTTCCCAGAGGTTTAAAAACATGTTTTCATGTGTCTAGAGGTCTCTGTTCAAGCCCCGTGATCCCGGCAGTTTTAGTGCAAAATTACGATTTTGCCCTGGAATAGTGTTTTTAAGCTTAATGACGTAATTAAGCAAACCTAAGCAATATTAGGCTCTAAACGAAGATTAATTTATTTCCCTAATTAATCTAGAGTCAAAATAATTTATTAATGTTAATTAGAACCTAAAATTGCTTAGATTAAATTTAAATCCCTTTTAGAACTCAAGATTCCTAGTCTTGGAATCTTGAATAGTGTTTTCTCTCTCCATTTCCTTAAATCAAGGAAATGTGTCTAGAGTTGTTTAGACTCTAAATTGAGGATTTAACTCTCTAATGGTGCAAGACCACTCCTTAATTTTGTCTAGACCACCTTAATTACCCAATTACCTTACCTAAACACTTTCTTACAAATTCCTAATCTTAAGCATAACCAAAGATACACCTAAACACAACTCTAAACCACAATTAAAATGCAAGAAACTCTCCTCCCTTGGTTGATGCATTTCGGCCAGCCCACTCCCCATTGGCCACATGTTTAATTATTTTCTCACTCAAAGAACCATGCTTGAGGCCATACCTTGAACCATACCTCACCATACCTTAAGCCATACCTCACCATGCCTCAAGAACACATTATCTCACCTCATGGAACTCATGGATGTCTCTAATTCTGCACCTCATGGCCGAAACACATCAGCCCACATACACACTTCATTTGTTTCAATTCTCTATAAATAGAATGCCTTGAGGAGCTTGCACCACTTTTAGATCATTTGCTAAGTTTAGGAAACACTCAAAGCTTTGTCTTTTTCTCTCAAAGTCTTTGTGTTCTTCAAGTTCTTGGAGTTCTTCAAGTTCTTCATCATCTTCATCTTCTTCTTCCATCTTCAAGTTCATCACACCAAGTAGGGATTTTCTTTCATGTGTTCTTTCTTTAAAGTTCTTGTTCTAAGCTTAAAATTCATAGTTTCTCTTGATTCTTTTTAGAACTTCTTTTTCTTTCCTTTACCTTTTCATTTTCGGCCATGGGCCTTGGAGAACAAAGGAATGAGAGCTTGATGATGAGAGTTTCATGATGATGTTCATCACTTGAAACAAACTCTAGAGCTTGATTTTTGTTCTTGAGCAAAAGTGTTTCTAGGTTTTCCTTTCTTGAACTTTTGAGAACCTTAACTTTGATGTTGTTTCAAAATGGTTCTAATGACTCAATGATGAGGTCTCATGATGTTGGAGTTTGTATATCACCAAGATCATGGATTCTAGAGTTTCAAACATTTCTTTTCTTTCCTTGAAGTTTCGGCCATTACCTTTTCCTTTTCATGCTAGATGTTTGATTTTCTAAATATGTTATGTTGAGTTCTAAGAACTCTAGACTTTTACCTTGTCTTGGTTTGATGAGTTTGGGTTGAGGTTTAAGTTCCTTTAAAGTCTTGTTAAGAGCTCTAGAAAGATAAAATGAACTTGCATAATTTATTTTATGCTTGCATTCATATTTACATTCTTGCTATGCATCTTTACTTTCAAGCCATCACCTAAGAACATAAAGATTAAAATGGAACTTGTATCATCACTTAACTTAATTCTCAAAGCCTTTCTATTTCGGCCTTAAAGTCGATTGTTGTTGGGCCTAGAGCACTAAAATAAAGAATTGAACTTGCATTATCACCTAATTAATTTCTCGAATGCCTATCTATTTCGCCCTTAAAGTCGATTGTTCTTGGGCCAAGAGCACTAAAATAAACAATTGAATCTTGCATCTTTACTTTCAAGCTTGCACCCTTAAGATTATGCTTCAGCATATTTACTTTCGAGTTTACACGTTTAAATTATGCCTTGCATATTTAATTTCAAGTCATCACTTTACCTTGAAAGCAAGATTAAAAATGAAGAGCATGAGCACGATTAGTTTATGTCGTAACTTAAGAACCTAGAGCTCAAAGACTTGCCCATTCCATTCCAAGTTAAAGTTTAATGCAAACCACACTTTGAATGTATGTTTTTCGGCCAAGTAGTGAAGATGGACTTGCAATGAGTTTTCATCTAGCTACTAGGACCAATAGCCTATGTTTTGAGTTTTCCTTAAAGTTTGACAATTCTTTATAAGGTTATGTCGTTACAAGTTGTGATTCCAATCTCTTTTAGGGGATGGAATATGTTTTGGTCAGTGACCTAAGGCTTCACTTAGCCTCTTGATGATTTAAAATGTCTTGCAAAGAGTTTTGGAAATTCTAAATTGATTCCAAGAGAAACTAGTTAACTTACGTACCTAGAAATGTCAATTTAATTCTCTTATTGAGGCAAGATGTTTTCGGTTCTGATGTGATGAATGTGACGCTGTATGATGATGTTTTAATGTGTTGGAATGTGTGAAAATATCATGTGATGATGTAGAAGCGAACCTATGCATGATAGGTAAGAAACTAGCTAACTAGAAATACCGTAAAGCTAGAATTTAACATAGTTTTGACCCATTTGTTTATGGAACCAATCCAAACTGTTTTAATGGGAACATAATCAGATTTAGATTGTTTAGACATGAAAAACTTGGTATCATTTGAGTTAGAATCAATTCTAGCACCTATGGGGAAACTAGTAGCTAGAAAACCGTAAAAATGCAAATGTAGAACTCTTAGAACATTTAATTTTCTGGAATCTGTCCAGCACCCTTACAACATGATAAACATGATTAATAATTAGTCCTTAAGCATAGGAATGTCTCATAATTGATTTAGATTTAATGTATAGCGCCTCAAAGTAAGACGGAACCGAGAAAGGGTCTAAAACGTAAGTTCTAGAACCCCGTAAAAACGAGTTAGAGATTCTGTCCTATGCTATTCAGATTTAAGTATGAACATGAGAATGAAGAATGATGTTTAATATGAGCCATAGGGGCATAAAATATGAGCGACGGATATTAGAGAGCTATATCTCAAGATTAAGACCCGTATGGTCAAAGCATAAGCTACCGTGAGGGTAAGCGATTGAATGATGTATGATGATGCATGAAGTATGCTAATGATGATGATGTTATTCATATGAGGAATTTATGAGGTTATATGTTTATGTGGCATAAAGCAAATTTGGAAGGAAATTGATTGTAATGACCGCTTTGGCCGAATTTCCGACAAATTTGGAAGGAAACTCGGTGTAATGACTGCTCGCCGCCAATTTCTCCCAGATTTGGGGACTTAAAGAGATTTTGAAAATTAAGGTACTAAGATGGGTTCTAGGATGACACCGGTTCGGCCGAGCACCTCCATAGAACTCATGTGACATCGGTACCATTTTATACTCTTAGGTGACACCGGTTCGGCCGAGCACCCCTAAGAGATTTGCCCCCAACCCGCACTCGGATAGTCGGGATTTATGATACGCTTATCGTTAAGTGGTAAGTAAGAACTAGTGACGACTAGTTAAGGTATGAGCTCATAACCTAGATGTATGACACGATCTGGGTGACACCGGTTCGGCCGAGCACCCCCCCCTCGATTGTCTTTTAGGGTGGCCCATGAGGAAGAAAAGTTCATGATTATGATTATGTCACTATGTTTTGTCCCATATGAATGTTACTATTGCCACTTTATGCCACCAATGATGATGATGCTTGATGTTATGTTTTATGTATGTGCATTAGGTAGTGCCATGCATACATTTTCCATTATGTTGCATTCATGACATTAAGATCATCCTAAAATGAACGGACCTTGGCTAAAGTATATTTTTGAAGTTTAAAATGAACTAAATGCATGTTCAGTCATTTCATATAATTAAACCCAAGGTTCCTGAGGACGTAGATGATGACACCTAGGTAGTAGGAGGCCCTACTGAGATTCTTTAGTAAGATTCTCACTCCCTCTATCTCTTTCTTTCGGTCACCACTTCAGATGGCGACGTCCGTAGCATTCATGGACACCCCGACATGGGAGGTGCACTATGACCCGACTCACGGGTCATACCATTTTGAGGGGCAGTGCACGGTGCGGATTTTCATGTTCGTAGGACGCCCCTTCGCTCATCCCGTGCACACCCATCACTTCTCCCCGACTGCACCCTATGGCGACGACAAGCGGGTTTTTGAGCGTGCGCGTACGCATGACGAGAGAGTACTCCGTAGGCACACCGCCGCCTTAGCCATGCGAGATTATCCCGACTATGTGCCCCGGACCTATTTCACGGAGACCGACCCATCCGAGGACCCGCCTACCCATCCGTATAGCGAGGACTCTGCCTCTCCACCACGTATAAGGGAGGGCTGAGGATACCGTGACTCAGCCACGGCTTACGCGATGACCGAGATGCGACCATACCGTGGGGTCACCTCGATCCCCATTCCGCCTCTTCACGTCCGAGGAGCTCGCCCAGTTTCCCGGATATCTGCCTCGTTCGCGAGATGGACGCCAGTAGGAGGTGACGATCGTCCGATGGAGTACCCGGTTAGGGCACACACACCATTTAGATGGGGATAAACCTTCTTTTGTTTAGAGGTTATCCTATTAGATGCACTCGGGTAGGGGAGTAGATTATGTTTATGTTTTAGGTTGTATTTCCCTTGTACTGAATTAAGTCCCACACTTATAAGTGGGCAAGTTATATATATATGAGATTATATTCAGTGATGTTCATGATGTGCCTTATGTTACGATGATTGTGAGACGATTGTTTTACTTTGCATGGTTTACCGCTTATTGCATCACGCGGCTCTCACTTTTATTTCAAAAAAAAAATTACCCGTATTTTCCGCTAAGTAATTCAAAGTTAAATGAGAACTATGAAGTAACAGACTAATGATTAACCTAAATATGTTCTAGAGTATTGGGTTAAAAATTAGGATGTTACAATATCCTTGCAACGCTTGTGAACTCAAAAGCTCCACCGGGGTATAGTGCACCTCCCAGACTGGCATGTCAATGAAGTCAACGAACATCGCCATCGCTCTCTGAAGATGTGACGGGAGAAGAGAGAGAGGAGTGAGAATTCTTAGTAAAGAATCTCAGTAGGAGTCTCCTATCCTAGGGTTACATCGTTCACATCCCCAGGAACCTTGGGTTTATTTCATAAAGACAAATGAGCATACATCAAGTTCATTTTAGGTTCTAAAGTGTATTTTAGCCAAGGTCCATTCATTTTAGGATGATCTTAATGTCATGAATGCAACATATATTTGATGAATGCATGACAATACCAGATGCACATTAACACAAAAATCGTAATACTTGGGCACATCATAAAGGAACATAAATCATATACGTGGCATAAAAAGGCATAGTACTTTTCTTTTGACATCTTTATCATAAGTAAAACTCTTAAAGTTCTTTTTCTTAAAGACCACCCTCTTAACATATCCACCAAAAGTCCAACCGATTCACCGGCCCGGCGATAATCTGGTCACCAAACTACGTCTCACCTATCGCCTAGGAATGAGCTCAATCCTAACTAGTCGTCACTAGATTTAATATGGGCTAATAGAGGGGGTATACATAACTTTCTTGGATCACCTATCTTAGGATCATTTCCCTCTTTGAAACGCTCTACTGGTATCTAGTACACAGCGAATTGTCCGCTTTGGCAAGCTCAATGTCAATACCCTCACGGATTTGCTTCCTCCCCACCGTAGCGGGAGAAATGCGTCTCAGTGTTCTATCACATCTGTTCTGGGGGTGCTCGGCCGAACCGGTGTCACCCAGAACCTTTCCTGGGGGTGCTCGGCCGAACCGGTGTCACCCAGAGTTTTCACAAACTTTTCTCAAATTCTCAAGTTTGATGGGAAATTCGGCAGCATAACGGCATACACCGGATTTCCTTCAAACTTGCTTTATGCCACGAAACATATAGAGCATGCATAGCCATTCAACATCACATAAGGCATCATATTCATCGTATGCATCGTAAGCATCATAATATCATAATCTTACATAACGCATCATGGCGGGAGCATCAACACATCAATACTATACACTCTCATCAGAGATCACATGCTCAAGTTATTCTTGTAATAAAACATATATCCTCATGAATTCCTCATATGAATAACATCATCATCCTTCACATAACATATGCGTCATCGTAAAACATCTTGACATACCTTAGTATCATATAAATATCATTCTCATATTCTTAATGTCTTATGCATTGACCGCTATGGTCTTTAACTCACAGTCTAAGTTATGAATCATTCAAAGCTAACCTCTCGGGTACTTAGGAGGTTATGACTAAGTATATCTCTCTTCATACTATGGTCAAGAATATCTCTGAATTTGTAATTTCAACTTTACGGGTACCTAGGAGTCACGACAATGACCCTTTCTAAGTTCGGTTTGCTCCTAAGGCACCAAGATCAAGTCCTTAACCAATTATGAGTCATTTCTACACATTTAAACTAATTTAGAACCATGATTATCATTACTAAACCTTGCTGGACAGAATCCAGAAAATTCTAACATTAAGGGATCTAGAACTCTCAAATTAATTCTTTTCTAGTTTCTAACCTTTCTTATCTTTTACTTATGAGTTTTTCCATTGATCATACTTAAACATAAGCATGTTATCATCGTTAAAACAGCTCATACAGTGGCCAATCATAGCAAGGCAAAATCGAAACAACACTCTCCATACAAAGGCATAAAACATACCTTTTAAAGCACATAGGATACTAGTTTCTCTTGGAACCTTTTTAAAACCTTCAAAACTCTTTTGTAAACATTTTTAACATCTAAGATCATCAAGATATTTATAAGGGCAGTAGCTAAGTTGAATTTATTTCAAGAGGTACTAAATCCATAAAACTTAGTTCTATATGTTCTTTGAATCCACATAGACTTAGAAAAATTATAAAGCATAGCTTATGGGCATTTGATATCAAATGAAACTTATCCTAAGTTCATTCATCTCACATAGCCGAAGTGGGCATTCTAAGAGAATGCTTTCCATGTCTAACTCTCATTTGAGACCTTGGGAAAAATCTTTGAGCTCTAGAGCTTTAGGTGATGACAAAACATAAACATGCTATGCACTTCATTTTTATTGTTCATTAGGGAAATAAAGTGAGAACTTGAAAAGTAAATAGCTCAAAATAAATATGAGATGCAACTTGTTATTATCTTGGATTTTAAGTGATGACTTGAATAATAAACGTGAAATGCAATGCTTGGAAATTAAATATGAATATGCAAGTTCATTTTTTAGTCTTAGAGCATTAGTGATGACATAAAAATAAATCATGCTATGCAAGGCATAAACTAAATATGAATGCAAGTTCATTTTGGTTTAATAACTAGAGCTCGTCCAAGACTTTAAAGAACCAATATTCACAACCCCAACATAGTCTCATCAAGTCAAGAGAATGGAACTAAAAGAAATCTCCATATTTTCAAGAAAAGGAATTATGGCTGAAATCATGAGGCTAAGAGAAAGTAACCCATATTCCTTTTTGAAATCATTCTTATTTTCTTAAGTTGAAAACATTAGTGAACTTCATAGCATAATAATAAAAACTAAAGAAAACTCAAGCTTTAGGGGTCTCATTGTGATGAACACATAGTCATCATCTAGAGGTCCCCATCATGAAGTCATCATGTATGAGTTTAAAGGTCATGAAGGCCAAAAACTCAAGAAGGAAACCAAGAGAGTTTTAAAAAGAAATTCCAAAAGGTAGCTAGAGAAAAACTCATTTTTCATGGAAATAAGATGCAAAGAAACACTCCTACCTAGAGTGAAGACAAAGAGCTTGAACTTTGAGAGAAGAAAACAAGATGATGAGCTCCTCCAAAAGGCTTGATGTTTTCGGCCAAGGGGAGATAAGGAGGTTAGAGTTGTGTTTGAGGTGAGGTTGTGTTTGAGATGAAGTATTTGAGAGGTTTGATGGTGATTCAAGGTTATGGGGTGATGTGTGAAGGTTATGAGACGATGATGATGAAGTAAAGAGATGAAAAAGATGAAGATGAAAAAGAAAGGAACTCTTTGGGACTTGAGAGAAAGAAAGAAACTAGCAAGACTACTCTAAGCTTTAGCAAATGCTCAATGTGCATCCAATGCTAACACAAGCTCCCTATTTATAGAAAAACAAAGTGATAGGTGAGAGAATGGAAAGCATGGCTGATGGTAAGAAAGAGAAAATATCTCTTTGATGGTGTCATACAAGCATCGTTTGAAGCATGGAGCTCATGACACAAGGTATGGCTTTAAGCATGGGTTTTTGAGTGATCTTTTCTTTAAATTGTGGATGAAATTAGGCTTCTAGAAGACCAACATGGCTGGGAGTTTTTCAGCCACAAATAATTGAAGGGAATGATTTATTTTACTTGGTTATTCATTTGGAAAAGCAAGCTTGATTGAAATTATGACAAGGCATGACAAGTAAGGTGATTTGAGGTGATTTTCCTTTAAGTTTGAAATGAAATATTTCATGAAAATGGGGGAGGGGGCTGGCTGATTTTGAGCCACAAAAATGAGAGAAAAAGTCTTCTAGAAGATGTCCTATGAAGCATGGATGAAAGCATGGAGGTTATGACACAAAGCATGGTTCTTTGTGAGATGGAAGCATGGTCTTTGGAGTGTCAAAAATTTGCACATGTAATGGATAATGGGGGGGATGATTTCGGTCAGATTTGGGCAGCAAGGAGAGAGGAAAAATCTTCCATGTAATTGGGTGCTAATGATAGGATTAAGTGTAGGTTAGTTTAGGTACAAGGTTAGGAGTAATTAAGCTTAAGTTTAGGTAACTAAGCATGTGTATTAGGAATTTTATGACAAGGTTAGGAGTGCTCTTACATCATTAGAGAATTTAAAACTCATTTGTGAATAAACAATGTGTATCACAATCCCATGATTTAAGGAAAGAGAGAGAAAACACTATTTGTGCACTATTTGTGTACTATTCATTGATTCCTACACTCAAAGTCCTTGAATTTAAAGATAGGGTTTTAAGTTTATCTAAGCAATTTTAGGTTCTAATCATTCTTATTAAATTATTTTGACCTTAGATTAATTATGGAAATTAATTAACCTTCGATTAGAGCCTAATATTACTTAGGTTTCGCTTAACCGTGTGATTAGGTGTAAACATACGAAACTACGGGCAAAACCGTAATTTTGCACTTATTTTGCCCGGGACCTCCGGGACCAAAACTGAGACCACAGAAAACATAAAAACATCTTTCAAACCCATCTGGAGAGGTTTCGGGTTCATCCGGCACTTGCAAAAGGGTAAAACGCCACAAGGGCATTTTGGTCATTTTGACCCGAAAACTCGAAAAACGAGATTTTCGATCCGGAAGCATTCAAAGGCCATTCAATCCCCTTCAAACATTGAGTTGGCCCTTCGAGGACTGCCGAGTCGGCCATCCTCGAATTCCGAGCCGAAAATGACCTCAGGGGCAATTCGGTCATTTTCCACTCAGACAGAAAATCGGGGCGTTACAGGTATCATAAAGTGCAGAAATATAAACATAGAGGTGGCTCCAAATCATAGCATCATCACAACTGAAATACTTCATATATATAATATGCCTACCCTACAGGGTAGGACTCTTCAAGTACATAGTAAACATGAATATAGTGAAAATACAGAATACACGGAAATGTACTAGAAAGAAACATCGCTACCCACGTGCAACCTAAGGTGGATAACCTCAATGCAACAGAGGTTTCATCCACACTACGCATCGTGCATGCACTAAGGGCTACCCCCCAATCTCCACAGCAGAATCACGGGTACGGAGGAACGTAGCCAATCCACGGGCGGAGCTTGGCGGGTGCAGGCATGCCCTGTGACTGAACATGTCGTCCACGTCGGGGTCGTGGTTCGGGCACCGAAGCCCTCCGACGCTGAGTGACTGTCTCCTCGCTGCCCATCGGTCTTAGAGGCGGAGTGGGGGCAGAGCCCTCATGGTCCATGGGGGAGTCCTCCACAGGGTCCTTTTCCGAGTGCTGCGATAGTGGCACATACTCCGGTATGTTAGCTGAACCGGCAGAGTGGGTCCGCAGGTTCCTCTCGTGTCATGGCCATGCATGTTCAAAGATCGTGGGGTCACCGTAGGGGATGTTGGGGAGAAGCGATAACTATACACGGGGTGTGCAAATGGCCGTCCCAAAAACATGAAGATGCGTACAGTACATCGGCCCTCAAAATGGAATGACCCATGCTCCGGGTCATGGTGGACCTCCCACCGGGGTGTGTCAACGAACAGCATGATCGTCGCCATCTCGCTCTAAAGACGTAATGGAAAAAAAGAGATAGTGGGAGTGAAATTCTTACTAAAGAAACTCAGTAGGGCTCTCCTCCTATCCTAGGTGTCATCATTTACGTCTCCAGGTATCTCGGGTTATGTATAAAACCGTGGACATATATTGGTTCAATTATGAGTTTTCTAAAGTCTCCATTTCCGAGATCCGTTCCTTTTAACATATCACTTGTATTTACATAAATCATGGGAAGTAAATCGTGGAACTTCAATCATATAATTTGGACAGGAATCATATAACTTGGATCATAGAACGTAAATCATATAACTTGGATCATAGAACGTAAATCATATATAACCTGGATCATAGAACATAAATCATATATAACCTGGATCATAGAACATAAATCATATATAACCTGGATCATAGAACATAAGTCATATATCATGGTTTCCTATGTCATGGGTCATAGCACATAAATTCATATAATCATGGTGCATAGAAGCATAATTCATGGAACATGATACATATCTTGGTTACTTGAGGTGACATTAAAACATCATCATTATTTTCCTGGGGCCACCCTAACTGATCTCCCTGTGGAGAAAAATTCTAGGTTATGAGCTCATACCACGCTAGTCGTCACTAACACATGGACTTATCCCTTTTGATAAGTTAAAGGTCCCGACCTAAAGTACGGGTCTAGGGGGCTAGAATCACCTTATCCCCACCTTTAACCTGGTGGTTCAAGGATCATCTTCTCATAGTTTAAGTCACCTTAAGTCTTAACATGTTAATGCAAGATGCCACATAATTCATGTATGTCAAACATAATTACATCATAGGCATCTTTAAAGTTCTTAAAGAACAATAACATGCAAACATAAAACTATCATTGAAGAATAATAGTTCACATGGTACCATCATACTTGACTCATGGAGTAAAAATCATCACAAAGTAAGCAAGGGAAATAAGCCTCTTAACTTGGTAATGCTTGAAATCTAACATAAGATCATATATTCATGTTAGGCTAAAGCATAAACTCATGTCATAAAAATTCCCAGATTCAAGCAAAGTAAGGTCATAGCTTCAAGTCATCGAATCAGAAAGGCATTCTGTTTGTGAACTTGGGTTTTGGTAATCGATTACATAAGTATCGTAATCGATTACACAGCTTCGAGATTTCAAAACATGGAAGATAGGGGGTTCTGGTAATCGATTACATGGAACTTGTAATCGATTACTTTGTTTAAAAATACTTTGCTGGGCCCCTAGAACATCTGGGTAGTCGATTACATGATTTGGTAATCGATTACTAGAGTCCAGAATGTGTAATCGATTACACTATATAGTAATCAATTACTTTGGGCAAAAGTTCATGTTTGAGCTCATCCGAGCTTTCTGGTAATCGATTACATAGGCTGTGTAATCGATTACCAGCATCTTAAAAACACGAAAAAAATTAGGTCTGAACATATCTGAGTCATTCCTTTGAAATGCTTATGGTGGCCAGTTTCTCTTGGAACAATTTTGAACTTCAAAAACATCTTAGCAATCATTTTAACTTGTCAAAACCCTCATAAATATAAGAACATACTCAAAATGCTTTTAAGTACAACCTATGTTTTAAAAGACTTAAAACATGAGCTATAGGCTCTTGTGACTAATGAAAACTCATCTTGGAGCCATCATCATCACATGGCCAAAATGTACATTCCAAGAATGTTTCCATGGTTAACCTCTTCTCAAGATGAAATGGGCAAGTCTTTGAGCTCTAGTATCTTAGGTGATGACATAAAATAAACGTGCTATGCATTCCGCTTTTACAGTCCATTAGGAAGTAAAGTGATAGCTCAAAATAAATATGAAATGCACCTTCATTTTAATCTTTGAGTTTAGTGAGGACTTGAAATATAACATGAGATGCAAAGCTTGAAATTTAAACGTGCTTAATGCAAGTTCATTCTTAGTCTTGGGGTTTAGTGATTGCATAGAAATAAACGTGCTATGCAAAGTGTAAAGTAAACGTGAATGCAAGTTACTTTTATATCTTGTCTAGAGCTCTTACAAGACTTTAAGAAGGAACATAGTCTCAACCCAACCCTCATCTTCACAAGAAAAGAAAGACCATTGGCACTAAGGCATCAAAAGAAAACATAACTTCAAGAATCATGAAAGTGGTCGAATCTTAACAAAAGAAAGGAACCATTTTTAAATCTCTAGGGACCAAGATCTTGATGATCCAAGCATCAACATCCTAAGTCCTCATCATTGAGTACATAGCTTCCTTCAAAACAAATATTTAAAACAAAGTTCATGATAAAGAAGAAAGCAAAACCAAAACCATGCTTGGTTTAGGGCCAAAGTTTCAAGCTTTAGAGTTTGTTCATGTGACAAGCATCAACATGAAGCTCTCATCATCAAGCTTACATTTTTCCCATGTAAAAAGGCTCCATGGCCAAAAACATGAGAAGAAGAAGAAAGAAGATCCAAAATGTTCAAGAGAAACATAAACTCTTTTAACTAAACTTGTAAAGAATGAAACTTTCTTTAAGAAAAACTCAAGCTTTAGAGGTCTCATGAGAGATGGACTCATGGTCACATCTAGAGAACACTCGTCATCAAGCTATCATATTCAAGGCCTTGAGGCCGAAAACTAAGGGGGAAGAAAAGGAAGAAACCAAAAAGAAAGCAACATAGAGGTTCAACCATTCATCAACTCCCAATCAAGATTCAAGCATAAGAATCAAAGACATGTTTAGAAAGAGTTCCCTACCTTGTGTCTTGAAAATGAAGGAGAGAACTTGAGCTTGAGGAACTCTTTGAGAGTTTGAGAGAAAAGTGAGAAAGCTTGAGAGAAGGAAATGAGAGAGTTTGAGACTTTGGAGAAGGATCCAAAAGTGATGGAGTTGTGGAGTGTGGTGTATTTATAGGCAAATGAAGGAGTGAAAGGGGAGTTGGTTGAAGCTTCTTGAAGAAGGAAGAGAGAAATATCTTCTTGTGTGGTCATTCTTGGTGTGATTGAAACCATGGGTAGGCATAGGTCATAGGGTAGCTTGAAAGACAACTTGATTGACTACATAAAATAAAATTCTTTTGAATTCTTGGGGGAAGTGGCTGAAAATTATAGGGCCAAGGGAGAGAAAATTTCATGGCCACAAGATAAAATAACTATATGTGTTGTCATTCAAAGGTATGGAAGAAAGTATGGAAGGTATGATTGATTATGAAGCTTGATTGAAAGCTTTGAGTGACAACATAAACAGTTTATTCTTTTGAATTTTGAATAACATATATTTTTCAAATGTGATCATGATTATTTGAGAGTGACAACTTTCTTGGAAAAGAGAGTGTCATTGGGAAAGGGAGTGTGAATAGTGAAAACACTATTCATAGTTACTTTTTCTTTTAAAAGAAAGAAAAGAATTTAGAAAAGAGTTCTAAATTTCCTTAAACAATTCTAGGTTCCAATTAGTTTTAAATAATGATTTTGGCTCTAGATTAATTATGAAAATTAATTAACCTTCAATTAGAGCCTAAAATCGCCTAGGTTCTGAGTTAGATAACTCATTAAGTCCAACATGTACTAAGCAGGGGCAAAATCGTAATTTTACTCAAAAACTGCCCGGGACCATCGGGACTTAACCAAACCTTAAACAATCATAGTTCATGCCTTAAAATCATGGTTTTAAACCTCGGGACAAAGTCCGGTTCAAAACGGAATTTTAAAACTGCCTGAAATCTGTCACAGGGGTATTTTGGTCACTTATGCGTAGAAATCTCAGAAATGAGGTTTTTCTGCTCCGTTGGACATTCACAATCATACAATCCCCTTCATATAACATATGAACACTATGAGGATGGCCAAAGCCGGTCGTCCTCGTGTTTCGGGTAAAAATGACCTTAGGAGCATTTTGGTCATTTAAAAGTTTAGAGAAAAACGGGGCGTTACAAGTAGTCACTAGTTCTTACTTATCAATCCTAATAAGCATATCATAATCATAATCCCGACTATCTAGTACGGGCTAGGGGGCATTTCTTGGGGGTGCTCGGCTAAACCGGTGTCACCCAAGAATACATCTTGGTACCGGTGTCACATGAGTTCTTTGGAGGTGCTCGGCCAAACCGGTTAGTACCTCATCTCTTTTTAAGAACATCTCATGGGTTTTTCAAAAACTTTCTAAGTCCCCAAATTTGTCAGAAATTCGGCAGCATAACAGCGGCATGCCGGATTTCTCCCAAATTTGCTTTATGCCACATAAACAATTAGAACATGTATCCTCAATCATAATTTCATACGTTTACATAATCATTCTCAAATAAAACATACATCTACATATAACATTGAAACTCATTATGCTCTTGATTCTATGGTATCCTATACTTTGACCCTTATGGGCCTTAATCTTGAGATGTAATTATTCTATCATTCCCAACCGGCTTCTTATGCACCTAAGGATTCTCTTCTAACAAATCTTACTATCACTTATGTTCTTTAATGAACCTGGGCAGCACCTTACACTATAACATCCTAATTTTTAACCCAATACTCTAGAACATACTTAGGTTAAACATTAGTCTGTTACTTCATAGTTCTCAATTTTACTTAGAAATACTTAGCGGAAAATATGGGTAAATTTTTTTTTTGAAATATAAAGTGAGAGCCGCATGATGCGATGTAACAAGTAACGGGCAAATCATATAACTCTTAACGTGGTAGCACAAAGCACATAAAGGCACATCATGGTAAAACACTGAATAACATCTTATATATATATATATAACTTGCCCACTTATAAATGTGGGACTTAATTTGGTACAACACGAGTAATACAATCTAAAAAGGAAATACAAGAGCAAATGCAACGGAAACTATAAAAGCAACTCCCCTACCCAAGTGCAACTAGCAGGATAACCTCTAATAACAAAGAAGGTTCATCTCCATCTAAGTGTGTGTGCTCTACCCGAGTACTCCATCGGACGATCGTCACCTCCTACTGACGTCCATCTCGCGAACGAGGCAAATATCCGGGAAACTGGGCGAGCTCCTCGGACGTGAAGAGGCGGAACGGGGATTGGGCATGTCCACCACGGTATGGCCGCATCTCTGGTCGCCGTGCAAGCCGTGGCTGAGTCATGGTATCCTCACTGCCCTCCCTCAACGGTGGGGGAGAGGGGGCAGAGTTCTCGCTATATGGATGGGTTGGCGGGTCCTCGGACGGGTCGGTCTCCAAGAAGTAAGTCCGGGGCACGTAATCGGGATAGTCTCGCATGGCTAGGGTGGGGTGTGCATGCGGAGCACTCTCTTGTCATGCGTACGCGCACGCTCAAAAACCCGCTCATCGTCGCCATAAGGTGCAGTCGGGGAGAAGCGATGTGTGTGCACGGGATGAGCGAAGGGGCGTCCTACGAACATGAAAACCCGCACCGTGCACTGTCCCTCAAAATGGTATGACCCGTGAGTCGGGTCATAATGCACCTCCCACGTTGGCGTGTCCACGAACACTACGAACGTCGCCATCTGAAGACGTGACAGAAAGAAAGAGATAGAGGAAGTGAGAATCTTGCTAAAGAATCTCAGTAGGGCCTCCTACTACCTAGGTGTCATCATCTACGTCCTCAGGAACCTTGGGTTTAGTTATACAAAATGGGTGAACATGCATTAAGTTCATTTTAAACTTCGAACTATACTTTAGCCAAGGTCCATTCATTTTAGGATGATCTTAATGTCATGTATGCAACATAATAGAAGATGTATGCATGGCACTACCTAATGCACATACATAAAACATAACATCAAACATCATCATACTTAGTGGCATAAAGTGGCAATAGAAACATTCATATGGGACAAACTTAGTGACATAATCATAATCATGAAACATCTCTTCCTCATGGGCCACCCTAAAAGACAATCGAACTGGGGGTGCTCGGCCGAACCGGTGTCACCCAGAACGTGTCATATGTAACGCCCCAATTTTTACTGTAATTTTTACTGTCATTAGAAATTACTCAATTACCGAATTACCGTAGGTAATTATTACATAAGATTTGAGGCCGAACAATCCTCAATAAAGGAATATAACATTAGAAGAGAGGTTAGGAACGATTCATGCGAGAGTCGCAAATCCCGAATTTCTGTACGTATAAAATGACCAAAATGCCCCTGAAGTTATTTTACTCAGAAAATGAGGATCGTGGGCCCCACCTATTCTCAAGGGGATATTTTGAGGATAATAAGGGATTGTTTGTGTTATGTGTGTTAATAGAGCAGAAGGATCTCAATTTTGAGTTCCGACGCGCGAAATGACCAAAATGCCCTCAAGGGTCGCTTTAACTCCGATGGGCGTGCCGACTGAGCCCGAACCTCACTAAAATGTTTTAAAATGTGTTTTTAAGCCATGATTAACCATTGGTTAAGCTCGGGTGGCCTCGGCGCTTTTAAGTGAAAGTACGATTTTGCCCTGCTTTTGGGCGCTTTGCGAATTTCGGGATTTTTGATTGGTATACCGAAACCTAAGCAATATTAGGCTCAAACTAAAGCTTATTAAATTCTAAATATTAATCTAGAGTCAAAATTATGTATTTAGATTAATTAGAACCCAAAATTGCTCAAAAACACCCAAATTGCTTACTAATTCACTTAAACCCTTAACCGTAAATTCTCTAAATTACATGAATACCTTGCCTGCACCTAAATAATGCATGGAACACACAAATTTCACTTCTTTGGGCTGTAATGGACGAAATTATTGATGCCATTATGCAGCTGAATTATTGCCAAAAGTTGCACTAAAACAAAATGCCAAAATGTCACCATAAGAGACATAATTCCTTAATTTCATACAACTTTGTCTAAAATGATTTTTCCTCCCTTATTTCTCCTGCAAAATTCCGTCCACTACCTCATCATTTTGGCCAATTAGAAGCCTCAAAATCTTCTATAAATAGGCTTGCTTGAGTGGTCTTGGAATGCTTGGTTCATAACTAGTTTTTAGGAGCACCAAAAACTTTCTTTCTTCCTCCTCTTTGGCTGAATTCTTTCTTCAATTTTTCAAAGAGATTTTGTTTCATTTCACTTCAAGAAACCAAGTTCTCTTCCTCTTCTTCAACTCAGATCAGGTAGGGAGTAGTTTCTAAATTTATTTCTATGCTTTGAGGAGTTGTGTTTTTAGCTCAAAATGATAAAATTATGAACTTACCTTAGCTTTTCATTTTGGTTTTCCCTCTTCAATTTTTCTTTAACCAATTCAACCATATGGCCTAGGTGGAACTAAGATGATGGCTTGATGATGAGGACCTTGAGGGTGGGTTGTAAATCCATCACAAGTTAGGCCTCTAAAGCTTGAAAATTCGACTTGATGCAAAACTTTAAAGAATAATGCTTTATGATGCTAAAACAAAGATTTTTAGTTTAGAACTTGAAAGATGTATTTTCCTTTTATGTTTTATTTCTTGTTAAGATATGTATTGGGTTGAATTTATAATTCTTTTAAAGTCTTGAAGGAGCTCTAGTAAAGAAACAAAATGAATTTGCATCCATGATTAACTTCTATGTCATCACTAAATTTTCAAGAATGAATAAATGAACTTGCATTTCTCATGTTTAAATTCCAAGCTTGTATTTCATGTTTATGTTTCAAGTCATCACTTAATCTTTCAAGATAATTAAGAGGTTGCATCTCATATTTAATTTATGCTCTCACTATATTTTATAATGGCTAAAAGAATCAACGCATGACATGTTTATTTTATGCCATCACTTAAAGATCCTAGAGCTTAAAGACTTGCCCATGTATCACAAGCAAAGAAATATGATTATTGGAGTTAAAGAATTTATTCTTTAAAAAGTCTTGAGATTGGAGCTTAAAAAGATGTAATAATAATTCTCTTCTCCCTCTACTGGTCCTGTGCGGACTACCGCTCTCCGGTTTCTTAATATTCTCTTCTCCTCTATCGTCCTGTGCGGATTAGCCGCCGCTCGAGTTTCTTGTATCATGTTTATATTTCAAGTTCTTGCATCATGTTTAATTTTCAAGTCATCACCTTAAATCTTAAAGATAAAGAAATGGAATTGCATATCATGTTTATAATTCCAAGCTATCACCTTATAAAGATAAGATTAAAATAAGGTTGCATAGCATGTTTATAATTCTAAGATGTCACCTAAATCTCTAAAGCTCAAGACTTACTCCTTTTATCTTAAGTGAGAATTTTAATTGTGAAGATCCTCCCAAATTTGACAAAAGAACTAGTTTCTAAATGAGTTTTAAGGCTTTGCAAGGATTTTACGAGGAACTAGTATTTTATATGCACTTAAAATATGATTCTATGTAATTGCATGAGGTTCATGATTCGGGCACTGATCTGAGTTTAGTATCAATGTGTGATAATGATTTGATATGATTGAAGTTGTGATAATTATGGTTTATTGTTAAGAGAATGATTCATAATTGGTTTAGTAACTAATTAGTTCTATAATTGATAATTCTATGTAAGGATTGGATGCTTATTAAGTACTTGATATCATTGAATGATTTCTGGCTTGCATGTTATAGTTGCTTTGTTGCAAATAATAAGAATGCTTATACATGAAATGTTCTTTATTATGTAAAATTCACCTTTGTTGCTAGAAGAAAGTGTATCATTGTAAAAGTGTAATTTGGAAAGGTTCCGGCTAAGGAAAGACTTGGTATTTAAGCGTGTCCATTGTGACCCACCTCTCTTTCTGGGAATCTCCCATATGCATGATTACATTGATATATATTATCCTAGCTTAAGACTATAAATGAGAAAATGTTATGATGTTTATGAATTGTATTATGATATAACATGCAAAGATTTAATGGTGACTTAAACTTATAAGAAAATGATCCTTTGGAACCATCAGACTATAGGTGGTGAAAAGGTGATTTTAGCCCCTAACCCGCTTCTCTCAAAAGGGTAGAGTCGGGACTTTAGCTTATCAAAAGGGATAAGTATATGCTAGTGACGACTAGTAAAGTATGAGCTCATAACCTAAATTACTCCCAAAGACGTGAAGTATACGGTGGCCCAAGGATAATAATCATCATGATAACATTTTAACTCACCAAAGGCACTAAAGAAATGAAATATGTGCCTTTGTGTCCATGTGTAGCTAATATTATATGACATTCTTTTATGCATGTTATTTTGATAATGATGATGAGGAATATGATGTAATGATAAAGGAAATGTTCATTGTAAATATGACATGTTAAGAATAAGATGCATTATAAGACGCATAATTAAAAATTGACGAACCTCGGTTAAGTATTTGTCCGAACTTAAAATGAATCTTTGCATGCTCACTATTTTAGAATAATCCCGAGGTTCCTAGGGACTTTGATGATGACACTATAGAAGGAGGTACCCTCATCGAGAATTCTTTAGCAAGATTCTCACTCCTTTTCTTTATTTCCGTCATTGTCTCCAGATTCAAATGGCGACATTCGCCCTGTTCGTTGATACCCCTACGTGGGAATTCCACTATGATCCGTGCATCGCTCGTATCATTTTGAAGGAGAGGTGCGTGATTCGTGTTTTTATTTACATAGGTCGCCCATTTGCACATCGTGTCCCTAGTTATCGATTTTCTCCTACTTCTCCCTATGGCGATGAAATGGTTTACGAACATGCACGCCCACATGATGAAAGGATGGTACGTTCTTATCCCGCTTCACCTGCTGTCCATGGATTTCCAGTATGTTCCCGAGACGAGATATTCTGGAACTGATCCTTCAGAGGACACTCCTACTCATGTATATTCTGAGGGCTCTGCTCCTACTCCCACACCTGTAAGAGACGGTAGTGAGGAAACAGCTTGTTCAGCCGAGGTTAGCGAGAAGGCCGTCCATGCGACTCCCACTGGTACATCTCGTGTGTCCTCTCCGAGGGAGCTCATCATGGATCGGATTTATTCCCCATTTCCGTGACAAAGGGCCATAGGAGGTTCTTAGTAGATTTATGTGTGATCATGCACCCTAGTTTTAGGATAACCTTCCCGGCTTATGGAGTTATCTAGTTTAGGGCCATGTATTTCCTTAAGTATATTTTCTTTTATGGGTTTGCATAAGATAATGATGTATGAACATAACCCACCCTTTGAGTGAGGTTATTGTATGTAAATATATGCTATAATGTGCTTATGGATGTTATATGATGGAGCCTAAGTGATATGATGTGATATATTCTTAAACGTCTTATTATACCCCGCTTACTCGTTCACGTTGTACTCGGCTCACGTTTTCAATTATGTGTTTAAAAAAAAAAATGGCTCGTAATTTCACTAAGTATTTTCAAATTATGAAGAAAGAACCAAAGCAAGGAGTAAAGTCTAGTCATTAATCAGATTCAACCTAGGTGTATCTGGTTAATTACTAGGGTATTACATCATACATCTAGGTTATGAGCTCATACCTTAACTAGTCGTCACTAGTTCTTACTTACCACTTAACGATAAGCGTATCATAAATCATAAATCCCGACTATCTGAGTACGGGTTAGGGGGCAATTCTCTTAGGGTGCTCATTTAACTGGTGTCACCTAAGAGTATAAATGGGTACCGATGTCACATGAGTTCTATGGAGGTGCTCGGCCGAACCGGTGTCATCCTAGAACCCATCTTAGTACCTTAATTTTCAAAATCTCTTTAAGTCCCCAAATTTGTCAGAAATTCGGCGGCGCAAAGGCATTACACCGAATTTCTACCAAATTTGCTTTATGCCATACAAACATATATCCTCATGAATTCCTCATATGAATAACATTAACATTCTTCACATAACACATACATCATCATGGAACATTCAACCGTTTATCCTTACGGTAGCTTATGCTTTGACCCTTACGGGTCTTAAACATGAGATATGGTTCTCTAACATCCGTCGCTCATATTTTATGCACCTAAGGGCTCATAATTAAACATCATTTATAATCCTCATGTTTACACTTAAATCTGAAAAGCATAGGGCAGAATTCCTAACTTGTGATTACGGGATTCTAGAACTTACGTTTTAGACCCTTTCTTGGTTCCATCTTCGCTTAAGGCGCTATGGATTAAATCTAAATCAATTATGAGGCATTCCTATGCTTAAGGACTAATTATTAATCATGTTTATCATGTTGTAAGGGTGCTGGACAGAATCCAGAAAAAATAAATGTTCTAAGAGTTCTACATTGCATTTTTTCGGTTTTCTAGTTACTAGTTTCCCTATAGATGCTAGAATTCAATTCTAATTCAAATGATACCAAGTTTTTCATGTCTAAACAATCTAAATCTGATTATGTTCCCATTAAAACAGTTTGGACAGAATCCATAAACAAATGGGTTAAAACTATGTCAAATTCCAACTTTACGGTATTTCTAGTTAGCTAGTTTCTTACCTATCATGCATAGGATTGCTTCTACATCATCATATGATATTTTCACACATTCCAACACATCAAAACATCATCATATAGCTTCACACTCATCATATCAGAACCGAAAACATTTAACTTTAATAAGAGAGTTAAATTGACATTTCTAGGTACATAAGTTAACTAGTTGCTCTTGGAATCAATCTAGAACTTCTAAAACTATTTGCAAAACATTTTAATTCATCAAGAGGCTAAGAGAAGCCTTAGGTCAGTGACCAAAACATATTCCATCCCCTAAAAGAGAATGAAATCACAACTTGTGATGACATAACCTTATAAAGATTTGTAAAGCTTTAAGGAAAACTTAAAACATAGACTATTGGTCCTAGTAGCTAGATGAAAACTCATTGCAAGTCCATCATCACTACTTGGTCGAAATTATGCATTCAAAGAATGCATTCACATTTAACTTTAACTTGGAATGAAATGGGCAAGTCTTTGAGCTCTAGGTTCTTAAATTATGACAGGAAATAAACGTGCTCATGCTCTTCATTTTTAATCTTGCTCACAAAATAAAGTGATGACGTAAAAATAAATATACAAGGCATAAACTTAAACGTGCAAGCTCGAAAGTAAAATGCAAAACATAAATTTAAACGTGCATGCTTGAAAGTAAAATGCAAGGTTCAATTCTTTATTTTAATGCTCTTGGCCCAACAACAATCGACTTTAAGGCCAAAATAGAAAGGCATTCGAGAAATTAATTAGGTGATAATGCAAGTTCAATTCTTTATTTTAGTGCTCTAGGCCCAACAATAATCGACTTTAAGGCCGAAATAGAAAGGCTTTGAGAATTAAATTAGGTGGTGATACAAGTTCCATTTTAATCTTTATGTTCTTAGGTGATAGCTTGAAAGTAAAGATGCATAGCAAGAATGTAAATATGAATGCAAGCATAAAATAAATTATGCAAGTTCATTTTATCTTTCTAGAGCTCTCAACAAGACTTTAAAGGAACTTAAACCATAACCCAAACTCATCCAAACAAGGTAAAGTCAAGCTTAGAGTGTTTAAAACTCAACATAATATTTTTAGGAAATCAAACCATGAAGCCTAGAAAAATTAAGGAAATGGCCGAAATCCTCAAGAAGAAAAAGGAACATTTTAAAACTCTAGAGTTCATGATCTTGATGATATATTAACACCAACATCATGAGTCCTCATCATTGAGTTCATAGAGCCATTTTAAAACATCATCAAAGCTAAAGTTCTCAAGAGTTCAAGAAAGGAAAAACTAAAAACATTTTTGCTCAAGAACGAAGATCAAGCTCTAGAGTTTGTTTCAAGTGATGAATGTAACGCCCGGGGATTGCGAAGTCGGGGAGTGATCGCCGGTGCAAAAGAGGCACGGACAAGGAGCGGCTCCTGGCAGACTTCGAAAGCGGAGGGGTACATGAATGAACCGATTACACACCCGAATGAGAGGGATCCTGAGACTGTATAGGTATGGGACTATACAGTTAAGGAGGGTTTATATGAATTGATTTGTACTACCTATACCAACAAGATGCATCTTCTTTTCGGTAGCCCAAACTGAAAGAACTCCACAGTTAAGCGTGCTTGGCTTGGAGCAATTTTGGGATGGGTGACCTCCTGGGAAGTTTTCCTAGGAAGCGTGCGAGTGAGGACAAAGCACGCTGAAAAGACCCGTGTTGGTTTGTGGGGACAGTCGTCAATCCATAAAGCAGCAGGGGATGTTACAAATGGTATCAGAGCCTGCACCTCTCCCAGTACGGTGTGGTTCGAGGACGAACCAAGCGAAGTCGTGGGCATGTAACGCCGGGGATTGCGGTCGGGAGTGATCGCCGTGCAAAAGAGGCACGGACAAGGAGCGGCTCTGGCATTTCGAAGCGGAGGGGTACATGAATGAACCGACATACACCCGAATGAGAGGATCCCGAGATCGTATAGGTATGGGACTATACAGTTAAGGAGGGTTTATATGAATTGATTTGTACTACCTATACCAACAAGATGCATCTTCTTTTCGGTAGCCCAAACTGAAAGAACTCCACAGTTAAGCGTGCTTGGCTTGGAGCAATTTTGGGATGGGTGACCTCCTGGGAAGTTTTCCTAGGAAGCGTGCGAGTGAGGACAAAGCACGCTGAAAAGACCCGTGTTGGTTTGTGGGGACAGTCGTCAATCCATAAAGCAGCAGGGGATGTTACAATGAACATCATCATGAAACTCTCATCATCAAGCTCTCATTTCTATGAACTCCAAGGCCTATGGCCAAAAATGAAAAGGAAGAAGAATGGAAGAGAAGTTCTAAAGAGAATCAAGAGAAACTATAAACATAAAGCTTAGAGCAAGAACTTTAAAGAAAAGAATACATGAAAGAAAATCCCTACTTGATGTGATGAACTTGAAGATGGAAGAAGAAGATGAAGATGATGAAGAACTTTGAAGAACTTGAAGAACATGAAGAACACTAGAACTTTGAGAGAAAAGAAAAGCTTTGAGTGTTCCCAAACTTAGCAAATGGTCTAAAAGTGGTGCAAGCTCCTCAAGACATTCTATTTATAGAGAAATGAAACAAATGAAGTGTGTGTGTGGGCTGATGTGTTTCGGCCATGAGGGTGCAGAATGGAGGCATCCATGAGTTCCATGAGGTGAGATAATGTGCTCTTGAGGCATGGTGAGGTATGGCTTAAGGTATGGTGAGGTATGGTTCAAGGTATGGCCTCAAGCATGGTTCTTTGAGTGAGAAAATAATTAAACATGTGGTCAATGGGGAGTGTGCTGGCCGAAATGTATCAGCCAAGGGAGGAGAGTTTTGTAACACCCCGATTTTTCTGTCCGAGGGAAATGACCAAAATGCCCCTGAGGTCATTTCCTGACCCGAACTCGAGGGTAACCAACTCGGTCATCCTCGAAAGGTCAACTCAATGTTTGAAGGGGATTGAATGGCCTTTGAATGCTTCCGGAAACGAAAATCTCGTCATAGCTTTCGGGTCAAAATGACCAAAATACCCCTATAGCGTTTTACGTGGGTAAAGGTGCCGTTTGAGCCCGGAACTTTCCCCAGAGGTTTAAAAACATGTTTTCATGTGTCTAGAGGTCTCTGTTCAAGTCCCGGTGGTCCCGGGCAGTTTTAGTGCAAAATTACGATTTTGCCCCTAGAATTGTGTTTTTGAGCTTAATGACGTAATCAAGCAAACCTAAGCAATATTAGGCTCTAAACGAAGATTAATTTATTTTCCTAATTGATCTAGAGTCAAAATAATTTATTAAAGTTAATTAGAACCTAAAATTGCTTGGATTAAACTTAAATCCCTTTTTAGAACTCAAGACTCCTAGTCTTGGAATCTTGAATAGTATTTTCTCTCTCCAATTCCTTAAATCAAGGAAATGTGTCTAGAGTTGTTTAGACTCTAAATTGAGGATTTAACTCACTAATGGTGTAAGACCACTCCTTAATTATGTCTAGACCACCTTAATTACCCATTTTCCTTACCTAAACACTTTCTTACAAATTCCTAATCTTAAGCATAATCAAAGATACACCTAAACACAACTCTAAACCACAATTAAAATGCAAAGAACCCTCCCCCATGGCTAATGAAGTTTCGGCCAGCACACTCCTCTTTGGCCACATGTTTAATTATTTTCTCACTCAAAGAACCATGCTTAAGGCCATACCTTGAACCATACCTCACCATACCTTGAGCCATACCTCACCATGCCTCACCATGCCTCAAGAACACATTATCTCACCTCATGGAACTCATGGGATGCCCTCCAATCTGCACCCTCATGGCCGAAACCTCTTCACCCATTCACACCCTCCATTTGTTTCATTTCTCTATAAATAGAATGCCTTGAGGAGCTTGCACCACTTTTAGATCATTTGCTAAGTTTAGGAACACTCAAAGCTTTTCTTTTCTCTCAAAGTTCTAGTGTTCTTCAAGTTCTTCAAAGTTCTTCATCATCTTTATCTTCTTCTTCCATCTTCAAGTTCATCACATCAAGTAGGGATTTCCTTTCATGTATTTTCTTCTTTAAAGTTCTTGTTTCAAGTTTGATGTTCATAGTTTCTCTTGATTCCTTTTAGAACTTCTTTTCTTCTCCTCCTTCCTCTTTATGTTTCGGCCATGGGCCTTTGGGAATAAAGAAATGAGAGCTTGATGATGAGAGTTTCATGATGATGTTCATCACTTGAAACAAACTCTAGAGCTTGATCTTTGTTTTTGAACAAAAATGTTTCTAGTTCTTCCTTTCTTGAACTCTTGAGAACTTTAGCTTTGATGATGTTTTAAAATGGCTCTATGAACTCAATGATGAGGACTCATGATGTTGGTGTTAATATATCATCAAGATCATGAACTCTAGAGTTTTAAAATGTTCCTTTTTCTTCTTGATGATTTCGGCCATTTCCTTAGTTTTCTAGGCTTCATGGTTTGATTTCCTAAAGATATTATGTTAAGTTTTAAAGAACTCTAAGCTTGACTTTACCTTGTTTGGATGAGTTTGGGTTATGGTTTAAGTTCCTTTAAAGTCTTGTTAAGAGCTCTAGAAAAATAAAATGAACTTGCATAATTTATTTTATGCTTGCATTCATATTTACATTCTTGCTATGCATCTTTACTTTCAAGCTATCACCTAAGAACATAAAGATTAAAATGGAACTTGCATCATCACTTAATTTAATTCTCAAAGCCTTTCTATTTCGGCCTTAAAGTCGATTGTTGTTGGGCCTAGAGCACTAAAATAAAGAATTGAACTTGCATAATCACCTAATTAATTTCTCGAATGCCTATCTATTTTGGCCTTAAAGTCGATTGTTGTTGAGCCAAAAGCACTAAAATAAAGAATTGAACCATGCATATTTACTTTCAAGCTTGCACGTTTAAGTTTATGCCACGCATATTTACTTTCAAGCTTGCACGTTTAAGTTTATGCCTTGCATATTTAATTTAAGTCATCACTTTACTTTGTAAGCAAGATTAAAAATGAAAAGCATGAGCACGTTTATTTTATGTCGTAACTTAAGAACCTAGAGCTCAAAGACTCGCCCACTTCATTCCAAGTTAAAGTTAAATGTGAATGCATTCCTTGAATGCATAATTTCGGCCAAGTAGTGATGATGGACTTGCAATGAGTTTTCATCTAGCTACTAGGACCAATAGTCTATGTTTTAAGTCTTCCTTAAAGCTTTACAAATCTTTATAAGGTTATGTCATCACAAGTTGTGATTTCATTCTCTTTTAGGGGATGGAATATGTTTTGGTCACTGACCTAAGGCTTCTCTTAGCCTCTTGATGAATTAAAATGTTTTGCAAATAGTTTTAGAAGTTCTAGATTGATTCCAAGAGAAACTAGTTAACTCATGTACCTAGAAATGTCAATTTAACTCTCTTATTAAAGTTAAATGTTTTCGGTTCTGATATGATGAGTGTGATGCTGTATGATGATGTTTTGATGTGTTGGAATGTGTGAAAATATCATATGATGATGTAGAAGCGATCCTATGCATGATAGGTAAGAAACTAGCTAACTAGAAATACCGTAAAGTTAGAATTTGACATAGTTTTAACCCATTTATTTATGGAATCTGTCCAAACTATTTTAATGGGAACATAATCAGATTTAGATTGTTTAGACATGAAAAACTTGGTATCATTTGAATTAGAATTGAATTCTAGCACCTATAGGGAAACTAGTAACTAGAAAACCGTAAAAATGCAATGTAGAACTCTTAGAACATTTATTTTTCTGGATTCTGTCCAGCACCCTTACAACATGATAAACATGATTAATAATTAGTCCTTAAGCATAGGAATGCCTCATAATTGATTTAGATTTAATCCATAGCGCCTTAGGCGAAGACGGAACCAAGAAAGGGTCTAAAACGTAAGTTCTAGAACCCCGTAATCACAAGTTAGGAATTCTACCCTATGCTTTTCAGATTTAAATGTAAATATGAGGATTATGAATGATGTTTAATTATGAGCCCTTAGGTGCATAAAATATGAGCGACGGATGTTAGAGAACCATATCTCATGATTAAGACCCGTAAGGGTCAAAGCATAAGCTACCGTAAGGATAAACGATTGAATGTTCCATGATGATGTATGTTATGTGAAGGATGTTAATGTTATTCATATGAGGATTTCATGAGAATATATGTTTGTGTGGCATAAAGCAAATTCGGAAGAAATTCGGCGTAATGACTTCGTGTCACGAATTTCCAACGAATTTGGGGACTTAAAGAGATTTTGAAAATTAAGGTACTAAGATGGGTTCTAGGATGACACCGGTTCGGCCGAGCACCCCTAAGAGAATTGCCCCCTAACCCGTACTCAGATAGTCGGGATTTATGATTTATTATACGCTTATCGTTAAGTGGTAAGTAAGAACTAGTGACGACTAGTTAAGGTATGAGCTCATAACCTAGATGTATGACACGTTCTGGGTGACACCGGTTCGGCCGAGCACCCCCAGTTCGATTGTCTTTTAGGGTGGCCCATGAGGAAGAGATGTTTCTTGATTATGATTATGTCACTAAGTTTGTCCCATATGAATGTTTCTATTGCCACTTTATGCCACTAAGTATGATGATGCTTGATGTTATGTTTTGTGTATGTGCATTAGGTAGTGCCATGCATACATCTTCTATTATGTTGCATTCATGACATTAAGATCATCCTAAAATGAATGGACCTTGGCTAAAGTATATTTGAAGTTTAAAATGAACTTAATGCATGTTCAGTCATTTTGTATAATTAAACCCAAGGTTCCTGAGGACGTAGATGATGACACCTAGGTAGTAGGAGGCCCTACTGAGATTCTTTAGCAAGATTCTCACTCCCTCTATCTCTTTTCCGTCACGTCTTCAGATGGCGACGTTCGTAGTGTTTGTGGACACGCCGACATGGGAGGTGCGCCATGACCCGGACCACGGGTCATTCCATTTTGTGGGTCGATGCACAGTTAGAGTATTCATGTTCATGGGTCGACCCTTCACTCCCCCTGTACATTCCCATCGTTTCTCCCCTGTCTCACCTTTTGGCGATGACTTGGTGTTCGAGCGTGCACGTCCCCGAGAGGAGAGGCTACGCCGTACCCCACCGTCCGCGTCTGCCATTCGAGACTACCCCCAGTATGTGCCCCGTTGCCCGTCGTCTTTCTCGGAGACGGATCCTTCCGAGGATTTGGCCACCCAGGTACCCTTTGAGGGATCATCCCCCACCATACCCATGGACTTTGGAGAGGATAGCGAGCCCACCGTGACTCAGCCGAGGCATGCACGATGACCGGAGATGCGGCCATACCCCGGGGGCCACGTTCGATCCTCGTTCCGCCTCTTCACGCCCGAGGAGCTCGCCCAGTTTCCCAGATATTTGCCTCGTTCACGAGATGGTCGCCAGTAGGAGGCCGTGGATGCCCCGGGTTAGAGCACACATCACTTAGATGGGGATAAACCTTCTTTTGTATAGAGGTTATCCCATTAGATGCACTCGGGTAGGGGAGTAGATTATGTTTATGCTTATGTTGTATTTTCTTTCATGTATTCCCTTGTACCAAATTAAGTCCCACACTTATAAGTGGGCAAGTTATATATATAAGATGTTATTCAGTGTTTTCCCATGATGTGTCGTTATGTGCTTTGTGCTATAACGTTATGGAATGTATGTTTTGCCCATTACTTGTTATATCGCATCACGCGGCTCTCACTTTTTATTTCAAAAAAATTTACCCGTATTTTCCGCTAAGTATTTCTAAGTGAAATTGAGAACTATGAAGCAACAGACTAATGTTTAACCTAAGTATGTTCTAGAGTATTGGGTTAAAAATTAGGATGTTACAAGTTTCTTACATTTTAATTGTGGTTTAGAGTTGTGTTTAGGTGTATCTTTGATTATGCTTAAGATTAGGAATTTGTAAGAAAGTGTTTAGGCAAGGGAAATGGATAATTAAGGTGGTCTAGACATAATTAAGGAGTGGTCTTGCAGCATTAGTGAGTTAAATCCTCAATTTAGAGTCTAAACAACTCTGGACACATTTCCTTGATTTAAGGAATTGGAGAGAGAAAACACTATTCAAGATTCCAAGACTAGGAGTCTTGAGTTCTAAAAAGGGATTTAAGTTTAATCTAAGCAATTTTTGGTTCTATTCAACTTTAATAAATTATTTTGACTTTAGATTAATTAGGGAAATAAATTAATCTTCGTTTAGAGCCTAATATTGCTTAGGTTTGCTTAATTACGTCATTAAGCTCAAAAATACTATTCTAGGGGCAAAATCATAATTTTGCACTAAAACTGCCCAGGACCACCGGGACTTGAACAGAGACCTCTAGACACATGAAAATATGTTTTTAAACCTCTGGGAAAAGTTCCGGGCTCAAACGGCACCTTTACCCGCGTAAAAACGCTATAGGGGTATTTCGGTTATTTTGACCCGAAACTGCGGAAAACGAGATTTTCATTTCCGGAAGCATTCAAAGGTCATTCAATCCCCTTCAAACATTGAGTTGACCCTTCGAGGATGACCGAGTTGGTTACCCTCGAGTCCGGGTCAGGAAATGACCTCAGGGGCATTTTGGTCATTTCTCTCGGACAGAAAAATTGGGGTGTTACATACACCAAGGGAAGAATTATATATCAATGATTACGGGGCGCTAGAACTTACGTTTTAGGCCCTTTCTCGGTTCTGTCTTCGCCTAAGGTGCTATAAATTAAATCTAAGCCAATTATGAGGTATCCCTAAGCCTTTGAACTAATTATAAATTATTTTTACTACATTATAAGGGTGCTGTACAGAATCAGAAAATTAAATGTTCTAAGAGTTCTAGAATTGCATTTTTATGATTTTCTAGTTACCAGTTTCTCTATAGGTGCTAAAATTCAATCCTACTTCAAATGTAACCAAATTTTTCATGATTAATCAATCCTAAACTGATTGTTATCATACTAAAATATTTTGGGCATTGATTAGGATTAAAGGGATTAAACTCGTGTTAAATTCCAACTTTACGGTTTTTCTATGAAGCTAGTTTCTCTCCTATCATGCATAGAAGTGTTCCTACCTCATCATATAAAATTTTCACATGTTCTAACACATCATAACATCATCATACAGCAGCAAACTCATCATGGCAGAACTGAAATGTCAAGCCCCAAAAAGATACACAATTTGACTTTTCTAAAGCATATAAGTTGCTAGTTTCTCTTGAAACCAATTTAGGACTTCTAAGACTCTTTGCAAACCATTTTATTTTACCAAAGGGGCTAAAAACAACCTTAGGTCAGTAACCAACTTAATTCCTCCTTAAAAGAGGATTAAATTCATAAATCTTGTTGGTCTTAACTTCATAAAATTCATGAGGCTTAAAGAAAATCTTAAAACTTAGATTGTTGGCCCTTGTGACTAGATGAAACTCATTCTAAGTTCATCATCACCACATAACCCAAATTATGCATTCACAGAATGCTTCCATATTAAACTTTAACTTGAGATAAAATGGGCAAGTCTTTGAGCTCTAAGGTCTTTAAGTGATGACAAAATGTAAATATGTTATGCGCTTCATTTTTATCTTTCATTATAGAGTAAAGTGAGAACTTTAAAGTAAATATGCAAGACTTGAAATATAAATATGCAAGGCTTGAAATAAATATGTAAGACTTGAAATTTAAATATGCAAGTTCAATTCTTTATTTTAGTACTCTAAGCCCAGCAACAATCGACTTTAAGGCTGAAATAGAAAGGTTTCAAGATTAATTAGGTGATATACAAGCTCTTGTTTTAGATCTTTACATTCTTTAGTGATGAAAAGGAAATATGCTAGACAAGAACTTAAATATGAGATGCACTCCATTTCTTATCTTTTAACTTTAAATGGTAGCTTGGAAAATAAACATGAATGTAAGGCTAAAGTAAATATGCAATGCATAAGCTTGGATATAAGTATGAATGTGAGTTCATTTTATTTCTTATTAGAGCTCATCCAAGACTTTAGAAGAACTTAAATCTCAACCCAAACTTATCACAACAAGCTAGAGTGAACCTCAAGGGTTCTTTAGGACACAAAGTTTCTTTTCTGGAAATGAAGTCATAAATAACATTTTTACTAAAACTCAAGCTCTAGAGGCCTCATTGTGATGAACACATAGTCATCATCTAGAAGCTCTCATCATCAAGCCATTATGAGCCTCATTGGCCAACATGGCTGAAAATTTGGAGAAAGAAAAGGAAAAGGAACCGAAACTATAGGCTAGGAAAAGAACCATTTGAAACATTTGGGACCATGATCTTGACAATGTATTAACACCAACATCATGAGCCCTTGCTATTGAGTTCACTTACTCATTTTAAAACAACATCAAGTTAAGCTCTTTAGGACCACAAGAAAAGAAGCTAAAGGCATGGTTTTCTCAAGAACTAAGATCAAGCTTTAGAGGCTGCTTAAGTGATGAACATCATTATGCAATCCCCATCATCAAGCCCTCATTTCGAAGCCCTTTAAAGGCCTTGGCCGAAAATGAAACAAAGAAGGAGGAGAAGAAGAAGTTCTAAAAGATTCAACAGAAACCATCAAGTAAATAACTAAATAAAGACTTAAAATGAAAGAAACACTTGAAAAAAAATCCCTACCTAGTGGGATGAGGTTGAAGAAGATGAAGAAGAAGAAGAAGTTGAAGAAGAGGAACTGTTGAAACTTGAGAGAAAAAGAAAGCCTTTAAGTGCTCTAAAAAATTAAAACTTGCCAAGTGACTAAAGGTGTCTCAAGTTTACTCATGTATGCTATTTATAAAGAAACAAAACATGGAGAGCTGAATGGAGGGAAAGGTGGCCGAAATATTGAGGGAAAAAGGAGGGAAAATGTCTCTTGGTTGTGTCATTTCAAGGTGAGGTTATAGGCATGGGTTTAGGCATAGGTTTAAGTATAGGTTTAGGCATAGTTCCTTGAGTATATGAGTGAACAAACTTGTGAGATATAGGGTATGAGGTGCCGCCACTTATAGGGGAATCCAAGGGGAGGAAATTGTTTTATTAATTGTGGATTAGTGATGTGTTTAAGTGTATTTTTGGATCAGGCCTAAGATTAGGAGTTTATAGTAAAATGTGTAAGTGAAAGGATAGGTAATTAAGGCTATTTAGGTTATGATTAGTGGGCATTCTAGCCTTTTAGAGGAGTCTATCTCTATTAATCCTAGGCCTTCAACTACATCCTAGGCTTCCTTTTGAGATGTAGAGGGTGAATAGTGAAAACACTATTCAATATTCTATGTTCTAGAAGCTTTGAGCTTTTTAAAAGAAAATGGGTTTTGAGTTTAATCCAAGCAATCTTAGGTTCTAATTAATTTTAATGACTTATTTTGACTCTAGATTAATTATGGAAATTAATTAACCTTCGATTAGAGCCTAATACTACTTAGGTTTGCTCAATTACATCATTAGGCTCAAAAACACTATTCCAGGGGCAAAATCGTAATTTTGCACTAAAACTGCCTGAGACCACCGGAACTTAAATAGACACTTTTAAACACTTGAAAACATTGTTTTGAACCTTTGGGGAAAGTTTCGGGCTCAATGGCACCTTTACCCGCGTAAAAACACTATAGGGGTATTTTGGTCATTTTGACCCAAAACTGCAGAAAATGAGGTTTTCGCCTCTGAAACCGCTCAAGGCCATCTAACCCCCTTCAAACATTAAGTTAACCCTTCGAGGACTGCCGGGCCGGCCATCCTCGAATTCCAGGTAGAAAATGACCTCAGAGGCATTTTGGTCATTTTTCTCTCAGGCAGAAAAATCGGGGCGTTACAAAACATCTAGCATGGTTTGCAATAAGAATGGTTTAGAATGTCATAAAATCAAGACACCAAAGGGTTACAAAGTTAAAAATTCCAAACCATCATCCAATTCCATTATTTGCAATTATTGTGGTCATCAAGGAAATATTTCTCATTTGTGTTATTATAGAAGAAATATGTCTATGAGAAATAATATGATATGGGTTCCCAAACACTAATCTTAAAGGACCCAAGATAAAATGGGCACCAAAATATCCTCCTTGTACTTCAACAATGCAGAAAATTTCTCAAAAGATTGGACAAATTGATCAAGCAAAAGAAGAATCATCAAGGAGAATGCTATCAAGGCATAAGGGTAGACTTGTTGTTCAAACAAGAATGGAGCACTCAACTAAAGTTTCTCACAAGCAAAATATGGAACTTTCTAAGTTCAAAATAACAAAAGAGAAATAGTGGGTGAGAAAAGGTATTCCTTTAAATACTAAGATCAAGGTATCAAATTTTTTTTCTTTTATGAACAATCACTTATAAAGTCAATTAATTTGAGGCATATTCCTTGTAGGCCTTAGGTAATAGATCAAATCATGCATACCTAACAAGATTCAAATACTATATTTAACACATGACTACATTATTGTTGCACACCTTCTTACAAAGTTGAAAATATATTGATTATAATGCTATTCATGCCTAGACATGCTTATCATGCTTCAAATTTTCACTATTACATGAAAATGAGCATGCTATTTATAATTTGCTTAGTAATTATTTAATTTTCTACAATCTATCATATCATGGAAATGGTATTTGTGGAAGAACACTTATTAATGCACTTATCAATGACTAATCCTTGTGGATCCAAGATTATTGGATACCAAAGAAAAGTGCTTTTAATTATGTTGTAGGGACATGCACTTGATACAACAACATGAAAAACATGAACATCCTTAAGGAGGCTTGAAATTTCAAAATTGATGTCATCTAAATAAGCTCAATCAGTTTCTTTGGCCCATCAAATTCTCGTATAGAAGTATAAATGGATCAAGAGAAAACTTTTAAGGAATTCAAATGAGGAACATGAAGGAATTTTGTTCACATGTAATGGATTGACATACTCAAAGGAAGAACACTTAAAATTTGAGAGAGTGATATTTGAAAGAGCCTTACACTCTATCAAACTCGATAAGTATCTCTATCCCTAAATTTGTATTATGTTCAATTTTATGGATTGTGTGATACTTATTTGATTAAGTGCTCTTAATTGATCAAGGTATTATGTTCCTTCATATGAAAAGAGTGCTTAGTATGACAAAAGTGCTTACATTGATCTTATTGGTTATGTCATTGCATTAAGGTGAATGTTGCTAATTTATATATACCTTGATCTCTAAAGTTTAAATCATCAGTAGTTATCTTTATTCGAGAATTATGCACTTGCTTTCTTTTATATGTGTTTCTTATTGGAACAAAAGAAAAAAGGATTCTTATTCCTATGATGCTATACAAATAAATTTTTCTTTAGTTTTTTTTAACTTATTATGAGAATTTGGAAGTATTTTCACCTTTTAATTCTCTAAAAAGTTAGAAAATCATGTATTTAAATATATGTTATGTATGTGATATTCTCTCAATTTGGTTTGAAAATGTTATTAAATCTTGAGAGAACATTTAAGTGAGTTTCAAATACTAATGTTTTGATTTGGAGCAAAAAGTGTAAGCCTTGCTCTTTAAAGTGTTTCAACATCTTTAAGCTCTTATTCAAGAATGATTTCTAATGATTATTTTTTTTTACACAAGAGTTCAGTTAATATCATGTATGTCTTTGTGAAGTTCCATTTGAAGTGGGAACAAGTTGATAACAATAATTTTTTAAATCCTTCCTATTCCTACAAGTATACATTTGGATTGTAATTGTTATTTATACTTGGTTGTTTATATATCATGCATGTATACTCTCATTGCTTATGGCTAAATGTATAGATATACTTGTTGTATGCATGTAAATATATTTAAATGATATGCATATGTTGAGGGGAGGTCTGAGTCCTAATCATATAACTTACATTTTTGCTTAACATGATGTGACTATATCATTAGAACTCATAACACACTCATGGAGATGCCTTCTTATTTTTCCTTTATCAGTGAAAGAAGATATGTATTCTTCACATTCATATTTGCCCTTTCATTGAAAAGTTCATTATATATGTAACAAGATATGATCCTTAATAATCTCAATGTTATACTCTCATATGTCTTATATGTCTTATGTATAACTTTGGCAAAGCAATGATCATTTATCTTGTGCTTTATTTGTAACAAGTAGTATTTCAAAGGCTTGTGGTATCTAAAGTAATTTTATTTATATAGACCACTCTTGAACTTATATCTTGTGCTTATTTGGCTTCTTATTTAGCAAATGTTTATTTCATGTTTAAATGTTTTTGACAATGCCAAAAGAGAAGTATTATTGTAACATCCTAATTTTTAACCCAATACTCTAGAATATATTTAGTTTAATCATTAGTCTATTATATCATAGTTTCCTTATTACTTTAAAATACTTAGCGGAAATACTGGTAAATTTTTTTTGAATTATAGAAGCAAAGTGAGAGCCACGTGACACGATGAACAATAAAGCATGAAAGGAAACAAAGCAAGCATCTCATAGCATCATAACATAAAGCAAGTAAGGGCACATCACAATAAAACTGAACTGCATATTTATATAATATAATATGCCCACTTAGGTAAAGTGGGACTTAGTTTGGTACAACTGGAATAGAAATACATGGAAAGCGAAAGTACAACAAAAGGCATAAAAAGAAATTCTCCTAACATCTAGTGCGCCTACAAATGGATAACTTTAAGACAAAAGGAGGGTATCCTGGCCTAATCAGAGCTCGGGCACTAGAATTGCGACGGTCGTCTGCTACTGCGGGCTTCTCTGGAAAGAAGGGATGTATCTGATCCACTAGGCTATCTTGGCCTGGGTGGCTATGCACTGCATCGGTTGGACATGAGCTCCACGGCGGGGAATCATCCTCACCCACCCTCCACGTACCGGCTGAGCGACAGAAGCCTAGCTACCCTCCCTAAAGTCCATCGGCACGGTGGGGGAGGATCCCTCAGAAGGTATCTGAGTGGTAAAGTCCTCCGAAGGGTCCGTCTCAAAGAATGATGAGGGCGAGCGGGGCACATACTGTGGGTAGTCCCAGATGGCAGAAGCTGTCGGTGGGGTGCGGCGGATCCACTCCTCTCGAGGGCGTGTGCGATCGAACATGAAGTCATTGCCAAAAGGTGAGATAGGAGAGAATCGATGACTATGTACAGGGTGACTAAAGGGCCGTCCAACGAACATAAATACACGAACGATGCAACGACCCACAAAATGGTATGACCCGTGGTCCTGATCATGATGCACCTCCCATGTTGGGGTGTCCACAAAAATCACGAACGTTACCATCTGAAGACGTGGCGGAAAGAAAGAGATAGAGGGAGTGAGAATCTTGCTAAAGAATCTCAGTAGGGTCTCTTACTACCTAGGTGTCATCATCAACGTCCTTAGGAACCTTGGGTTTAGTGCATAAAATAAGTGAGCACACATTAAGTCCATTTTTAAGCTTTTGAAACATAGTTAGCCAAGGTCCATTCATTTTGGTATGATTCTTAATGTCATGAATGCAAACATATTAAAGAATGTATGCATGGCTCTACTTAATGCAAGAATAATAATCATAACATTAAGAACATCATAATAGTGGCATAAAGTGGCAATTGAAATCTCATATGGGAAAACTTTGTGACATAATCATCATACTTTTCTTCCTCATGGGCCACCCTAAAAGACAATCGTTCTGGGGGTGCTTGGCCGAACCGGTGTCACCCAAAACGTGTCACATCTCTAGGTTATGAGCTCATACCTTAACTAGTCGTCACTAGTTCTTACTTATCAATCCCGATAAGCATATCATAATCATAAACATAATCCCGACTTATCCAGTACGGGCTAGGGGGCATTTCTTGGGGGTGCTCAGCTGAACTGGTGTCACCCAAGAATATATCTTGGTACCGATGTCACATGAGTTCTCTGGAGGTGCTCGGCTGAACCGGTGTCATCCGAGAACTCATCTTTGTACCTCATAAATAAAATCTCATAGGTTTTTCAAAAACTTTCTGAGTCCCCAAATTTGTCAGAAATTCGGCAGCATAAAAGCGGCATGCCGGATTTCTTCCAAATTTACTTTATGCCACATAAGTCAATCAAACATACATCCCCCATCATAATTCCATGCGTTCACATAATCATTCTTATACTTTCATAAGTAACATTGAAACTCATTATGCTCTTGATCCTACGGTATCTTATGCTTTGACCCTTACGGGCCTTAAACTTGAGATGTAATTATTCTATCATTTTCTACCAACCTCTTATGCACACAAGGATTCTCTTCTAACAAATCTTACTATCATTTATACTCTTTATTAAATTTGGGCAGCACCATTCTTTAAGGGCAGAGTTGTAAACTTACAATTACGGGGTTCTAGAACTTACGTTTTAGACCCTTTCTTGGTTCCGTCTTCGCCTAAGGCGCTATCAATTAAATCTAAACCAATTATGAGGCATTCCTATGCCTAAGAACTAATTATAAACCATGTTTACCATATTATGAGATTTCTGGACAGATTCTAAAAATTAAATGTTCTAAGAGTTCTAGAATTGCATTTTTATGGTTTTCTAGTTACTAGTTTCTCTATAGGTGCTAAAATTCAATCCTACTTCAAATGTAACCAAATTTTTCATGATTATTCAATCCTAAACTGATTGTTATCATACTAAAATAGTTTTGGCATTGACTAATGTAACACCTCAATTTTTCTGTCCGAGGGAAATGACCAAAATGCCCCTGAGGTCATCTCCTGACCCGAATGCGAGGGTAACCAACTCGGTCATCCTCGAAGGGTCAACTCAATGTTTGAAGGGGATTGAATGGCCTTTGAATGCTCCCGGAAGCGAAAATCTCGTTTGCCGCAGTTTCGGGTCAAAATGACCAAAATACCCTTATAGCGTTTTTACGCGGGTAAAGGTGCCGTTTGAGCCCGGAACCTTCCCCAGAGGTTTAAAAACATGTTTTCATGTGTCTAGGGGTCTCTGATCAAGTCCCGGTGGCCCCGGGCAGTTTTAGTGCAAAATTATGATTTTGCCCCTAGAATAGTGTTTTTGAGCTTAATGACGTAATTAAGCAAACCTAAGCAATATTAGGCTCTAAACGAAGATTAATTTATTTCCCTAATTAATCTAGAGTCAAAATAATTTATTAAAGTTAATTAGAATCTAAAATTGCTTAGATTAAACTTAAATCCCTTTTTAGAACTCAAGACTCCTAGTCTTGGAATCTTGAATAGTGTTTTCTCTCTCCAATTCCTTAAATCAAGGAAATGTGTCTAGAGTTGTTTAGACTCTAAATTGAGGATTTAACTCACTAATGGTGCAAGACCACTCCTTGATTATGTCTAGACCACCTTAATTATCCATTTCCCTTACCTAAACACTTTCTTACAAATTCCTAATCTTAAGCATAATCAAAGATACACCTAAACACAACTCTAAACCACAATTAAAATGCAAAGAACCCTCCCCCATGGGCTGATGCATTTCGGCCACCTCCTCCCCCATTGACCACATGTTTAATTATTTTCTCACTCAAAGAACCATGCTTGAGGCCATACCTTGAACCATACCTCACCATACCTTAAGCCATACCTCACCATGCCTCAAGAACACATTATCTCACCTCATGGAACTCATGGATGCCTCCATTCTGCACACATGGCCGAAGCTCTTCATCACCATGAGCTCCCTCCATTTGTTTCATTTCTCTATAAATAAAATGCCTTGAGGATCTTGCACCACTTTTAGATCATTTGCTAAGTTTAGGAGCACTCAAAGCTTTTCCTTTTCTCTCAAAGTTCTAGTGTTCTTCAAGTTCTTGGAGTTCTTCAAGTTCTTCATCTTCTTCATCTTCTTCTTCCATCTTCAAGTTCATCACATCAAGTAGGGATTTTCTTTCATGTATTCTTTTCTTTAAAGTTCTTGTTTCAAGCTTGATGTTCATAGTTTCTCTTGGTTCCTTTTAGAACTTCTTTTCTTCTCCTTCTTCCTCTTTATGTTTCGGCCATGGGCCTTTGGGAATGAAGGAATGAGAGCTTGATGATGAGAGTTTCATGATGATGTTCATCACTTGAAACAAACTCTAGAGCTTGATCTTTGTTCTTGAGCAAAAATGTTTTTAGTTTTTCTTTTCTTGAACTCTTGAGAACTTTAGCTTTGATGATGTTTCATGATGTTGGTGTTAATATATCATCAAGATCATGAACTCTAGAGTTCTAAAATGTTCCTTTTTCTTCTTGAAGATTTCGGCCATTTCCTTAAATTTTCTAGGCTTCATGGTTTGTTTTCCTAAAAATGTGATGTTGAATTTTAAGAACTTTAAGCTTGACTTTACCTTGTTTGGATGATTTTGGGTTATGGTTTAAATTCCTTTAAAGTCTTGTTAAGAGCTCTAGAAAGATAAAATGAACTTGCATAATTTATTTTATGCTTGCATTCATATTTACATTCTTGCTATGCATCTTTACTTTCTAGCTATCACCTAAGAACATAAAGATTAAAATGGAACTTGTATCATCACTTAATTTAATTCTCGAAGCCTTTCTATTTCGGCCTTAAAGTCGATTGTTGTTGGGCCTAGAGCACTAAAATAAAGAATTGAACTTGCATTACCACCTAATTAATTTCTCGAATGCGTATCTATTTTGGCCATAAAGTCGATTGTTGTTGGGCCAAGAGCACTAAAATAAAGAATTGAACCATGTATATTTACCTTCAAGCTTGCACGTTTAAGTTTATGCCTCGCATATTTACTTTCAAGCTTGCACGTTTAAGTTTATGCCTTGCATATTTAAATTTAAGTCATCACTTTACTTTGTAAGCAAGATTAAAAATGAAAAGCATGAGCACGTTTAGTTTATGTCGAAACTTAAGAACCTAGAGCTCAAAGACTTGCCCATTTCATTCCAAGTTAAAGTTTAATGTGAAACCATTCTTTGAATGCATATTTTCAGCCAAGTAGTGATGATGGACTTTCAAGGAGTTTTCATCTAGCTACAAGGACCAATAGTCTATGTTCTAAGTTTTCCTTAAAGCTTTACAAACCTTTTCAAGGTCATGTTGTCATGAGATATGACTTTACTCCCTTTTAGGAGATGAAATATATTTTGGTCATTGACCTAAGGCTTCTCTTAGCCTTTTGATGAATTAAAATGATTTGCAAAGAGTTTTTAGAAATTCTAGGTTGATTTCAAGAGAAACTAGTTAACTTATGTACTTAGAAATGTCAATTTAACTCTCTCATTTAAGTTAAATGTTTTCGGTTCTGATGTGATGAGTGTGATGCCGTATGATGATGTTTCGATGTGTTGGAATGTGTGAAAATATCATGTAATGATGTAGAAGCGATCCTATGCATGATAGGTAAGAAACTAGCTAACTAGAAATACCGTAAAGCTAGAATTTAACATAGTTTTGACCCATTTGTTTATGGAACTAATCCAAACTGTTTTAATGGGAACATAATCAGATTTAGATTGTTTAGACATGAAAAACTTGGCATCATTTGAATTAGAATTGAATTCTAGCACCTACAGGGAAACTAGTAACTAGAAAACCATAAAAATGCAAATGTAGAACTCTTAGAACATTTAATTTTCTGGATTCTGTCCAGAACCCTTACAACATGATAAACATGATTAATAATTAGTCCTTAAGCATAGGAATGTCTCATAATTGATTTAGATTTAATATGTAGCGTCTTCGGCGAAGACGGAACCGAGAAAGGGTCTAAAACGTAAGTTCTAGAACCCCGTAAATACAAGTTAGAGATTCTGCCCTATGCTTTTCAGATTTAAGTATGAACATGAGGATTAGGAATGATGATTAACTATGAGCTCTTAGGTGCATAAAATATGAGCGACGGATGTTAGAGAACCAAATCTCATGATTAAGACCCGTAAGGGTCAAAGCATAAGCTACCGTAAGAATAAACGGTTGAATGTTCCATGATGATGTATGTTATGTAAATGATGATGATGTTATTCATATGATGAATTCATGAGGATATATGTTTATGTGGCATAAAGCAAATTTGGAAGGAATTCCGTGTATTGCCATCGTGTCTAATTCCCAACAAATTTGGGGACTTAAAGAGATTTTGAAAATTAAGGTACTAAGATGGGTTCTAGGATGACACTGGTTCGGCCGAGCACCTCCATAGAACTCATGTGACATCGGTACCATTTTATACTCTTAGGTGACACCGGTTCGGCCGAGCACCCCTAAGAGTTTTGCCCCCTAACACGTACTCAGATAGTCGGGATTTATGATTTATGATACGCTTATCGTTAAGTGGTAAGTAAGAACTAGTGACGACTAGTTAAGGTATGAGCTCATAACCTAGATGTATGACACGTTCTGGGTGACATCGATTCGGCCGAGCACCCCCAGTTCGATTGTCTTTTAGGGTGGCCCATGAGGAAGAGATGTTTCATGATTATGATTATGTCACTAAGTTTGTCCCATATGAATGTTTCTATTGCCACTTTATGCCACCAAGTATAATGATGCTTGATGTTATGTTTTATGTATTTGCATGAGGTAGTGCCATGCATACATTTTCTATTATGTTGCATTCATGACATTAAGATCATCCTAAAATGAATGGACCTTGGCTAAAATATATTTTAAAGTTTAAAATGAACTTAATACATGCTCAGTCATTTTGTATAAATAAACCCAAGGTTCCTGAGGACGTAGATGATGACACCTAGGTAGTAGGAGGCCCTACTGAGATTCTTTAGCAAGATTCTCACTCCCTCTATCTCTTTCTTTCCGTCACGTCTTCAGATGGCGACGTTCGTAGTGTTCGTGGACACGCCGACGTGGGAGGTACACTATGACCCGACTCACGGGTCATACCATTTTGAGGGACAGTGCACGGTGCGGGTTTTCATGTTCGTAGGACGCCCCTTCGCTCATCCCGTGCATACCCATCGCTTCTCCCCGACTGCACCCTATGGCGACGATGAGCGGGTTTTTGACCGCGCGCGAACGTATGACGAGAGAGTGCTCCGCACGCACACTGCCGCCCTAGCCATGCGAGACTATCCCGATTACGTCCCCCGGACTTACTTCTCGGAGACCGATCTGTCCGAGGACCCGCCTACCCATCCGTATAGCGAGAGCTCTGCCCCCTCTCCCCCACCATCGAGGGAGGGCAGTGAGGATACCGTGACTCAGCCACGGCTTGCACGACGACCGGAGATGCGACCATACCGCGGGGGACACACTCGATCCCCATTCCGCCTCTTCACGTCCGAGGAGCTCGCCCAGTTTCCCGGATATTTGCCTCGTTCGCGAGATGGACGCCAGTAGGAGGTGACGATCGTCCGATGGAGTACCCGGTTAGAGCACACACCACTTAGATGGGGATAAACCTTCTTTTGTTTAGAGGTTATCCCATTAGATGCACTTGGGTAGGGGAGTAGATTATGTTTATGTTTTATGTTGTACTTTCTTTTATGTATTTCCCTTGTACTAAATTAAGTCTCACACTTATAAGTGGGCAAGTTATATATATATGAAATGATATTCAGTGATGTTTATGTTGTGCTCTATGTTATGATGTTGTGAGACATTTGTGTTACTTTACATGATTTACCCTTTAACACATCACGCGGCTCTCACTTTGTATTTCAAAAAAAATTTACCCGTATTTCCGCTAAGTATTTCAAAGTAAAAATGAGAACTATGAGGTAACAGACTAATGATTAATCCAAATATGTTCTAGAGTATTGGGTTAAAAATTAGGATGTTACAACTAAGTTAAAGGGGTTAAATGTAACACCCTAGTAATTAACCAGATACACCTAGGTTGAATCTGATTAATGACTAGACTTTACTCCTTGCTTTGGTTCTTTCTTCATAATTTGAAAATACTTAGTGAAATTACGAGCCATTTTTTTTTTTAAACACATAATTGAAAACGTGAGCCGAGTACAACGTGAACGAGTAAGTGGGGTATAATAAGACGTTTAAGAATATATCACATCATATCACTTAGGCTCCATCATATAACATCCATAAGCACATTATAGCATATATTTACATACAATAACCTCACTCAAAGGGTGGGTTATGTTCATACATCATTATCTTATGCAAACCCATAAAAGAAAACATACTTAAGGAAATACATGCCCCTAAACTAGATAACTCCATAAGCCGAGAAGGTTATCCTAAAACTAGGGTGCATGATCACACATAAATCTACTAAGAACCTTCTATGGCCACTGTCCCGAAATGGGGAATAAATCCGATCCATCGATGAGCTCCCTCGGGAGGGGACACACGAGATGCACCAGGCTGGGGTCGCATGGACGGCCTTCTCGCTAACCTCGGCTGAACAACTGTTTCCTCACTACCCTCTCTTACACGCAGGGAATAGGAGCAGAGCTCTCAGAATATACATGAGTAGGAGTGTCCTCTCAAGGATCAGTTTTAGAATATCTCGCCTCGAACATACTGAAATCCATGGACAGCAGATGAAGCGGGATAAGAACGTAACATCCTTTCATCAAGTGGACGTGCATGTTCGAAAGCCATTTCATCGCCATAGGGAGAAGTAGGAGAAAATCGATAACTAGGGACAGGATGTGCAAATGGACGACCTATGTAAATAAAAACATGAACTACGCACCTCCCTTCAAAATGATACGAGCGATGCACCGGATCATAGTGGAATTCCCAAGTAGGGGTATCAACGAACAGACGAATGTCGCCATTTGAATCTGGAGACAATGACGGAAATAAAGAAAAGGGAGTGAGAATCTTGCTAAAGAATTCTCAGTAGGGTACCTCCTTCTATAATGTCATCATCAAAGTCCCCAGGAACCTCGGGATTATTCTAAAATAGTGAGCATGCAAAGATTCATTTTAAGTTCGGACAAATACTTAACCGAGGTTCGTCAATTTTTAATTATGCGTCTTATAATGCATCTTATTCTTAACATGTCATATTTACAATGAACATTTCCTTTATCATTACATCATATTCCTCATCATCATTATCAAAATAACATGCATAAAAGAGCGCGATATAATATTAGCTACACATGGACACAAAGGCACATATTTCATTTCTTTAGTGCCTTTGGTGACTTAAAATCTTATCATCATCATTATTTTCCTTGGGCCACCCTATACTCCACCCTTTTGGGAGTAATTTAGGTTATGAGCTCATACTTTACTAGTCATCACTAGCATATACTTATCCGCTTTGATAAGCTAAAGTCCCGACTCTACCCTTTTGAGAGAACGGGTTAGAGGCGTAAAATCACCTTTTCACCACCTATAGTCCGATGGTTCCAAAGGATCATTTTCTTATAAGTTTAAGTCACCATTAAATCTTTGCATGTTATATCATAATACAATTCATAAACATCATAACATTTTCTCATTTATAGTCTTAAGCTAGAATAATATATATCAACTGTAATCATGCATATGGGAGATTCCCAGGAAAGAGAGGTGGGTCACAATGGACACGCTTAAATACCAAGTCTTTCCTTAGCCAGAACCTTTCCAAATTACACTTTTACAATGATACACTTTCTTCTAGCAACAAAGGTAAATTTTACATAATAAAGAACATTTCATGTACAAGCATTCTCATTATTTGCAACAGACACTATAACATGCAAGCCAGAAATCATTCAATGATATCAAGTACTTAATAAGCATCCAATCCTTACATAGAATTATCAATTATAGAACTAATTAGTTACTAAACCAATTATGAATCATTCTCTTAACAATAAACCGTAATTATCACAACTTCAATCATATCAAATCATTATCACACATTGATACTAAACTCAGATCAGTGGCCTAATCATGAACCTCATGCAATTACATAGAATCATATTTTAAGTGCATATAAAATACTAGTTCCCCGTAAAATCCTTGCAAAGCCTTAAAACTCATTTAGAAACTAGTTCTTTTGTCAAATTTGGGAGGATCTTCACAATTAAAATTCTCACTTAAGATAAAAGGAGTAAGTCTTGAGCTTTAGAGATTTAGGTGACATCTTAGAATTATAAACATGCTATGCAACCTTATTTTAATCTTATCTTTATAAGGTGATAGCTTGGAATTATAAACATGATATGCAATTCCATTTCTTTATCTTTAAGATTTAAGGTGATGACTTGAAAATTAAACATGATGCAAGAACTTGAAATATAAACATGATACAAGAAACCGGAGCTATGTAGTCCGCACAGACCAAAGAGAGGGAGAAGAGAATATTAAGAAACCTGAGCGGTGTAGTTCGCACAGACCAGGGAGAGGGAGAAGAGAATATTATTATTACATCTTTTTAAGCTCCAATCTCAAGACTTTTTAAAGAATAAATTCTTTAACTCCAATAATCATATTTCTTTGCTTGTGATACATGGGCAAGTCTTTGAGCTCTAGGATCTTTAGGTGATGGCATAAAATAAACATGCCATGCGTTGATTCTTTTAGCCATTATAAAATATAGTGAGAGCATAAATTAAATATGAGATGCAACCTCTTTATTATCTTGAAAGATTAAGTGATGACTTAAAACATAAACATGAAATACAAGCTTGGAATTTAAACATGAGAAATGCAAGTTCATTTATTCATTCTTGAAAATTTAGTGATGACATAGAAGGTAAACATGGTTATGCAAAGCATAAACTTAATCATGGATGCAAATTCATTTTGTTTCTTTACTAGAGCTCCTTCAAGACTTTAAAAGAATTATAAATTCAACCCAATACATATCTTAACAAGAAATAAAACATAAAAGGAAAAAATACATCTTTCAAGTTCTAAACTAAAAATCTTTGTTTTAGCATCATAAAGCATTATTCTTTAAGGTTTTGCATCAAGTGGAATTTTCAAGCTTTAGAGGCCTAACTTGTGATGGATTTACAACCCACCCTCAAGGTCCTCATCATCAAGCCATCATCTTAGTTCCACCTAGGCCATATGGTTGAATTGGTTAAAGAAAAATTGAAGAGGAAAACCAAAATGAAAAGCTAAGGCAAGTTCATAATTTCATCATTTTGAGCTAAAAACACAACTCCTCAAAGCATAGAAATAAATTTAGAAACTACTCCCTACCTAATCTGAGTTGAAGAAGAGGAAGAGAACTTGGTTTCTTGAAGTGAAATGAAACAAAATCTCTTTGAAAAAATTGAAGAAAGAATTCAGCCAAAGAGGAGGAAGAAAGAAAGTTTTTGGTGCTCCTAAAAACTAGTTATGAACCAAGCATTCCAAGACCACTCAAGCAAGCCTATTTATAGAAGATTTTGAGGCTTCTAATTGGCCAAAATGATGAGGTAGTGGACGGAATTTTGCAGGAGAAATAAGGGAGGAAAAATCATTTTAGACAAAGTTGTATGAAATTAAGGAATTATGTCTCTTATGGTGACATTTTGGCATTTTGTTTTAGTGCAACTTTTGGCAATAATTCAGCTGCATAATGGCATCAATATTTTCGTCCATTACAGCCCAAAGAAGTGAAATTTGTGTGTTCCATGCATTATTTAGGTGTAGGCAAGGTATTCATGTAATTTAGAGAATTTACTGTTAAGGGTTTAAGTGAATTAGTAAGCAATTTGGGTGTTTTTGAGAAATTTTGGGTTCTAATCAATCTAAATACATAATTTTGACTCTAGATTAATATTTAGAATTTAATAAGCTTTAATTTGAGCCTAATATTGCTTAGGTTTCGATATACGAATCAAAAATCCCAAAATTCGCAAACTCGCCAAAACAGGGGCAAAATCATACTTTCACTTAAAAATTGCCCGAGGCCACCCGAGCTTAACCAATGGTTAATCATGGCTTAAAAACACATTTTAAAACATTTTAGTGAGGTTCGGGCTCAGTCGGCACGCACATCGGAGTTAAAAACAATTGAGGCGTTTTGGTCATTTCAGCGTCGAACTCAAAATTGAGATCCTTCTGCTCTATTAACACACATAACACAAACAATCCCTTATTATCCTCAAAATATCCCCTTGAGAATAGGTGGGGCCCACGATCCTCATTTTCTGAGTAAAATAACTTCAGGGGCATTTTGGTCATTTTATACGTACAGAAATTCGGGATTTGCGACTCTCGCATGAATCGTTCCTAACCTCTCTTCTAATGTTATATTCCTTTATTGAGGATTGTTCGGCCTCAAATCTTATGTAATAATTACCTACAGTAATTTGGTAATTGAGTAATTTCTAATGACAGTAAAAATTACAGTAAAAATTGGGGCGTTACATTAAACATATGTTAAATTCCAACTTTACGGTTTTCCTATGAAGCTAGTTTCTTCCTTAACATGCATAAAAGTGTTCCTACCTCATCATATATCATTTTCACACATTCTAACACATCAAAACATCATCATTCAGCATCAAACATATCAAGATAGAACCGAATTGTTCAATGTTCAAAAGACACATAATTTGACATTTTTAAAACATATAAGTTGCTAGTTTCTCTTGGAATCATTTTAGGACTTCTAAAACTCTTTACAAACCATTTTATTTTATCAAAAAGCTAAAAATAACCTTAGGTCAGTAACCAATTTAATACTTCTTTAGAAGAGGAATAGAATCATAAATCTTGTTGGTCATTTGGAGCAATTTTGGGATGGGTGACCTCCTGGGAAGTTTTCCTAGGAAGCATGCGAGTGAGGACAAAACATGCTGAAAAGACCCGTGTTGGTTTGTGGGGACAGTCGTCAATCCATAAAGCAGCAAGGGATGTTACAAATGGTTATCAAACTTAAAGAAAACACTAGAACATAGGTTGTTGGCCCTTGTAACTAGATGGAACTCATACCAAGCTCATCATTGTTACTTGGCCGAAATTATGCATTCAAAGAATGCTTCCATACTGAACTTTAACTTGAGATAAAATGGGCAAGTCTTTGAGCTCTAAGGTTTTTAAATGATGACATAATTTAAACATGCTATGCACTTCATTTTTATTCTTCGTTATAAAGTACAGTGAGGACTTTGAAGTAAATATGCAAGACTTAGAATTTAAATATGCGAGACTTGAAATAAATATGCAAGGCTTAGAATTTAGATATGCAAGACTTAAAGTAAATATGCAAGGCTTGAAATTTAAATATGCCAGACTTAAAATAAATATGCAAGGCTTGGAATTTAAATATGCAAGACTTAAAATAAATATGCCATGAAAGTTCATTTCTTTATTTTAGTGCTCTAGGTCCAGCAACAATTGACTTTAAGGCCGAAATAGAAAGGCTTTGAGAATTAATTAGGTGATAATACAAGCTCTCATTTTAAATATTTATGTTCTTTAGTGATGAAAAGTAAATATGATAGACAAGAACTTAAATATGAGATGCACTTCATTTCTTATCCTTTAACTTTAAGTGACGACTTGCATTCAAAGTAAATATGTAATGCATAAGCTTGACTATAAATATGAATGCTAGTTCATTTTATTTCTTATTAGAGCTCATATAAGACTTTTAGAGGAACTTTAACCTTAACCCAAACTTATCATGACAAGGTAAAGTGAGGTCTAGGGTTCTTAGAACTCAAGAGATCATTCCTTAAAAATATAACCACAAATGAAATTTATAACACCTTTATGAAAACTCAAGCTTCAGAGATTTCCTTGTGGTGAACACAAAGTCACCAACTAGAACTCTCATCATCAAGCTATCATGTTTGGACCACCAAGGATGGTTGGCCAAAACTTTTAAAGAAAGGAAAGAAAGGAAACCGAAACTTGAGAGCAAGAGATAACCATTTTGAAACTCTAGAGACCATGATCTTGATGATGTATTAACACCAACATCATGAGTTCTCATCATTGAGTTCATGCAACCATTTTAAAATATCATCAAAGTTAAAGATTTCAAGGTTCAAGAAAGGAAAGAACTAAAAACATTTTTAACTCAAGAATAAAGATCAAGCTTTAGAGGTTTGTTCAAGTGATGAACATCATCATGAAACCCTCATCATCAAGCTCTCAGTCCTTTGATCATCAAGCTTCATGGCCGAAACAAAGAAGGAGGAGAAGAAGAAAAGAAGTTCCAAAAAGATTCAAGAGAAACTATGAACACATAAAGAGATTAAGAACTTTAAATGAAAGAAACTCTTGAAAGAAAATCCCTACCAAGTGATTGAAGGTTGGGATGAGAGAAGAGGATGAAGAACTTGAAGAACTTGGACACTTGAACTTTGAGAGAAAAGAAAACTTTAAAGTGCTCTTTGAAAACTTGCACTTACCAAATGAACCCAAAATGATGCAAGTTCACCCAAGCATGCTATTTATAAAGAAATGAAACAAAATGAGAGGTGTAAATGGGGAGGAAGGCTTCAGCCATTTACAGCACAAGGAAGGAGGAAATATCTTCTCCAAGTATGGTTCAAGGCATGGTAGAAAGCATGGCTAGGTATGGGTTCCAGCATGGGTGCAAGTATGGGTCAAGCATGGTTCTTTGAGTGAGAAACAAATCAACATGTGATGAAAATGGGGGAGGAGTGGCCGAAGGTGCATCAGCCATGGGGGAGGGTTTTCTTGCATTTTAATTGTGGTTTAGAGTTGTGTTTAGGTATATCTTTGATTAGGATTAAGATTAGGAATTTGTAAGAAAATGTTAAGGTGAGAAAATGGGTAATCAAGGTTGTCAAGACATATTTAAGGAGTGGTCTTGCATCATTAGTGAGTTATAAACTTATTTTTGTGCATAAACAATTCTAGATACAATTCCATGATTTAAGGAATTGGAGAGAAAAAATACTATTCAAGATTCTAAGATTGGAATCTTGAGTTTTAAAAAGAGATTTAAATCTAATCTAAGAAATTTTAGATTCTAATTAATTTTAATAGCTTATTTTGACTCTAGATTAATTATGAAAATTAATTAATCTTCGATTAGAGCCTAATATTGCTTAGGTTTGCTTAATTATGTTATTAAGCTCAAAAACACTATTCTAGGGGCAAAATCGTAATTTTGTACTAAAACTGCCCGGGACCACCGGGACTTAAACAGACACTTTTAAACATGTAAAAATATTGTTTTAAACCTTCGGGGAAAGTTTCGGGCTCAAACGGCACCTTTACCCGCATAAAAACGCTATAGGGGTATTTTGGTCATTTTGACTTGAAACTGCAGAAAACGAGGCTTTCGCCTCCGAAACCATTCGAGGGCCATTCAATCCCCTTCAAACATTGAGTTAACCCTTCGAGGACTGCCGAGCCAGCCATCCTCAAATTCCGGGCCGAAAATGACCTCAGGGACATTTTGGTCATTTTTCTCTTAAATAGAAAAATCGGGGCGTTACAATTATGGTGAAAAAAAAATTGGAAAATCATTCTATTTCCTTCCTAAACCTTTTTGATGATGTCAAATAGGGGGAGAAGTAGTGGAAACAAAAATAAGTTCTTATGCTTATTTTTTGATACATTTTCAGTGAACATACATTTGAATAGCTTGTTTGATATATATTTCTTTAGTGTTTTATCACCATCAAAAAGGGGGAGATTGTAGAACTAATGGTTTGATGTGATATATTTTGAAGATGACAAATGAATTTAAAAAGATATTCAATATAATATATTAGATCATGTGTGGTTGTGTACTCATTATTGTGATATCAAATGTAAACAATGATATGCGTAAAGAATGTTGTCATTATGTGAGCAAATATATGCATGAAGCACATTATAGTGTTCTATTCTTAGGAACAATACATATTGAGATATATATTATATATGATCGGTTTAATTGTGTTATATATCAATGAATCATGCATATTGTGATATTTTTTATTGGACAAATGATGACTTTGAAGTGAGTTATTTTGTGTAGAATAGTCCAAGTATCAAGAATGACCTTCAAACAAGAAAGACTGCAAAAACTGAAGCTAACAAGAATAGGGTCAAAGAAGAACGAGTTAAGAGCTTAATGGTTAGATCATGTTGTTAAAAGGTTTTTCTTTTGACAAGATTATTTGGCCACTTTGTTAATTGATATTTCAATTTGGTTTCAAAATCTTTTTTAATAAAGTTTTTCTTTCAAATATAGTAATGATTTTGATTTTGAAAGAAAAAGTGATTCAATTATTTTTTATGTAATGATTTGATTTGATTTGTGAAAATATGAGTTTGATTTGAAATGAAATGTTTAAAAGATGTTTAAAAAGTGTTTTTAAGTTGAAAGAATAACATAAACTATGTTTAATATTTAGTTTTTCAAATTTTGGAATACTTGTAATTGATTACTATGTCATGTAATTGTAACATCCTATTTTTTAACCCAATACTCCTAGAACGTATTTAGGTTAACCATTAGTCTATTACTCTTTTAGTCTCATTCTTTAAACCTTTCTTTAAAATACTTAGCAGAAAATACAGATACATTTTTTTTAAATATAAATACAAAGTGAGAGCCGCACGTATCTTAAGCGAGCGTTATCATAAAGCGTAACTCATACAAAAGAAAGCACAAAGGTAAGAACATCAAATATCTTCATAACATTGGGCAATCATGTGCACACCAACAATAATATTACATTAATATAATAAACTACCCACCTATGAAAGGCAAGATGAGTTCGATACCATATAATGCAAATACAACTGAAATTGAAATACAAGGGAAATCATAAAGGAAATCATCCCTACCCAAGTGAACCTAAGGTGAATAACCTCTAGAGCAAAAGAAGGCTATTCTGATCTATGTGTAGTGTGTATACTAACACTCCCCAAGAACCTCTACTGCTGGTAGTCCAGATAAGATGGAACATAGCAGATCCACGGGCGAAGCTCGTCGGGGGTGGGCACTCGATGTGGCTGGACGTAAGCTCCACGATGAGGGCGCATGCCCTGCCTCTGGGCTAGCCTCAACTGAGTCACGGTCTCCTCACTGTCCTCCATTATGAATGAGGGAGAGGGAGCAGAGCTCTCACTATACAGGTGGGTCAGTGGGTCCTCCGAGGGATCATTTTTTGAACCTTGTGAGCAAGGCACGTAGTCGAGGAAGTCTCGTACTGCTGGCACAGTGGTGTGGGTACGGAGAATCCTTTCATTGAGCATCCGTGTGCACTCAAAAACCAAGTTGTCTCCATAGGGGGATGTTGGGGAAAAGCAATAACTATGAATAGGGTGTGCAAAGGGTCGCCCCAAAAACATAAAAACTCTGATACTGCAGCTCCCCTCAAAATGGTAGGATCGGTGCTCCAGATCAAAATGGACCTCCCATACTGGGGTGTCGATGAAAATCACGAATGTTGCCATCCAAATCTGAAGATGCGACGGAAGGAAAAGGGAATGAGAATCTTACTAAAGAATCTCAGTAGGGAGTCTCCTATCTAAGTGACATCGTCTACATCCTCAAGAACCTTGGGTTTATTATAAAAAGGTGTGCATGCATATGGTTCATTATTAAGTTTCAAACATAATTATCCAAGGTCCGTTCATTTGAGAATGAATGTTAATGTCATGTATGCAACATATCAAAGCATGAATGCATGACAACACTTTATGCAAGTTAGCAATTTGAACACAACATCAAGAAACATCATATGAGTGGCATAAAGTGGTATGTAACTTTTCTTGTGGAACTTTCTCTTTTCTGAACTATGCAACATTAAACATTATACTTTGCATCATAGGGGCCACCCTAAAAACATCTATAGGTTATGAGCTCATACCTAACTAGTTGTCACTAGTTCTTACTTATCCCTCTTGATAAGCGTAACATAATAATCCTGACTTCTAGAATACGGGCTACGGGGCATAAGGATCACCTATCATAACCTTTAATTTGGGGAGTCCATAGGAATATTTCCTTCTTTGAAACGCAATTACTGGTATCTAGTACACAATTATTTGTCCGCTTTGGTAAGCTCGATGTTAATACCCTCACGGTTTTGTTCCTAGGGGTGCTCGGCTAAACTGGTGTCACCCAGAATGCGTCTCAATACTATGTCACATTTGTTCTTGGGCATGCTCGGCTAAACCAGTGTCACCCAGAACGTATCTCATGTCTTTCAAAAACTTTCTAAGTCCTTAAGTTTGGCAAAAATTCGGCAGTGCAACGGCTGTGTGCCGAATTTTCCCAAACTTGCTTTATGCCACAAAATATATAGAGTAAGTACATTCAATCATAATTACATATTCAAAATAAGCCATCAAAGTCATATAAACATGTTCTTCATAGCACATGCATCAACACTAATGAACTTCATTATATCACTTAACTCACAAAGCTTTATGCTTTTGATCCTTATGGGTATTAAACTTGCAATCTAGCTAACCTATTATCCGTTTTTAACCTTTTATGCACCCTTAGGCTTATGACTAATGATTCTCACTTATTTTTATGATACTAAACAAATCTGGATAGCATCATAAAAATGTGGGCAGACTTGATACCATTTAACTACGAGGTTCTAGAAACTACGTCTTAGGCCCTTTCTAAGTTCCGTCTTCGCCTAAGGTGCTATACTTAATTCCTAAACCAATTATGAGTATATCCCACACATTTTACCAAGTGTTCAGCTACCTATCACTGAATTATTATGTTCATAAAATAGAATTTATAATCTACATCCTTAAGGTTCTAGAATTCATATTCTTTTATGGTTTTCTAGTTACTAATTTCTCTTTAAGTGCTAAAAATCTTTCTTGTAACATCCTAATTTTTAACCCAATACTCTAGAACATATTTAGGTTAATCATTAGTCTGTTACTTCACAGTTCTCATTTTACTTTGAAATACTTAGCGGAAAATACGGGTAAATTTTTTTTTGAAATACAAAGTGAGAGCCGCGTGATGCGATACATCTTGTAACGATCAAATCATACATCTCATAACTTCATAGCATAGGGCACAACATAAATAACACTGAATATCATCTCATATATATATAACTTGCCCACTTATGAGTGTGGGACTTAATTTAGTACAAGGAAAATACATAAAAGAAAATACAACATAAAACATAAACATAATCTACTCCCCTACCCGAGTGCATCTAATGGAAAACCTTTAAACAAAAGAAGGTTTATCCCTCATCTAAGTGGTGTGTGCTCTAACCGGGTACTCCTTCGGACGATCGTCACCTCCTACTGGCGTCCATCTCATGAACGAGGCAAATATCCGGGAAACTGGGCGAGCTCCTCGGACGTGAAGAGGCGGAACGGGGCTCGGAAGTGACCTCCACGGCGTGGCCTCATCTCCGATCGTCGTGCAAGCCTCGGCTGAGTCACGGAAGGCTCACTATCCTCCCCAAGGTCCATGGGTATGGTGGGGGAAGATCCCTCGGAGGGTGCCTGGGTTGCCGAATCCTTGGAAGGATCCGTCTCCGAAAAAGACGACGGGCAACGGGCACATACTAGGGGTAGTCTCGAGCGGTGGACGTGGATGATGGGGTACGGCGAAGCCTCTCCTCTAGGGGACGTGCGCGCTCGAACACCAGGTCATCGCCAAAAGGTGAGACGGGGGAGAAACGATGGGAATGTACAGGGGGAGTGAAGGGTCGACCCATGAACATGAATACTCTAACCGTGCATCGACCCACAAAATGGAATGACCCGTGGTCCGGGTCATGGTGCACCTCCCATGTCGGTGTGTCCACGAACACTACGAACGTCGCCATCTGAAGACGTGACGGAAAGGAAGAGATAGAGGGAGTGAGAATCTTGCTAAAGAATCTCAGTAGGGCCTCCTACTACCTAGGTGTCATCATCTACGTCCTCAGGAACCTTGGGTTTAATTATACAAATGAGTGAGCATGCATTACATCCATTTTTAAGTTCTAAACACAGTTTAGCCAAGGTCCATTCATTTTAGAATGATCTTAATGTCATGAATGCAACATAATAGAAGATATATGCATGGCACTACCTAATGCACATACATAAAACATAACATCAAACATCATCATTCTTAGTGGCATAAAGTGGCAATAGAAACAATCATATGGGACAAACTTAGTGACATAATCATAATCATGAAACATCTCTTCCTCATGGGCCACCCTAAAAGACAACCGACCTGGGGCTGCCCGGCCGAACGGTGTCACCCGTAGCGTGTCATACATCTAGGTTATGAGCTCATACCTTAACTAGTCATCACTAGTTCTTACTTACCACTTAACGATAAGCGTATCATAAATCATAAATCCCGACTATCTGAGTACAAAGTTAGGGGCAAAACTCTTAGGGGTGCTCGGCCGAACCGGTGTCACCTAAGAGTATAAATTGGTACCGATGTCACATGAGTTCTATGGAGGTGCTCGGCCGAACCGGTGTCATCCTAGAACCCATCTTAGTACCTTAATTTTCAAAATCTCTTTAAGTCCCCAAATTTGTTGGGAATTCAGACACGATGGCATTACACGAATTCCTTCCAAATTTGCTTTATGCCACATAAACATATATCTTCATGAATTCATCATATGAATAACATCATCATCATTTACATAACATACATCATCATGGAACATTCAACCGTTTATCCTTACGGTAGCTTATGCTTTGACCCTTACGGGTCTTAATCATGAGATTTGGTTCTCTAACATCCGTCGCTCATATTTTATGCACCTAAGGGCTCATAATTAAACATCACTCATAATCCTCATATCTACATTTAAATCTAAAAAGCATAGGGTAGAATTCTTAACTTGTGATCACGGGGTTCTAGAACTTACGTTTTAGACCCTTTCTTGGTTCCGTCTTCGCCTAAGGCGCTATGGATTAAATCTAAATCAATTATGAGGCATTCCCATGCTTAAGGACTAATTATTAATCATGTTTATCATGTTGTAAGGGTGCTGGACAGCATCCAGAAAAATAAATGTTCCAAGAGTTCTACATTGCATTTTTACGGTTTTCTAGTTACTAGTTTCCCTATAGGTGCTAGAATTCAATTCTAATTCAAATGATACCAAGTTTTTCATGTCTAAACAATCTAAATCTGATTGTGTTCCCATTAAAACAGTTTGGATTAGTTCCATAAACAAATGGGTCAAAACTATGTTAAATTCTAGCTTTACGGTATTTCTAGTTAGCTAGTTTCTTACCTATCATGCATAGGATCGCTTCTACATCATCACATGATATTTTCACACATTCCAACGCATCAAAACATCATCATACAGCATCACACTCATCACATCAGAACCGAAAACATTTAACTTAAATGAGAGAGTTAAATTGACATTTCTAGGTACATAAGTTAACTAGTTTCTCTTGGAATCAATTTAGAATTTTTAAAAACTCTTTGCAAATCATTTTAATTCATCAAAAGGCTAAGAGAAGCCTTAGGTCAATGACCAAAATATATTTCATCTCCTAAAAGGGAGTAAAGTCATATCTCATGACAACATAACCTTGAAAAGGTTTGTAAAGCTTTAAGGAAAACTTAGAACATAGACTATTGGTCCTTGTAGCTAGATGAAAACTCATTGAAAGTCCATCATCACTACTTGGCCGAAAATATGCATTCAAAGGATGGTTTCACATTAAACTTTAACTTGGAATGAAATGGGCAAGTCTTTGAGCTCTAGGTTCTTAAGTTACGACATAAAATAGACATGCTCATGCTTTTCATTTTTTAATCTTTCTTACAAAATAAAGTGATGACATAAATTAAATATGCAAGGCATAAACTTAAACGTGCAAGCTTGAAAGTAAATATGCGAGGCATAAACTTAAACGTGCAAGCTTGAAAGTAAATATGCAAGATTCAATTCTTTATTTTAGTGCTCTAGGCCCAACAACATTCGACTTTAAGGCCGAAATAGAAAGGCTTCAAGAATTAAATTAAGTGATGATACAAGTTCCATTTTAATCTTTATGTTCTTAGGTGATAGCTAGAAAGTAAAGATGCATAGCAAGAATGTAAATATGAATGCAAGCATAAAACAAATTATGCAAGTTCATTTTATCTTTCTAGAGCTCTTAACAAGACTTTAAAGGAATTTAAACCATAGCCCAAACTCATCCAAACAAGGTAAAGTCAAGCTTAGAGTTCTTAAAACTTAACATAATATTTTTAGGAAATCAAACCATGAAGCCAAGCAAAATTTAAGGGAATGGCCGAAATCATCAAGAAGAAAAAGGAACATTTTAGAACTCTAGAGTTCATGATCTTGATGATATATTAACACCAACATCATGAGTCCTCATCATTGAGTTCATAGAGCCATTTTAAAACATCATTAAAGCTAAAGTTCTCAAGAGTTCAAGAAAGGAAAAACTAAAAACATTTTTGCTCAAGAACAAAGATCAAGCTCTAGAGTTTGTTTCAAGTGATGAACATCATCATGAAACTCTCATCATCAAGCTCTCATTCCTTCATTCCCAAAGGCCCATGGCCGAAACATAAAGAGGAAGAAGGAGAAGAAAAGAAGTTCTAAAAGGAACCAAGAGAAACTATGAACATCAAGCTTGAAACAAGAACTTTAAAGAAAAGAATACATGAAAGAAAATCCCTACTTGATGTGATGAACTTGAAGATGGAAGAAGAAGATGAAGATGGTGAAGAACTCCAAGAACTTGAAGAACACAAGAACTTTGAGAGAAAAAGAAAAGTTTTGAGTGTTCCTAAACTTAGCAAATGATCTAAAAGTGGTGCAAGCTCCTCAAGGCATTCTATTTATAGAGAAATGAAACAAATGGAGGGAGCTCATGGTGATGAAGAGCTTCGGCCATGTGTGCAGAATTGGAGGCATCCATGAGTTCCATGAAGTGAGATAATGTGTTCTTGAGGCATGGTGAGGTATGGCTTAAGGTATGGTTCAAGGTATGGCCTCAAGCATGGTTCTTTGAGTGAGAAAATAATTAAACATGTGGTCAATGGGGAAGAGAATTTCGGCCATGTGCATCAGATTTGGGAGAGGTTTAGTTGCATTTTAATTGTGGTTTAGAGTTGTGTTTAGGTGTATCTTTGATTATGCTTAAGATTAGGAATTTGTAAGAAAGTGTTTAGGTAAGGGAAATGGATAATTAAGGTGGTCTAGACATAATTAAGGAGTGGTCTTGCACCATTAGTGAGTTAAATCCTCAATTTAGAGTCTAAACAACTCTAGACACATTTCCTTGATTTAAGGAATTGGAGAGAGAAAACACTATTCAAGATTCCAAGACTAGGAGTCTTGAGTTCTAAAAAGGGATTTAAGTTTAATCTAAGCAATTTTAGGTTCTAATTAACTTTAATAAATTATTTTGACTCTAGATTAATTAGGGAAATAAATTAATCTTCGTTTAGAGCCTAATATTGCTTAGGTTTGCTTAATTACGTCATTAAGCTCAAAAACACTATTCTAGGGGCAAAATCATAATTTTGCACTAAAACTGCCCGGGGCCACCGGGACTTGAACAGAGACCTCTAGACACATGAAAACATGTTTTTAAACCTCAGGGGAAAGTTCCGGGCTCAAACGGGACCTTTACCCGCGTAAAACGCTATAGAGGTATTTTGGTCATTTTGACCCGAAACTGCGGAAAACGAGATTTTCGCTTCCGGAAGCATTCAAAGGCCATTCAATCCCCTTCAAACATTGAGTTGACCCTTCGAGGACGACCGAGTTGGTTACCCTTGAACTCGGGTCAGGAAATGACCTTAGGGGCATTTTGGTCATTTCCCTCAGACAGAAAAATCGGCGTGTTACATTACTCCCCTCCTTAAAAGAATTTCGCCCTCGAAATTCGTTACCTTAGAAAAGCTCGGGATACTTGTCTCGCATTTCTGACTCTAGCTCCTATGTGAATTCTTCGGACTTGTCGCGTCCCCATGCTACTTTTACCAAAGGAACAGACTTGTTCCTCAGTTGCTTGACTCCGCGGTCCACGATTCTCGTAGGGGGGAAGATTGAAAGTTAGGTCGTCCCTTAACTGAACATGCTCTGGCTCTAAAATGTGGCTAGGGTCGGACTCATACTTCCTTAACTGAGAGACGTGAAAGACGTCATGAAGATTAGAAAGATTAGGGGGTAAGGCTATTTTGTAGGCAACTGTTCCTATCCTTTGAAGAATTTGGAAGGGACCAAGGAATCGGGGGCTCAACTTTTTGACTTTCATGGCTCTCCCTATGCCTGTAGTGGGGGTAATCCTAAGGAACACATGTTCTCCCTCTTCGAATTCCAAGGGCTTGCGCCGCTTGTCCGCATAGCTCTTTTGTCTACTTTGAGCAGTGAGCATCCTATCCCGGATCCTCTTGATTTGTTCCGTCGTTTCCCTCACTACATCGGGTCCTAAGACACTTTGCTCCCCAGGCTCGTACCAACACAAAGGTGATTGGCACTTCCTTCCATACAATGCCTCGTACGGTGCCATACCGATGCTCGCGTGATAACTATTGTTATATGCAAACTCGATCAAAGGCAAGTACTTATCCCAACTTCCCCTTTGGTCTAACGCACAGGCTCTTAGCATATCCTCTAGGGTTTGGATCGTCCTTTCGGATTGTCCGTCAGTTTGTGGGTGGTAAGCAGTGCTTAAGCATAGCTTCGAACCAAACGCCTTTTGAAAGGCTCCCCAAAAATGCGACGTAAACCGCGGATCACGATCCGAGATTATCGTCGACGGTACTCCATGCAATCTTACGATCTCGTGGATGTATAACTGAGCCAATTTATCTAAGGAGTATGTCACTCTAATAGGTAGAAAGTGTGCCGACTTGGTTAGTCGATCCACTATCACCCATATAGCATCATGGCCAGCTTGGGTCTTAGGCAATCCTGTCACGAAATCCATGGATATGCATTCCCACTTCCATTCGGGGATTGACAGGGGTTGCAACAAACCTGAAGGTTTTTGGTGCTCGATTTTCACTTTCTGACATACCAAGCACTTACTAACCCAGGCGACTACATCCTTCTTCATTCCGGGCCACCAAAACATCTTCTTCAAGTCTTGGTACATCTTGGTGACACCGGGATGAATGGTGAAATAGCTTTTGTGAGCCTCCTCCAAGATCTTTTCTCGGAGGTCACCATCTTGGGGTACGCAGATCCTTCCCTCAAATCTCCATATCCAATCCTCGCCTCTTTCGAAACCCTTCAACTTTCTCGCCTTAACAGCATTTATGATCTCTTCGAACTCCTCATTTTCTCGTTGTGCTAACATGATTCTTTGCTTAAATCCACTTGTTACACTAAGATAGCACATCTTTATCCCTCTATCGGTTGCTGACATGCCTAGATTCATATCCCTAAACTTCTCTATCAACTCAACTTCTTTGATCATCATGTGGGACAGGTGTAACGACTTTTGGCTCAAGGCGTCGGCGACTACATTAGCCTTGCCGGGGTGGTAACTTAAACCGAAATCGTAGTCTTTGAGGAATTCCATCCACCTTCTTTGTCTCATGTTTAACTCCCTTTGATCAAAGAGGTACTTGAGACTCTTATGATCGGAGAAAACTTCAAACCTTACACCATACAGATGGTGTCTCCACATCTTTAAGGCAAACACTACGGCGGCTAATTCTAGGTCATGGGTGGGGTAGTTAGCCTCGTGAGGCTTGAGTTGTCGAGATGCATAGGCTACCACTTGCCTATTTTGCATCAACACACACCCTAGTCCTTTCCCCGAAGCATCACAATATACCTCGAAGGGTACATTGGGGCTAGGTAAGACTAAGACTGGGGTCATGGTTAACCTTTCCTTAAGCTCTCAGAAACTCTTCTCACATTCGAGGCTCCACTCGAACGGGGCATTCTTCCTAGTGAGCTTGGTCAAGGGTAGGGCTAACTGGGAAAATCCTTTGATAAACCTACGGTAATAGCCCGCTAAACCTAAAAAGCTCCGTATTTCCGTTACGGTGGTTGGTCTATCCCAATTCATTATGGCTTCTACCTTGCTAGGATCAACGGCTATACCTCCTTTTGACGCAACGTACCCTAAAAACTTGACCTCCTCCAACCAAAATTCACACTTAGAGAGTTTTGCATACAGCTTTTTCTCCTTCAAAATCTCCAAAACTATCCTCAAATGACGCTCATGCTCCTTGTGGGTCTTCGAATAGATGAGTATATCATCTATGAAAACGACCACGAACTGATCTAAATAGGGTCTAAAGATCCTATTCATGTAATCCATAAACACTGCAGGAGCATTTGTCAACCCAAAAGACATCACCGCGAACTCAAAGTGTCCATACCGAGTTCTAAAGGCGGTCTTTGGTATATCTTGATCTCTCACTCTAATTTTGTGGTATCCTGACCTTAGGTCGATCTTGGAAAATACTACTGCTCCTCTCAATTGGTCCATAAGATCATCTATCCTAGGCAAGGGGTACTTGTTTTTCACCGTCACACGGTTCAATTGCCTATAATCTATGCACAACCTCATGCTCCCGTCCTTCTTCTTCACAAACAATACCGGGGCTCCCCACGGTGAAGCACTAGGTCTTATAAAGCTCTTTTCTAAAAGTTCCTCAAGTTGGGTTTTAAGCTCGGCTAGTTCTAGGCGTGACATTTTATAGGGGGCAATTGAGATTGGTCCCGCTCCAGGAACCAACTCAATGGAGAACTCCACTTCTCTCTCAGGAGGGAACTCGGGTATATCTTCCGGAAATACCTCGGGATAGTCTCTCACTACTGGTATATTCTCTAAATTCTGCTCAAAGTGTACTTCGCTAGCGGCTAGGAGAACATATCCCTTAGTCTTTTTCCCACTACAGTGGACCTCTACGGCATTGAGATAGAGTTTCAAAGGTCGACTTATTTCACTAGGGGGAGAAGGAAAGACGACTGTTTTGGTGTCACAGTCTAACAACACACGGTTGGCGTAAAGCCAATCCATGCCAAGAACTACTCCTATACCTTTCATGGGTAAACAAATTAAATCCACAACATATGATCTATTTTCTGTGGCGAGGTGACAATTTAGACAACAATAACAAGTATTCACAGGATGATTTGTGGGGGTAGAGACAATAAGATCAAAAGGAAGTTTGGAAGTTTTCAAATTTAGAGCCTCGACACTAGCATAAGAAATAAAAGAATGTGTTGCACCGGAGTCATAAAGTACAGTTAAGGTCCTACCATCTATTTCGCACTTACCTTCTATGAGACTGTTGGATGTGTCCGCTTTGTCCACATTGAGGGTGAAGACCCTCCCTTGGTGTTGTGGCCTAGGGTTCTGATTCGCTGGCCCTCCGTTGTTGCATCTGTTGGCATAGTGGCCGGGCTTCCCGCACTTGAAGCACACATTTTGTCCAGCTAGGCAGGGACGGTTGCCATGATCTTTCCCACACTGGGGGCATATTATCGCCGGTGTAGTCCTAGCAAAGGTGGCGGGGGCTCCTTGGGGCGTCTTGTTCTTGGTCCCACCAGACCCTCCTTGTTGCGCATTGTTCCGGGGGCCTCTCGACACTCCTTGCCGGTTATTGTTGTTGTTGTTGTTTCGGTGGTTGTTGTTCTGGAACGGTGGTCTGTAGGGTTGCTTGGGTTGTTGGTGGAAGGGGGTTCTTTGTTGTTGTTGTGGTTTGAATTGGTTGGCGTGGTAGGGGTTGTAATGGTTTCGTGGTTGGTTTTGGTGTTGGGGTTTGAACTTCGGGGCTTGAGGTCCCAGCCCCTTAGCTCTTTCCGCCCTTGCAGCCTGGAGCTTACCTTGTCCTTCCTCCAAAATGCGACACTTGTTGACCAGGGTGGGGAAGTCCCTGATCTCCATATGTGCTACAGCATAATTCAGCTCCAGCTTCAATCCGCCAGACTTCACACATTTCCATATCTCATCGGGGTTCCCTTGGAACACCCGTGAGAACTTGATCAGTTCTTTGAATCTTGCCGTGTACTGGGCAACAGTCCTTCCTCCTTGGGTTAGTTGTATGAACTCGATGTCCTTCGCATTCCTTACTGACTCCGGGAAGTACTTCTCGTAGAAGTAAGTCTTGAACAGCTCCTAGTTGATAGCAGTACCAGAAGCTTCCAGCAGTCTTCGGGTGCCAGTCCACCAGAACTCGGCATCCGACTCCATCATATAAGTAGCGAAGGTGACCTTTTGCTCCTCTGAGCAAGCCACTACGGAGTAGATCTTCTCCATGTTTTTGATCCACTCATCAGCTTTGTCGGGGTCCATGGCTCCTCGGAAGGTTGGTGGGTTCGCCTTGCGAAACTCACCAAACCTCGCTTGCTCGACCATTTCAGCAGTAGGGGGAGCACGTCCGGTGTCCCCTTGTTGGTTCATCCTCTCGAACATTCGTTCCATGGCCCTAGCCATGTCACGAATAGCAGCAGCAGTAGCATCATTTTGGTCCCCATCGGTCGGGGTCCTAGGTTGTCTCCTTGGTGCCATTGGTTCCTAAACACATGAGACAATAAACACTGAGGTGATCAGGCTCAATATTCCATGTAAGATGAGCTAGTTACCATGGCACACGCAAGTAGACAAGGGTCATGCACTTCTACCCTATAGCTTATCTCTAGCTAAGCTCTACGCATGACATAGCTATCGTTCTACGCTTTAGAAAGCATAGTCAGTCCAATCCTCAGGCTCCATGAGAATCGAACTGCTCTGATACCATAATGTAACATCCTAATTTTTAACCCAATACTCTAGAACATATTTAGGTTAATCATTAGTCTGTTACTTCACAGTTCTCATTTTACTTTGAAATACTTAGCGGAAAATACAGGTAAATTTTTTTTTGAAATACAAAGTGAGAGCCGCGTGATGCGATACATCTTGTAACGATCAAATCATACATCTCATAACTTCATACCATAGGGCACAACATAAATAACACTGAATATCATCTCATATATATATAACTTGCCCACTTATGAGTGTGGGACTTAATTTAGTACAAGGAAAATACATAAAAGAAAATACAGCATAAAACATAAACATAATCTACTCCCCTACCCGAGTGCATCTAATGGGAAACGTTTAAACAAAAGAAGGTTTATCCCTCATCTAAGTGGTGTGTGCTCTAACCGGGTACTCCTTCGGACGATCGTCACCTCCTACTGGCGTCCATCTCGCGAACGAGGCAAATATCCGGGAAACTGGGCGAGCTCCTCGGACGTGAAGAGGCGGAACGGGGCTCGGAAGTGACCTCCATGGCGTGGCCTCATCTCCGGTCGTTGTGCAATCCTCAGCTGAGTCACGGAAGGCTCACTATCCTCCCCAAGGTCCATGGGTATGGTGGGGGAAGATCCCTCGGAGGGTGCCTGGGTTGCCGAATCCTCGGAAGGATCCGTCTCCGAAAAAGACGACGGGCAACGGGCACATACTGGGGGTAGTCTCGAGCGGCGGACGTGGATGATGGGGTACGGCGAAGCCTCTCCTCTAAGGGACGTGCGCGCTCGAACACCAGGTCATCGCCAAAAGGTGAGACGAGGGAGAAACGATGGGAATGTATAGGGGGAGTGAAGGGTCGACCCATGAACATGAATACTCTAACCGTGCATCGACCCACAAAATGGAATGACCCGTGGTCCGGGTCATGGTGCACCTCCCATGTCGGTGTGTCCACGAACACTACGAACGTTACCATCTGAAGACGTGACGAAAAGGAAGAGATAGAGGGAGTGAGAATCTTGCTAAAGAATCTCAGTAGGGCCTCCTACTACCTAGGTGTCATCATCTACGTCCTCAGAAACCTTGGGTTTAATTATACAAATGAGTGAGCATGCATTACATCCATTTTTAAGTTCTAAACACAGTTTAGCCAAGGTCCATTCATTTTAGAATGATCTTAATGTCATGAATGCAACATAATAGAAGATGTATGCATGGCACTACCTAATGCACATACATAAAACATAACATCAAACATCATCATTCTTAGTGGCATAAAGTGGCAATAGAAACAATCATATGGGACAAACTTAGTGACATAATCATAATCATGAAACATCTCTTCCTCATGGGCCACCCTAAAAGACAATCGAACTGGGGGTGCTCGGCCGAACCGGTGTCACCCAGAACGTGTCATACATCTAGGTTATGAGCTCATACCTTAACTAGTCGTCACTAGTTCTTACTTACCACTTAACGATAAGCGTATCATAAATCATAAATCCCGACTATCAGAGTGCGGGTTAGGGGGCAAAACTCTTAGGGGTGCTCGGCCGAACCGGTGTCACCTAAGAGTATAAATTGGTACCGATGTCACATGAGTTCTATGGAGGTGCTCGGTCGAACCGGTGTCATCCTAGAACCCATCTTAGTACCTTAATTTTCAAAATCTCTTTAAGTCCCCAAATTTGTTGGGAATTCGACACGATGGCATTACACCGAATTCCTTCCAAATTTGCTTTATGCCACATAAACATATATCCTCATGAATTCATCATATGAATAACATCATCATCATTTACATAACATACATCATCACGGAACATTCAACCGTTTATCCTTACGGTAGCTTATGCTTTGACCCTTACGGGTCTTAATCATGAGATTTGGTTCTCTAACATCCGTCGCTCATATTTTATGCACCTAAGGGCTCATAATTAAACATCACTCATAATCCTCATATCTACATTTAAATCTGAAAAGCATAGGGTAGAATTCTTAACTTGTGATCACGGGGTTCTGGAACTTACGTTTTAGACCCTTTCTTGGTTCCGTCTTCGCCTAAGGAGCTATGGATTAAATCTAAATCAATTATGAGGCATTCCCATGCTTAAGGACTAATTATTAATCATGTTTTTCATGTTGTAAGGGTGCTGGACAGCATCCAGACTATTGGTCCTTGTAGCTAGATGAAAACTCATTGAAAGTCCATCATCACTACTTGGCCGAAAATATGCATTCAAAGGATGGTTTCACATTAAACTTTAACTTGGAATGAAATGGGCAAGTCTTTGAGCTCTAGGTTCTTAAGTTACAACATAAAATAGACATGCTCATGCTTTTCATTTTTTAATCTTTCTTACAAAATAAAGTGATGACATAAATTAAATATGCAAGGCATAAACTTAAACGTGCAAGCTTGAAAGTAAATATGCGAGGCATAAACTTAAACGTGCAAGCTTGAAAGTAAATATGCAAGATTCAATTCTTTATTTTAGTGCTCTAGGCCCAACAACATTCGACTTTAAGGCCGAAATAGAAAGGCTTCAAGAATTAAATTAAGTGATGATACAAGTTCCATTTTAATCTTTATGTTCTTAGGTGATAGCTAGAAAGTAAAGATGCATAGCAAGAATGTAAATATGAATGCAAGCATAAAATAAATTATGCAAGTTCATTTTATCTTTCTAGAGCTCTTAACAAGACTTTAAAGGAATTTAAACCATAGCCCAAACTCATCCAAACAAGGTAAAGTCAAGCTTAGAGTTCTTAAAACTTAACATAATATTTTTAGGAAATCAAACCATGAAGCCAAGCAAAATTTAAGGGAATGGCCGAAATCATCAAGAAGAAAAAGGAACATTTTAGAACTCTAGAGTTCATGATCTTGATGATATATTAACACCAACATCATGAGTCCTCATCATTGAGTTCATAGAGCCATTTTAAAACATCATTAAAGCTAAAGTTCTCAAGAGTTCAAGAAAGGAAAAACTAAAAACATTTTTGCTCAAGAACAAAGATCAAGCTCTAGAGTTTGTTTCAAGTGATGAACATCATCATGAAACTCTCATCATCAAGCTCTCATTCCTTCATTCCCAAAGGCCCATGGCCGAAACATAAAGAGGAAGAAGGAGAAGAAAAGAAGTTCTAAAAGGAACCAAGAGAAACTATGAACATCAAGCTTGAAACAAGAACTTTAAAGAAAAGAATACATGAAAGAAAATCCCTACTTGATGTGATGAACTTGAAGATGGAAGAAGAAGATGAAGATGGTGAAGAACTCCAAGAACTTGAAGAACACAAGAACTTTGAGAGAAAAAGAAAAGCTTTGAGTGTTCCTAAACTTAGCAAATGATCTAAAAGTGGTGCAAGCTCCTCAAGGCATTCTATTTATAGAGAAATGAAACAAATGGAGGGAGCTCATGGTGATGAAGAGCTTCGGCCATGTGTGCAGAATTGGAGGCATCCATGAGTTCCATGAAGTGAGATAATGTGTTCTTGAGGCATGGTGAGGTATGGCTTAAGGTATGGTTCAAGGTATGGCCTCAAGCATGGTTCTTTGAGTGAGAAAATAATTAAACATGTGGTCAATGGGGAAGAGAATTTCGGCCATGTGCATCAGATTTGGGAGAGGTTTAGTTGCATTTTAATTGTGGTTTAGAGTTGTGTTTAGGTGTATCTTTGATTATGCTTAAGATTAGGAATTTGTAAGAAAGTGTTTAGGTAAGGGAAATGGATAATTAAGGTGGTCTAGACATAATTAAGGAGTGGTCTTGCACCATTAGTGAGTTAAATCCTCAATTTAGAGTCTAAACAACTCTAGACACATTTCCTTGATTTAAGGAATTGGAGAGAGAAAACACTATTCAAGATTCCAAGACTAGGAGTCTTGAGTTCTAAAAAGGGATTTAAGTTTAATCTAAGCAATTTTAGGTTCTAATTAACTTTAATAAATTATTTTGACTCTAGATTAATTAGGGAAATAAATTAATCTTCGTTTAGAGCCTAATATTGCTTAGGTTTGCTTAATTACGTCATTAAGCTCAAAAACACTATTCTATGGGCAAAATCGTAATTTTGCACTAAAACTGCCCGGGGCCACCGGGACTTGAACAGAGACCTCTAGACACATGAAAACATGTTTTTAAACCTCGGGGGAAAGTTCCGGGCTCAAACGGCACCTTTACCCACGTAAAACGCTATAGGGGTATTTTGGTCATTTTGACCCGAAACTGCGGAAAACGAGATTTTCGCTTTCGGAAGCATTCAAAGGCCATTCAATCCCCTTCAAACATTGAGTTGACCCTTCGAGGATGACTGAGTTGGTTACCCTCGAACTCGGGTCAGGAAATGACCTCAGCGGCATTTTGGTCATTTCCCTCGGATAGAAAAATCGAGGTGTTACATTTCTTACGCCAAAAGTTACCAAGTTTTTCATAATTAAACCATCCCAAACAGAATTTTATCATACTAAAATATTTTTGATAGTGGCTAAGGTTAATTAGATCAAAGACTTCTAAAATCACAACTTTACGGTTTCCTAGTAAACTAGCTTTTTATCTAACATGCATAGAATAGTCTCTACTCTAATTCTTATCAATTTATACACACTCTAACATATTAAACATCACAAACAGTAGCAATCATGCCAAGGCAGAACTGAAAACATACAACATCTTATCAAGCATAAAATTTCATTTTCAATACACATAAGTTGCTAGTTTCTCATGGAATCACTTTAGAACTTCTAAAACTCTTTGGAAACCAACTTATTTTATTAAAATCATCATAAAATAAATAAAGGCAGTAGCTAATTTAAATCTTTCATGGTTGGTCTTTAAAACATAAAATTATGCTTGAAACATTCTTTGAGTTCACCTATGCTTAAGAAAATCCTAAGACATAGGTTATTGGCACTTATGACTAGATGAAACTCACACCAAGCTCATCATCATCATATGGCCAAATTTTGAATTCAAGAGAATGCTCCCACATCCAACTTTCTCTTGAGATAAATGGACAAGTCCTTGAGCTTTAGAATCTTTAAGTGATAACAAGGCTATAAACATGCTATGCACTTCATTTTATTCTTTATTAGAAAAGTAAAGTGAGGGCTCAAACTAAATATGAGATGCAACTTCATTCTTATCTTTGAATTTAGGTGGTGACTTGAAAAGTAAATATGCTAGACAAGGAAATGTAAACATGAATGCAAGTTCAATTCTTTATTTTAGTGTTCTAGACTCCACAACAATCAACTTTAAGGCCGAAATAGGCGAGTTTTGAGATTAATTATTTAGGTGATATGAATATGCAAGCTCTTGTTTTAATCTTTAAATTTTAGGTGATGGCTTGAAAAGTAAATATCCTAGACAAGAAATATAAATATGAATGCAACGTTCATTTTATTCTTTACTAGAGCTTATACAAGACTTTAAAGGAATATAAACCTCAATCCAACACATATCTTAACAAGACAAAGTAAGCTTTAGAGTTCTTTATACCAAGGTTTCAAAAGAACCTTATGGTTTGAACATCATCATCAAGCTCAAGGAAATGGATCAAGAAATCAAAATAACTAACAACCTTTCTCTAGAATAAAAAACAATGCAAGGAAGAAGGAACCAAAATCGAAACCAAAAGGAAAGGAAAAAAAAAAGGAAAACTAAAACCAAGGCTAAGGAAAAGGAAAGGAAAAGCCAAAGTGCGTTAAGATCAAAACCATCATGGAAAGTAAATATGACCTTGAAAGCCAAAAATCAAAAAGAAGAAAAGAAGTTCCAAAAGCTAAGAGAAATTAGCAAAAACTCATTTTTTCAAAGCTTTAAAAGACAAAACTTTAAAGGAAAAAATCCCTAACAAGTGGTGAAGAGAAAAGCTTGGTCTTTGAGGAGAAAAAAAGAAGGAAACTTGCTTCCAAGTGGTCTTGATGTTTCGGCCAAAGAGGAAGAAAAAGGAAGGAAAGGTTTTTGTATGAGTTTGATGTGTGAGATTGTAAGCTTATGTGTTTGAATGTTGATCTAGGTCATTATGTGGTGGTTTGAGGTTATGAGGGGTGGTTCTTTAGTGGAGATGAAGAAGATGAAGAAGAAGAGAACTCTTGAAGAAATGGGAGAACATGAGACAACTCTTGCAAACTCAAAGCCTAGCAAATGATCTAAAGGTTCTTACAAGCTCATTTGCATGTGTATTTATAGAAAAAAAATACCAAGGGTGTATGAATGAAGAGGGGGCTGAAACCTCATGTTCCATGAGGTGAGAAAATTGGTTTCATGTAGGCATGGTGAGATATGTTGGAAAGTATGGCTAGGTATGGCCTAATAAGTATGGTTCTTTGAGTGTTTGAATTCAAACATATGATGGACAATGGAGGGGGAAGGAATGGCGCCTTTTTCTTCTTGTAATGGGGGAGGACAATCTTTCATTTAATTGTGGTTTAGAGATGTGTTTAGGTGTAGCTTTGATTAGGCTTATGATTAGGAGCTTGTAAGTAAGTGTTTAGGTGAGGTAATGGTCAACTAAGGATGTCAAGACAAGATTAGGGAGTGTTCTTGCTTCATTAGTGATATTGAAACTCATTTCAAAGTATAAATAATTGTAGACACAATTCTTTGATTTAAGGAATTGGAGAGAGAAAATACTATTCAAGATTCCATGACTTGGAATCTTAAGTCTTAAAAGAGTTTTAAGTTTAATCTAAGAAATTTTAGATTCTAATTAACTTTAATAAATTATTTTGACTCTAGATTAATTATAGAAATTAATTATTCTTTGATTAGAGCCTAATATTGCTTAGGTTTGCTTAATTACATCATTAGGCTCAAACGATACTATTCCAAGGGCAAAATAGTAATATTGCACCAAAACTGCCTGGGACCTCCGGGACTTAAGCAAACCTTATCAAACACATGAAATCATCATATTAAGCTTTCTGGGAAAGTTTCGGGCTTAAACGGCACTTATACCCGCGTGAAAAGCTATAGGGGTATTTTGGTCATTTTTAGCCGAAAACTTGAAAAATGAGATTTTCACCTCTGAGATCATTCCCAACTCATCCAATCCCCTTCAACATTGGAGTTGACCCTTCGAGGACTGTCGGACCGGCTATCCTCGAATTTCGAGTGAAAAATGACCTCAAGGGCATTTTGGTCATTTTTACTCAGACAGAAAAATCGAAGTGTTACATTACTCCCTTCCTTAAAAAGAATTTCACCCTCAAAATTCGTTACCTTAGAATAGCTCTAGATGCTTTATCCTCATCTCTATCTCCAATCCCACATGTACTCCTCTAACTTGCCATGCCCCTATGCCACTTTCACTAAAGGAACGAACTTGTTCTTCAACTGCTTGACTCTGTGGTCCACAACCTCGTTGGCGGTAGATTAAAAGTTAGGTCATCCCTTAACTGTACTTTCTCTGGTTCTAAAACATGGATAGGGTCGGACTCGTATTCTCTTAACTGGGAGACGTGGAAGACATTGTAACACCCCGATTTTTCTGTCTGAGAGAAAATGACCAAAATGCCCTTGAGGTCATTTTCCACCCAAAATTCGAGGATAGCCAGCCCGGCAGTCCTCGAAAGGTCAACTCAATGTTTGAAGGGGATTAGATGGTCCTTGAGTGATTTCAGAAACGAAAATCTTATTTTCTGTAGTTTAGGGTCAAAATGACCAAAATAACCCTATAGCGTTCTTACGCGGGTAAAGGTGCTGTTTGAGCCCAAAACTTTCCCCGAAGATTTAAAATGATGTTTTCATGTGTTTAAAAGTATCGGTTTAAGTCCCGGTGGTCTCAGGCAGTTTTTGTACAAAATTATAATTTTACCCCTGGAATAGTGCCATTTGAGCTTAATGATGTAATTAAACAAACCTAAACAATATTAGGCTCTAATCAAAGATTAATTAATTTCCATAATTAATCTAGAGTCAAAATAAGTTATTAAAATTGATTGGAACCTAAAATTGCTTAGATTAAACCTAAATCTCTTTTTAAAACTCAAGATTCCTAGTCTTGGAATCTTGAATAGTGTTTTCTCTCTCCAATTGCTTAAATTAAGGAATTGAGTCTAGAATTGTTTATACACTAAAATGAGTTTTTATTTCTCTAATGAAGTAAGAGCACTCCCTAACTTTGTCTTGAAATCCTTAATTATATCCTTAGTCACCTAAACACTTTCTCACAAATTCCTAAACTTAAGCCTAATCAAAGATACACCTATACACATCACTAAACCACAATTAATGAGACATTTTCCTCCCCCTTGGATGCTCCAAAAATGGCGCCACCTCACCTCCAATATCCATCACATGTTTAAATTCTTACACTCAAAGAGCCATACCTTGAGCCATACATCACCATGCTTTAGGCTATACCTCACCATACCTTGAGCCATGCCTTTGAATGACCATTTAAAGAAGATATTTTCCTTCCTTTCCTTCCTCAAAATTCAGCCACCCCTTCATTTCTTCACCCTTGGTTTTGTTTTTCTATAAATACACATGCAAATGAACTTGTAAGAACTTTTAGTTCATTTGCTAGCTTTGAGTTTTTAAGAGTTGTCTCAAGTTCTCTCATTTTCTTCAAAAGTTCTCTTCTTCTTCATCTTCTTCATCTCCACCAAAGAGCCACCCCTCACAACCTCAAACCACCACACAACCACCCTAGATCACCATTCAAACACATAAGCTTTCATCCTCACACATCAAGCTCATACAAAAACTTTTCCTTCCTTTTTCTCCTCTTTGGCCGAAAAACCAAGGACCACTTGGATGCAAGATTTCTTCTCTTTTCACTTCAAGAAACAAGCTTTCCTCTTCACTATTTGGTAGGGATTTTTGTTTTTTAAAGTTTTGTCTTTTAAAGCTTTGTTAAAAATGAATTCTTGTTAGTTTCTCTTGGCTTTTAGAACTTCTTTTCCTTCTCTTTGATTTCGGCCTTGGAGCCTTTCTTTTTAAAGAAAATGTTGGCTTGATGATGAGGTTTCAAGATAATGGTCCTATGGTTATCATTTGAGAAACCTCTAAAGCTTGAACCTTAGCTTTGATCTTAACACATTTTTGGTTTTTCCTTCCTTTTTCTTTAAACTTGGTTATGGTTTCCTTGTTTCTTTTCTTTACTCTTGGCTTCAGCCTTATTTCCTTTTCTTTGATGTTCAAAAGTTTTGTTTAAACATAGTTGTTAGATGATTTGATTTGTTTAAATCCATTTCCTTAGAGTTTGATGATGAAGTTCACACCATATGGTTTCTTTGTAAACCTTGGTATAAGAACTCTAAAGCTTGCTTTATCTTGCTATAATAAGTTTGGGTTGAGGTTTAAGTTCCTTTAAAGTCTTGCAAGAGCTCTAGTAAAGAATATAAAATGAACTTGCATTCATATTTACTTTCCTTGCCTAGCATATTTATTTTTGGCCATCACCTAAAACGTAAAGATTAAAATAAGAGTTGCATTTCCATATCACTAAGGATTAATGTCGAAGCTCGCCTATTTCGGCCTTAAAGTCGATTGTTGTGGAGCCTAGAGCACTAAAATAAAGAATTGGACTTGCATTCATGTTTACGTTTCCTTGTCTAGCATATTTACGTTTCAAGTCATCACATAAATTCTAAAAGATAAAATGAACTTGCATATTCACTTTCAAGCCTTACATATTTACTTCAAGCTTTGCATATTTACTTTCAAGTCTTGCATATTTATTTTCAAGTCTTGCATATTTATATTTCTAGCACCTCAGATTTATATTTCAAGTTCTTGCATCTCATATTTACTTTGAAGTTCTCACTTTACTTTATAATGAAGATTAAAATGGGATGCATATCACGTTTACATTTTGTCATCACTTAAAGACTCTAGAAGCTCAAAGACTTGCCCTCTTTATCTTAAGTTAAAGTTTGGTTATGGAAACATCCCCATGGATGCATATTTCGGCTATGTGATGATGATGAACTTGATGTGAGTTTCATTTAGTCACAAGAGCCAACAATCTATGTTCTAAGATTTTCTTTAGGCCTTAAGAGTTTTGTAACATCCTAATTTTTAACCCAATACTCTAGAACATATTTAGGTTAATCATTAGTCTGTTACTTCATAGTTCTCATTTAACTTTGAATTACTTAGCGGAAAATACGGGTAATTTTTTTTTTGAAATAAAAGTGAGAGCCGCGTGATGCGATAAGCTGTAAACCATGCAAAGTAAAACAATCGTCTCACAATCATCATAACGTAAGGCACATCATGAACATCACTGAATATAATCTCATATATATATAACTTGCCCACTTATAAGTGTGGGACTTAATTCAGTACAAGGGAAATACATGAAAAGAAATACAACATAAAACGTAAACATAATCTACTCCCCTACCCGAGTGCATCTAATAGGATAACCTCTAAACAAAAGAAAGTTTATCCCTATCTATGTGGTGTGTGCTCTAACTCGGGCCATCCTCGACCTCCTACTGCCGACCATCTCGTGATCGAGGCAGATATCCCGGAAACCGAGCGAGCTCCTCGGGCGTGAAAAGGCGGAGTGGGGATCGAATATGACTCCCAGAGTATGGCCGCATCTCCGGTCGTCGTGCACGCCTCGGCTGAGTCACGGTGGGCTCGCTATCCTCTCCCAAGTCCATAGGTATGGAGGGGGAAGACCCCTCGGAGGGTATCGGGGTGGCCGAATCTTCGGAAGGATCCATCTCCGAGAAGGACGATGGGCAACGGGGCACATACTCGGGGTAGTCTCGAACGGCGGATGCGGAAGGTGGAGTCTGGCGTAGCCTCTCCTCTCTCGGGACGTGGCGCTCGAACACTAGGTCGTCACCAAAAGGTGAGACGGGGAGAAACGATGGGAATGTACAGGGGAGTGAAGGGTCGACCCATGAACATGAATACTCTAGCGTGCATCGACCCACAAAATGGAATGACCCGTGGTCCGGTCATGGTGCACCTCCCATGTCGGCGTGTCCACGAACACCACTAACGTCGCCATCTGAAGGCGTGACGGAAAGAAAGAGGTAGAGGAGTGAGAATCTTGCTAAAGAATCTCGGTAGGGCCTCCTACTACCTACGTGTGATCGTCTACGTCCTCAGGAGCGTTGGGTTTTATTATAAGAAATGACTGAACATGCATTTAGTTCATTTTAAACTTCAAAAATATACTTTAGCCAAGGTCCGTTCATTTTAGGATGATCTTAATGTCATGAATGCAACATAATGGAAAATGTATGCATGGCACTACCTAATGCACATACATAAAACATAACATCAAGCATCATCATCATTGGTGGCATAAAGTGGCAATAGTAACATTCATATGGGACAAAACATAGTGACATAATCATAATCATGAACTTTTCTTCCTCATGGGCCACCCTAAAAGACAATCGAACTGGGGGTGCTCGGCCGAATCGGTGTCACCCAGAACGTGTCATACATCTAGGTTATGAGCTCATACCTTAACTAGTCGTCACTAGTTCTTACTTACCACTTAACGATAAGCGTATCATAAATCCCGACTATCCGAGTGCGGGTTAGGGGCAAAACTCTTAGGGGTGCTCGGCCGAACCGGTGTCACCTAAGAGTATAAAATGGTACCGATGTCACATGAGTTCTATGGAGGTGCTCGGCCGAACCAGTGTCATCCTAGAACCCATCTTAGTACCTTAATTTTCAAAATCTCTTTAAGTCCCCAAATTTGCCAGAAATTCGGCCAAAGCGGTCATTACACGAAGTTTCCTTCCAAATTTGTCGGAAATTCGGCCAAACGGTCATTACACCGAATTTCCTTCCAAATTTGCTTTATGCCACATAAACATATAACCTCATAAATTCCTCATATGAATAACATCATCATCATTAGCATACTTCATGCATCATCATACATCATTCAAACGCTTACCCTCACGGTAGCTTATGCTTTGACCCTTACGGGTCTTAATCTTGAGATATAGCTCTCTAATATCCGTCGCTCATATTTTATGCCCCTAAGGCTCATATTAAACGTCATTCTTCATTCTCATGTTCATACTTAAATCTGAATAGCATAGGACAGAGTCTCTAACTTGTTTTTACGGGGTTCTAGAACTTACGTTTTAGACCCTTTCTCGTTCCGTCTTCTTTGAGGCGCTATACATTAAATCTAAATCAATTATGAGACATTCCTATGTTTAAGGACTAATTATTAATCATGTTTATCATGTTGTAAGGGTGCTGGACAGATTCCAGAAAATTAAATGTTCTAAGAGTTCTACATTTGCATTTTTACGGTTTTCTAGTTACTAGTTTCCCCGTAGGTGCTAGAATTCGATTCTAACTCAAATGATACCAAGTTTTTCATGTCTAAACAATCTAAATCTGATTATGTTCCCATTAAAACAGTTTGGATTGGTTCCATAAACAAATGGGTCAAAACTATGTTAAATTCTAGCTTTACGGTATTTCTAGTTAGCTAGTTTCTTACCTATCATGCATAGGTTTGCTTCTACATCATCACATGATATTTTCACACATTCCAACACATTAAAACATCATCATACAGCATCACATTCATCACATCAGAGCCGAAAACATCTTGCCTCAATAAGAGAATTAAATTGACATTTCTAGGTACATAAGTTAACTAGTTTCTCTTGGAATCAATTTAGAATTTCTAAAACTCTTTGCAAAACATTTTAATTCATCAAGAGGCTAAGTGAAGCCTTAGGTCACCGACCAAAACATATTCCATCCCTAAAAGAGATTGGAATCACAACTTATAATGACATAACCTTATAAAGAATTGTAAAACTTTAAGGAAAACTCAAAACATAGGCTATTGGTCCTAGTAGCTAGATGAAAACTCATTGCAAGTCCATCATCACTACTTGGGCGAAAAACATACATTCAAAGTGTGGTTTGCATTGAACTTTAACTTGGAATGAAATGGGCAAGTCTTTGAGCTCTAGGTTCTTAAGTTACGACATAAACTAAACGTGCTCATGCTCTTCATTTTTAATCTTGCTTTCAAGGTAAAGTGATGTCTTGAAATTAAATATGCAAGGCATAATTTAAACGTGTAAACTTGAAAGTAAATATGCGGAGCATAATCTTAAACGTGCAAGCTTGAAAGTAAAGATGCAAGATTCAATTCTTTATTTTAGTGCTCTTGGCCCAACAACAATCGACTTTAAGGCCGAAATAGATAGGCATTCGAGAAATTAATTAGGTGATAATGCAAGTTCAATTCTTTATTTTAGTGCTCTAGGCCCAACAACAATCGACTTTAAGGCCGAAATAGAAAGGCTTTGAGAATTAAGTTAAGTGATGATACAAGTTCCATTTTAATCTTTATGTTCTTAGGTGATGGCTTGAAAGTAAAGATGCATAGCAAGAATGTAAATATGAATGCAAGCATAAAATAAATTATGCAAGTTCATTTTATCTTTCTAGAGCTCTTAACAAGACTTTAAAGGAACTTAAACCTCAACCCAAACTCATCAAACCAAGACAAGGTAAAAGTCTAGAGTTCTTAGAACTCAACATAACATATTTAAAAATCAAACATCTAGCATGAAAAGGAAAAGGTAATGGCCGAAACTTCAAGGAAAGAAAAGAAATGTTTGAAACTCTAGAATCCATGATCTTGGTGATATACAAACTCCAACATCATGAGACCTCATCATTGAGTCATTAGAACCATTTTGAAACAACATCAAAGTTAAGGTTCTCAAAAGTTCAAGAAAGGAAAAAATCTAGAAACACTTTTGCTCAAGAACAAAAATCAAGCTCTAGAGTTTGTCTCAAGTGATGAACATCATCATGAAACTCTCATCATCAAGCTCTCATTCCTTTGTTCTCCAAGGCCCATGGCCGAAAATGAAAAGGTAAAGGGAAGAAAAAGAAGTTCTAAAAAGAATCAAGAGAAACTATGAACTTTAAGCTTAGAACAAGAACTTTAAAGAAAGAACACATGAAAGAAAATCCCTACTTGGTGTGATGAACTTGAAGATGGAAGAAGAAGATGAAGATGATGAAGAACTTGAAGAACTCCAAGAACTTGAAGAACACAAAAACTTTGAGAGAAAAGAAAGCTTTGAGTGTTTCCTAAACTTAGCAAATGATCTAAAAGTGGTGCAAGCTCCTCAAGGCATTCTATTTATAGAGAAATGAAACAAATGAAGTGTGTATGTGGGCTGATGTGTTTCGGCCATGAGTGCAGAATTAGGGACATCCATGAGTTCCATGAGGTGAGATAATGTGTTCTTGAGGCATGGTGAGGTATGGCTTAAGGTATGGTGAGGTATGGTTCAAGGTATGGCCTCAAGCATGGTTCTTTGAGTGAGAAAATAATTAAACATGTGGTCAATGGGGAGTGGGCTGGCCGAAATGCATCAGCCAAGGGAGGAGAGTTTCTTGCATTTTAATTGTGGTTTAGAGTTGTGTTTAGGTGTATCTTTGGTTATGCTTAAGATTAGGAATTTGTAAGAAAGTGTTTAGGTAAGGTAAATGGGTAATTAAGGTAGTCTAGACATAATTAAGGAGTGGTCTTGCACCATTAGAGGGTTAAATCCTCAATTTAGAGTTTAAACAACTCTAGACTCATTTCCTTGATTTAAGGAATTGGAGAGAGAAAACACTATTCATGATTCCAAGACTAGGAATCTTGAGTTCTAAAAAGGGATTTAAGTTTAATCTAAGCAATTTTAGGTTCTAATTAACTTTAATAAATTATTTTGACTCTAGATTAATTAGGGAAATAAATTAATCTTCGTTTAGAGCCTAATATTGCTTAGGTTTGCTTAATTACGTCATTAAGCTTAAAAACACTATTCCAGGGCAAAATCGTAATTTTGCACTAAAACTGCCGGGACCACCGGGATTTGAACAGATACCTCTAGACACATGAAATCATGTTTTTAAACCTCTGGGAAAGTTCCTGCTCAAACAGCACCTTTACCGCGTAAAAACGCTATAGGGGTATTTTGGTCATTTTGACCCGAAACTGCCCGAAACGAAATTTTCGCTTCCGAAAGCATTCAAAGGCCATTCAATCCCCTTCAAACATTGAGTTGACCCTTCGAGGATGACCGAGTTGGTTACCCTCGAGTTCGGTCAGAAATGACCTCAGGGCATTTTGGTCATTTCCTCGACAGAAAAATCGGGGTGTTACATTACTCCCTCCTTAAAAAGAATTTCGCCCTCGAAATTCGTTACCTTAGAAAAGCTCGGGATACTTGTCTTGCATTTCTGACTCTAGCTCCCATGTAAGCTCTTCGGATTTGTCGCGTCCCCATGCTACCTTTACCAATGGAACAGACTTGTTCCTCAGCTGCTTGACTCCACGGTCCACGATTCTCGTAGGGGGAAGATTGAAAGTTAGGTCGTCCCTTAACTGAACATGCTCTGGCTCTAAAACGTGGCTAGGGTCGGACTCATACTTCCTTAGCTGAGAGGCGTGAAAGACGTCATGAAGATTAGAAAGATTAGGGGGTAAGGCTATTTTGTAGGCAACTGTTCCTATCCTTTGAAGAATTTGGAAGGGACCAAGGAATCGGGGCTCAACTTTTTGACTTTCATGGCTCTTCCTATGCCTGTAGTGGGGGTAATCCTAAGGAACACATGTTCTCCCTCCTCGAACTCCAAGGGCTTGCGCGCTTGTCCGCATAGCTCTTTTGTCGACTTTGAGCAGTGAGCATCCTATCCCTGATCCTCTTGATTTGTTCCGTTGTTTCCCTCACTACATCGGGTCCTAAGACACTTTGCTCCCCAGGCTCGTACCAACACAAAGGTGATTGGCACTTCCTTCCATACAATGCCTCCTACGCTGCCATACCGATGCTTGCGTGATAACTATTGTTATACGCAAACTCGATCAAAGGCAAGTACCTATCCCAACTTCCCCTTTGGTCTAACACACAGGCTCTTAGCATATCCTCTAGGGTTTGGATCGTCCTTTCAGATTGTCCGTCTGTTTGTGGGTGGTAAGCAGTGCTCAAGCATAGCTTTGAACCAAACGCCTTTTGGAAGGCTCCCCAAAAACGCGACGTAAACCGCGGATCTCTATCCGAGATTATCGTCGACGGTACTCCATGCAATCTTACGATCTCTTGGATGTATAACTGAGCCAATTTATCTAAAGAGTACGTTACTCTAATAGGTAGAAAGTGTGCCGACTTGGTTAGTCGATCCACTATCACCCATATAGCATCATGGCCAGCTTGCGTCTTAGGCAATCCTGTCACGAAATCCATAGATATGCATTCCCACTTCCATTCGGGGATTGACTGGGGTTGCAACAAACCTGAAGGTTTTTGGTGCTCGATTTTCACTTTCTGACATACCAAGCACTTACTAACCCAGGCGACTACATCCTTTTTCATTCCGGGCCACCAAAACATCTTCTTCAAATCTTGGTACATCTTGGTAACACCGGGATGAATGGTGAAATAGCCTTTGTGAGCCTCCTCCAAGATCTTCTCTCGGAGGTCACCATCTTGGGTACGCAGATCCTTCCTCAAATCTCCATATCCAATCCTCACCTCTTTCGAAACCTTTTAACTTTCCCGCCTTAACAACATCTATGATCTCTTCGAACTCCTCATTCTCTCGTTGTGCTAACATGATTCTCTGCTTAAATCCACTTGTCACACTAAGATAGCACATTTTTATTCCTTTATCGGTCACGACATCCCTAGATTCATATCCCTAAACTTCTCTATCAACTCAACTTCTTTGATCATCATGTGGGACAGGTGTAACGACTTTCGGCTCAAGGCATCGGCGACTACATTAGCCTTGCCGCGGTGGTAACTTAAACCGAAATCGTAGTCCTTGAGGAATTCCATCCACCTTCTTTGCCTCATATTTAACTCCTTTTGATCAAAGAGGTACTTGAGACTCTTATGATCGGAGAAAACCTCAAACCTTACACCATACAAATGGTGTCTCCACATCTTTAAGGCAAACACTACGGCAGCCTAACTCTAGGTCATGGGTGGGGTAGTTAGCCTCGTGAGGCTTGAGTTGTCGGGATGCATAGGCTACCACTTGCCTATTTTGCATCAACACACACCCTAGTCCTTTGCCCGAAGCATCACAATATACCTCGAAGGGTACATTGGGGCTAGGTAAGACTAAGACTGTGGTCGTGGTTAACCTTTCCTTAAGCTCTTGGAAACTCTTCTCACATTCGCGGCTCCACTCAAACGGGGCATTCTTCCTAGTGAGCTTGGTCAAGGGTAGGGCTAACTGGGAAAATCCTTTGATAAACCTACGGTAGTAGCCTGCTAAACCCAAAAAGCTCCGTATTTCTGTTACGGTGGTTGGTCTATCCCAATCCATTACGGCTTCTACCTTACTAGGATCAACGGCTATACCTCCTTTTGACACAACGTGCCCTAAAAACTTGACCTCCTCCAACCAAAATTCACACTTAGAGAGTTTTGCATATAGCTTTTTCTCCTTCAAAATCTCCAAAACTATCCTTAAATGACGCTCATGCTCCTCGTGGGTCTTCGAATAGATGAGTATATCATCTATAAACACGACCACGAATTGATCTAAATAGGGTCTAAAGATCCTATTCATGTAATCCATAAATACTGCAGGAGCATTTGTCAACCCAAAAGACATCACCGCGAACTCAAAGTGTCCATACCGAGTTCTAAAGGCGGTCTTTGGTATATCTTGATCTCTCACTCTAATTTGGTGGTATCCTGACCTTAGGTCGATCTTGGAAAACACTACCGCTCCTCTCAATTGGTCCATGAGATCATCAATCCTAGGCAAAGGGTATTTGTTTTTCACAGTCACACGATTTAATTGCCTATAATCTATGCACAACCTCATACTCCCGTCCTTCTTTTCACAAACAAGACCGGGCTCCCCATGGTGAAGCACTAGGTCTTATGAAGCTTTTCTCTAAAAGTTCCTCAAGTTGGGTTTTAAGCTCGGCTAGTTCTAGGGGTGACATTCTATAGGGGGCGATGGAGATTGGTCCCGCTCCAGGAACCAACTCAATGGAGAACTCCACTTCTCGCTCGGGAGGGAACTCGGGTATATCTTCCGGAAACACCTCGGGATAGTTTCTCACTATAGGTATATTCTCTAAATTCTGCTCAAAGTGTACCTCGCTAGCGGCTAGGAGAACATATCCCTTAGTCTTTTTCCCACTACAGTGGACCTCTACGGCATTGAGATAGAGTTTCAAAGGTTGACTTATTTCACTAGGGGAGAAGGAAAGACGATTGCTTTGGTGTCACAGCCTAACAATACACGGTTGGCGTGAAGCCAATCCATGCCAAGAACTATTCCTATACCTTTCATGGGTAAACAAATTAAATCCACAACATATGATCTATTTTCTGTGGTGAGGTGACAATTTAGGCAACAATAACAAGTATTCACAGGATGATTTGTCGGGGTAGAGACAATAAGATCAAAAGGAAGTTTGGAAGTTTTCAAATTTAGAGCCTCGACACTAGCATATGAAATAAAAGAATGTGTTGCACCGAGTCATATAGCACAGTTAAGGTTCTACCATCTATTTCGCACTTACCTTCTATGAGACCGTTGGATGTGTTCGCTTCGTCTACATTGAGGGTGAAGACCCTCCCTTGGTGTTGCGGCCGGGAATTCTGGCTTGCTGGCCTCCCACTAGTGCGATTCTTTGGCGTAGTGGCCAGGCTTTCGCATCGAAGCAGATATTCGCCCGCTAAGCGAGGGCGGTTGCCATGATCCTTCCCGCACTTGGGACATAGCACTACCGGGATAGCTTGGGCGGGGTTCCTTGAGGCGTCTTGTTCCTAGTCCCACTTGACCCTCCTTGGTTGTTTCGGGGGCCGCCCGACCCTCCTTGTCGGTTGTTGTTGTGGTTGTTGCGGTTGTTGTTGTTGTTCTGGAATTGTGGTCGGTATGATTGCTTGGGTTGTTGGTGGAAGGGGGTTCTTTGTTGTTGTTGATGTGGCTTGAATTGGTTGGTGTGGTAGGGGTTGTAATGGTTTCGGGATTGGTTTGGATATTGGGGCTTGAATTTTGGGGCTTGAGGTGCTAGCCCTTGTTCCGGTCTGCCTTGCAGCATTGATTTTCTTCTGTCCCTCTTCCATGATCCGGCACTTGTTGACTAGGGTTGGAAAGTCCCTAATCTCCATGTGCGCCACAGCATAGTTGAGCTCTGCCGTTAGTCCGGCCTCATACTTGACGCACTTCCACACCTCGTCGGGGTTTCCTTGAAACACCCTAGAGAACTTAATCAGCTCCTCGAATTTCGCCGTCTACTGGCCCACAGTAGACCCTCCTTGAGTCACTTCCATGAACTCAATATCTTTCGCGTTCCTCACGGACTCCGGGATGTACTTCTCATACAAGTAGGTCTTGAATAGCTCCCGATTGGCAGATGCGAGAGCTTCTAGCGATCTTGGTGCCAGTCCACCAGAACTCGGCATCCGACTCCATCATATAAGCAGCGAAGGTGACCTTTTGCTCCTCCGAGCAAGCCACCACGGAGTAGATCTTCTCCATGTTTTTGATCCACTCATCAGCTTTGTCGGGGTCCATGGCTCCTCGGAAGGTTGGTGGGTTCGCCTTGCGAAACTCACCAAACCTCGCTTGCTCGACCATTTCAGCAGTAGGGGGAGCACGTCCGGTGTCCCCTTGTTGGTTCATCCTCTCGAACATTCGTTCCATGGCTCTAGCCATGTCACGAACAGCAGCAGCAGTGGCATCGCTTTGGTCTCCCTCGGTCGGGGTCCTAGGTTGTCTCCTTGGTGCCATTGGTCCCTAAACACATGAGACAATAAACACTGAGGTGATCAGGCTCAATATTCCATGTAAAATGAGCTAGTTACCATGGCACACGCAAGTAGACAAGGGTCATGAACTCCTACCCTATAGCTTATCTCTAGTTAAGCTCTACGCATGACATAGCTATCGTACTACGCTTTAGAAAGCATAGTCAGTCCAATCCTCGTGCTCCATGAGAATCGAATCGCTCTGATACCATAATGTAACATCCTAATTTTTAACCCAATACTCTAGAACATATTTAGGCTAATCATTAGTCTGTTACTTCATAGTTCTCATTTAACTTTGAATTACTTAGCGGAAAATACGGGTAATTTTTTGAAATAAAAGTGAGAGCCGCGTGATGCGATAAGTCAGAAACCATGCAAAGTAAAACAATCGTCTCACAATCATCATAACGTAAGGCACATCATGAACATCACTGAATATAATCTCATATATATATAACTTGCCCACTTATAAGTGTGGGACTTAATTCAGTACAAGGGAAATACATGAAAAGAAATACAACATAAAACGTAAACATAATCTACTCGCCTACCCGAGTGCATCTAATAGGATAACCTCTAAACAAAAGAAAGTTTATCCCTATCTATGTGGTGTGTGCTCTAACTCGGGCCATCCTCGACCTCCTACTGGCGACCATCTCGTGATCGAGGCAGATATCCGGGAAACTGAGCGAGCTCCTCGGGCGTGAAAAGGCGGAGTGGGGATCGAATATGACTCCCAGTATGGCCGCATCTCGGGTCGTCGTCCACGCCTCGGCTGAGTCACGGTGGGCTCGCTATCCTCTCCCAAGTCCATAGGTATGGAGGGGGAAGACCCCTCGGAGGGTATCGGGGTGGCCGAATCTTCGGAAGGATCCATCTCGAGAAGGGCGATGGGCAGCGGGCACATACTCGGGGTAGTCTCGAGCGGCGGATGCGGAAGGTGGAGTACGGCGTAGCCTCTCCTCTCGAGGGACGTCTTGGCGCTCGAACACTAGGTCGTCACCAAAAGGTGAGACGGGGGAGAAACGATGGGAATGTACAGGGGGAGTGAAGGGTCGACCCATGAACATGAATACTCTAACTGTGCATCGACCCACAAAATGGAATGACCCGTGGTCCGGGTCATGGTGCACCTCCCATGTCGGCGTGTCCACGAACACCACGAACGTCGCCATCTGAAGGCGTGACGGAAAGAAAGAGGTAGAGCGAGTGAGAATCTTGCTAAAGAATCTCAGTAGGGCCACCTACTACCTAGGTGTCATCATCTACGTCCTCAGGAACCTTGGGTTTAATTATATGAAATGACTGAACATGCATTTAGTTCATTTTAAACTTCAAAAATATACTTTAGCCAAGGTCCGTTCATTTTAGGATGATCTTAATGTCATGAATGCAACATAATGGAAAATGTATGCATGGCACTACCTAATGCACATACATAAAACATAACATCAAGCATCATCATCATTGGTGGCATAAAGTGGCAATAGTAACATTCATATGGGACAAAACATAGTGACATAATCATAATCATGAACTTTTCTTCCTCATGGGCCACCCTAAAAGACAATCGAACTGGGGGTGCTCGGCCGAACCGTGTCACCCAGAACGTGTCATACATCTAGGTTATGAGCTCATACCTTAACTAGTCGTCACTAGTTCTTACTTACCACTTAACGATAAGCGTATCATAAATCCCGACTATCCGAGTGCGGGTTAGGGCAAAACTCTTAGGGGTGCTCGGCCAACGGTGTCACCTAAGAGTATAAAATGGTACCGATGTCACATGAGTTCTATGGAGGTGCTCGGCCGAACCGGTGTCATCCTAGAACCCATCTTAGTACCTTAATTTTCAAAATCTCTTTAAGTCCCCAAATTTGCCAAAAATTCGGCGGCCAAAACGGTCATTACACCGAGTTTCATTCCAAATTTGTCGGAAATTGGCGCCAAACGGTCATTACAATCAATTTCCTTCCAAATTTGCTTTATGCCACATAAACATATAACCTCATAAATTCCTCATATGAATAACATCATCATCATTAGCATACTTCATGCATCATCATACATCATTCAAACGCTTACCCTCACGGTAGCTTATGCTTTGACCCTTACGGGTCTTAATCTTGAGATATAGCTCTCTAATATCCGTCGCTCATATTTTATGCCCCTAAGGCTCATATTAAACGTCATTCTTCATTCTCATGTTCATACTTAAATCTGAATAGCATAGGACTGAGTCTCTAACTTGTTTTTACGGGGTTCTAGAACTTACGTTTTAGACCCTTTCTCGGTTCCGTCTTCGCCTGAGGCGCTATACATTAAATCTAAATCAATTATGAGACATTCCTATGTTTAAGGACTAATTATTAATCATGTTTATCATGTTGTAAGGGTGCTGGACAGATTCCAGAAAATTAAATGTTCTAAGAGTTCTACATTTGCATTTTTACGGTTTTCTAGTTACTAGTTTCCCCGTAGGTGCTAGAATTCGATTCTAACTCAAATGATACCAAGTTTTTCATGTCTAAACAATCTAAATCTGATTATGTTCCCATTAAAACAGTTTGGATTGGTTCCATAAACAAATGGGTCAAAACTATGTTAAATTCTAGCTTTACGGTATTTCTAGTTAGCTAGTTTCTTACCTATCATGCATAGGTTTGCTTCTACATCATCACATGATATTTTCACACATTCCAACACATTAAAACATCATCATACAGCATCACATTCATCACATCAGAGCCGAAAACATCTTGCCTCAATAAGAGAATTAAATTGACATTTCTAGGTACATAAGTTAACTAGTTTCTCTTGGAATCAATTTAGAATTTCTAAAACTCTTTGCAAAACATTTTAATTCATCAAGAGGCTAAGTGAAGCCTTAGGTCACCGACCAAAACATATTCCATCCCCTAAAAGAGATTGGAATCACAACTTATAATGACATAACCTTATAAAGAATTGTAAAACTTTAAGGAAAACTCAAAACATAGGCTATTGGTCCTAGTAGCTAGATGAAAACTCATTGCAAGTCCATCATCACTACTTGGCCGAAAAACATACATTCAAAGTGTGGTTTGCATTGAACTTTAACTTGGAATGAAATGGGCAAGTCTTTGAGCTCTAGGTTCTTAAGTTACGACATAAACTAAACGTGCTCATGCTCTTCATTTTTAATCTTGCTTTCAAGGTAAAGTGATGTCTTGAAATTAAATATGCAAGGCATAATTTAAACGTGTAAACTTGAAAGTAAATATGGGAAGCATAATCTTAAACGTGCAAGCTTGAAAGTAAAGATGCAAGATTCAAATCTTTATTTTAGTGCTCTTGGCCCAACAACAATCGACTTTAAGCCCGAAATAGATAGGCATTCGAGAAATTAATTAGGTGATAATGCAAGTTCAATTCTTTATTTTAGTGCTCTAGGCCCAACAACAATCGACTTTAAGGCCGAAATAGAAAGGCTTTGAGAATTAAGTTAAGTGATGATACAAGTTCCATTTTAATCTTTATGTTCTTAGGTGATGGCTTGAAAGTAAAGATGCATAGCAAGAATGTAAATATGAATGCAAGCATAAAATAAATTATGCAAGTTCATTTTATCTTTCTAGAGCTCTTAACAAGACTTTAAAGGAACTTAAACCTCAACCCAAACTCATCAAACCAAGACAAGGTAAAAGTCTAGAGTTCTTAGAACTCAACATAACATATTTAAAAATCAAACATCTAGCATGAAAAGGAAAAGGTAATGGCGAAACTTCAAGGAAAGAAAAGAAATGTTTGAAACTCTAGAATCCATGATCTTGGTGATATACAAACTCCAACATCATGAGACCTCATCATTGAGTCATTAGAACCATTTTGAAACAACATCAAAGTTAAGGTTCTCAAAAGTTCAAGAAAGGAAAAAATCTAGAAACACTTTTGCTCAAGAACAAAAATCAAGCTCTAGAGTTTGTCTCAAGTGATGAACATCATCATGAAACTCTCATCATCAAGCTCTCATTCCTTTGTTCTCCAAGGCCCATGGCCGAAAATGAAAAGGTAAAGGGAAGAAAAAGAAGTTCTAAAAAGAATCAAGAGAAACTATGAACTTTAAGCTTAGAACAAGAACTTTAAAGAAAGAACACATGAAAGAAAATCCCTACTTGGTGTGATGAACTTGAAGATGGAAGAAGAAGATGAAGATGATGAAGAACTTGAAGAACTCCAAGAACTTGAAGAACACAAAAACTTTGAGAGAAAAAGAAAGCTTTGAGTGTTTCCTAAACTTAGCAAATGATCTAAAAGTGGTGCAAGCTCCTCAAGGCATTCTATTTATAGAGAAATGAAACAAATGAAGTGTGTATGTGGGCTGATGTGTTTCGCCATGAGGTGCAGAATTAGGGACATCCATGAGTTCCATGAGGTGAGATAATGTGTTCTTGAGGCATGGTGAGGTATGGCTTAAGGTATGGTGAGGTATGGTTCAAGGTATGGCCTCAAGCATGGTTCTTTGAGTGAGAAAATAATTAAACATGTGGTCAATGGGGAGTGGGCTGGCCGAAATGCATCAGCCAAGGGAGGAGAGTTTCTTGCATTTTAATTGTGGTTTAGAGTTGTGTTTAGGTGTATCTTTGGTTATGCTTAAGATTAGGAATTTGTAAGAAAGTGTTTAGGTAAGGTAAATGGGTAATTAAGGTAGTCTAGACATAATTAAGGAGTGGTCTTGCACCATTAGAGGGTTAAATCCTCAATTTAGAGTTTAAACAACTCTAGACTCATTTCCTTGATTTAAGGAATTGGAGAGAAAACACTATTCATGATTCCAAGACTAGGAATCTTGAGTTCTAAAAAGGAGTTTAAGTTTAATCTAAGCAATTTTAGGTTCTAATTAACTTTAATAAATTATTTTGACTCTAGATTAATTAGGGAAATAAATTAATCTTCGTTTAGAGCCTAATATTGCTTAGGTTTGCTTAATTACGTCATTAAGCTTAAAAACACTATTCCAGGGGCAAAATCGTAATTTTGCACTAAAACTGCCCGGGACCACCGGGATTTGAACAGATACCTCTAGACACATGAAATCATGTTTTTAAACCTCTGGGGAAAGTTCCGGGCTCAAACGGCACCTTTACCCGCGTAAAAACGCTATAGGGGTATTTTGGTCATTTTGACTAAAGCTGGAAAACGAAATTTTCGCTTCCGAAAGCATTCAAAGGCCATTCAATCCCCTTCAAACATTGAGTTGACCCTTCGAGGATGACCGAGTTGGTTACCCTCGAGTTCGGGTCAGGAAATGACCTCAGGGGCATTTTGGTCATTTCCCTCGGACAGAAAAATCGGGGTGTTACAAGTTTTATAAGATCATTACCAACAAGATTTATGAGTTAAAACTCTTCTAAACATGCCTTGAATTAGCTACTACCCTATGGTTATTTTTAGTCTCCTTTTATAAAGCAAAATAGGTTTCAATGAGTTTTAGAAGTCCTAAAATGATTTCAAGGGAAACTAGTAACTTGTATGTATTAAGGACATGATTTTTTAATGATGCTTTAGCTTTAATGTTTCGATTCTGCCTTGGTATGCTTGCTATTGTATGATGTTGTTTTGGCATGTTAGAATGTGTAAAAATTATATATGTTGAAGTAGGAGCCTTTCTATGCATGTTAGGAAAGAAACTAGTCTTACAGAAAAATCGTAAAGTTAAGTTTTAGCATAGTTTTGACCCATTTATTTTTAGCCACTGCCAAAACTATTTTAATGGGATAACATTCAGTTTAAGATTGTTTAATTATGAAAAACCGGATAACATTTGATGTAGGATTGATTTTTAGCACCTATAAAGAAACCAATAACTAGAAAACCGTAAAAGTGCAATTCTGCAACACTTAGATTAATTAATTTTTTGTTTCTGTCCAACAACCTTACAATGCAGTAAACATGGTTTATAATTAGTTCATAGGCATAGGAATACCCCATAATTGTTTTAGATTTGATTTATAGCTTCTTAGGCGAAGACATAACATAGAAATGGTCTAAAATATAATTTCTAGAGCCCTGTAATTGCAAGATTTAGAAATTGACAATCTGTATGGAGTTGTTTAGTTTTGCTCCTAAACATATAAATTAATGAGGATAATTAGTTGTGAACCTATAGGTGCATAAAAGGATAAAAATGGATGTTAGCATAATTAGTTTTCAATATTAAAACCCGTAAGGGTCAAAGCATAAGACACCATAGGTCCTAAGACATAATGAGCTTTATGACTTCAAGTAGATGTATGTTTAATTATCAGAATGACTTGAGCATAGCATATGCATTAGCTAAGCCCGGTCCTTGATTCCGGCAAACTGGTTAGGAGCATGCTATTTTTTAAGAATGTTAAAGTAGTAATGTAATGACGTATATGCTATGATGAGTTTGACTATGTGACTTGATATCCTATGTTGATATTGAATGGCTATGCATGCTCTATATATTCTGTGACATAAGACAAATTTGAGAAAATTCAGTTTACAGCCTTTATACTACCGAATTTCCGTCAAATCTGAGAATCTAGATAAGTTTTTGAAAACTCCATGAGATACGTTCTGGGTGACACCGGTTCGGCCGAGCACCCCCAAAACAAATATGACATAGTACCGAGACGTATTTCTCCTGCTACTGTGTGGAGAAAGCAAAACTGTGGGGGGTATGGACATCAAGCCTGCCGAAGCGGACAATATTACTATGCACTGGATGCCATTAGATGTGTTTCGAAGAAGAAATTATGTATTACCCCCTCTATTACCCCATACTAAATCTAGTGATGGCTAGTTATGATTGAGCTCATTCCTAGGCGATAGGTGAGATGTAGTTTCATGACCAGATTATCGCCGGGGCTAGTGAGTCGGTTAGATTTTTGGTAAATATGTTAAGAGGGTGGTCTTTGAGAAAAAGAACTTAAGAGTTTGATTTATGAGAAAGATGTCACATGAAAAGTACTGTGTCTTTTTATGCCACATATATGATTTATGTTTTCTTTATGTTGGGCCCAAGTGCTATGATTTTCATGTTAATGTGCATATGATATTGTCATGCATTCATCAAATATTTGTTGCATTCATGTCATTAGGACTTATACGAAAAGACACCCACTTCGGATAAATAGATTTGAAAAGTCTAAAACCAAGCCTTATGCATGTACACCTTTTTCATAATTAAAACCGAGGTGGCTAGGGACGATGACGATGACACTTGTGTTAGAGTCGGGAATCCCTACTGAGAATCTTGAATGAGTTTCTCATTCCTTTCTTTTCTTCCGTGTTGTCTCCAGACGAGGATTACAATGAGGTTTGTGACTTCTTCTAAGACTCGTGCTTAAGGGTCACACTAGCAAACGGAGTAGAGGGTTGTTGTGGAAGCATAGATAGTTTAGCTTTTGGGTTGATACTTATCCGCCCTCATGGGCGAATGAGGAACACTCCATATATATGTGCATGTTTTGATGTAAATGATGGAACCATGATGCTAGTAATTTATGTATCTATGAAGATGTGATGATATTATGTTGTTATGTACAGTACTATATTTCATGATTATGTATAGTGTGATGACTTTTTCTTGTACGTTATGGTTATGACGAATGTTAGATTAGCACGCGGCTCGCGTTTTGGTTTCAAGTTTCAAAAAAGAAAAATTTATTCGTAATTTTTACTAAGTATTTTAAAGAATGGTTTTAAAGGATGAGACTAAAAGGGTAATAGACTAATATTTAATCTAAATACGTTCTAGGAGTTTTGGGTTAAAAATTAGGATTTCACAGACGTCATGGAGATTTGAAAGATTAGGGGGTAAGGCTATTTTGTAGGCTACTGACTCGATCTTTTGAAGAATTTCAAAAGGACCAAGGAATCAGGGGTTCAACTTTTTATCCTTCATGGCTTTTCCTATGCCTATAGTGGGAGTGATTCTTAGGAATACATGTTCTCCTTCATTGAATTCTAATGGCTTTCCCTGCCTATCAACATAGCTTTTTTGCCGACTTTGAGTCGTAAGCATCCTATCCCTAATCCTCTTGATCTGCTCCGTTGTTTCCCTCACTACATCAGGTCCTATCATGCTTTCTTTGCCAGGTTCATTCCAACATAAAGGGGATTGACACTTCCGTCCGTACAAGGCTTCATAGGGTGTCATGCCGATACTTGCATGATAACTATTGTTATCTATCCCAACTTTCCTTTTGGTCCAAAACACAAGCTCTTAACATGTTTTCCAGGGTTTGGATTATTCTTTTAGATTGGCCGTTTGTCTGTGGGTGGTATGCTGTGCTTAAGCACAACTTTAAACCGAATACCTTTTGAAAGGTTTCCCAAAAATGCGATGTAAGCTGCGGATCCCTATCCGAGATTATCGTTGACAGCACTCCATGTAATCTCACAACCTCTTGGATGTATAATTGTGCCAATTTATCCAAAGAGTATGTTACTCTAATAGGCAGAAAGTGGTCCGACTTGGTCAGCCGATCCACAATCACCCATATGGCGTCATGGCCAATTTGGATCCTCAGCAATCCCATCACAAAATCCATTGATATACCTTCCTACTTCTACTTGGGAACTGATAGGGGTTGCAACATACCTAAAGGCTTTTGGTGCTCGATTTTCAGCTTTTGACAAACCAAGCACTTACTAACCCAGGGGACCACATCCTTCCTTAATCCGGGCCACCAAAACATCATCTTTAAGTCTTGATATATCTTGGTGATACCAGGATGAATGGTGAAATGGCTCTTATGAGCCTCCTCCAAAATCTTTTCTCGGAGGTCACCATCCTGTGGTACACAAATTCATCCTTCAAACCTCCATAAACTATCAGAACCTTGCTCAAAACCTTTCAACTTGCATGCCTTTACAGACTCTAAGGTTTCCCTAAACTCCTCATCTTCTCGTTGTGCTAGAGCGATTCTTTGCTTGAAACCACTTGTCACACTAAGGTGATACATCTTCATGCCATCATTGGTCAATGTCATCCCCAGATTCATATCCCTGAACTTCACTATTAGCTCAACTTCTTTTACCATCATGTGAGATAAATGTAATGATTTTTGGCTTAAAGCGTCGGTGACTACATTAGCCTTGCTGGGGTGGTAACTTAAGCCAAAATCATAGTCCTTCAAAATCTCCATCCATCTTCTCTGCCTCATGTTCAACTCTTTTTGAACAAAGAGGTACTTAAGACTCTTATGATCGAAGAAAACTTTAAACCTCACACCATATAAATGGTGCCTCCATATCTTCAAAGCAAACACTATGGCTGCTAACTCCAGGTCATGGGTGGGGTAGCTCACCTCATAAGGCTTGAGTTGTCTAGATGCATAGACTACCACTTGCCTATTTTGCATCAACACACAACATAAACCTTTTCCCGAAGCATTGCAATACACCTCGAAAGGTACATTAGGGTCAGGTAAAACCAAAACTGGGGTTGAGGTTAGCTTTTCCTTCAGCTCTTGGAAGCTTTTCTCATACTCAGGATTCCATACAAAGGGGGCATTTTTCCTAGTGAGCTTGGTTAAGGGTAGGGCAATATGGGAAAGTCCTTTTATAAACCTACTGTAGTAGCCTGCTAAGCTCAAGAAACTTCATATTTCCGTTAGAGTGGTTGGTCTATTCCAATTCATCATTGCCTTAACCTTACTGAGATCAACAGCTATGCCTCCTTTAGACACTATATTCCCTAGAAACTTCACCTCTTTCGGCCAAAATTCACACTTAGAGAGCTTGGCATATAGCTTCTTCTCCTTCAAGATCTCTAACCATCCTCAAGTGATGCTCGTGCTCCTCGTCGGTCTTCGAATAGATGAGTATATCATCTATGAAAACAACCACGAACTGATCTAAATAGGGTCTAAAGATCCTATTCATATAATCTATAAACATCGCAAGAGCATTCGTCAGCCCAAAAGACATCACAGTGAACTCAAAGTACCCATACCGAGTTCTAAAGGCAGTTTTAGGTATGTCCCGATCTCTTACCCTAATCTGGTGGTATCCTGACCTTAAATCAATCTTAGAAAATACCACCGCTCCTTTCAGCTGGTCCATAAGATCATCAATCCTAGGCAAGGGATACTTGTTTTTCACTGTTACTCGATTCAATTGCCTATAGTCTATGTATAACCTCATACTTCCATCTTTCTTTTTCATGAATAAGACGAGGGCTCCCCAAGATGAAGCACTGGGTCTTATGAAACTCTTTTCTAAAAGCTCCTCTATCTATGTTTTCAACTCGGCCAATTCTAAGGGTGACATCCGATGAAGGGCTATCGAGATAGGTCCTGCTCTACGAACCAACTCGATGGAAAACTCTACTTCTGTTTCAGGAAGGAACTTGGGTATCTCATTTAGAAATACCTTGGGATAGTCTCTTACTATAGGTATGTCATCAAGGTTTTGCTCAAAGTCTACCTCGCTAGCGGCTAGGAGAACATATCCTTTACTATCCTTCCCACTACAGTTGACCTTTACAGCATTTAGATAAAGCTTCAAGGTTCGACTAGTTTCACTAAGGGGAGAATGAAAAATAATGGTTTTGGTATCACAGTCTAACATCACACGGTTGGCGTAAAGCCAATCTATGCCAAGAATTATGCCTATATCTTTCATGGGAAAACAAATAAAATCTATGATAAAGGATCTATTTTCTACAGTGAGATGGCAATTTAAATAATAATCACAGGTATTTACAGGACGATTAGTGAGGGTAGCAACAATAAGGTCAAAAGGGAGTTTAGAAACTTTCAAATTCAAAGACTTGACACTAGCATGTAAAATGAATGAATAGGTTGCACTAGAGTCATACAATATAGTTAAAGTTCTACCGTTTACTTCGTATTTACCTTCTATGAGGTTGTTGGACTTCTCCATGTCTTCCGCACTGAGAGTGAAGACCCTCCCTTGGTGCTGTGGCATGGGGTTCTGGTTTGATGGCCTTTCGTTTCTACAGTCCTTGGTGTAGTAGCCGTGGTTCCCATATTTGAAGCAGATTCCCTGCCCAGCCAGGCAGGGGTGATTACCATGATTCTTTCGGCACTTAGGGAACTCCACAGCCGATGCGGGTCTGGTGAAGGTAACGGGGGCTCCTTGAGGTGCCTTATTCTTGGTCCTGCTGGGCCCTTCTTGCTGATTGTTATGGTTGTTCTGGGGACCTCCCGATCCTCCTTGTTTGTTGTTGTTATTGTTCTGTTGCCATTATGCTTGAAATGTGGCCTCTGGTGTTGCTTGGATTGTTGACGAAAGGGTGTTCTTTGTTGTTGTTGCTATGGTCTGAACTGGTTGGTTTGATATGGGTTGTAGTGACTCCTTGATTGATTCTGATGTTGTGGTTTAAACCTTAGGGTCTGTGGTCCTAACCCTTTGCATGCTCCACTCTCAAAGCGCTGAGCTCTCCTTGTCCTTCTCCCAGTATACAGCACTTGTTGACTAGGGCAAGAAAATCCCTAATCTCCATGTGTGCCACGACATAGTTTAGCTCAGCCTTCAACCCGGCCTCATACTTCACACATTTCCACACCTCATCAGGGTTTCCTTGGAACACCCGTGAGAACTTGATCAGTTCCTCGAACCTTGCCGTGTACTGGGTGATAGTTAACCCTCCCTAGGTCAGTTACATGAACTCTATATCCCTCGCGTTCCTTACTGACTCGAGGAAGTACTTCTCATAGAAGTATGTCTTGAACAACTCCTAGTTGATAGTAGTACCAGAAGCTTTTAACAGTTTTCAAGTGCCGATCCACCAGAACTCGGCATCAGATTCTATCATGTAGGCAGCAAATGTGACCTTCTGCTCCTCCGAACAAGTGACCACAGAATAAATCTTTTCCAGATTCTTTATCCACTCATCAGCCTTGTTGGGATCCATGGCTCTTCTGAAGGTTGGTGGGTTCGCCTTGCAAAACTCTCCAAACCTAGCTTGCTCGATCATCTCAGCTGTAAAAGGAGCACGTGCAGCATCTCCCTGTTGGTTCAGTTAGCCAAACATGCACTCCATCGCTCTTGCCATATCCCGAATAGCCGCGGCAGTTGCGTTATCTTGGTTCCCCTCAGTTGGGGCCCTAGTCTGTTGTCTGGGTGCCATTGGTTCCTAAACACATAAGACAATAACACTGAGTTGATCAGGCTCAATATTTCATGCGAAATGAGCTAGTTACCATGGCACACACAAACAAACAGGGGTCATGCATACCCAACCTATAGCTTATCTCCATCAAGCACTACACATGACGTGCCTACCGCCTTATGCTCATGAAGCATAGCCAATCCAATCCTCAGACTCTGTGAGAACTGAACTGCTCTAATACCAAAATGTAATATCCTAATTTTTAACCCAATACTCCTAGAACGTATTTAGGTTAACCATTAGTCTATTACTCTTTTAGTCTCATTATTTAAACCTTTCTTTAAAATACTTAGCAGAAAATAAGAATAATTTTTTTTTAAAATATAAATGCAAAGTAAGAGCCGCGCATTTCTTAAGCGAGCATTATCGTAAAGCGTAACTCATACAAAAGAAAGCACAAAGGTAAGAACATCAAATATCTTCATAACATCGGGCAATCATGTGCACACCAATAATAATATTACATTAATATAATAAACTACCTACCTATGAAAGGCGAGATGAGTTCGATACAACATAGTGCAAATACAACTGAAATAGAAATACAAGGGAAATCATGAGGGAAATCACCCCTACCTAAGTGTAACGAACTCAGTGAGCGAGCTTTCACCCGTCACCCACATAGGACAACCAAGAACCATACATATATGTACATGCACTGGCAACACATTTTCATATTTATGTAACACAACTATTATGGGAAAAAAATTTTCATTCCGTAAATTCATAAACAAGCATCTCTAAAACCATAATCTGTCATAAATCATTTTAACTAGGGACGCGACAACTCAGAGAAATAGTAATCTTTAACTATACATATAGTAGTAATAATAATACTTCTCGAGTTCCCTAGTTATGCATGTCAACCATGGCATATCAAATTCTCTACTCTATGATCTCTCAAGGATCTAAATCGGACCCCTAACTAGGTTCCATTTCTACTTTATGAGATTACTCCTCAAGACAACTTGGTACCAAGGTTAACGATCATTTTTCCCAACCGTTAACTCGTTGTCTGTTTCTCTATAGCTACCATCTAAATTAGTTTGTACTTAATTCATATAATCTGAAAACTCTTAAAATCTCTTAAAGTACTGAAACTCTATTATATGCTTTATTCTGGGTTCAAAACTCTTTCATACATAATTACTCTACTCCTTGAAATCACCAAGATAATTCATAAAATCTCTAAACACAATCATATTCATACTCTAACTCTTTATGAACCATTTAAGTATGAAAACTGTTGAAATTCTAAGAGCTCTAGACTCATATAACTCTAGCAATCTGGCCTTAACATAACTAGGGCTGTGAAATCATGTCCAAAGGATAACCCATTTGTAAGCATTCTGATTTCAAGCCTACAGAATATATATCTAATAGTCACTACGAATCATACTAAATTCCATACTTCAGGGTATCATGAAAACTGAAATTCTAAGTTCATATTTCAAACTAATATACTTTTCTATATACTTGGAATCTCTAATATCATAATTCAACCACTAGGATTCATAATCATAAAACTTGGAAATCATATAACATATTTATTCATAAAGCTGGGCCATACTCTTGTTTCACGTTTCTCTAACATATGTAAATATATTAATAGAATATTCAAAAACATAGCTTGAAATCTAAATCTTGAAAACATGATAATGTCACAAATCTACAAGAACATATCTTTCAAACTAGCATCTTACTGAATGATAAATTTGGCATAAAATCTCTTCATGAATAGATAAAACACTTTCATAGCACTCAACATATCAATCATGGTTCTATGGTTTTCTAAAACACATAATTCATGCTCTTTGAAAATCATAATCTTATAACTTGATAAAAGCAATAATAATTTGTAATCTTTTTAAATTTATCTTTAAAATCATGCAACGATGCTACAATATGAGGAAAATAACTCTAATGATCAAAATAAGGGTCACAGGATTGAAACCACTCACCGTTTGAAGCTGAGAGTATGTAGGTACCACCAACTTGACTTGGAGAACTTGGAATGGCACCAGCAACTGCCATAAAGCAACCACAAACTCTAGATTAAAATCTACCATCCTCTAAATAACTCTAATATAACTCTAACAATATTGGAGGAGTACCCTCACATGACAACAATTGGAGAAAACAACAACCCAAACATAGCATATGAAAGGAAAAGGAAAAAGGAAGCACAAACCAATAACCAATTTCACTTTGAAGCTTGGAGGAGGTGGATTTGATGGAGGATGAAGGTGGAAGAGAGGAGAACTCCTTGGCAAGGTTAGGGCCGATTTAGGGTATATATAGGGCCTATTAAATGAAACTGCATCATTTTACACTGTGCTGTCATCGATCCCGCTTGCTTCAGTGAGTAAATCTCGCTGCAGTGAACAGAACTCTCTACAGCGAGCCTTCTGGATTGGCCAATCACTGCAGTGAGCCTGCTCTGCAAAATTCTACAGCAGCAGCTCCAGCTTTTTACTCCTTGGCCTTTCACGTATCCAGGGTCTTCTCGGCAATATGGGTGGGTTCTGAGGGACCCTAGGGCCGTATCTGAATTGTCCAAGGACATGTGTACCTAGGTATTACATTATTCACCCCTTAAAGAGATTTGGTCCCCAAATATGAACTTGTGTAACAAGGAGATCAAGGAATGGAAAACATAACTCGATTAGGTTTTCAAGGATGGGCCTGAATTTCCCAAAACATACTGACATGATATTCTGGCTATACAAGCTGATACTCTGTGAGACAGTGCCATCTTGAAAGCCATTGTTTCATTACTCTGGTTGAGGATGCTAATTGTCATATTTGGGTGGCTCTGCTTCCAAGGGTAGCCTTTTCCATAGTGCAAGCTCTAAGGGAAAAACTACACTCCGCTGCCTATGCACACGCAAACTCTCGAGGATGATGCTATGCATCACTTTTGTCCTTGCTCTGTCTTTCTTTCTTTTGTATCTGACATCAACTGATACTACAAGGATTCCCAGTCCCCGATTCCTAAACTTTCTCACTCTTTACACGTGTCTCATGCAGGGAAACCAAACTGCTCTATGTGTTCACGTAGAAAAAAAATGCAAAAACAAACATGGTATTTGTAAACATGGTTCTTAACTAACTCATTCATGCTTAGAAGATACAAACAATAAATGTTGCATTCATATGTATCATTCTCAATCAGCGTGTTTCAACTTTCCACGTCATGTTCATTAACTATATATTGATACTTCTAGCATGCATACATGCAACACATCAATCACACTCGTCATACAAATCAATCAAACAACCATGGCTGGCTCTAAGGACTCTAAAACATCCTACCATGATAACATGCCTAATTAGTTCCCATGAACTACTCTTCCTTAATCCTTAACCAACCTCCTTCAAGCGTGAAAGCATGCAATCAAAACATTCATATTCGCACATAGTACGAGTTCATGCAATAGAGACAAACAATGTGCTTCTTGCCTATGAACTTCTTACTATTAGATTATCGAGCCGTGACTTAACCATGACAAATTTCATTTAAATCCCTTTCATCTAGCTTACATGGATGGGTTAAAGGAAAAAAGCATGCATTTTACATCTATGAGCTCCTCAACTTCATTATATGAAATATCTACATTCATGATATGAAACTATCCCCTTTAAGTTACTCTAATTATGCTTATGCAATGCCAACTCAGGAAAAACTATCACACAAACAGATGGGATCCTATTTCATGTTACACAACCTTTTGAAAACATTTCATCATGAATCAAACTATTTGCTACGAGCATAAAGCAAACTGTCTAAGAAACTTGTACCCAAATATCTTAAATCTTTTCAACTAAAAGATGTTTCCAAATTTTCTCTTCTATTTTTTGTTTTTTCATGATAACACAATATTAATAAAACTTCTCTAAGAAAATCCTTTCCTCTAGAATTGCAAACTCTAGCCAAGAGCCTCAAGTATTCATAAAACTCCTTTCAAAGATTCTAACATAGTTCTTAAACCACATGCCAAACTCACAAAACATAACAACATGATAGTACTTAAGGAAACTGGATCTCACTAAATATGAACATGCTAGATGCGTAAAACCATATGCTTAACAAACATAAACACATCATTCATTCACCCAAGTTATTATACTGACAAAACATGCTAGATTCTTATAAGAACATGCAAAACCATGCACCAGGGCTCTAAATGTCATACTATACATAAGCACTTTCTAGTCCAATTCTAGGTCTTTGAGATGCAAAGCTAATTACTTACTTGCTTTCTTATACTTACATATGCAGTCATGCAATCCTATTACTCTTCCTTTTAGGTTCTAAATTATCTTGATGAAATCAATCACTGACGTTCTTGGGGTATTCATGCTGGCTCTAATCATAGCAAGGTAACCTTCATAGCTTACAACATTTTTGCATTATGCTTATAGTCACAAAAGAAAATAAAAGAGGATTAAAAACATTCTGATGCAATTGACATACACAAAAACTCACCATGGATGCTCAAAACTATAACACCCTAACTTTCAACACAATATGCCTAGGACGCATAATGGTTAATTGTTAGTTGTTACTATTTTGTCTTAGAATTTTACTTAATTTTGTGCTTCGAAAATATGACCCATTTTTATTTTTGAAAAACTAAACTATGAGCCGTTTGCATATACGTTATAGCATATAATTATTCATCACATAGCGTACATACAGATCACAACAGAGTCTAACATAAACTAAGAACATCGTAATATCATAACATTAACTTCAAATATCAATTCAAATAATAATAATAGTGATAATATAGGAATATTCCACAAATATACTATATCAATAATACTAGGACCACCTATGGAGATTGAGCATACAATAATTCAAAAGTTAATCAAAACTATGATGTAGCGAAATCCCTTGCAACCAAGTTACAAATTTGTACAAAGACGAGGCAACTTCTAAGTGTTGTGAAAATGAAAGATTATATCTCCACTTCCACTATGCCACTCTGATCTAGACCGTAGTGCAACTCCTACAGTCGGCATCTCAGGGAAGTCCACCGGCATAGCCATCAACCTTGTCTGAAGATGAAGATGGAAAGAAAGAGAGGGAGTGAGTGAGTGAGAAACTTATACAAGAATCTCAGTAGGGTTTCCATCTCCACACACATGAGATCATCCTTATCCCTAGGAACCTCGAGTTTCATTATGAAAGTAGTAGGCATAAATAAGATTTATTTATTAAGTTCCAAATACCATTAACCAAAGCCCATATCTTTTAGCATGAATCTTAATGTAAGAATGCCACAGGTATCTTATGTATGCATGGCAATGCCTTAATGCATTAGTAACATATGCAAATAACATAACCTAACTCACAACATAAATCAATAACATGTAAGTCCAAAACACAAGATAAGGCTAAGCACATAAGTATATGATAAGCTATATGACTAAAGCAGTTGCAAGTAAGTGAATACATGATAGGGCAACATGATGAGTCAATGCCATTTAACATGCATGGGAAGGCAAGAAAACCTATAATAATTTACTTTCTCATGAATCCACCCTCTTATGTTAACACGAAATCCAACCTACACACCTTCCCCGATGATTTTTAAAATTAACACCAAAACCAACCAACATACTGATTGCCTAGGATGAGCTCAAGCTAACTAGCCGTCGCTAGATTTAATATGGGGTAATAAAGAGGGAGAAACACATCACTTCTTTGCCTTTCTTATTATGAATATGCAACTTACTTGAATCACCTCTCATAACCTTTAATTTGGGGAGTTTAGAGGATCATTTCCATGTATTTTATGTCATCTTAAACTTAGCATGTTGTTTTAAGAAGAAAAGGTGTAACGCACCGTTTTTCTCTAAACTTTTAAATGACTAAAATGCCCCTGAGATCATTTTACCTGAAACACGAGGACGACCGGCCTCGGCATCCTCATAGGGCTTTTATGATATATAAAGGGGATTATATGTATAAAAATGTTTAACAAAGCTGAAAAATCTCATTTCTGAGGTTTCTATGCGTAAATGACCAAAATGCCCTTGCACAGATTTAAGACAGTTTTAAAGTTTTAACTCCAACCCGGACTTGTCCCGAAGATCAATAATGATGGTTTCAAGGCAGGAACTATGTTGGTTTAATTCTCGGAGGTCCCGGGCAACTTTTGATAAAAATTACGATTTTACCCCTGCTTAGTGCATTTTAAGCCTAACGAGTTACCTAACTCAAAACCTAAGTAATATTAGGCTCTAATTAAAGGTTAATTAATTTTCATGATTAATTTAGAGCTAAAATAATTATTTGAGGTTGATTAGAACCTAAAATTGCTTAAGGAAATTTAAAACTCATTTCTAATCCCTTTTCTTTCTTTAAAAGAAAAAGCAACTATAAATAGTATTTTCACTATTCACACTCCCATTTCCAAGAACACTCTCATTCCCAAGAAAAAGTTGTCACACTCTAATCAATAGTTATAGGATTTTGACTCCCTTAATCCTACAAAACCACTCTTGATCCAAGGAATTCATGGCCCTAATCACCTAATTAGCCCACTTAAATACTCGGTTACACAAACTTAATTAGTGACCTAACCTTGTTTGCTCCTAAACACCTCACTAGTACCTGATTAAATTGAATGAAATCTTCTCTCCCTTGGCCTTATGATTTTCGGCCACTCCCCCCAAAATTCAAAAGAAATGTATTTTATGTAGTCAATCAAGTTGTCCTTTAAAAGCCACCCTAAAACCTATGACCTATGCTCTCAAACACACCATGAATGACAATACAAGAGATTTTTCTTATAACATCCTAATTTTTAACCCAATACTCTAGAACATATTTCGATTAATCATTAGTCTATTACTCTTTTAGTCTCATTCTTTAAAACTTTTCATTAAATTACTTAGCGGAAGATACGAATAAATTTTTCTTTTTCGATACTTGAAAAAACAAAACTCGAGCTGTGCGCTAACCTAACGTTTGTCATAACCACATTGTGCAAGAAAAGTAATCACACCATTCATAATCATGAAATATAGTATCGTACATAACAATCATAATATCATCACTCCTTCATAAATACATAAATTACTAGCATCATTGTACCATTATCTACATCAAAACATGCCTATATATATGAAGTGATCCTTATCCGCCTATGAGGCTGGAAGAGTATCAATCTAAAAGCTAAACTATCTATGCTTTCATGGCGACCCTCTACTCCATTTGCTAGCATGACCCTTAAGCACGAGCCTTAGAAGAAGTCACGAACCTCGTTGTAATCCTCATCTAGAGATGACACGAAAGAAAAGAGAGGGATGAGAAACTCATTCCAGATTCTCAGTAGGGATTCTCGACTCTAACACGAGTGTCATCGTCATCTTCCCCAGCTACCTCAGTTTTAATTATGAAAAAAGGGTACATGCATAAGGTTTAGTTTTAAGCTTTCCAAATCTATTTATCCGAAGTGGGTATCTTTTAGTATGAGTCTTAATGGCATGAGTGCAACAGATATTTGATGAATGGATGACAATACCATATGCACATTAACATGAAAATCATTGCTCTTAGGCTCAACATAAAGAAACATAAATCATATACGTGGCATAAAAGGCACAGTACTTTTCATGTGACATATTTCTCATAAGTCAAACTCTTAAGTTCTTTTTCTTAAAGACCACCCTCTTAACATATCCACCAAAAATCCAACCGACTCACTGGCCCGGCGATAATCTGGTCACCAAACTACATCTCACCTATCGCCTAGGAATGAGCTCAATCTTAACTAGTCGTCACTAGATTTAATATGGGCTAATGGAGAGGGTATACATAACTTTCTTGGATCACCCATCTTAGGATCATTTCCTTCTTTGAAACGCTCTACTGGTATCTAGTACATAGCGAATTGTCCGTTTTGGCAAGCTCATTGTCCGCTTTGGCAAGCTCATTGTCAATACCCTCAAGGATTTGTTTCCTCCCTACCGTAGCGGGAGGAATGCGTCTCAGTGTTATATCACATCTGTTCTGGGGGTGCTCGGCCAAACCGATGTCACCCAGAACCTTTCCTGGGGGTGCTCGACCGAACCGGTGTCACCCAGGAGTTTTCGCAAACTTTTCTCAAATCCTCAAGTTTGGTGGGAAATACGGAAGCGTAACGGCGTACACCGGGTTTCCTTCAAACTTGCTTTATGCCACGAAACATATAGAGCATGCATAGCCATTCAACATCACCATAAGACATCAAGTCATTCCCATAATTAAACATACATTCTCATGTAACATTATAGCTCATTATGCTCTTGAACCTACAGTGTCTTATGCTTTGACCCTTATGGGTCTTAGACGTGAAATATGATTATTCTATTGTTCTCTATCAACCTCTTATGCACCTAAGGGTTCACAACTAATAATTATTACTAGCATTTATGTTCATTAATAAATCTGGGCAGCATCATACTCTAAGGGCAGAGTTACCTCTTCATGATTATGGGGTTCTAAAACTTACATTTTAAACCCTTTCTTGGTTCCGTCTTCGCCTAAGGCGCTATATGTTAAATCTAAACCAATTATGAGGCATTCCTATGCCTAAGAACTAATTATAAACCATGTTTACCATATTATGAGGTTGCTGGACAGAATCCAGAAATTAAATGTTCTAAGAGTTCTAGGATTGCACTTTTACGGTTTTCTAGTTACTAGTTTCTCTGTAGGCGCTAAAATTCAATCCTACTTCAAATGTAACCAAATTTTTCATGATTAATCAATCCTAAACTGATTGTTATCATACTAAAATATTTTTGGCATTGATTAGGATTGAAGGGGTTAAACTCATGTTAAATTCCAACTTTACGGTTTTTCTATGAAGCTAGTTGCTCTCCTAACATGCGTAAAAGTTTTCCTACCTCATCATATGTCATTTTCACACATTCTAACACATCAAAACATCATCATATGGCAACATACACATCAAGGCAGAACCGAACTGTTCAAGTCCAAAAAGACACATAATTTGACATTTCTAAAGCATATAAGTTGCTAGTTTCCCTTGGAATCATTTTAGGACTTCTAAAACTCTTTGCAAACCATTTTATTTTATCAAGAGGCTAAAAACAACCTCAGGTCAGTAACCAATTTAATTCTTCTTTAGAAGAGAATTAAAATCATAAATCTTGTTGGTCATAACCTTATAAAACTCATCAAGCTTAAAGAAAATCGTAGAACATAGGTTGTTGGCCCTTGTAACTAGATGGAACTCATTCCAAGCTCATCATTATTACTTGGCTGAAATTATACATTCAAAGAATGCTTCCATATTAAACTTTAACTTGAGATAAAATGGGCAAGTCTTTGAGCTCTAAGGTCTTTAAGTGATGACAAAATATAAACAAGCTATGCACTTCATTTTTATTCTTCATTACAAAGTAAAGTGAGAACTTCAAAGTAAATATGCAAGACTTGAAAATAAATATGCAAGGCTTGAAATTTAAACATGCAAGACTTGAAGTAAATATGCAATGCATGTTCATTTCTTTATTTTAGTGCTCTAGGCCCAGCAAAAATCGACTTTAAGGCCGAAATAGAAGGGCTTTGAGAATTAATTAGGTGATATGTAAGCTCTCGTTTTAAATCTTTACGTTCTTTAGTGATGAAAAGTAAATATGCTAGACATGAACTTAAATATGAGATGCACTCTATTCCTTATCTTTTAACTTTAGGTGATGGCTTGGAAAATAAATATGAATGCAAAGCTCAAAGTAAATATGCAATGCATAAGCTTGAATATAAATATGAATGCAAGTTCATTTTATTTCTTATTAGAGCTCATTCAAGACTTTAAAGGAACTTAAACCTTAACCCAAACTCATCATGACAAGATAAAGTGAGGTCTAGAGTTCTTAGAACTCAAGATAACATTTCTTAAAAATATAACCATAAATGAACTTTATAACACCTTTATGAAAACTCAAGCTTTAGAGATTTCTTTGTAGTGAACATAAAGTCACCAACTAGAACTCTCATCATCAAGCTATCATGAGGGTTCATCCAATCAATCATTGGCCAAAAATTTTAGAAAAAAGAAAAGGAAAGAAACCGAAACTCAAGAACAAGAAAGAACCATTTTAAAACTCTAGAAACCATGATCTTGATGTATTTGCATTGACACCATGGGTCCTCATCATTGAGTTCATGTAACCATTTTAAAACATCATTAAAGTTAAAGATTTCAAGGTTCAAGAAAGAAAGAACTATAAACATTTTTTAACTCAAGAACAAAGATCAAGCTTTGGAGGTTGTTCAAGTGATGAATATCATCATGAAACCCTCATCATCAAACTCTCATTCCTTTGTTTTCAAAGGCTCATGGCCGAAAATGAAGAAGGAAGAGAAGAAGAAAAGAAGTTCCAAAAAGATTCAAGAGAAACCATAAAACACATAACTAGATTAAGAACTTAAATGAAAGAAACACTAGAAAGAAAATCCCTACCAAGTGATTGGAGGTTGAGATGAGTGAAGAGAATGAAGAACTTGAAGAACTTAGACACTTGAACTCTGAAAGAAAAAGAAAACTTTGAAGTGCTCTTTGAAAACTTACACTTAGCAAATGAACCCAAAATGATGCAAGTTCACCCAAGCATGCTATTTATAGAGAAATGAAACAAAGGAGGGATGTTTGGGAAGGGAATGGCTTCGGCCATTACAGCCACAAGGAGGAGAAAAATATCTTCTCCAAGGCATGGTAGGAAGCATGGCTAGGTATGGGTTCAAGTATGGGTGCAAGTATGGGTCAAGCATGGTTCTTTGAGTGAGAAATAAATCAACATGTGATGGAATTGGGGGAGGGATGGCCGAAACATGCATCAGCCATGGGGAAGGATTTCTTGCATTTTAATTGTGGTTTAGAGTTGTGTTTAGGTGTATCTTTGATTAAGATTAAGATTAGGAACTTGTAAGAAAGTGTTTAGGTGAGAAAATGGGTAATCAAGGTTGTCAAGACATGTTTAAGGAGTGGCTTTGCATCATTAGTGAGTTATAAATTCATTTTAGTTCATAAACAACTCTAGACACAATTCCATGATTTAAGGAATTGGAAAGAGAAAATACTATTCAAGATTCCAAGATTGGAATCCTGAGTTTTAAAAAGAGATTTAAGTTTAATCTAAGTAATTTTAGGTTCTAATTAATTTGAATAGCTTATTTTGACTCTAGATTATTTATGAAAATTAATTAATCTTCGATTAGAGCCTAATATTGCTTAGGTTTGCTTAATTACGCCATTAAACTCAAAAACACTATTTCAGGAGCAAAATCATAATTTTGCACAAAAACTGCCCGGGATCACCGGGACTTAAACAGACGCTTTTAAACATGTAAAAACATTGTTTTAAACCTTCGGAGAAAGTTTCGGGCTCAAACCGCACCTTTACCCGCGTAAAAACACTATAGGGTATTTTGGTCATTTTGACCCGAAACTGCAGAAAATGAAATTTTCACTCCAATCCCCTTCAAACATTGAGTTGGCCCTTCGAGAATTGTCGGGCCAGCCATCCTCAAATTTCGAGCAGAAAATGACCTCAGGGGTATTTTGGTCGTTTTCCTTTCAGACAAAAAAATCGGGACGTTACATTTCTTCCCTCCTCCTTCTTCAAGAAGTTTCGGCCATGCTCCTCCCCCTCCACTCCTTCATGACTCATTTGTCTATAAATACACAACACTACATAACTTCATTCCTTTGCTCATTTCTCAAAAGTCCCAATCTTTCTTACTTCCTCTTTCTTTCAAAGCTTTCATGAGTTCTTCAAGCTCAAAGTTCTTCCTCTCTTTTTTGAAAAACACAAGGTAGGGAACCTTTCTAAATATGTCTTTGATCTTTATGTTTGAATCTTGTTGGGAAATGATGAACGGTTGAACCTCCATGTTGCTTTCTTTTTCGGTTTCTTCCTTTCCTTTTCCTTTAGTTTTCGGCCTCAAGGCCTTGAATATGATAGCTTGATGATGAGTGCTCTCTAGAGGTGACTATGAGTTCATCTCACATGAGACCTCTATAGCTTGAGTTTTTCTTAAGAAAAGTTTCATCTTTTACAAGTTTAGTTAAGAATGAGGTTATGTTTCTCTTGAACATTTGGGACTTCTCTTTTCTTCTTTATGTTTCAGCCATGAAGGCCTTTGACCTTTGGAAGAATGAAAGCTTGATGATGAGGGTGTCATGATGGTGCTTGTCACTTAACAACCCCTAAAGCTTGAATTTTTTTTAAAAGGAAAGTTACATCCTTTTTCAAGGTTGAGTAAAAAAGGAGTTTATGTCTCTCTTGAACACTTTTTGGACTTCCCTTTTCTTTTCATATTTTCGGCCATGGAGGTTTCTAAGGCTTGGAAAAATGAAAGCTTGATGATGAGGGTTTCATGTTGATGCTTGTCACATGAACAAATTCTAAAACTTGAAACTTTGACCTTAAACCAAGCATAGTTTCGATTTTGCTTTCTTCTTTAGCATGAACTTTGTTTAAATGTTAGTTTTGAAGGAAGCCATGTACTCAATGATGAGGACTTAGGATGTTGATGTCATAAATCATCAAGATCTTGATCACTAGAGTTTAAAAATGGTTCATTATTCTTAATGAAGATTTGGCCATTTTCAAACCCTTGAGGTTATGATTTATTTTGAATATCTTAGCACTAATAGTTTTCTTTTCTTGTGAGGGTGAGGTTTGGGTTGGAACTATGTTCCTTTTTAAAGTCTTTCAAAAGCTCTAGATAAAATATAAAAGCAACTTGCATTCATGTTTATTTTATGATTTGTGTAGCACGTTTACTTTCTATGCTATCACTAAACCCCAAGATAAAGAATGAACTTGCATAATGCACATTTAAATTCCAAGCTTTGCATTTCATGTTATATTTCAAGTCATCACTAAACTCAAAGACTAAGAATGAATGTGCATCTCATATTTACTTTGAGCTATCACTTTACTTTCTAATGGACTATAAAAATGGAATGCATAGCATGTTTATTCTTATGTTATCACCTAAAACTACTAGAGCTCAAAGACTTGCCCATTTCATCTTGAGAAAAGTTAAATCAAGGAGGTATCCTCTTGAAAATGCAATCAGCCATGTGATGATGAAAGCTCTAGGATGAGTGTTCATTAGTTACAAGAGCCTATAGTTTATGTTTTAAGTTTTTCCTAAACATAGGTGACATTTAAAGGTATTTTGAGTATGTTCTTATATTTAGGATCTCAACCATGAGTGAAACTAGGGAGCTACTGCCCCATGTATTTTATAAGAGTTCTTGACAAGATAAATTGATTTCTAAGATGTTTTTGAAGTCCTAAAAATTGTTCCAAGGAAACTAGCCACCTATGTACATTGAAAAGGAAGTTTATACACGATTTGATGATCTTAAATTTTCGGTTCTTCCTTGTTCATTCCCAGCACCTTAAATCATGTTTTGGGTGGTCCAAATATGTTTAAATACCTTGCCAAGTGTATGATAATTGTTCTAGACATTTTGGAGCATGCTTAGTTACTTTAATTGCTTGAAATGTGAATTCTATAACCCCATAGGTACAGAAAATATGAATTTTGTTCCAGCTTAAGTAACATCCATAGAATCACATTATATGATGTCTAGATCAGTGAGAGTACCTCATAATTGGTTTAGGTATTAATTGTTGCATCATAGAAAAAGTCGAATGTGAGAAAGGGTTTAAAATGCATCTTTTAGAATGCCATAATTCATCTAATTTAGCTTACTACCTAATGTTGTGTAACATCCTAATTTTTAACCCAATACTCTAGAACATATTTAGGTTAATCATTAGTCTGTTACTTCATAGTTCTCATTTAACTTTGAATTACTTGGCGGAAAATACGGGTAATTTTTTTTTTGAAATGAAAGTGAGAGCCGCGTGATGCGATATAACTTGCGATGGACAAAACATACATCTCATAACGTCATAGCATAAAGCATATAAGGGCACATCATGAGAGACACTGAATAACATCTCATATATAATTATAATTTGCCCACTTATAAGCGTGGGACTTGGTTTAGTACATGGAAATACATGAAAGAAAATACAACATAAACATAAACATAATCTACTCCCCTACCCGAGTGCATCTAATAGGATAACCTCTAAACAAAAGAAGGTTTATCCCCATCTAAGTGGTGTGTGCTCTAACCGGGTACTCCATCGGACGATCATCACCTCCTACTGGCGTCCATCTCGCGAACGAGGCAGATATCCGGGAAACTGGGCGAGCCCCTCGGACGTGAAGAGGCGGAACGGGGATCGAGGGTGACCCCCACGGTATGGTCGCATCTCCGGTCGTCGCGCAAGCCGTGGCTGAGTCACGGTATCCTCACTGCCCTCCCTTACCTGTGGTGGAGAGGGGGCAGAGTTCTCGCTATACGGATGGGTAGGCGGGTCCTCGGATGGGTCGGTCTCCGAGAAGTAGGTCCGGGGCACGTAGTCGGGATAATCTCGCATGGCTAAGGCGGCGGTGTGCCTATGGAGTACTCTCTCGTCATGCGTACGCGCACGCTCAAAAACCCGCTCGTCGCCATAGGGTGCGCCGGGAGAAGTGATGGGTGTGCACGGATGAGCGAAGGGCGCCCTACGAACATGAAAATCCGCACCGCACCGCTCAAAATGGTATGACCCCTGAGTCCGGTCATAGTGCACCTCCCATGTCTGGGTGTCCACGAACACTACGAACGACGCCATCTGAAGACGTGACGGAAAGAAAGAGATAGAGGGAGTGAGAATCTTGCTAAAGAATCTCAGTAGGGCCTCCTACTACCTAGGTGCCATCATCTACGTCCTCAGGAACCTTGGGTTTAATTATGCGAAAAGTCTGAACATGCATTTAGTTCATTTTAAACTTCAAAATATACGTTAGCCAAGGTCCATTCATTTTAAGATGATCTTAATGTCATGAATGCAACATAATAGAAAATGTATGCATGGCACTACCTAATGCACATACATAAAACATAACATCAAGCATCATCATCATTGGTGGCATAAAGTGGCAATAGTAACATTCATATGGGACAAAACTTAGTGACATAATCATAATCATGAACTTCTCTTCCTCATGGGCCACCCTAAAAGACAATCGAACTGGGGGTGCTCGGCCGAACCGGTGTCACCCTGAACGTGTCATACATCTAGGTTATGAGCTCATACCTTAACTAGTCGTCACTAGTTCTTACTTACCACTTAACGATAAGCGTATCATAAATCCCGACTATCTGAGTACGGGTTAGGGCAAAACTCTTAGGGGTGCTCGGCCAACCGGTGTCACCTAAGAGTATAAAATGGTACCGATGTCACATGAGTTCTATGGAGGTGCTCGGCCGAACCGGTGTCATCCTAGAACCCATCTTAGTACCTTAATTTTCAAAATCTCTTTAAGTCCCCAAATTTGTCGGAAATTCGGCGGCCAAACGGGCATTACATCAATTTACTTCCAAATTTGCTTTATGCCACATTAACATATAATCTCATAAGTTCCTCATATGAATAACATCATCATCATTAGCATACTTCATGCATCATCATAAATCATCCAAACGCTTACCCTTACGGTAGCTTATGCTTTGACCCTTACGGGTCTTAATCTTGAGATATAGTTCTCTACATCCGTCGTTCATATTTTAAGCACCTAAGGCTCATAATTAAACATCATTCATAATCCTCTCATTTTACTTTCAAATCTGAATAGCATAGGGTGGAAATCCTAACAGGTGAATACGGGGTTCTAGAACTTACGTTTTAGACCCTTTCTTGGTTCCATTTTTACTAAGGCGCTATGGATTAAATCTAAATCAATTATGAGGCATTCCTATGCTTAAGGACTAATTATTAATCATGTTTATCATGTTGTAAGGGTGCTGGACAGAATCTATAAAAATAAATGTTCTAAGAGTTCTAAACTTGCACCTTTACGATTTTCTAGTTACTAGTTTCATTATAGGTGCTAAAATTCAATTCTAGCTCAAATGATACCATGTTTTTCATGTCTAAACAATCTAAATCTGATTATGTTCCCATTAAAACAGTTTGGATTAGTTCCATAAACAAATGGGTCAAAACTATGTTAAATTCTAGCTTTACGGTATTTCTAGTTAGCTAGTTTCTCACCTATCATGCATAGGATCGCTTCTACATCATCATACGATATTTTCACACATTCCAACACATTAAAACATCATCATACAGCATCACATTCACCACATCAGAACCAAAAACATCTTGCCTCAATAAGAGAAGTAAATTGACATTTCTAGGTACATAAGTTAACTAGTTTCTCTCGGAATCAATCTAGAACTTCTAAAACTCTTTGCAAAACATTTTAATTCATCAAGAGGCTAAGTGAAGCCTTAGGTCAGTGACCAAAACATATTCCATCCCCTAAAGGAGATTGGAATCACATCTTATAATGACATACCTTATGAAGATTTGTAAAACTTTAAGGAACACTTAAAACATAGACTATTGGTCCTAGTAGCTAGATGAAAACTCATTGGAAGTCCATCATCACTACTTGGCCGAAAAACATACATTCAATGTATGGTTTACATTAAACTTTAACTTGGAATGAAATGGGCAAGTCTTTGAGCTCTAGGTTCTTAAGTTACGACATAAACTAAACGTGCTCATGCTTTTCATTTTTAATCTTGCTTTCAAAGTAAAGTGATGACTTGAAATTAAATATGCAAGGCATAATTTAAACGTGCAAGCTTGAAAGTAAATATGCAAGATTCAATTCTTTATTTTAGTGCTCTTGGCCCAACAACAATCGACTTTAAGGCCGAAATAGAAAGGCTTCGAGAAATTAATTAGGTGATAATGCAAGTTCAATTCTTTATTTTAGTGCTCTAGGCCCAACAACAATCGACTTTAAGGCCGAAATAGAAAGGCTTCGAGAATTAAATTAAGTGAAGATGCAAGTTCCATTTTAATCTTTATGTTCTTAGGTGATAGCTTGAAAATAAAGATGCATAGCAAGAATGTAAATATGAATGCAAGCATAAAATAAATTATGCAAGTTCATTTTATCTTTCTAGAGCTCTTAACAAGACTTTAAAGGAACTTAAATCTTAACCCAAACTCATTCAAACAAGGTAAAGTCAAGCTTGGAGTTCTTAGAACTCAACATAATATCTTTGGGAATCAAACTATGAAACTTAGAAAATCTCAAGGAAATAGCCGAAATCTCCAAGAAGAGAAAAGTGCATTTTAAAACTCTAGAGTTCATGACCTTGATGATATATTAACACCAACATCATGAGTCCTCATCATTGAGTTCATAGAGCCATTTTAAAACACCATCAAAGTTAAAGTTCTCAAAAGTTCAAGAAAGGAAAATCTAGAAACACTTTTTGCCCAAGAACAAAAATCAAGCTCTAGAGTTTGTTTCAAGTGATGAACATCATCATGAAACTCTCATCATCAAGCTCTCATTCCTTTGTTCTCCAAGGCCCATGGCCGAAAATGAAAAGGTAAAGGAAAGAAAAAGAAGTTCTAAAAAGAATCAAGAGAAACTATGAACATTAAGCTTAGAACAAGAACTTTAAAGAAAGAATACATGAAAGAAAATCCCTACTTGGTGTGATGAACTTGAAGATGGAAGAAGAAGATGAAGAACTTGAAGAACTTGAAGAACTCCAAGAACTTGAAGAACACAAAGACTTTGAGAGAAAAAGAAAAGCTTTGAGTGTTTCCTAAACTTAGCAAATGATCTAAAAGTGGTGCAAGCTCCTCAAGGCATTCTATTTATAGAGAAATGAAACAAATGGAGGGAGCTCATGGAGGAGGAGGTTTCGGCCATGAGGGTGCAGATTGGAGGCTTTCCATGAGTTCCATGAGGTGAGATAATGTGTTCTTGAGGTATGGTGAGGTATGGTTCAAAGCATGGTGAGGTATGGCTCAAGGTATGGCTCAAGCATGGTTCTTTGAGTGAGAAAATAATTAAACATGTGGTCAATGGGGAAAGGTGCTGGCCGAAACTTCATCATGCATGGGGAGGATTAGTTTGCATTTTAATTGTGGTTTAGAGTTGTGTTTAGGTGTATCTTTGATTATGCTTAAGATTAGGAATTTGTAAGAAAGTGTTTAGGTAAGGGAAATGGGTAATTAAGGTGGTCTAGACATAATTAAGGAGTGGTCTTGCACCATTAGAGAGTTAAATCCTCAATTTAGAGTCTAAACAACTCTAGACACATTTCCTTGATTTAAGGAATTGGAGAGAGAAAACACTATTCAAGATTCCAAGACTAGGAATCTTGAGTTCTAAAAAGGGATTTAAGTTTAATCTAAGAAATTTTAGGTTCTAATTAACTTTAATAAATTATTTTGACTCTAGATTAATTAGGGAAATAAATTAATCTTCGTTTAGAGCCTAATATTGCTTAGGTTTGCTTAATTACGTCATTAAGCTCAAAAACACTATTCTAGGGGCAAAATCGTAATTTTGCACTAAAATTGCCCGGGACCACCGGGACTTGAACAGAGACCTCTAGGCACATGAAAACATGTTTTTAAACCTCTGGGGAAAGTTCCGGGCTCAAACGGCACCTTTACCCGTGTAAAAACGCTATAGGGGTATTTTGGTCATTTTGACCCGAAACTGCGGAAAACGAAATTTTCACTTCCGAAAGCATTCAAAGGCCATTCAATCCCCTTCAAACATTGAGTTGACCCTTCGAGGATGACCGAGTTGGTTACCCTCGAGTTCGGGTCAAGAAATGACCTCAGAGGCATTTTGGTCATTTCCCTCGGACAGAAAAATCGGGGTGTTACATGTTGTCCAGCCATAATTAATTAAGTTTTAGGACTTAATAAATAGTGGTAATAAGGTTAATCTATCCCTTAGAGACATAAAACAATAAGTTGAAAGTTTGAGGCTACCTGAGTAAGGGTTTTTACTCTTAAGGGAAAGGTTTAAGCATTACTCTATGAATGATGAATTGATGTTTACCTCATGACTTCTATGTTGCTATGTGAACTATTATTCTTGAATGATAGTTTTATTATTGCATGTGATTGTTCTTCAAGAACCTAGAGATGCCTATGGTGTAATAAAAGATATGTGACATGCACAAAACTAAATGGCATCTCAATAAAACATGCTAAGACTTAAGGTGACTTAAACTATGAGAAAATGATCCTTGAACCACCAAACTAAGGGTAGGGATGAGGTGATTCTAGCCCCCTAGACCCGTACTTTAAGTCGGGACCTTTAACTTATCAAAAGGGATAAGTCCATGTGCTAGTGACAACTAGTGTGGTATGAGCTCATAACCTAGAAGTTTCTCCAAAGGGAGATCAGTTAGGGTGGCCCCAGGAAGAAAATGATGAGGTTTTAATGTCACCTAAAGTAACCAAGATAAGTTACTATGTACCATGTTCTAAGAATTATGATTTTATGCACCATGAATTATGAGTTTATGTGCCATGATCTATTGTATAAGGAACCGTGGTTTATGATTTTACGTACCATGATTTATGATTCGAGTTTCATGATTTATAGACTATGTAACCAAGAAGTTTTTGGAAATAAAAGAAACGGGCCTCGGAGGTTAACATTTTCGAACTTCATAATTGAACCATTATATGCCCATGTTTTTACTAAGAAACTGAGGTCCCTGGATATGTAGATGATGACACTTAGATATGAGGAAAAACCCTACTGAGTTTCTTTAGTAAGAAATCTCACTCCCTCTATCTCTTTCTTTCCGTCACGTCTCTAAATTCGGATGGCGATGTTTGTGCTTTACGTTGAGACACCCACATGGGAGTTCCACCATGATCCGGAGCACGGATCATACCATTTTGAGGGCTGCTGCACAGTTCGCATATTCATGTTCCCCGAACGGCCGTTTGCTCACCCTGTAGATAGCTTTCTCTTCTCACCCATGTCGCCTTATGGTTATGACATGGTTTTTGAGCGGGCTCGCACATGCAACGAGAGGATTCTCCGAACCTACACTGTAGGCTCGGGCGCCATACCCGAGTACATACCACGCTCACAGCATTCAGAGGAGGACCCCTCGGAGGAGCCACCCGCCCACATGTATGGAGAGGACCCTGCCCCTACTCCCCCACGTATGCCAGCAGGTAGCGAGGAGACGGTTACCTAGCCATGGAGGGCTCGGATGACCGAGTCGCGACCCCAACGCGGAGGACTTGTTCGGGTTCCCACTCTTACTGAGCTTCATCCGTGGATTGGTTATGTCCCACCTTACCCGTGACTTTAGCCGTATGGTTTAGAGGGTAGTCCTTAGTGCACATACGACACGTAGTTAGGATAAACCTTCTTTTGTGTTGAGGTTATCCATTTCAGATGCACTTGGGTATGGGTGTTCTCTTGCATGTATCTTTTATGTTTCCATGTATTTATTGCCTTTCAGTTGTATTGGATTCTATGTAGTGAACAGTCCCACCGTTATCGGCGGGCATTTTATGTATTAATGTATGATGTAACGCCCCAATTTTTACTGTAATTTTTACTGTCATTAGAAATTACTCAATTACTGAATTACCGTAGGTAATTATTACATAAGATTTGAGGCCGAACAATCCTCAATAAAGGAATATAACATTAGAAGAGAGGTTAGGAACGATTCATGCGAGAGTCGCAAATCCCGAATTTCTGTACGTATAAAATGACCAAAATGTCCCTGAAGTTATTTTACTCAGAAAATGAGGATTGTGGGCCCCACATATTCTCAAGGGGATGTTTTGAGAATAATAAGGGATTGTTTGTGTTATGTGTGAAGAATCTCAATTTTGAGTTCCGACGCACGAAAAGACCAATACGCCTCAAGGGTCGCTTTTAACTCCGATGTGCGTGCCGACTGAGCCCGAACCTCACTAAAATGTTTTAAAATGTGTTTTTAAGCCATGATTAACCATTGGTTAAGCTCGGGTGGCCTTGGGCAGTTTTTAAGTGAAAGTACGATTTTGTCCCCGTTTTTGGGCGCTTTATGAATTTCGATTTTCGATTCATATACGAAACCTAAGCAATATTAGGCTCAAATTAAAGCTTATTAAATTCTAAATATTAATCTAGATTCAAAATTATGTATTTAGATTGATTAGAACCCAAAATTGCTCAAAAACACCCAAATTGCTTACTAATTCACTTAAGCCCTTAACCAGAAATTCTCTAAATTACATGAATACCTTGCCTACACCTAAATAATGCATGGAACACACAAATTTCACTTCTTTGGGCTGTAATGCACGAAATTATTGATGCCATTATGCAGCTGAATTATTTCCAAAAGTTGCACTAAAACAAAATGCCAAAATGTCACCATAAGAGACATAATTCCTTAATTTCATACAACTTTGTCTAAAATGATTTTTCCTCCATTATTACTCCTGAAAAATTCTGACAACTACCTCCTCATTTTGGCCAATTAGAAGCCTCAAAATCTTCTATAAATAGGCTTGCTTGAGTGGTCTTGGAATGCTTGGTTCATAACTAGTTTTTAGGAGCACCAAAAACTTTCTTTCTTCCTCCTCTTTGGCTGAATTCTTTCTTCAATTTTTCAAAGAGATTTTGTGTCATTTCACTTCAAGAAATCAAGTTCTCTTCCTCTTCTTCAACTCAGATTAGGTAGGGAGTAGTTTCTAAATTTATTTCTATGCTTTGAGGAGTTGTGTTTTTAGCTCAAAATGATGAAATTATGAACTTGCCTTAGCTTTTCATTTTGGTTTTCCTCTTCAATTTTTCTTTAACCAATTCAACCATATGGCCTAGGTGGAACTAAGATGATGGCTTGATGATGAGGACCTTGAGGGTGGGTTGTAAATCCATCACAAGTTAGGCCTCTAAAGCTTGAAAATTCCACTTGATGCAAAACCTTAAAGAATAATGCTTTATGATGCTAAAACAAAGATTTTTAGTTTAGAACTTGAAAGATGTATTTTTTTTCCTTTTATGTTTTATTTCTTGTTAAGATATGTATTGGGTTGAATTTATAATTCTTTTAAAGTCTTGAAGGAGCTCTAGTAAAGAAACAAAATGAATTTGCATCCATGATTAAGTTTATGCTTTGCATAACCATGTTTACCTTCTATGTCATCACTAAATTTTCAAGAATGAATAAATGAACTTGCATTTCTCATGTTTAAATTCCAAGCTTGTATTTCATGTTTATGTTTCAAGTCATCACTTAATCTTTCAAGATAATTAAGAGGTTGCATCTCATATTTAATTTATGCTCTTACTATATTTTATAATGGCTAAAAGAATCAACGCATGACATGTTTATTTTATGCCATCACCTAAAGATCCTAGAGCTTAAAGACTTGCCCATGTATCACAAGCAAAGAAATATGATTATTGGAGTTAAAGAATTTATTCTTTAAAAAGTCTTGAGATTGGAGCTTAAAAAGATGTAATAATAATTCTCTTCTCCTCTATCGTCCCATGCGGACTACCGCCGCTCCGGTTTCTTAATATTCTCTTCTCCTCTCTACGTCCTGTGCGGACTACCGCCTCCGGTTTCTTAATATTCTCTTCTCCCTCTATCGTCCTGTGCGGATTACCGCCGCTCAGCTTTCTTGTATCATGTTTATATTTCAAGTTCTTGCATCATGTTTAATTTTCAAGTCATCACCTTAAATCTTAAAGATAAAGAAATGGAATTGCATATCATGTTTATAATTCCAAGCTATCACCTTATAAAGATAAGATTAAAATAAGGTTGCATAGCATGTTTATAATTCTAAGATGTCACCTAAATCTCTAAAGCTCAAGACTTACTCCTTTTATCTTAAGTGAGAATTTTAATTGTGAAGATCCTCCCAAATTTGACAAAAGAACTAGTTTCTAAATGAGTTTTAAGGCTTTGCAAGGATTTTACTGAACTAGTATTTTATATGCACTTAAAATATGATTCTATGTAATTGCATGAGGTTCATGATTCGCCACTGATCCGAGTTTAGTATCAATGTGTGATAATGATTTGATATGATTGAAGTTGTGATAATTATGGTTTATTGTTAAGAGAATGATTCATAATTGGTTTAGTAACTAATTAGTTCTATAATTGATAATTCTATGTAAGGATTGGATGCTTATTAAGTACTTGATATCATTGAATGATTTCCTGACTTGCATGTTATAGTTGCTGTTGCAAATAATAAGAATGCTTATACATGAAATGTTCTTATGTAAAATTCACCTTTGTTGCTAGAAGAAAGTGTATCATTGTAAAAGTGTAATTTGGAAAGGTTCTGGCTAAGGAAAGACTTGGTATTTAAGCGTGTCCATAGTGACGCACCTCTGCTTCCGGGGAATCTCCCATATGCATGATTACAGTTGATATATATTATTCTAGCTTAAGACTATAAATGAGAAAATGTTATGATGTTTATGAATTGTATTATGATATAACATGCAAAGATTTAATGGTGACTTAAACTTATAAGAAAATGATCCTTTGGAACCATCAGACTATAGGTGGTGAAAAGGTGATTTTAGCCCCTAACCCGCTTCTCTCAAAAGGGTAGAGTCGGGACTTTAGCTTATCAAAAGGGATAAGTATATGCTAGTGACGACTAGTAAAGTATGAGCTCATAACCTAAATTACTCCCAAAAGGGTGGAGTATAGGGTGGCCCAAGGAAAATAATGATGATGATAAGATTTTAAGTCACCTAAGGCACTAAAGAAATGAAATATGTGCACCGTGTCCATGTGTAGCTAATATTATATGACGTTCTTTTATGCATGTTATTTTGATAATGATGATGAGGAATATGATGTAATGATAAAGGAAAAGTTCATTGTAAATATGACATGTTAAGAATAAGATGCATTATAAGACGATGATTAAAAATTGACGAACCTCGGTTAAGTATTTGTCCTAACTTAAAATGAATCTTTGCATGCTCACTATTTTAGAATAATCCCGAGGTTCCTGGGACTTTGATGATGACACTGTAGAAGGAGGTACCTTATCGAGAATTCTTTAGCAAGATTCTCACTCCTTTTCTTTATTTCCGTCATTGTCTCCAGATTCAAATGGCGACATTCGCCCTGCTCGTTGATACCCTACTTGGGAATTCCACTATGATCCGTGCATCGCTCGTATCATTTTGAAGGGAGGTGCGCAGTCGTGTTTTTATTTACATAGGTCGCCCATTTGCACATCCCGTCCCTAGTTATCGATTTTCTCCTACTTTTCCTATGGCGATGAAATGGTTTTCGAACATGCACGTCCAGTTGATGAAAGGATGTTACGTTCTTATCCCGCTTCATCTGCTGTCCATGGATTTCCACAGTATGTTCCCGAGACGAGATATTCTGAAACTGATCCTTCAGAGGACACTCCTACTCATGTATATTCTCAGAGCTCTGCTCCTACTCCCACACGTGTAAGAGAGGGTAGTGAGGAAACAGCTTGTTCAGCCGAGGTTAGCGAGAAGGCCGCCCATGCGACTCCCACTGGTGCATCTCGTGTCCCCTCCCGAGGGAGCTCATCAAAGGATCGGATTTATTCCCCCATTTTCGTGACAAAGGTGGCCATAGAAGGTTCTTAGTAGACTTATGTGTGATCATGCACCCTAGTTTTAGGATAACCTTCCCGGCTTATGGAGTTATCTAGTTTAGGGGCATGAATTTCCTTAAGTATATTTTCTTTTATGGGTTTGCATAAGATAATGATGTATGAACATAACCCACCCTTTGAGTGAGGTTATTGTATGTAAATATATGCTATAATGTGCTTATGGATGTTATATGATGGAGCCTAAGTGATATGATGTGATATATTCTTAAACGTCTTATTATACTCCGCTTACTCGTTCACGTTGTACTCGGCTCACGTTTTCAATTATGTGTTTAAAAAAAAAAAAGGCTCGTAATTTCACTAAGTATTTTCAAATTATGAAGAAAGAACCAAAGCAAGGAGTAAAGTCTAGTCATTAATCAGATTCAACCTAGGTGTATCCTGGTTAATTACTAGGTGTTACATTTTGGTATCGTGAGCGCTCGATTCTCATGGAGCCTGAGGATTGGACTAGCTATGCTTCTAAAGCATAATACGTTAGTGACGCCATGTGTAGATGTTTATCATTAGGATGAGCTTGGGGAGTAGAAATACATGACTATCAGATGTTGAAAGTGCCATGGTAACTTGCTCACTTTGCATGGAATATTGGGCCCGATCACCTCGGTGTTCTTTGTTTTGTGTGTATAGGGACCAATGGCACGTCGACAATGTACTAGGAGCGCAAAGACAAAATAATCACGACAACGAGACAGCCAAGCACTCCGCGACGTAGCAAGGACCATGAGAATGATGATGGAACGAATAGATCAGATCATCAAGCCAATATGAATCAATGACATGAGATTCCTGAACATGCCTGCTTTGGGAGTTTCGTAAGGCAAACCCACCGTTTTGAAGGGGACACTGAATCCAAATATTGCAGATGAATGGATTCGGAATATTGAGAAGGTCTTTGCTGTAGTCCCATGCTCGGAGGAGCAAAAGGTCACCTTCGCTACTCATATGCTTGAGGGTGATGCCGCTTTACGGTGGACAGTGTTCAAGACTCCTGGAGACGACCGATGTGGACATTGATTGGGAACTATTCAAGGTCCATTTTTACGAAAAGTACTTTCCGTAGTCGATTAGAAATGCCAAGGACATTGAATTCATGCAACTTGTCCACCCGAATATGAATGTGGCCCAGTAAACTGCCTGATTTGAAGAACTCATTATGTTCTCAAGAATGTACCAAGGAAATCTCGATGAGTACCGAAATGTATTAAATACGAGTCAGGGTTGAAGGCGGAACTTAATGTGGCAGTTGCACATTTGGAGATTAGGGATTTCTCTACCCTAGTTAACAAATGTCGGATTATTGAAGAAGGTCAGAGAAAACTAAACACCCCAAAGTCAGATAATATTACCAAAAAGTTGACACCTCAAGGTCACCAGTTCAAGAGGCAGAATCGACCTCCATTTCCCCCTCAATCAAGACCACAAGGGACACAAAGAAATTTTCAACAAGGAAGGCCAAACAACAACAATCGCTATAATAACAACCGCTACAACAATAACCCCAGTAACAATCATAACAACAACAATAACAACAATAAAGGGAAAGCACCACAAAGAGGTCCAGCAGTACTTCCACGGCCTGCGCCATCCATGGAATGTCCCAAGTGCGGCAAGAATCATGGGAGCATGCCATGTCGAGCCGGAACAAACGTGTGTGCTATCGGTGTGGAAAACCAGGCCATTACTCCCGAGAATGCACTGAACGGAACCCGCCAACCCCCAATCCCAAGCCACAATACCAGGGAAGGGTATTTACTGTTAATGCTGAAGAAACAACGAAGTCACGAAATCTCGTGGAAGGTAAGGGTAATATGCATGGTAAAGACTTAATTGTACTATATGATTCTGGCGCTTCTCATTCTTTTATCTCCCATTCATGTGTTAAAAGCCTTAATTTACCTATGACTGAGCTTCCTTTGACCTTATTGTTTCTACCCCTACTGGAAAACCCGTTAGGACTTGTAAATGTTGTTTAGATTGTAGTTTTATTATAGATAATAGATCCTTTGTTTTAGATCTTATTTGCTTACCCATGCGAGGTTTAGATGTGATTCTTGGCATGGATTGGCTTGAGGCCAACCGTGCATCGTTAAATCATATGAGAAAAACCATCACTTTTCTTCCTATTCCTATTGAACCTAAGAAACCCATAAGTCTTTACATAACTCGTGTGGAAATGGACTGTGGTAAGGGTGAGAGTAAAGGTTACATTTTCTTAGCAGCTAGTGATGTAGACTTTGAGCAAAGTATCGATGAGATACCAATAGTAAGAAATTATCCCGAAGTATTTCCAGATGAGATACCAGAGTTTCCCCCCAAGAGAGAGATAGAATTTTCCATAGAGTTGCTTCCCAAAGTGGACCTATATCCATAGCTCCATACAGATGTCCCCATTAGAATTGACCGAGTTAAAAACTCAATTGGAAGATTTATTGGAGAAAAAGTTTGTTAGGCCTAGTGCATCACCTTGGGAGCGCCTGTGTTGTTTGTAAAGAAAAAGGATGGGAGTATGAGGATGTGTGTAGATTATAGGCAGCTGAATAAAGTAACGGTGAAAAACAAGTATCCTCTGCCTAGGATCGATGATTTGATGGACCAACTGAAAGGTGCGGTAGTGTTTTCTAAGATAGATTTGAGGTCGCTACCATCAAATTAGAGTGAGAGATGAAGACATACCTAAAACGGCCTTTCAGACTCGACACGGCCATTTTGAGTTTGCAAGAATGTCCTTTGGGTTAACTAATGCTCCAGCTATTTTTATGGATTACATGAATAGGATCTTTCGACCCTATTTAGATCAGTTTGTAGTTGTCTTTATAGATGACATTCTCATATATTCTAAGACCCATGAAGAGCATGAATGCCACCTAACCATAGTACTAGAGATCTTGAAGGAAAAGAAACTATATGCCAAGATTTCCAAGTGTGAGTTTTGGTTGGATAAGGTGCAATTTTTAGGGCATGTAGTATCTAAGAAAGGAATTGTCAGAGATCCTAGTAAGGTAGAAGCGGTAGTAAATCGGGAAAGACCAACCACCAGAATCAAGTAAGGAGCTTTTGGGTTTAGCCTGCTATTACCGTCGATTTATCAAGGGATTTTCCTGCATTTCCCTACCTTTGACCAAGCTGACTAGGAAGAACACCCCTTTTTCATGGACCGGAGTGTGAAAAGAGCTTTCAAGAGTTAAAACACAAGCTAACCTCGACCCTGTTTTAGTGTTACCCACCCCAATGTGCCTTTCGAGGTGTATTGTGATGCTTCAAAAAAGGGTTTAGGTTGTGTATTGATGCAGATAGGCAAGTGGTGGCCTATGCATCAAGACAACTCAAGCCACATGAGGCAAACTACCCTACCCATGACCTTGAGTTAGCTGCCGTCGTGTTTGCTCTAAAGATTTGGAGACACCATTTATATGGAGTTAAGTTTGAGGTGTTTTCCGATCACAAGAGTTTGAAATATCTCTTTGATCAAAAAGAGCTAAACATGAGGCAAAGGCGATGGATGGAGTTCTTGAAAGATTATGATTTTGGATTGAACTACCATCCTAGTAAAGCTAATGTAGTAGCTGATGCTTTGAGTAGGAAGTCCTTACAAGTGTCCCGTTTGATGGTGAAGGAGGTTGAATTGATTGAGCAATTTAGGGACTTAAACCTAGGAATGACTTTGACCACTAAGGGCATCGAGCTTGTCATCTTAGAGTGATAAGTGAGTTCAAAGAAAGGATTGTTCAAGCTCAAGGGGACGATGCTTTGAGTTTCAAGAGACTTTAGGCAAGTGAAGGCAGGAAAGTTGATAGGTTTTACCCAAGGAATGGACGATTTGTGGAGGTTTAAAGGTCGAATATGTGTACCGCTAGTGGTGGCCTCTCAAAGGATATTTTGGAGGAAGCCCATAAGAGCCATTTTACCCTTCATCCTGGTGCCACCAAGATGTATCAAGATTTGAAGAAGATGTTCGTGGCCTGGAATGAAGAAAGATGTGTGCACATGGGTGAGTAAGTGCTTGGTGTGTCAAAAGGTGAAGATTGAACACCAAAACCTCCTCGAATGCTGCAACCTCACGCCGATCCCCTGAGTGGAAGTGGGATAGTATCTCCATGGATTTTGTGACTGGATTACCAAGGACCCAAATGAATCATGATACCATATGGGTAATCGTGGATCGATTGACAAAGTCAGCCCACTTTTTACCTATTAAGGTGACTTATTCCTTGGATAGGTTAGCACAATTATATATTCAGGAGATAGTGAGGTTACATGGGGTGCCGTCGACGATAATCTCGGAGCGAGATCCGCGATTCACGTCGCGATTTTGGGAGCCTTTCAAAAGGCATTTGGTTCAAAGTCGTGTCTAAGCACGACCTATCACCCCCAAACAGACGGTCAATCTGAAAGAACTATCCAAACCTTGGAGGATATGTTAAGGGCATGTGTTTTAGATCAAAGGGAAGTTGGGATAAGTACCGCCACTTATTGAATTTGCATATAACAACGATTATCATGCAAGTATCGGTATGGCAATCGTATGAGGCCCTCTATGGACGGAAATGTCAATCTCCCTTATGTTGGTATGAACCCGAGAGCAAAGTTTACTTGGACCTGATATTGTGAGGGAAACAACGGAACAAATCAAAAAGATTAGGGATAAGATTCTTACCGCTCAAAGTCGACGAGAAAAACTATGCGGACAAGCGGCTAAAACCGCTAGATTTTCAAGAAGGGGACCACGTGTTCCTAAGGATCACCCCACCACAGGCATAGGCCGAGCAATAAAAGTAAAGAAATTGAGCCCCAGTTTCTTGGTCCGCTTGAAATCCTTACCAAAGTAGGACACAGAGCTCACCGTATAGCCCTACCCCGAGTCTATCCAACCTTCATGATGTTTTCCATGTCTCTCGCTAAGAAAGTATCAATCGACCTAGTCATGTACTAGAGCCGTAACATGTAGAATTAAGAGATAACGCGACATTTAACTTACTACCCACGAGAATCGTCGACCGAGGAGTTAAGCAGTTAAGGAACAAGGCTGTACCCCTGGTCAAAGTAGCATGGGGACAGGGTGAAACCGAAGAACTTACATGGGAGCTGGAATCAAACATGAAAGCACAATACCCCGAAGTTGTTCTCGGGTAGCAATTTCCAGGCGAAATTCTTTTAAGGAGGGGAGTAATGTAACGCCCCAATTTTTACTGTAATTTTTACTGTCATTAGAAATTACTCAATTATTGAATTACCGTAGGTAATTATTACATAAGATTTGAGGCCGAACAATCCTCAATAAAGGAATATAACATTAGAAGAGAGGTTAGGAACGATTCATGCGAGAGTCGCAAATCCCGAATTTCTGTACGTATAAAATGACCAAAATGTCCCTGAAGTTATTTTACTCAGAAAATGAGGATTGTGGGCCCCACATATTCTCAAGGGGATGTTTTGAGAATAATAAGGGATTGTTTGTGTTATGTGTGAAGAATCTCAATTTTGAGTTCCGACGCACGAAAAGACCAAAACGCCCCTGCGGCTGTTTTAACTCCGATGTGCGTGCCGACTGAGCCCGAACCTCACTAAAATGTTTTAAAATGTGTTTTTAAGCCATGATTAACCATTGGTTAAGTTCGGGTGGCCTTGGGCAGTTTTTAAGTGAAAGTACGATTTTGCCCCCGTGTTTGGGCAGTTTTGCGAATTTCGGGATTTTCGATTCATATACCGAAACCTAAGCAATATTAGGCTCAAATTAAAGCTTATTAAATTCTAAATATTAATCTAGATTCAAAATTATGTATTTAGATTGATTAGAACCCAAAATTGCTCAAAAACACCCAAATTGCTTACTAATTCACTTAAGCCCTTAACCGTAAATTCTCTAAATTACATGAATACCTTGCCTACACCTAAATAATGCATGGAACACACAAATTTCACTTCTTTGGGCTGTAATGCACGAAATTATTGATGCCATTATGCAGCTGAATTATTTCCAAAAGTTGCACTAAAACAAAATGCCAAAATGTCACCATAAGAGACATAATTCCTTAATTTCATACAACTTTGTCTAAAATGATTTTTCCTCCATTATTACTCCTGAAAAGTTCTGACAACTACCTCCTCATTTTGGCCAATTAGAAGCCTCAAAATCTTCTATAAATAGGCTTGCTTGAGTGGTCTTGGAATGCTTGGTTCATAACTAGTTTTTAGGAGCACCAAAAACTTTCTTTCTTCCTCCTCTTTGGCTGAATTCTTTCTTCAATTTTTCAAAGAGATTTTGTGTCATTTCACTTCAAGAAATCAAGTTCTCTTCCTCTTCTTCAACTCAGATTAGGTAGGGAGTAGTTTCTAAATTTATTTCTATGCTTTGAGGAGTTGTGTTTTTAGCTCAAAATGATGAAATTATGAACTTGCCTTAGCTTTTCATTTTGGTTTTCCTCTTCAATTTTTCTTTAACCAATTCAACCATATGGCCTAGGTGGAACTAAGATGATGGCTTGATGATGAGGACCTTGAGGGTGGGTTGTAAATCCATCACAAGTTAGGCCTCTAAAGCTTGAAAATTCCACTTGATGCAAAACCTTAAAGAATAATGCTTTATGATGCTAAAACAAAGATTTTTAGTTTAGAACTTGAAAGATGTATTTTTTTTTCCTTTTATGTTTTATTTCTTGTTAAGATATGTATTGGGTTGAATTTATAATTCTTTTAAAGTCTTGAAGGAGCTCTAGTAAAGAAACAAAATGAATTTGCATCCATGATTAAGTTTATGCTTTGCATAACCATGTTTACCTTCTATGTCATCACTAAATTTTCAAGAATGAATAAATGAACTTGCATTTCTCATGTTTAAATTCCAAGCTTGTATTTCATGTTTATGTTTCAAGTCATCACTTAATCTTTCAAGATAATTAAGAGGTTGCATCTCATATTTAATTTATGCTCTTACTATATTTTATAATGGCTAAAAGAATCAACGCATGACATGTTTATTTTATGCCATCACCTAAAGATCCTAGAGCTTAAAGACTTGCCCATGTATCACAAGCAAAGAAATATGATTATTGGAGTTAAAGAATTTATTCTTTAAAAAGTCTTGAGATTGGAGCTTAAAAAGATGTAATAATAATTCTCTTCTCCCTCTACTGGTCCTATACGGACTACCGCCCCTAGTTTCTTAATATTCTCTTCTGCCTCTACTCGTCCTGTGCGGACTACCGCCGCTCCGGTTTCTTAATATTCTCTTCTCCCTCTACTGGTCCTGTGTGGATTACCGCCGCTCCAGTTTCTTGTATCATGTTTATATTTCAAGTTCTTGCATCATGTTTAATTTTCAAGTCATCACCTTAAATCTTAAAGATAAAGAAATGGAATTGCATATCATGTTTATAATTCCAAGCTATCACCTTATAAAGATAAGATTAAAATAAGGTTGCATAGCATGTTTATAATTCTAAGATGTCACCTAAATCTCTAAAGCTCAAGACTTACTCCTTTTATCTTAAGTGAGAATTTTAATTGTGAAGATCCTCCCAAATTTGACAAAAGAACTAGTTTCTAAATGAGTTTTAAGGCTTTGCAAGGATTTTACGGGGAACTAGTATTTTATATGCACTTAAAATATGATTCTATGTAATTGCATGAGGTTCATGATTTGGCCACTGATCTGAGTTTAGTATCAATGTGTGATAATGATTTGATATGATTGAAGTTGTGATAATTATGGTTTATTGTTAAGAGAATGATTCATAATTGGTTTAGTAACTAATTAGTTCTATAATTGATAATTCTATGTAAGGATTGGATGCTTATTAAGTACTTGATATCATTGAATGATTTCTGACTTGCATGTTATAGTTGCTGTTGCAAATAATAAGAATGCTTATACATGAAATGTTCTTATGTAAAATTCACCTTTGTTGCTAGAAGAAAGTGTATCATTGTAAAAGTGTAATTTGGAAAGGTTACGGCTAAGGAAAGACTTGGTATTTAACCGTGACCTTTCTGACCCACCTCTCTTTCCGGGGAATCTCCCATATGCATGATTACAGTTGATATATATTATTCTAGCTTAAGACTATAAATGAGAAAATGTTATGATGTTTATGAATTGTATTATGATATAACATGCAAAGATTTAATGGTGACTTAAACTTATAAGAAAATGATCCTTTGGAACCATCGGACTATAGGTGGTGAAAAGGTGATTTTAGCCCCTAACCCGTTCTCTCAAAAGGGTAGAGTCGGGACTTTAGCTTATCAAAAGGGATAAGTATATGCTAGTGACGACTAGTAAAGTATGAGCTCATAACCTAAATTACTCCCAAAAGGGTGGAGTATAGGGTGGCCCAAGGAAAATAATGATGATGATAAGATTTTAAGTCACCTAAGGCACTAAAGAAATGAAATATGTGCACTGTGTCCATGTGTAGCTAATATTATATGACGTTCTTTTATGCATGTTATTTTGATAATGATGATGAGGAATATGATGTAATGATAAAGGAAAAGTTCATTGTAAATATGACATGTTAAGAATAAGATGCATTATAAGACGCATGATTAAAATTGACGAACCTCGGTTAAGTATTTGTCCGAACTTAAAATGAATCTTTGCATGCTCACTATTTTAGAATAATCCCGAGGTTCCTGGGGAGTTTGATGATGAGACTGTAGAAGGAGGTACCTTACTGAGAATTCTTTAGGAAGATTCTCAGTCCCTATTCTTTATTTCCGTCATTGTCACCAGATTCAAATGGCGACATTCGTCCTGTTCGTTGATACCCCTACTTGGCAATTCCACTATGATCCGGTGCATCGCTCGTATCATTTTGAAGGGAGGTGCGCAGTTCGTGTTTTTATTTACATAGGTCGTCCATTTGCACATCCTGTCCCTAGTTATCGATTTTCTCCTACTTTTCCCTATGGCGATGAAATGGTTTTCGAACATGCACGTCCACTTGATGAAAGGATGTTACGTTCTTATCCCGCTTCATCTGCTGTCCATGGATTTCAGTATGTTCCGAGACGAGATATTCAAACTGATCCTTCAGAGGACACTCCTACTCATGTATATTCTGAGAGCTCTGCTCCTACTCCCACACGTGTAAGAGAGGGTAGTGAGGAAACAGTTGTTCAGCCGAGGTTAGCGAGAAGGCCGTCCATGCGACCCCAGCCTGGTGCATCTCGTGTGTCCCATCCCAGGGAGCTCATCAATGGATCGGATTTATTCCCCATTTTCAGGACAAAGTGGCCATAGAAGGTTCTTAGTAGACTTATGTGTGATCATGCACCCTAGTTTTAGGATAACCTTCCCGGCTTATGGAGTTATCTAGTTTAGGGGCATGAATTTCCTTAAGTATATTTTCTTTTATGGGTTTGCATAAGATAATGATGTATGAACATAACCCACCCTTTGAGTGAGGTTATTGTATGTAAATATATGCTATAATGTGCTTATGGATGTTATATGATGGAGCCTAAGTGATATGATGTGATATATTCTTAAACGTCTTATTATACTCCGCTTACTCGTTCACGTTGTACTCGGCTCACGTTTTCAATTATGTGTTTAAAAAAAAAAAAAAGGCTCGTAATTTCACTAAGTATTTTCAAATTATGAAGAAAGAACCAAAGCAAGGAGTAAAGTCTAGTCATTAATCAGATTCAACCTAGGTGTATCTGGTTAATTACTAGGGTGTTACATATGAGGTATTTCAGTATATGTGTTCATGATGTTGTGTATGGAGCCTTTTATGTGTTTACATTTCCACACTTTACGATATCGTTCGATTACATTCTACGCGGCTCATACTTTATCAACGTTTCGTAAAAGAAAAAAAAATTGGCTCGTATTTTCAGTAAGTAATTTCAAAGATGATAGAATTAAATCAAGAAGTAATCACTAATATTTGGCCCCAGTACATGCTAATAGTATTGGGTTAAATATTAGGGTGTTACAAAAGGCACAATCATATCATATAATATCACATGCTTACATATTACTTCAACATATGCATCTTAAATATTCGAAGTGTAATCATAACATAACACAATAAATCTTATAAATGATAGCCAAGTATGCAAACATAACCATCACATAAATTCTCAAATATATCATAAACCCATCATCTCATATAAGCACTTTCATTATCTCTTAAATGGTTAGACCTCTAAATCGGGTAAACCTAACTTTTGAGATTATTCTTTTATGCATCTAAGGGATTAATTACAATGATTCCACTAGTTTTTAACCTCATGAGTATAATTAAACAATGCTGGATAGATTGGGCAGTGTTTGAAATTAAACCATTTCGGTGTTCTAGAAGTTACGTTTTTTTACCCTTTTCCATTACCAGCTTTTCCTAAGAAGCTAAATTAATTTCTAAACCATTTATTATGGATTCTAACACATATACACATGACAAAACACATTTCTACCAGTTAATTACATGCTGGAATAGAATCCATGAATTCATTTTTACAAATCTTTAGAAATCACATTGTTGATCCTTTTTAGTTACTAGTCTTGCCTAAGATTCTAAGAATGATCATCATAACAATTAATAGTAATTTAAACCACTCCAAAAAACATATATCAGGTATGGAAAAGCTAAGGTAGTAATCGAAATCTTGAATTCCAAAAAGCACTCTAAATTTCAAAATAAGGCATTTCTAGTAACTAATTTTTCTTGAAATTAATTCTAGTTCAAGGAACACACTTAAAACCAATTTATCCCTTTGGAAAAGTACATGAAAACCCTTAGGTCAGTAGTAATACTCAAAGTTTTATCAATAAGACTTTAACTATATAAAACATATGTTAACACTTTAGGAGTTACCATTTTTCTCAAAGGAAATTTGCAAGACACAAGTTTTGAAACCTCAATGTAATAATACATCAAATTTTAAAACTTCACTCCTTTGAAATCAAAACATATTTGTAAAAACAAATGCCCATGGAACTGAAATTCCTATGTAAGTTGAAAGGGGTAAGTCTTAAGTATTAGATATTTAGGTGATGACATAAACTTAAACATGTTAATACAAGCCTCTTTTTAATCTTGATATTATAAGGTGATGGCAATGAAAATATAAATATGATATGCAAAGCTTGAATATAAACATGAGAATGCAAGCTCATTTTTAATCTTTAAGGTTTAGGTGATGGCTTGAAACATAAATATGCTAGACAAGAAATATAAATATGAAATGCAAGTTCGTTTTCTTATCTTCAAGATTTAGGTGATAACTTGGAAATAAACATGATATGCAAGGCTCAAATATAAATATGAAATGCAAAGACTTGGAAAATAAATATGAATGCGTTTCCATTTGTTATTTCTTTAGGTCTTAAGCTCAAGACTCCTATTTAGAGTAACAACTCCAAAATGTAACATCCTAATTTTTAACCCAATACTCCTAGAACGTATTTAGGTTAACCATTAGTCTATTACTCTTTTAGTCTCATTCTTTAGAACTTTTCCTTAAAATACTTAGCGAAAAATATGGATAGAATTTTTTTTGAAAACATAAACAAAACGTCAGCCTCGTGTATCGTAAAAGAGTCGTTGACGTGAAGCGTAAACATAAAAAGAATAGCATAATCAGAAACATCAACACATCGTCATATAACATTAATAGTACTAGTGATATAGGAATATTCCACAGTAACATCACATTAATCATGCTAAGCCCACTTATAAAGGTTGAGCATGCAACAACTTAAAAACCACGCATAACTATGGTGTAAAAAGCTAAGGCCATGTCCCCGTTTCCGCTACGCCACTCTATTCTCGACCCTCGAGCTACTTCCATGTCGACTGTAACACCCCGATTTTTCTGTCCGAGAGAAATGACCAAAATGCCCCTGAGGTCATTTCCTGACCCAAACTCGAGGGTAACCAACTCGGTCATCCTCGAAGGGTCAACTCAATGTTTGAAGGGGATTGAATGGCCTTTGAATGCTTCCGGGAGTGAAAATCTCGTTTCATGAGCTGGTCAAAATGACCAAAATACCCCTATAGCGTTTTACGCGGGTAAAGGTGCCGTTTGAGCCCGAAACTTTCCCCAGAGGTTTAAAAACATGTTTTCATGTGTCTAGAGGTCTCTGTTCAAGTCCCAGTGGTCCCGGGCAGTTTTAGTGCAAAATTACGATTTTGCCTCTAGAATAGTGTTTTTGAGCTCAATGATGTAATTAAGTAAACCTAAGCAATATTAGGCTCTAAACGAAGATTAATTTATTTCCCTAATTAATCTAGAGTCAAAATAATTTATTAAAGTTAATTAGAACCTAAAATTGCTTAGATTAAACTTAAATCCCTTTTTAGAACTCAAGACTTCTAGTCTTGGAATCTTGAATAGTGTTTTCTCTCTCCAATTCCTTAAATCAAGGAAATGTGTCTAGAGTTGTTTAGACTCTAAATTGAAGATTTAACTCACTAATGGTGCAAGACCACTCCTTAATTATGTCTAGACCACCTTAATTATCCATTTCCCTTGCCTAAACACTTTCTTACAAATTCCTAATCTTAAGCATAATCAAAGATACACCTAAACACAACTCTAAACCACAATTAAAATGCAAACTAATCCTCCCCTTGGCTGCAACATGGCCGAACAGCCATGCCCTCTTTGGCCACATGTTTAATTATTTTCTCACTCAAAGAACCATGCTTGAGGCCATATCTTGAACCATACCTCACCATACCTTAAGTCATACCTCACCATGCCTTAAGAACACATTATCTCACCTCATGGAACTCATGGATGCCTCCAATTCTGCACCTCATGGCCGAAAACACCTTCAGCCCTCACCCCCTCCATTTGTTTCATTTCTCTATAAATACAATGCCTTGAGGAGCTTGCACCACTTTTAGATCATTTGCTAAATTTAGGAACACTCAAAGCTTTTCTTTTCTCTCAAAGTTCTAGTGTTCTTCAAGTTCTTCAAAGTTCTTCATCATCTTTATCTTCTTCTTCCATCTTCAAGTTCATCACATCAAGTAGGGATTTCCTTTCATGTATTTTCTTCTTTAAAGTTCTTGTTTCAAGTTTGATGTTCATAGTTTCTCTTGATTCCTTTTAGAACTTCTTTTCTTCTCCTCCTTCCTCTTTATGTTTCGGCCATGGGCCTTTGGGAATAAAGAAATGAGAGCTTGATGATGAGAGTTTCATGATGATGTTCATCACTTGAAACAAACTCTAGAGCTTGATCTTTGTTCTTGAACAAAAATGTTTCTAGTTCTTCCTTTCTTGAACTCTTGAGAACTTTAGCTTTGATGATGTTTTAAAATGGCTCTATGAACTCAATGATGAGGACTCATGATGTTGGTGTTAATATATCATCAAGATCATGAACTCTAGAGTTTTAAAATGTTCCTTTTTCTTCTTGATGATTTCGGCCATTTCCTTAGTTTTCTAGGCTTCATGGTTTGATTTCCTAAAGATATTATGTTAAGTTTTAAAGAACTCTAAGCTTGACTTTACCTTGTTTGGATGAGTTTGGGTTATGGTTTAAGTTCCTTTAAAGTCTTGTTAAGAGCTCTAGAAAAATAAAATGAACTTGCATAATTTATTTTATGCTTGCATTCATATTTACATTCTTGCTATGCATCTTTACTTTCAAGCTATCACCCAAGAACATAAAGATTAAAATGGAACTTGCATCATCACTTAATTTAATTCTCAAAGCCTTTCTATTTCGGCCTTAAAGTTGATTGTTGTTGGGCCTAGAGAACTAAAATAAAGAATTGAACTTGCATTATCACCTAATTAATTTCTCGAATGCCTATCTATTTCGGCCTTAAAGTCGATTGTTGTTGGGCCCAGAGCACAAAAATAAAGAATTGAACCATGCATATTTACCTTCAAGCTTGCACGTTTAAGTTTATGCCTCGCATATTTACTTTCAAGCTTGCACGTTTAAGTTTATGCCTTGCATATTTAATTTAAGTCATCACTTTACTTTGTAAGCAAGATTAAAAATGAAAAGCATGAGCACGTTTATTTTATGTCGTAACTTAAGAACCTAGAGCTCAAAGACTTGCCCATTTCATTCCAAGATAAAGTTAAATGTGAATGCATTCCTTGAATGCATAATTTCGGCCAAGTAGTGATGATGGACTTGCAATGAGTTTTCATCTAGCTACTAGGACCAATAGTCTTTGTTTTAAGTTTTCCTTAAAGCTTTACAAATCTTTATAAGGTTGTGTCATCACAAGTTGTGATTTCATTCTCTTTTAGGGGATGGAATATGTTTTGGTCACTGACCTAAGGCTTCTCTTAGCATCTTGATGAATTAAAATGTTTTGCAAAGAGTTTTAGAAGTTCTAGATTGATTCCAAGAGAAACTAGTTAACTTATGTACCTAGAAATGTCAATTTAACTCTCTTATTAAAGTTAAATGTTTTCGGTTCTGATATGATGAGTGTGATGCTGTATGATGATGTTTTGATGTGTTGGAATGTGTGAAAATATCATATGATGATGTAGAAGCGATCCTATGCATGATAGGTAAGAAACTAGCTAACTAGAAATACCGTAAAGTTGGAATTTGACATAGTTTTAACCCATTTGTTTATGGATTCTGTCCAAACTGTTTTAATGGGAACATAATCAGATTTAGATTGTTTAGACATGAAAAACTTGGTATCATTTGAATTAGAATTGAATTCTAGCACCTATAGAGAAACTAGTAACTAGGAAACCGTAAAAATGCAATGTAGAACTCTTAGAACATTTATTTTTCTGGATTCTGTCCAGCACCCTTACAACATGATAAACATGATTAATAATTAGTCCTTAAGCATAGGAATGCCTCATAATTGATTTAGATTTAATCCATAGCGCCTTAGGCGAAGACGGAACCAAGAAAGGGTCTAAAACGTAAGTTCTAGAACCCCGTAATCACAAGTTAGGAATTCTACCCTATACTTTTCAGATTTAAATGTAAATATGAGGATTATGAATGATGTTTAATTATGAGCCCTTAGGTGCATAAAATATGAGCGACGGATGTTAGAGAATCATATCTCATGATTAAGACCCGTAAGGGTCAAAGCATAAGCTACCGTAAGGATAAACGGTTGAATGTTCCATGATGATGTATGTTATGTGAAGGATGTTAATGTTATTCATATGAGGATTTCATGAGAATATATGTTTGTGTGGCATAAAGCAAATTCGGAAGAAATTCGGCGTAATGCCTTCGTGCCGTCGAATTTCCAACGAATTTGGGGACTTAAAGAGATTTTGAAAATTAAGGTACGAAGATGGGTTCTAGGATGACACCGGTTCAGCCGAGCACCTCCATAGAACTCATGTGACATCGGTACCCATTTGTACTCTTAGGTGACACCGGTTCGGCCGAGCACCCCTAAGAGAATTGCCCCCTAACCCGTACTCAGATATGACGACTAGTGACGACTAGTTAAGGTATGAGCTCATAACCTAGATGTATGACACGTTCTGGGTGACACCGGTTCGGCCGAGCACCCCCAGTTCGATTGTCTTTTAGGGTGGCCCATGAGGAAGAGATGTTTCATGATTATGATTATGTCACTACGTTCGTCCCATATGAATGTTTCTATTGCCACTTTATGCCACTAAGTATGATGATGCTTGATGTTATGTTTATGTATGTGCATTAAGTAGTGCCATGCATACATCCTCTATTATGTTGCATTGATGACATTAAGATCATTCTAAAATGAATGGACCTTGGCTAAACTATGTTTAGAACTTAAAAATGGACATAATGCATGCTCACTCATTTGTATAATTAAACCCAAGGTTCCTGAGGACGTAGATGATGACACCTAGGTAGTAGGAGGCCCTACTGAGATTCTTTAGCAAGATTCTCACTCCCTCTATCTCCTTCTTTCCGTCACGTCTTCAGATGGTGACATTCGTAGTGTTCGTGGACACGCAGACGTGGGAGGTGCACTATGACCCGACTCACGGGTCATACCATTTTGAGGGACAGTGCACGGTGCGGGTTTTCATGTTCGTAGGATGCCCCTTCGCTCATCCCGTGCACACCCATCGCTTCTCCCCGACTGCACCCTATGGCGACGATGAGCGGCTTTTTGAGCACGCGCGTACGCATGACGAGAGAGTGCTCCGCATGCACACCGCCACCCTAGCCATGCGAGACCATCTCGATTACGTGCCCCGGACCTACTTCTCGGAGACCGACCCGTCCGAGGATCCGCCTACCCATCCGTATAGCGAGAGCTCTGCCCCCTCTCCCCCATCGTTGAGGGAGGGTAGTGAGGATACCGTGACTCAGCCACGGCTTGCACGACGACCGGAGATGCGGCCATACCGCGGTGGACATGCTCGATCCCCGTTCCGCCTCTTCACGTCCGAGGAGCTCGCCTAGTTTCCCGGATATTTGCCTCGTTCGCGAGATGGACGCCAGTAGGAGGTGACGATCGTCCGATGGAGTACCCGGTTAGAGCACACACCACTTAGACGGGGATAAACCTTCTTTTGTTTAGAGGTTTCCCATTAGATGCACTCGGGTAGGGGAGTAGATTATGTTTATGTTTATGTTGTATTTTCTATCTTGTATTCCCTTGTACCAAATTAAGTCCCACACTTATAAGTGGGCAAGTTATATATATATATGTGTGATGATATTCAGTGTTTCTCATGATGTGCCTTTATGTGCTTTGTGCTAAAACATTATGGAATGTATGTTTTGCCCGTTACCTGTTATATCGCATCACGCGGCTCTCACTTTATATTTCAAAAAAAAATTTACCCGTATTTTCCGCTAAGTGTTTCTAAGTAAAATTGAGAACTATGAAGTAACAGACTAATGTTTAACCTAAGTATGTTCTAGAGTATTAGGTTAAAAATTAGGATGTTACATCGACACCTTAGGGCTACCCATGGGCGTCGTTGTCGACCTTGTCTGAAGACGAAGATGGAAAAGAAAGATAGAGGGTGAGAAACTTACACAAGAATCTCAGTAGGGCTCCCCTTTTTACACATGTGTCATCATCATCATCATCCTCAAGAACCTCGGGTTTAGTTATGAAATAGTGAGCATGCAAAGATTCATTTATTAAATTCTAAAACATCCATAATCGAGGCCTGTTCATTTTATCATGAATCTTGTAATGAATGCAACATACTTCTTTATGATATGCATGTCAATACTTTATGCAACATTAACTCTAAATCATACATCTAACTACATAGCAAGCATGGTGTGCATAGAACATGATTCATGAATGACATTCCTTGTCTCTTTAGGTGACTTTAAATTAGTTTCTTTTCATCCTTGGGGCCATCCTATTACTTTTCCCTTTTGAGAGTATTTCTAGGTTATGAGCTCATACCTTACTAGTCGTCACTAGCATAAACTTATTCCCTTTTGATAAGTTAAAGTCCCGACTTCATAAGTACGGGTTAGGGGGCAAGAATCACCTTTTCATCACCTATAGTTTGATGAGTCCAAAGGGTCATTTTCTCATATTTTAAGTCACCGTAAGCAAGAATCACCTTTTCATCACCTATCATTTGGTGAGTCCAAAGGATTACTTTCTCATACTTTACATCACCTTAAGTAAGAATCACCTTTTCATCACCTATCGTTTGGTGAGTCCGAAGGATCATTTTCTCATGTTTCAAGTCACCTTAAGTCTTGGCATGTTATAACAAGATGCAACACATATCTCATAAATGTCATAATTCTTCATATATTTCTAATGTAACGCCCCAGTTTTTACTGCTATGTTAAGATTACCAAAATACCCCTAGGTAATTTTTATACATAATTCGAGGTCAAATAATTCTCAATAAAGGAATATAACATTAGAGAAACATCATAGGAGACTTGTTTAGCGATTCCTGCAAAAGTCGCAAACCCCGATTTTTAATGCGTGTAAAATGACCAAAATGCCCCTGAGGTCATTTTTACCTAGAAAGTCAAAGATAACCAATCTAGATTATCTTTGAGGGGTTAGTTTAAGGCTTGATGGGGATTATATGTGCCTTAGAGGTAAAAATCTCAATTCTCAATTTTTACCGTAAGTAAAATTACCATTTTACCCTCATAGTAATTTTTCATGAAATTACATAATTTCTGAATTCGATTTTCACTCAAAGATTCAAAATAGCTATTTCAAGTATGATTTGAGATTGTCCAATATTTACTGAGTGTTTTTATGTGAAATTACCTTTTTACCCCTAGTTGTGGTAAAATAGGTTTACTTGTGTAATTAAGGTAGTATTAAAACTCTATTTGAACTCAAATTGATTTTATTCATTAACCTTGAGTTTAAAATTAATTACCCAAGGTTAAAAATAATTACTTGAGGTAATTAGAGTCAAGATTTACCTAAGATAAATTTAAATTACCTTTCCTTGTCTTTTTAGAAGCTCATAAAGTTAGTGATGTTTTAGGTCAAAATTAAAATTACGGTTTCGGTAAAATCTTGTACATTTACATTTTCTTATCCTAAGATTAGAACCTAAGTTACAAATTGGTTTTTACACATTTGAAATTAACCTCATTTACTAGCGTAAGATTTCTCTTTTTACCTTGTCTTGATTTGTCCTAAACACTTGACCTTTTACCGTTTTCACTAACCTATCAATTACTAATCTTTTACCTAAGTAAATACACATCTAATACATGATTTATCACTTATAAAATAACACAAATCTGATCATGAAAGCATCAGAAACCAGCACCCATGATCAGCCCAAATAACCATATTTTATTGCTTTTCTTTCAACATGAAAACATATCCAACATCACACCATACCTTTAGCTTTCTTTTTCATTATTTTTTTTGGCTAAATATAATCAAAAGAAATCCATCCATGTTCAGCCTCATCAGCCATGATTCCTTGCCTCCCATTTACATAATATTTTATGCATTTTCAAGCCATGATACATGAACACAATTATGACTACACATTATGCTTTCTTTCTCTATGTTTCTTTAATTGAAAAATGAAATTAAAATCCCATTTTTTCCAGCCTTAGATGCACGGTTTTATGGCCTTCCTTGGCCTATAAATAAGAGCTCTTCCATTGCTAAAATATTCACACAAACATCCATAGCCTTGGTGCTTAGTTACTTGATAGTTTTCTTGATCAAAGTTTGCTCAAAGTTCTCAAATTCTCTCAATACTTCAAGCTTTCTTCTTCTTCCTTATTCACATTCAAGAGCCTCCATTCCCAACCTCTAACCAAGCTCTAAACCTCAAGCATACACATTCCAACCATAAACCAACTCCTAGACACATAACCTTTCCATTATCAAACACAAATCACAAGAAAAATCCTTCCTCCATTAGCTCTTGTCTTGGCAAGCCATCATCATCATCTAGAGGAGATTTTCTTCTTTTCACTTCTTAAGACATCAAGCTTTAACATTTGAGAACAAGAAACAACTTGGTAGGGATTTTATTTCATGTTCTTTCCTTTATTTCCTCCTAATGACTTCTAATTTATGGCTTAATGATAAGACTATGGAATATGGTTCTTGGGATCTTGATAATAAGGACTTTAATGCTAACTTCCTTTATTTAAGATTGATTGAGGTTAAAGAGTTTAATTCTCTAAAAGTTTTGAGCTTAACAAGATAATCAAATGAAACTATATCCATTGTTTATGTTTCAAGCTCTTGCATATCATATTTAAATTTCAAGCCTTGCATAATCATATTTAATTTCAAGTCATCACCTTAAATCTTGAAGATAATAATATAAATTTGCATTCTCATGTTTAAATTCAAGTAATGCATTTTATGATTCAAGTTATCACTAAAGATCTAAAAATAAGCTTGCATATTCATATTTATATTTCAAGCTTTGCACAATTATATTTATATTTCAAGTTTTGCATCTTCATATTTATATTTCAAGTTATCATTTTAATTCTTGAAGATAATAATATGGACTTGCATATTCATATTTACTTTCAAGTTATCACGTAAATTATAAAGACCTAAGAATGAATTGCATCTTCATATTCATACTTCAAGCTTTGCATAATCATATTTATATTTCAAGTATTGCACATCATATTTATATTTCCAAGATATCACTTTATAATGATAAAAATGGATTGTATAGCATGTTTATGATTCTTGTCATCACCTAAACCTTTAAAGCTCAAAACTTACCTCTTTAATCTTAAATAGAAATTTTATTTTTGTGGATATATTTAAATTATGTTATTTCTTGCCTCTTGATGTTCTTGATATTAAGGTTGGCTTATTTTATTTCTAAGGCTTTGATATTGTCTTTAAGCTACTTAAATAATTTTGTTAGAGTTAGAAATCTAAAGATGTTTGAATTTATGCTTTTCTCAAGCTTTATGATTTGAAAATTATGCTACTGACCTGATTTAAATAAAATAGTTAGGATATTGATTTAAAGGCTTTGAATGTTTATAAATTACTTATAATTGATGTTAGAATTGTTTTTAGCATTTTTGTGATAAACTAGTAGATAAAAAGGATCAAAATCGTAATTCTACAAAGCTTTAGACAATGAATTTTCTGAATTAATTCCTCACTGATTAGATACTGATCATATGTTTTATATACCTTAGAATTATTAGTATAAGATGTAAAAATTGTTTTTGGTATCTTAGAGGTTGAAAAGGATAATTATAAGTGTTAGTTTTGACCATTTTGTAAAATGTAGAAAGTTGTGTTTCTAAACTATCAATTATGTAATTTTGATGAAAGGATTTTAATTAGGGTTAGTAATAATATCTGATGTTATTATGTGTTCAAAATACTATTTATAATGCTTAGAAAAAGTTTTACAAGTATTGGCTTTTGATAAGTGTCAAAATAAGTAACTTTATACTTTGACCCCTATAATGTGTTAAATTTAGTCTATGGCCCTAAAAGGTTTTTATGATGAGTTATGATGGTTTCTAATAGTTATATGCCTCTTGAATTGTATTGGTTAATGTTAGAGATCTTTAATTTATTAGTAGATGTTAAAAAGGGGTAATTATGTTTTGACCCGTAATCTTTGAGAAATTGTGATTTGACCCTTTGGGGCTTAAACGTAAATATTGACAATATGATGAGATGAATGTGAATGATGTGTTGTGAAGAATGAGTTGATGTGCTGAAATTTATATGGCTTATGGATATTTGCAATGACATATGATGCATGTTTATGCGATTTACATTATGGCATGTTATAATTATGTTTGATTCATTGATATGCACATGAAATAATGAATCAATGAGTTATAATTGTGATATTCATGTTTACATCTCCATATAACATGCCAAGATTAAAGGTGACATAAGACACATGGAAATGATCCTCTAGACTCCCCGAATTAAAGGTTATGAGAGGTGATCCGAATAGGAAGTGATCCTTTGGACTCCCCGAATTAAAGGTTACGAAAGGTGATCCTAATGCCCCATATCCCGTACCTTAAGAGTTGGGAATTTAACTTATCAAAAGGGATAAGATTACGCTAGTGATGACTAGTGAGGTATGAGCTCATAACCTAGAACTCTCGAGAAAAGAGAGAATTATAGGGCGGCCCCCAAGGAAAAAGAGAATGAAGGAGTTTAAGTCACCTGTAAGAATAATGATCATGATGTTCTTTATATTATATGCATCGCTTTATGGATTTTATGATATTATGTATATGAAATTGACATGCATCCATGACTAATATGTTGCATTCATGACATTAAGATTCATGCTAAAAGATACGAGCCTCGGCTAATGATATTTAGAACTTAATAAATGAACCTTATATATATATGTTCACCATTTTCATAATTAAACCCGAGGTTCCTGGGGACGATGACGATGACACTTGTGTTAGAGTCGGGAAGCCCTACTAAGACTCTTGTATAAGTTTCTCATCCCTTTTCTTTTCCGTGTCGTCTCCAGACAAGCATGATGAAGTAGTTCGTGGCTTTGAGTAATGGTCGTGGGAGCTTTGCTATAGAACAAGAGATTTAACGAAGATAGTTTCTCATTGGATATGTGCCTTTAGAGTGATTGCATCTTATTTATCAGTTTGTGTTTCTATTTATGGATATGTATGTCCTTACGTTTATAGGACATCATTATTATGATACACTTATTGATATGATATTATTATTTGAGTTATGTTATGCCATGATTGTATTATGTGTTTGCTTGTCATCTATTTCTAACACTTCTCTTATGCAGAAAAGGTGAACGATGTTAGATACTTAGGATGCGCGACTCACGTTTTGGTATTTAAGTTCAAAAAAAGATTTACTCATATTTTCACTAAAGTATTTTAAAGAAGTTGATTTAAATCTGGAGCAAAAGAGAAATAACTAATAATTAACTTAAACGCGTCCTAGGCGTGTTGAGTTAAATATTAGGGTGTTACATCTAACATATGCATCTCTAATGTTTCAAATGAAACAATAACATGCAAATGATGAATCCTATGCCAATACCTCACATAACATCAAATATCACGTGAATGCATCATCTCATATCATCATCTCATAAACATTCCCTTAAATGGCCAAACACTTAAATTGGGTAACTCAAATTGTCAAATTATTTCCTTATGCATCTAAGGGACTAATCATCGTCATTACCGCTAATTCTTAACTTCAAGAACATCATCAATCAAAGTTGGACAGCATGGGTAGTAAATGAAATTCTATGATTTAAGGTGTTCTCGAAGTTGCGTTTTACGCCATTTCTCGTTACCGGCTTTTCTTATGATGCTAGAATTAATTCCTAAACCATTTATGGGTCATTCTCACTCAAGTAAACATGGCATAACATGGTTTTACAATCCTCCAAAGGTGCTAGAACAGAAACAGAAAATTAAAGTGTTCTAGGATTGCACTATGCACTTCATTTTCGAGTTACTAGTTTCTGCATAGGTGCTAAAATTCAATCCTACATCAAATGTTACCAAGTTTTTCATAATTAAACAATCCTAATCTGATTATTATCCCATTAAAACAGTTTTGGTAGTGACTAAAAATAAAGGGGTCAAAACTATGCTAAAACTCAACTTTATGGTTTATCGGTAAGACTGGTTTCCTTCCTAACATGCATAGAAAGGCTCCTACCTCAACATACCTAATTTTTATGCATTCTAACATATCAAAACATCATCATACAGCAGCAACCACACCATGGCAGAATCGAAAGGCATAGGTTCCAAAGAATACATAATCTCGTATTTTCAAGACATATAAATTGCTAGTTTCTCTTAGAATCATTTTAGGACTTCTAAAACTCTTTGGAAACCATTTTATTTCACGAAAGGGACTAAGAATGGTCATAGGGTAGTAGCTAGTTTAAAACATTCCTAGAAGAGGTTTAATTCATAAATCTCATTGGTAATAATTTTATAAAACTCTTGAGGTCTAAAGAAAATCTTAAAACATGGATTGTTGGCTCTTGTGACTAGATAAGGCTCACACCAAGTTCATCATCATCACATGGCCAAATATGCATCCATGATGATGTCTCCATAACCAACTTTAATTTGAGATAATAAGGGCAAATCTTTGAGCTCTAGGTTCTTTAAGTGATGACAAAATATAAACGTGCTATGCATTCCATTTTATTCTTCATTGTAAAGTAAAGTGAGAGCTTCAAAGTAAATATGAAATGCAAGAACTTGAAATTAAATATGCAAGGCTTGAAACTAAATATGCAAGGCTCAAAGTAAATATGCAAGTTCAATTCTTTATTTTAGTGCTCTAGGCCTAGCAACAATCGACTTTAAGGCCGAAATAGAAAGGCTTTGAGATTAATTAGGTGATATGCAAATTCTTGTTTTAATCTTTAAGTTCTTAGATGATGACTTGAAATATAAACGTGAAATACAAAACTTGAAACTTAAACGTGATAATGCAAGTTCTTTTCTTTAATCTTTAGAGTTTAGTGATGACATAGAAAAGTAAATATGAGATGCAAGAACTTGAAATATAAATATGAAGGGCTAGAAATATAAATATGCAAGTTCATTTTTACATCTTTACTAGAGCTCTTACAAGACTTTAAAAGGACATAAGCCTTAACCCAAACTTATCATGACAAGGTAAAGTGAACTTTAGAGTTTCTAGAACACAAAACAACATTTCTTAAAAATAAAACCATAAGAGGGCCATATAACATTTTTATGAAAACTCAAACTTTAGAGATTTCCTTATGATGAACAAGAAGTCATCATCTAGAACTCTCATCATCAAGCTATCATGTTGAGCCATTCAACATAATGGCCGAAAACTCAAAGGGAAAAAAAGGAAAAGAACCGAAACCATGAACAAGAAAAGAAACCATTTTGAAACTCTAGAGGCCATGCTCTTGATGATGTATTAACACCAACATCATGAGTCCTCATCATTGACTTCATACATCCATCTTAGAGTATTATCAAAACTAACTTCCTAAGATCAAGAAAGAAAGAAACCAAAAACATCTTTTACTCAAGAACCAAGGTCAAGCTTTAGAGGTTGCTCAAGTGATAACTATCATCATGAGATCCTCATCATCAAGCTCTCATTTCCAAGTCCCCAAAGGCTCTTGGCCGAAAAATGAAAAAAGAACAAAGAGGAAGAAAGAAGTTCTAAAAGATTCAAGAGAAACCATAAAACACATAACTAGTAAGAACTTTTAATGAAAGAAACACTTGAAATAAAATCCCTACCTTGGATGTGTTTTCTTGATTGAGAAAGGGAACTTGCTCTTGAAGAAGAAGAGGAGGAGGAAGAAGAAGAAAAAGAAGAACTCCTTGAAGCTTGAGAGAAAGAAGGTATTTGGGGGTGTGAGAGAAATGAGCAAAGGTTCTAGCAAGCTCCTTGGGTGTCTATTTATAAAGGAAATGAATATGAGAGGAGTGAAAGGAGGAGGCTAGGTGGCACAATTTGAGTGGAGGAAGGAGAGAAAATATCTCTTGGTTATGTCATTACAAGGTAAGGTGAAGGCATGGGTTTAGGCATAGTATAGGCATGGTTCTTTGAATGAAAGAATTCAAACATGTGGTGGATATTGAAGGGTGATGTGTGTAACACCCCGATTTTTCTGTCCGAGGGAAATGACCAAAATGCCCCTGAGGTCATTTCCTGACCCGAACTCGAGGGTAACCAACTCGGTCATCCTTGAAGGGTCAACTCAATGTTTGAAGGGGATTGAATGGCCTTTGAATGCTTTCGAAAGCGAAAATTTCGTTTTCCGCAGTTTCGGGTCAAAATGACGAAAATACCCCTATAGCGTTTTTACGCGGGTAAAGGTGCCGTTTGAGCCCGGAACTTTCCCCAGAGGTTTAAAAACATGATTTCATGTGTCTAGAGGTCTCTATTCAAGTCCCGGTGGTCCCGGGCAGTTTTAGTGCAAAATTACGATTTTGCCCCTAGAATAGTGTTTTTGAGCTTAATGACGTAATTAAGCAAACCTAAGCAATATTAGGCTCTAAACGAAGATTAATTTATTTCCCTAATTAATCTAGAGTCAAAATAATTTATTAAAGTTAATTAGAACCTAAAATTGCTTAGATTAAACTTAAATCCCTTTTAGAACTCAAGATTCCTAGTCTTGGAATCTTGAATAATGTTTTCTCTCTCCAATTCCTTAAATCAAGGAAATGTGTCTAGAGTTGTTTAGACTCTAAATTGAGGATTTAACTCTCTAATGGTGCAAGACCACTCCTTAATTATGTCTAGACCACCTTAATTACCCATTTCCCTTACCTAAACACTTTCTTACAAATTCCTAATCTTAAGCATAATCAAAGATACACCTAAACACAACTCTAAACCACAATTAAAATGCAAACTAATCCTCCCCATGGGCTGATGCATTTCGGCCAGCACCTTTCCCCATTGACCACATGTTTAATTATTTTCTCACTCAAAGAACCATGCTTAAGGCCATACCTTGAACCATACCTCACCATACCTTAAGTCATACCTCAAGAACACATTATCTCACCTCATGGAACACATGGAACCCTCCAATTCTGCACCCTCATGGCCGAAACCTCCTCCTCCATGAGCTCCCTCCATTTGTTTCATTTCTCTATAAATAGAATGCCTTGAGGAGCTTGCACCACTTTTAGATCATTTGCTAAGTTTAGGAAACACTCAAAGCTTTTCTTTTTCTCTCAAAGTCTTTGTGTACTTCAAGTTCTTGGAGTTCTTCAAGTTCTTCATCCTCTTCATCTTCTTCTTCCATCTTCAAGTTCATCACACCAAGTAGGGATTTTCTTTCATGTATTCTTTCTTTAAAGTTCTTGTTCTAAGCTTAATGTTCATAGTTTCTCTTGATTCTTTTTAGAACCTCTTTTTCTTTCCTTTACCTTTTCATTTTCGGCCATGGGCCTTGGAGAACAAAGGAATGAGAGCTTGATGATGAGAGTTTCATGATGATGTTCATCACTTGAAACAAACTCTAGAGCTTGATTTTTGTTCTTGAGCAAAAGTGTTTCTAGATTTTCCTTTCTTGAACTTTTGAGAACTTTAACTTTGATGGTGTTTTAAAATGGCTCTATGAACTCAATGATGAGGACTCATGATGTTGGTGTTAATATATCATCAAGGTCATGAACTCTAGAGTTTTAAAATGCACTTTTCTCTTCTTGGAGATTTCGGCCATTTCCTTGAGATTTTCTAAGTTTCATAGTTTGATTCCCAAGGATATTATGTTGAGTTCTAAGAACTCCAAGTTTGACTTTACCTTGTTTGAATGAGTTTAGGTTAAGATTTAAGTTCCTTTAAAGTCTTGTTAAGAGCTCTAAAAAGATAAAATGAACTCGCATAATTTATTTTATGCTTGCATTCATATTTACATTCTTGCTATGCATCTTTATTTTCAAGCTATCACCTAAGAACATAAAGATTAAAATGGAACTTGCATCTTCACTTAATTTAATTCTCGAAGCCTTTCTATTTCGGCCTTAAAGTCGATTGTTGTTGGGCCTAGAGCACTAAAATAAAGAATTGAACTTGCATTATCACCTAATTAATTTCTCGAATGCCTATCTATTTCGGCCTTAAAGTCGATTGTTGTTGGGCCAAGAGCACTAAAATAAAGAATTGAATCTTGCATATTTACTTTCAAGCTTGCACATTTAAGATTGTGCTTCGCATATTTACTTTCAAGCTTGCACGTTTAAATTATGCCTTGCATATTTAATTTCAAGTCATCACTTTACTTTGAAAGCAAGATTAAAAATGAAAAGCATGAGCACGTTTAGTTTATGTCGTAACTTAAGAACCTAGAGCTCAAAGACTTGCCCATTTCATTCCAAGTTAAAGTTTAATGTAAACCATACATTGAATGTATGTTTTTCGGCCAAGTAGTGATGATGGACTTCCAATGAGTTTTCATCTAGCTACTAGGACCAATAGTCTATGTTTTAAGTGTTCCTTAAAGTTTTACAAATATTCATAAGGTTATGTCATTATAAGATGTGATTCCAATCTCCTTTAGGGGATGGAATATGTTTTGGTCACTGACCTAAGGCTTCACTTAGCCTCTTGATGATTTAAAATGTCTTGCAAAGAGTTTTAGAAGTTCTAGATTGATTCCGAGAGAAACTAGTTAACTTATGTACCTAGAAATGTCAATTTAATTCTCTTATTGAGGCAAGATGTTTTCGGTTCTGATGTGATGAATGTGATGCTGTATGATGATGTTTTAATGTGTTGGAATGTGTGAAAATATCATATGATGATGTAGAAGCGATCCTATGCATAATAGGTAAGAAACTAGCTAACTAGAAATACCGTAAAGCTAGAATTTAACATAGTTTTGACCCATTTGTTTATGGAACTTTTCCAAACTGTTTTAATGGGGACATAATCAGATTTAGATTGTTTAGACATGAAAAACTTGGTATCATTTGAGTTAGAATTGAATTCTAGCACCTATGGGGAAACTAGTAACTAGAAAACCGTAAAAATACAAATGTAGAACTCTTAGAACATTTAATTTTCTGGATTCTGTCCAGCACCCTTACAACATGGTAAACATGATTAATAATTAGTCCTTAAGCATAGGAATGCCTCATAATTGAGTTAGATTTAATACATAGCCTTCAAGTAAAACGGAACAGAAAGGGTCTAAAACGTAAGTTCTAGAACCACGTAAATACAAGTTAGAGAACTTGTCCTATGCTATTCAGATTTTAAAAGTAAAATGAGAGGATTATGAATGATGTTTAATTATGAGCCTTAGGTGCTTAAAATATGAACGACGGATATAGAGAACTATATCTCAAGATTAAGACCCGTAAGGGTCAAAGCATAAGCTACCGTAAGGGTAAGCGTTTGGATGTTTTATGATGATGCATGAAGTATTCTAATGATGATGATGTTATTCATATGAGGAATTTATGAGATTATATGTTTATGTGGCATAAAGCAAATTTGGAAGGAAATTCGGTGTAAGGACGGTTTAGGCCGCGGAATTTCGGACAAATTTGGGGACTTAAGGAGATTTTGAAAATTAAGGTACTAAGATGGGTTCTAGGATGACCTTTGGTTGGCCGAGCACCTCCATAGAACTCATGTGACATCGGTACCATTTTACACTCTTAGGTGACACCGGTTCGGCCGAGCACCCCTAAGAGTTTTGCCCCCTAACCCGTACTCAGATAGTCGGGATTTATGATGCGCTTATCGTTAAGTGGTAAGTAAGAACTAGTGACGACTAGTTAAGGTATGAGCTCATAACCTAGATGTATGACACGTTCTGGGTGACACCGGTTCGGCCGAGCACCCCCAGTTCGATTGTCTTTTAGGGTGGCCCATGAGGAAGAGAAGTTCATGATTATGATTATGTCACTCAGTTTTGTCCCATATGAATGTTACTATTGCCACTTTATGCCACCAATGATGATGATGCTTGATGTTATGTTTTATGTATGTGCATTAGGTAGTGCCATGCATACATTTTCTATTATGTTGCATTCATGACATTAAGATCATCTTAAAATGAATGGACCTTGGCTAACGTATATTTTGAAGTTTAAAATGAACTAAATGCATGATCAGACATTTCGTATAATTAAACCCAAAGTTCCTGAGGACGTAGATGATGGCACCTAGGTAGTAGGAGGCCCTACTGAGATTCTTTAGCAAGATTCTCACTCCCTCTATCTCTTTCTTTCCGTCACGTCTTCAGATGGCGACGTTCGTAGTGTTCGTGGACACGCCGACATGGGAGGTGCACCATGACCCGGACCACGGGTCATTCCATTTTGTGGGTCGATGCACAGTTAGAGTATTCATGTTCATGGGTCGACCCTTCACTCCCCCTGTACATTCCCATCGTTTCTCCCCCGTCTCACCTTTTGGCGATGACCTAGTGTTCGAGCGCGCACGTCCCCGAGAGGAGAGGCTACGCCGTACTCCACCTTCCGCATCCGCCGTTCGAGACTACCCCCAGTATGTGCCCCGTTGCCCATCGTCCTTCTCGGAGATGGATCCTTCCGAGGATTCGGCCACCCAGGTACCCTCCGAGGGATCTTCCCCCACCATACCTATGGACTTCGGAGAGGATAGCGAGCCCACCGTGACTCGGCCGAGGCGTGCACGACCGGAGATGCGGCCATACCCTGGGAGTCATATTTGATCCCCACTCCGCCTTTTCACACCCGAGGAGCTCGCTCAGTTTCCCGGATATCTGCCTCGATCACGAGATGGTCGCCAGTAGGAGGTCGAGGATGGCCCGAGTTAGAGCACACACCACATAGATAGGGATAAACCTTCTTTTGTTTAGAGGTTATCCTATTAAATGCACTCGGGTAGGGGAGTAGATTATGTTTATGTTTGATGTTGTATTTCCTTTTATGTATTTCCCTTGTACTAAATTAAGACCCACACTTATAGGTGGGCAAGTTATATATATATAAGATGATTTTCAGTGATGTTCATGTTGTGCCTTATGTTATGATGTTGTGAGACATATGTTTACCATATATGGTTCACCGCTTATCGCATCACGCGGCTCTCACTTTTATTTCAAAAAAAAATTACCCGTATTTTCCGCTAAGTAATTCAGAGTTAAATGAGAACTATGAAGTAACAGACTAATGATTAACCTAAATATGTTCTAGAGTATTGGGTTAAAAATTAGGATGTTACAATGTGGCGCTATCTTCTCCATGGAATGGGGGAGGAAAATCTTCCACTTAATTGTGGTTTAAAGGAGTGTTTAGGTGTAGCTTTGATTAGGCTTAGGATTAGGAACTTGTAGGTAAGTGTGTAAGTGAAAAGATAGGTAATCAAGGCTATGTTAGGGTATGATTAGTGAGCACTCTAGCTTATTAGTGGGGTCAAAATCCAACTCTACCTAGGCTTCTTGGAGTATAAAGAGTGAATAATGAAAACACTATTCAAGATTCTATGTCTTGGGAACTTGAACTTTTAAAAGAAAAAGGGGTTTTTGAGTTTAATCTAAGCAATCTTAGGTTCTAATTAATTTTAATAACTTATTTTGACTCTAGATTAATTATGGAAATTAATTAATCTTTGATTAGAGCCTAATATTGCTTAGGTTTGCTTAATTACATCATTAAACTCAAATGGCACTATGCCAGGGGCAAAATCATAATTTTGCACAAAAACTGTCTAGGACCACCGAGACTTAAACAGATATTTTTAAACACATGAAAACGTCGTTTTAAACCTTGGGGGGAAATTTCGGGCTTGAGCAACAACTCTACCCATGCCAAATGCTGTAGGGGTATTTTGGTCATTTTGACCCGAAACTGCAGAAAACATGATTTTTGGTTCCGAAATCACTCAAAGACCATCCAATCCCCTTCAAATATGGAGTTGACCCTTCGAGGACTGCCGTGCCAGCTATCCTTGAATCCCGATCAAGAAATGATCTCAGGGGCATTTTGGTCATTCCTTCAGACAGAAAAATCGGGGCGTTACACAAAACACTGATCAATCTTACAAGATGGGCATAAGCTTTAAAGTCCATTAACACCATGGTTCCAAGAACCTTATTTTTGTTTGGACTTACCATCAAGCTCAAAGGAAAGACTAACAAAGAAAACCAAATAACATTTTCACTTGCTAGGAACTCTTAAAACCAAAAATGAAATTTTGAGCTTTAGAGGTTAAACAAATGATGGTTTCACAACAAATATCAAAGATCCTCATCATCAAGACATGATTCTTGAATATCAAGGCCATCAAGGCTGAAAAAGGAAAAGAAATAAAAAGGAAACTTGAAACTGAAAAAAGAAAGAAAAAGAGAGAACCAACACTTCAACTTTCATTCAAACCCAAAATAACCAAAGAAAAAGAGAAAAACTCAAAGTAAATATCCCTACCAAAAGTGTTTCTTGGTTCCAAACAAAAATGATTGATCTTTGCAAGGAAAAAGAGAAGAAAAATCTTTTCTTTCGAGTGATGATGGTTTCGGCCAAGTGGAGGTAAGGTAGGAGGAGGATTTTTCTTGTGTTCTTGTATATGGAAATAGAAAGGTTAGGTGTTTAGGAGTTTATTTATGGTGGTGGTGTGGTGGTTTGGTCTTGGAAGCTTGTTCATGGAGCAACAATGGTGGCTCTTGGAGGTGAAGAAGAAGAGGAAAAAGAAAGCTTGAGGTTAGAGAAGACAAGACTTCTTTTTTTTATACAACTTGTCTTGCAAATTTTGGCCATAAAAAGTGTATGGTAAAACTGAGTGAGTAAGAATATGGTTGTGTTAATAAATATCTAATATGAGGGTGAAATATGGAGGGAAGGCCATCAGCCCCTAAGGGGTTTTGGGGGGAAAATTTCATGTCTCATATATGTTAGGACTTGGATTAGTGATAGATTTAATTAGGGAAAAAGTTGGGAATTAGCAATTTGGTGTTAAGAGTTGTAATGTGGTGATTAAGGCTTCTCAAGACAAGATTTAAGGAGTTGTCTTGCAACTTAGTTTGAACCAAGCTTGATTAGTTTGAATTTCAAACACCAAATGTTTCCTAATTTTAAGGAAAAGAAGAGAAAAAATGCTATTCATGCTTTGATTATTTCAAGTCTTATGAGTTTCTTTGATTAAGAAAAGGGATTTAACTTTTTCTAAGCAATCTTAAGCCTCAATTAACCTCAAATAATTATTTTGGCTCAAGATGAATAATTAAAAACTAATTTATCTTTAATTAGAGCCTAATATTGCTTAGGTTTTATTAATCACACAATTAAGCTCATTATGCCCTTAATTAGGGGCAAAATGATAATTTTACACAAAAAATTCCTGGGACCACCCGAGCTTAAACAGACATTAGACATCCCTTAAAAATGACATTTCAAACTCCCAGGTAAAGTCTGGGTCCAATCGGTAATTAATCTCGCGTTAAATTACCGTAGTGGTATTTTAGTAATTTCGCACGCGGGAAAAACTAAAAACTGAGATTTTCATCTCCATCATCATGCATAACACATATAACCCCCTTCAAATATTAAGCTAACCCCTTGAGGATAGCCTAGACCGGCGGTCCTCAATTCTTGAGTGAAAATGACCCTGAGAGGTATTTTGGTCATTTATACACAAGAAAAATTGGGAATTGCGATTTTCGCACGGATTGCTATCTAAATCTCATATAATCTCATCCTAATATTAAATTGCCCCATTGAAGATGGTCTCGACAAGCCACCCTCGATTCTCGTGTAAAATAACCTCAAGGGTATTTTGGTCATTTTGCACAGCGAAAAAAATCGGGGCGTTACAGAACCTAGTCGGGTACTCACATTATGTTACCATCATACAAGGCATGCATACTAAACTCATGTCATGCAAAGTCATAAGCTCCAACATAATTTATGCAACAATATATTTTCAAAATGGGACATGCAAGATGCTCATGGCATCCAAGATTACTTCAAATAATTTCATTCATCAAACTAAAGCATGAATCCTACAGTATGCCTGATGCATGATTCGTGCTCTCATTAGGATTCTACCCACTAACTCCAGGTCACTCTCATGAGACTCTTTTCCTCTAGTGTATTGAGTTTCTCTACTCTTTGGATTGTAACTCTTTGAGATAATGGCAATCATTCATCTTGCTCTCTTTCTCTGACTCTATTCATAGCTGGTGGGCATGCCCTATAGGCACCAACCTCCATGGGGTTTTCTGTCCTTCTAACAAATTAGGTGTGACCAATCGATCCACATTGAACTCTGCCATTCTAACTAGTTGTTGTCTTGACCTCTTCCTTGTTTGATAATAGAATACGTTGGGGAGGGTACTAAGAGGGGTGGCCCTGGCCAATGGTACCCATTGCGGACCTTTGTCTAGGTTAGCCATTCTTGTTTGTTCTTCCTTATAATGCACTCCAACTCGGACGTGCTAACTGATTATCTCTGGCAAGTTCAAAATATCCTTTTCGGATGCCATGTGCAACCAATATTAACTTACATGTGCCATTCTAACTAGTTGTTGTCTTGAACTCTGTCACAACCCGACTTGGGCCCGTGACCGACATGTAGGGAATTCTCATTCCCACGTAAGTCTCGTGACCTCTAAGTCTCTCTATATGCATAAAATAATATATTTTCTATTATGAATCATCACTTTCTCTAAAACTCTGTATAAACTATATATCTAGAATTATAAAACTGAATTACTTGATATATGAAGCTTTGAAAACCTCTTAATCATACTCCAAAAATCCATTCAACGTGTGAACAGAATCATAAGTAAATCTCTAATTTATTACATAAACTCTAATTAAATTCTACAATTTCAAATCCTCACTTGTGAATTTAAAGCAGATACATAACTTTTCAAATACTGAAATCAAATACATAATCTGAAAATAATGCATGGTTCAGATCTTGCCTGCACATCTTGTAACGCCTCGATTTTTCTATCTAAGAGGAAAATGACCAAAATGCCCCTGAGGTCATTTTCTGCTCGGAATTCGAGGATGGCCGGCCCGGCAGTCCTCGAAGGGCCAACTCAATGTTTGAAGGGGATTGGATGGCCCTTGAATGGTTTCGAAGGCGAAAATCTCATTTTCTGCAATTTTGGATCAAAATAACCAAAATACCCCTATGGCGTTTCTACGCGGGTAAAGATGCCGTTTGAGCCCAAAACTTTCTCCAAAGGTCTAAAATAATGTTTTACCCATTTAAAAGCATTTGTTTAAGTTCCGATGGTCCTGGGCACTTTTAGTGTAAAATTATGATTTTGCCCCTGGAATAGTATTTTTGAGCTTAATGACGTAATTAAGCAAACCTAAGCAATATTAGGCTCTAATCAAAGATTAATTAATTTTCATAATTAATCTAGGGTCAAAATAAGCTATTCAAATTAATTAGAACCTAAAATTGCTTAGATTAAACTTAAATCTCTTTTTAAAACTCAAAGATTCCAATCTTGGAATCTTGAATAGTATTTTCTCTTTCCAATTCCTTAAATCATGGAATTGTGTCTAGAGTTGTTTATGAACTAAAATGAATTTATAACTCACTAATGATGCAAGACTACTCCTTAAACATGTCTTAACAACCTTGATTACCCATTTTCTCACCTAAACACTTTCTTACATATTCCTAATCTTAATCCTAATCAAAGATACACCTAAACACAACTCTAAACCACAATTAAAATGCAAGAAATTCTCCCCCATGGCTGATGCATTTTCAGCCACCTCTCTCCCATTTACATCATATGTTGATTTGTTTCTCACTCAAAGAACCATGCTTAACCCATACTTGCACCCATACTTGAACCCATACCTAGCCATGCTTTCTACCATGCCTTGAACCATACCTTGGAGAAGATATTTTCTCTCCTCCTTGGCTGTAAATGGGCAAAGCTCTCCCTCCCCTAAACACCTCTCATGTTGTTTCATTTTTCTATAAATAGCATGCTTGGGCGAACTTGCATCATTTTGAGTTCATTTGCTAAGTGTAAGTTTTCAAAGAGCACTTCAAAGTTTTCTTTTTCTCTCAAAGTTCAAGTGTCCAAGTTCTTCATTCTCTTCACTCATCTCAACCTCCAATCACTTGGTAGGGATTTTCTTTCAAGTGTTTCTTTCATTTAAGTTCTTAATCTAGTTGTGTGTTCATAGTTTCTCTTGAATCTTTTTGGAACTTCTTTTCTTCTTCTCCTCCTTCTTCATTTTCGGCCATGAGCCTTTGGAAACAAAGGAATGAGAGCTTGATGATGAGGGTTTCATGATGATGTTCATCACTTGAGCAACCTCTAAAGCTTGATCTTTGTTCTTGAGTTAAAAATGTTTATAGTTCTTTCTTTCTTGAACCTTGAAATCTTTAACTTTGATGATGTTTTAATATGGTTACATGAACTCAATGATGAGGGCTCATGATGTTGGTGTTAATACATCATCAAGATCATGGTCTCTAGAGTTTCAAAATGGTTCTTTCTTGCTCTTAAATTTCGGTTTCTTTCCTTTCCTTTTTCTCTAAAATTTTGGCCAACCAACTTGGGTGGTTCAACATAATAGCTTGATGATGAGAGCTCTAGTTGGTAACTTTATGTTCACCACAAAGAAATCTCTAAAGCTTGAGTTTTCATAAAGGTGTTATATGGTTCATTTATGGTTATATTTTTAAGGAATGTTATCTTGAGTTTTAAGAACTCTAGACCTCACTTTATCTTGTCATGATGAGTTTGGGTTAAGGTTAAAGTTCCTCTAAAAGTCTTGTATGAGCTCTAATAAGATATAAATGAACTTGCATATTTACTTTAAGGTTGCACTCATGTTTATATTCTTGCTTTGCATCTTTATTTTCAAGTCATCACCTAAGGACTCAAAGATTAAAACAAGACTTGCATTATCACATAATTAATTCTCAAAGCCTTTCTATTTCGTCCTTACAGTTAATTGTTACTGGGCCTAGAGCACTAAAATAAAGAAATGAACTTACATGGCATATTTATTTCAAGTCTTGCATATTTACTTTCAAGCCTTGCATATTTACTTTCAAGTCTTGCATATTTAAATTTCAATCCGTGCATATTTATTTTCAAGTCTTGCATATTTACTTTAAAGTTCTCACTTTACTTTGTAATGAAGAATAAAAATGAAGTGCATAGTATGTTTATATTATGTCATCACTTAAAGACCTTAGAGCTCAAAGACTTGCCCATTTTATCTCAAGTTAAAGTTCAATATGGAAGCATTCTTTGAATGGATACTTTCGGCCAAGTAACAATGATGAGCTTGGAATGAGTTCCATCTAGTTACAAGGGCCAACAACCTATGTTCTAGGATTTTTTTTAAGCTTGATGGGTTTTATAAAGTTATAACCAATAAGAATTATGATTTTATTCCTCTTCTAAAGAAGAATTAAATTGGTTACTAACCTAAGGTTATTTTTAGCCTCTTGATAAAATAAAATAGTTTGCAAAGAGTTTTAGAAGTCCTAAAATGATTCCAAGGGAAACTAGCAACTTAGATATTTTAGAAATGTCAAATTATGTGTCTTTTTGGACTTGAACAATTCAGTTCTGACTTGATATGTTTGTTGCTATATGATGATGTTTTGATGTATTAGAATGTGTGAAAATGATGTATGATGAGGTGGGAATACTTCTATGCATATTAGGGGAGAAACTAGCTTCATAGAAAAATCGTAAAGTTGAAATTTAACGTATGTTTAACCCCTTTAATCTTAATCAATGCCAAAACTGTTTTAGTATGATAACAATCAGTTTAGGATTGATTAATCATGAAAAATTTGGTTACATTTGAAGTAGGATTGAATTTTAGCACCTATAGAGAAACTAGTAACTAGAAAATCGTAAAAGTGCAATCCTAGAACTCCTAGAACATTTAAATTCTGGATTCTGTCCAGCAACCTCATAATATGGAAAACATGGTTTATAATTAGTTCTTAGGCATAGGAATGCCTCATAATTGGTTTAGATTTAATTTATAGCGCCTTAGACGAAGACGAAATCGAGAAAGGGTCTAAAACGTAAGTTCTAGAACCCCGTAATCACAAATGTATAACTCTGCCCTTGAAGAATGGTGCTGCCCAGATTTATTAAAGAGTATAAATGATAGTAAGATTTGTTAGAAGAGAATCCTTAGCTGCATAAGAGGTTGATAGAGAATGATAGAATAATTACATCTCAAGTTTAAGACTCGTAAGGGTCGAAGCATAAGATACCGTAGGATCGAGAGCATAATGAGTTTCAATGTTACATGTGAAAGTATGTTCTATTTGAGAATGATTATGTCAATGTATGAATTTATGATTGAGGATGCATGTTTTATTTATTTATGTGACATAAAGTAAATTTGGAAGAAATCCGGCATGCTGCTGTTATGCTGCCGAATTTCTGACAAATTTGGAGACTTAGAAAGTTTTTGAAAAACCTATAAGATTTTCTTTATAAGATATGAGGTACTAAGATGGGTTCTTGGATCACACCGGTTCGGCTGAGCACCTTCAAAGAACTCATTTGACATCGGTACAAAGATGTATTCTTGGGTGACACCGGTTCGGCCGAGCACCCCCAAGAAATGCCCCTAGCCCATACTAGATAGTTGGGATTATGATTATGATACGCTTATCGGGATTGATAAATAAGAACTAGTGATGACTAGTTAGGTATGAGCTCATAACCTAGAGATGTGACACATTCTGGGTGACACCAGTTCGGCCGAGCACCCCCAAAACGAATGTCTTTTAGGGTGGCCCAAGAGGAAGTAAAGTATGATGATTATTGTTAACAACCGATTTTATTCAATTTTTTTAACAATAAAATCCAACAATTTGCACTTAATTTACCTTCTTTATTTATAGTTTCATTTCTTGTTTATTGAAAAATATAAAAATATAAAAATAAAAAAAATGAAAAAAGCTGGAAGAAGAGTTCACGGACTCTTGTCTTCCCTTTTCCCTTACCCCGAGATGTGCGTGTAAGGCAATAGTAAAAGGGGAATGATGTTGTCCCTGGAAAATGTTGATTTCTCTTTCGGTGGGTGGGGGAATCCAAAAAAAACAAACACAAAGACCGTGAAAGGGAGGATAATAAAAACGCAGATCAGCCTTTTTTTTAAGGGGATTTCAAAAAAAAAACACTGAAGGAAAATAAAAACGGAGATTGAAACATCATCATAGACCAAAAAAATTCAAACACTCATCACGCGGAGAACCTGCAAAAATTAGAATCTCAGTCCAACAAATACAATTCAGTAGCAAAGAAGGAAAGATCAAGGTAAACAACAGAAGCAATCTCATCATCAGATTTTCAAAAAAAAAAAGAGACATAGGGGGGCTGCGGCCTCCCTTCACTGCCGCGGCCCCTCCTCCTTCAACCCATCAACACCACCGGCGCCCTTCCATTTCATCTAGCCTCGGCCTCCATTTTCCCTTTTTCCTTCAACCCATCATCATCATCTTCACCCCCTAAAACCACCATGGACCATCGCTTAGTGCCGCCGGCTTTCCAGCCACCGTAAGCGTCCATCACCGCCGCGTGACCTCCGGAGCTCAGCCTCAATTCGCAAAGTCCCTGCCACCGTGACCGCCTTCCACCACCGAACCCAGCTGCGGATCTCTTTCTTCCACCCCTTGTCTTAGCCGCGATCTTACCCTCCCTCCTTGGACCACCGCTTAGTGCCGCCGGCTTTCCAACCACCGCAAGCCTCCCGATCTGGCTGCTGCCGACCCCCTCAGCAAGAGATCGGTCTCCCCTTTCTTCATCCTCCACACAAACCGCCATAGAGCCCATTAGAAAAGGCCGCAACCACTACCTCCCTCTTCCCTTTCTTTGGCCGCGGCATCCCTCTGTTCCCTCCGCCAACCATCGCAGCAACATCCCTCTCCCCTCCCTCACTCCATGCTCTCTGTTTCTCTCTTTCTTTTTTGCCTCACCCTCTCTTCTCTATTTCTCAGATTATTTCACTCATCCTCTCCCTCTGCTTTTCTCGTTGTTTGTAGCCGTGTGTGTGTAAAGAAAGAAAGAAAATTATGCATTTGTATGAAAAATAAAAGAGTGATGTGTGTGCGTGTGATGGCATATCTGAGAGAGTGAGAGAGTGTCTTATGTTAGTAAGCGTGAGAGAGTGTTAAGCGTGTGTGTGTGATCCGTGAGGGAGAGCTATGTTAATGTGCGTATGAGTGGGGTAGGTGTAGCAATGAGCTCTACCTTTTAAATTATTATTATTATTATTATTTTGTTAGATTAGATTTTAGATTTGGATATGGGTTGTATTTATTGATTAGTGTGTGCTCAAAGTCTTTAAATCTTGTTTGTTGGATTTGAGTTTTGGGAATGGAGAGTTAATTTAAAATTTGTGTATATATGCGTTTTTTTTTTTTAAAAAAAATTATCAAAAAATGATAATGAATTTTATTTGAAGTTTGTATATACTAGTTATTGTATTTATTCATCTATGTTCTTAGATTAAGGTTATTATATTTTGATGGTTTAAGTTTTTAAGTTTGTTTATTTGATTAGTACTTAGTTTATTTTAGAGTTTAGATAATAAAAAAGTTTCATTTACCTTGGTCTTCAAAATAGATTTAGTTTAGGAGTTTGGTTTGAGCTGAATTGTTTTATTAGTATGGATTTTGGATTTGCTGAGTTAGATTTTATTTTAGCTTATTGAATTATGGTTGATTTTGTGTTTGAAATTCAGGATTTATTTATTTTATCTGAATTAATAAAGAAAGTTTTATTGTTTGAAATAAATATTTGAGCATTTTACTTTATTAAAAATTTACTTAGTTTTTTTTATTTATTTTTATTTTTTTTATTATTGTCATTATTATTATTGTTATTATTATTATTTTGTAGGTTTTGTTTAGATTTTAAATTTGTTTATTTGAATTTAAATTCATTTGGTTTAGTTATAATTAGTTTATTTTGTGGTCTTTTGGGTTTTATTTGTTGAATTTGGATTTTATTCCATCTAAATGAACTTAAAAAAGGGTTTTACTTGATTTGAGTTTAAATTTTAGGGTTGTTTGTTTAGTTAACATTTATTTCCTGTTTAGTTTAGAATATTACTTGTTCGGATTTAGGTCTTAATAATAAAAAGGAAAATTTCGTTCACTTTGAGTTTCAAGTAAATACTGGAGTTTTTTTATTTTTATTATTATTATTATTCATTTGTTTATTTTTTTAAAATATGAAAATATAGAAGTGGTTTAAGAAATTAGGGTAGAATTGTTTTATTAGAATAGAATTTGGGTTTGTTTATTTAGATTTTGATTTCCTTGTTGGGTTGTGGTTGTTTTTTTTCTTTTAAATATTTGGGCTTATTAAAATTTTATTTAGCTAATAAATTGATGAATTGTATTGTAAAAAAGAGGGGATTAACTGAGCCGGGACGACTCGTTAATCACATGTCCTGGAATATTTTAGCTGCGACGGCTTGATATTCCAAATTCTTTTAGAATAATAGGGTTAATTTAATCGAGACAGTTTGTTAACTTTAAATTTCAGAATATTTTAGCTGTGACAGCTTAATATTCTAAAATTCTTTTTCAAAATTAACTTTTAACCATTTAATTTATTTGTAAATAATTTTCCTAAAATGTTTTTCTATGCTATTTATGTATTTTGTTTCATTTACAAGTTCCTTTTTCCTCATAATTTTATTTCAAAATATTTTATTTAACTTTTGTTATTGTAGATAAAGAATTAATTTAGCCGTGACGACTTATTAACTCGATATTTCGAACATTTGAGTTTTGGCAGCTTAATGATTCGAAAATTTCCTTAAAAATGTTTGTTCTCTTTTATGTTTGTTTCCATTGATTTATAAAAATACATAAAAAAAAAATTTCTTCCTTTTTTCTCTTATTTGTAAATATTTATAATTTATACATTTATTTTCAATTTAAATTTGCTCATTTATTTAGTAATTTTTTTCTTATTCAAATAAAAATGTCAATTTAGCCGTGACGGCTTGTTGACTTAATGTTTTGGGATACCTGAATTGCGACAGTTCGGTGTTCCCGAAGTTTCTCTTAAAGAATTTCTTTCATTTATAGTTTCATTGTAAATAGAATATTTTTTTTTAGGGGGTTATTAATTAATTTGCACAGTTAATTATAGGTACCGTCCGAGGACGGGTGTACTAGAGGTGCGTGGGATTAAATTCCTGCCCTTCCCTATACATAATCGACTCCCGAACTCGAACTGGTTTCAAAGATCATTATTTTAAAATGGGTTTTTCCAATGTTTTTCGCGAATGTAAATAAACTTGGTGGCGACTCCAATATTTCAAAACAAAATTTCTCTTTTTTTCGCCGTCCCCGTCGCGATCTCGATTGCGACAATTATGTCACAAAGTTTTCCTATATAAGATTTCAATTGCCACTTTATGCCACTATTACGATGTTCTTAATGTTATGATTACTATTCTTGCATTAAGTAGAGTCATGCATACATTATTTACCATGTTGCATCCATGACATTAAGAATCATACTAAAATGAATGGACCTTGGCTAACTACGTTTTAGGAGCTTAAAAATGAACTTAATGCATGCTCACTTATTTGTACACTAAATCCAAGGTTCCTAAGGACGTAGATGATGACACTTAGATAGTAGGAGGCCCTACTGAGATTCTTTAGCAAGATTCTCACTCCCTCTATCTCTTCTTTCCGTCACGTCTTCAAATGGCGACATTCGTGATTTTTGTGGACACCTCGACATGGGAGGTGCATCATGATCCAGACCACGGGTCATACCATTTTGTGGGTCATTGTGTCATTCATGTATTCATGTTCGTTGGACCGCCCTTCAGTCACCCTGTACATAGTCATTGATTTTCTCCTGCCTCACCTTTCGGTGACGACTTCGTGTTCGAGCGCGCATGCCCTCGAGAGGAGCGGATCCGCTGCACCCCACCGGCAGCTTCTGCCATCCGGGACTACCCACAGTATGTACCCCACTCGCCCTCATCATTCTCCGAGATGAACCCTTCAGAGGACTCTGCCACTCAGGTACCTTCCGAGGGATCCTCCCCCACTGTACCAATTGGCTTTGGGGAAGGTAGCAAGGCTTCTGTCACTCAGCCAGTACGTGGAGGACGGGTGAGGATGATTCCCCGCAAGGAGCTCATGCCCGATCGATGCAGCACATAGCCACCCCGGCAGAGATAGCCCAGTGGATCGGATACGTCCCTCCTTTCCAAAGAGGCCCGTAGTAGGAGACGACAGACGCGTTCTGGTGCCCGAGCTTTGACTAGACCAGGATAGCCTCCTTTTGTCTTAAGGCTATCTATTTATAGGCGCACTAGAGTTAGGAGAGTTCCTTTTTATGCCTTCTATTGTACTTTCATTTTCCATGTATTGTTATTGTACCAAACTAATTCCCACCTTTCTTGGGTGGGTAGGATATATATATATATATATATATATATATATATATATATATATATATATATATATATATCTACTTATGCAGTTTGCTAAATTATTCTATGCATTTACATGTTTTATGATCAGATGTTTATGATGTGTTTATTTGGATTGCATTTCATTCCTTTCATGCTTCATTGTTCGTCAAGTCGCGCGGCTCTCACTTTGCTTTTATAATTCAAAAAAAAATTTACCAGTATTTTCCACTAAGTATTTTAAAGTAAAAAGGAAACTATGATGTAATAGACTAATGATTGACCTAAATATGTTCTAAAGTATTGGGTTAAAACTTAGGATGTTACATATCTACTGGAGCACTCTACTTTAACAAAACTCTAACTAGGTCTTACTTCAAAGTAAGACTCACCACTGAGAATGGCAGCATCTGCCAAACCATAAGCTGAGCAACGTCTACACCTACAACTATGAGGAGGAAGGGAGAGGGGTGAGTCAACGGACTCAGTGAGTGAGCTATCACCCATCACCCACATGGGACAACAACAACCATATACAGATATACATGCACTGGAAAAACGTTTCCAATATTTACATAACATAGCTACTCTCGAGAAAACACTTTCCATGCCATGAATTCATAAACAAACATCTCTAAAACCATAATCTGTTACAAACCATTTGATATTCTTGTATATAATCTAATAGAAAATATATCTCTATATTCATAAATTCATAGAAAAATCTTTCTAAATTCTTACTTCAACAAGAACTTCATCATTTCTCATATATATATAATATCTCTTAAATCAAATATTTTCTTAAAACATCAATGATCTCTGAAAATCATTAATACTCTCTGAAAACATAAACAACAGTACTCCACTAGAGAAACAGGAATCTTTGCTCTATGGTTCTTCAGGAACCAAAGATTTTATGCTCTATGATCCATTGGGATCTAATACGGATACCTAAATAGGTTCCATTCTCTACACTATGAGATTGTCCTCTCAGGACAACTTGGTACCAAGGTTAACGACCGGGTTCAGTCGTTAACTCACTGTCTATTTCTCTATAGCTACCATCTAGTCTCTAATTCAATAAACGTATTATTTTCTCTAAATCTCTGTTATATACTCTAATCTGGGAATCAAACTCTTTCATACATAATTACTCTATTTCTTGAAGTCATCAAGATAACTCATACAATCTTTAGATACAATCATAATCGTACTCTAGCTCTTTGTAAAACCATTTAAATATGAAAAATCTTAAAACTCTAAAAGCTCTGAACTCATATAACTCTAGAAACTTGACTTTAGCATAATTGTGACTATGAAATCATGCCCAAGGGATCACCCGCTTACAGGCATCTCGATTTCAAGCTCATAAAATATGTATCTGACAGTCACTATGAATTATATTGAATTCCATGGTTTTGGAATATCACAAGGATTGAATTTCCTAAACTCTCATTTCTCAAGATAACCTCTTTTATAAATTAATAACTCTAATATCATAGATTAAAACAGAAAGGTTCAAATCATGAAATCTCTAACATTATAATAAAACATCTCTACTCTATATTCTTTGCCAAAACATCTTAACTGATACTCTAAAATCACATTTCGAAAACTCTCATAAACTCTTGAAATATGTTGTATAAAGTAACAACTTATAAAATCATCTGTTCTTGTAAAAAAGCTTTTCATTAATATGTATAAAACCTTTTTCATGGCACTCTATACATCAATCCTAGTCCCATGGTTTTCTAAACACATAATCCATGCTCTTTGAAAATCATGCTCTTTGTCTAGCTTTGTACTACTTGTAAAATCACATATACATAATCATAATTTTATCTCTAATGTCAAATTTGACAACCATCATGCATAAAACATAGCTATAATGGGAAAACTAAGGCTATGGGATCAAACCCACTCACCGTTTGAAGCCGGGAGTAGGTGGGCACCACCAACTTGACCTCCAAAGCATGGAATGGCGTCAACAACTGCCATAAAGCAATATAGACTCAAGATTAGTCTGCGCTAATCTTTAAATAACTCTAATCTAGCTCTAACAACATTGGAGAAGCATCCCCACATGACAGCAATGGGAAAAAACAATAACCTAAACCAAGAACATAAAAGAATCGGAAGAACAGAGACAAAATCTATCAACATAAATATACCTTGATGATTTGGGGAAGCTAGATTGGAGTGTGATTGAAAAAAAGGAGAGAAATGGAAAGGGAAAGGGTTTCTATGTTCTTCTTCTTCTGTTTCAAATGGGGAGCCCGATTGGGTTTTTATTTTGGGCAAAAATGAAAGAACATTGTATTTCTGATATTGTACTGTCATGGGTTGTTCGTTGCAGCAAATCATCACTCGTTGCAGTGAACTTTCTTCGCTGCAGTGAGCATGAAGGCTCACCCGTTCACTGCAGCGAGAAAAGCTCACTGCAACGAACCTGTTCTGCATAATTTTGCAGAACCTGGGCTGCAACTCAATTTTGGCTTCCGGGGCCGATCCGGCTACTCGGGTGGGCCTCGGGGGATCCTAGGGCAGTACGAAACTTGTCCACATACACGTGTACCACGGGTATTACACCCGAGGGACCCCAGAGCCGTATCTAACGTGTCCAAGGACATGTGTACCTGAGATATCACAATAACTAACTGTAGCAACAGTCCTTCTAAAATAAAGCTTTGATAATGATTGAAAAACATAGTTATATTGTGATTATTTCAATTGTTCCATGCTATAAAAAATATCACGAGTATTTAAATTTGGAGTTTGTTAAACACTAATGTCGTTATCAAGGCCAAATTTAAAAAGGATCGTTAATTCTAAATCCAAGTTATTTCAAAATCGGACTGCACCGGCCGATTCGGACCGGAAACCAGTGAATTGGCCACCTGGATTGTCTGGTTCCCTTGCTAGACCAAATTTTCTATGGACTCGGTCAAACCTAGTTTGACTCAGTTGATCCGACCATGTTTGCCTAGAGAATTTATATTTTCACATAAATGACAATTGTGGGGTTCAAACTTGATGCCCATGGGAAGGAAAACACTCTCCTCGGCCACTAGACCACTTATGTTTCTATGTTATTGTGTGTAAATAATAATATACATTAGATCATTATTTGAACTATATTGTTATATTATATTTTTATATATTTATTTAATTAAACATGGCTCAACCAGTTGAAATCAGTGACCCACCGGTTGAACTAGTGACCTAATGCTATGGTTGAGTTGATCACCGCTCCGATTCTTAAAACTATATACTAGGGCACTAGTAAAGTGATGTATAACCCTGGTCGTCTCTCAAGGAAACGATGCTAATAAGTTGGAGATTGGGGTGCTTTTGCTGCATAAGAGAAATAAAGTTGCAATTAAGTGGAAAAGGCAATAATAAAAGAACTAACTTAGGGGATTTTCAAGCTATAAGGAGGGTTTATCATCAACATATGCACTTTGTCAAACACTTGGAAGGTAGCCATGCATATCAATCATGCAACCACATAATCAATATTGTAATTCACCTAGTAATTAACCAATTACATAGGAATGAGTTAGCATACACACTTACATAATTGTAATCACAACACCTAAATGCACAAACTAACCACAACACCTAAATACACAAACTAACTTAAGCACACCATATCTTAATGCTAAATTAAGGATCAATTCTAATCCTCTTAGTTAGTTAAACACTTTTCAATTAATCAATTAGGTTGCATACAACTAACCCACTCAATCATGCATTTTCTTCAAATCATGATTCACATACACAACCAAGGTACTCCTCATCACATTCATATCAAATCAAAATAAGCATGTAACAAGAACGAGAAAGTGAGAGAAATTAGAAAACCAATCCAAGAACTTCATTAAAGCTCAAAGTATCAAAATATAAATCCCTATCTCTTAAATCCCTTAAGCTAGCAATAGAACAACTCCTCCATGATGGTGGTTAAAATTAAAAAAAAAACAACAAAATAAAATGAAACTCAATCCTAAACGAGAAATTTAGAGAAGATATGAGAAGAAGATAAAAACTTGGAGAGAAGGGACAAAATTCTGTTCTAGGCTCACCTAGATCGGATCGGAAAGAGTATGCCTAGTCAGTTGAGTAAAGAAAGTCTTTAATATTGATAGAGTTAATTCGTTCCTCACTCTAACACAAGTAAGCAAGTAAACTACCTTATGAGACTTGAAAACAAACTGATCAAATCATAAAGAAGTAGCCTTTCAATTCCACTCTAATTCACCCTACGATATTGTTTTGCTCCTCTTCCATGATGAAGCACAGCTATCCCCTTTATGTGTTAGCCCTTCTGAGGGGAGACTATCCCAGGGGCACACTTGTAGCCAGACCACCCGGCCTTTCTTTGTTCGAAGTCAGTTTTCTTACGACAAAGCTGGATGCCCAATCTTTATTTCCTACTGTCACGATGACCACTACAGTGGTGGCTAGTGCAACTTTAGATTTAGTTCTTCAGATGTCCTCTACAACGGTGTCTAATGCAGCTCCATGATTTTGTTTCTCTGATGACCACTACGGTGGTCATTGCTATTGGGGGAAGCTTGATCTCAAAATGAGGTCTAAGTGGCCTCAAATTGTTGGTTCTGTAGTGTACTTGATTGGAGTTTGCCACCGGTGGGGCACTGAAGAAAATAATGAAGAAACAGAAGCAGAAGACTTACTTGTGTCATTTGACATGAGCAATGAGATGTTTCACATGACATCAATTGCTCGACGTCATCGTTATGATTTTGTTGACCGAAATTTGGTAGTGCTCAAGGGCTTTATTGCTTTAATTTCAAAGGATGGAAGGAATAACTGCTATGAGCTAACAATTTTGGGTGAAGTTGGTGTGAAGGAATCACGGGTAAAACTTTTAACCATTGGGCCCTTCGCTTATGTTCAGCATCCTATTGAAGTAGGGAAGAGCGGCGATACATTCTTCAGAAACATTGATGATGAATTGGCTTGGTTTGATTTGAGTACCCAGATAATGGACGAGATTGGTATTAAAGGAAAGGAGAATTGTTATCAAACATTTATTTACAAGGAAAGTCTTCTCGCTATCATTGGAGAAATAAATTAGTAAGCTTGTTTCTCTGTGTAAGCCGAAAGTTTTATTAAGGTAAACTTAATTTGTTTGTTTGAATCTGAATGATGGTTAAATTATATGAATTAATGAAATAAAAGTTAGCTTTCAAATTTCCAGCTACATCTTTAATTTTCTGCTTTCACCTTGCCCCTGCCTTATTAATTACTAAAGAATTGAAAAAGAAAATTACAACCAAGAATTTTTTGTTATTGAGTTTTCACAGTTTTCTTCTGGTTCCTTATTATATATCTTCATTAATTTGGAAAAATTGAAGGAATGAGAGGATTGTTCTATGCTTTGGATCTTGGTAAGACAAACTTTCGTGTGCTAAGAGTGCAGTTGGGTGGGAAGGATGATGGTGTCATCGCCACTGAGTTCAAGCAAGTGCCCATACCTTAGGATATCCGAGGTATGGTCTCTCTCTCTCTCTCTCTCTCTGTTTTTTTGTCTTTCGAAGATGAGTTTTTCTATTTGATTTGTTGTATGTTTGAATTTGCTTAATTATTTGGATAAATTAATTTGTTTACAGTGAGGTTTCTTATGATTATTAAGTTGTTTTATTTTAATGTGGAGTAAGCTAATTCAAGCATACATAGTACTACTTGAAAAAAAAAAGTGCTAGGGGTTTGAAATTTTGTCTGAATTTATCTGCTAGAATGATGTACCCTGCTTAATGAGCTATATGTGAGTGAATGAATTAGGATTTAATTTTGATTCACTAATTTACGCTATCATTTAATTATATATTACTACCACATATGAGCAGATATGGTTGACTCTTGTACGTATTATTTGAATAGTCATACCAATCAAAGAATTTGATTACATAGCATTGTAAAATTTGTTTATATTGTTAGAATATCAAAATTAAACTCAATAAGTTATACTATGTTATCCTATCTAATTTGGCAATTTTTTTGGTTATATAGCATTGCTCCTTTCTAAAGTGAGATTAACATGGTGGTGTACTTCTGCAGGAGCTTTTTGATTTCATTAATTTAGGGCTAGAGAAGTTTGTGGCAAAGGAGGATGGCAGATTCCATTTCTCACCAGGAAGGAAGAGAGAGACAGAGTTCACGTTTTCATTTCCAGTGAAGTAGACATCTATAGACTCTGGCATACTAGTCAAGTAGACCAAGGGCTTTGCAGTCTCTGGAACAGTATGTACTTCTCTAGCTCTGTCTATCATAAGTAGAACTCACTACTTGTAATTCCATAATGTATTATTCACCAGAGTTGTTTGATCCTTGTAGCCAGCCTCATCTAGTGAAACAATGCTTCCTAGCTATTGTTTTGTTGTCTTATTATTTATAGGATTAATCGATATTATGATTTGTTTATAATCAACATGCAGAGGTGTCCCTAGTTAAATGTTATAAAATCATTAATAGTAGGTTGTACCACAAGGCCTAACATGATAATATAGTAGAAAATGTGGCCCCATTTACATCAACTAATGCTGTGGTGCTATAATTGGACTCAATGCATGTTATTTTTAATTTTTATGTCTGAGGTTTTTGCTATGCATTGAGCTTATTTCTGTTATTTGCACTTGTATCATTAATCATTATCATTAACTAGAATTTCATATTTTGAGGAAATTCAAACTCCTTTTGTAGGCAGGAAGATATGTTGTTGCTTGTTTGAATGAGGCTATGGCAAGGCAAGGACTAAATATGTGAGTTTCCGCACTGGAATGTTAATTTGAATGTTACACTTTTGTACAAGTTTAAACCAATGCAGGTGATAGTATGATTCTAGTAAATGCAGGTGAATGATACTATGGCAACATTAGCAAGAGCAGAATACTGGGACAATGATGTCATGCTTGCTGTCATTTTGGGTACCGAAACCAATGCTTGCTATATTGAGCAAGCATCAATCCTGGTGAGCAGGCAAATTTTGGTACCACCTTTGTGCCTGTTTAGTTTAAATTCTTCCCAAAGGAAAAGAAATAACTTGCTGGGGCAATTTTTAGAAATAACTAAAGAGTTGCTCATGTCAAAAAGTATCTCGGGAAGCCAAATTCTTCTTTTTCTGTTGGGGAGAATTCAAAACAAACAAACCAAATTTCATTGTAATTGTCTTCTTCTGACAAAGTAGCAAGCAAAACAAAAGGGTCCATCTCTTCATATTACTGTGCAGATCTTTGAAAAGACAATCTCAGGAATGTATTTAGGGGAAATAGTGAGACGGGTGCTGCCGAAAATGGCTGAAGCTGGTGAATTGTTTCGGAAAATCTGTCCCACAATAACTGTGTATGCCTTTCATACTTGGGTAACTAGTTACTAAGTCAAAATCTGTATCTCAAAGCATATATATCAGTAGATATGTTAAGAATTCGAGTATGAGAATTGGTAATATAACAATTGTTCTATGCACGTAGTTATTCCATTTAACCTTACTCTTTCTGATCATTCTACCCTGAATTGAATTCTCTTGAGATTTGCTCATGCTGAAATATAATTTGACTGGACCCCAGATCTATGTGCCATACAGCAGGACAGTTCAGGTGATTTAAAAACTAGTGGGTCCCTCCTCTAAGATGAAAAAGGGGCATAGTTCTTGTCCTTAACATACCAGTGGTAATGCCAATACATTCTGGTGCAAGAAATAAGACGCACTAACATTAAGTTTAAGCATGTGTTTTCATAATTGACAATACTAAGTTACTGGAGTATAGGTTTTTTCCACGGCCAAGAAAACAGTAATTACCAGAGAGAGCCAGCTGGTGGGCAGTGATATTCACCATAAGGGCTTGTTTGGTTTGTAATCCATAATGAATTTTTAGAGTAAATTTTGGAACTATCTTGATGATTAACCAAGAAAAAGGAATTAAATAATGCAGTTTGGGTAGATGTAACTATTTTTAAAGAGTACACAATTTGGTGAATTACTAATGTTCATCAGTAACAACCTCTTTTTTTTTCAACAATCTGAATTTTGTTGTTATAATTTTTAGCTAACAATGATGTGGCATTATTTCTAGCTTTTAAATAGTTAAGCTATTCACTCTTCTTGAATGACAAATTCTGACAATAATTCTACTTGCGTAACATTACTCTTTTGAAAATGATGCAAAGTCATGATATCACTATATGGTGCAAGAAGATTGTGTTTTATTGTATGATAGATGCCTAAAATTTGTTCATGTTATTGTAAATGCATATGCTATATGACTCTCATTATTTTCATTTCATGTTTTCTTGCTATTCTCTTCACGTTGAGTCCAATCTAAGTGCAAGGAAAACCATTTTAGAGGTTTGTGACACTATTGTAAGGCGAGGTGGTAGCTTAGCTGGTGCAGAAATTGTGGGGATTCTGTAGAAAATGGAAGAGGACTCCAAAGGTGTCATCTTTGGAAAGAGAACGGTTGTGGCCATTGATGGGGGATTATATGAAAATTACCCTCAATACAGGACATATATGCATGATTCGGTCAAGGAGCTACTAGGAACAGAAAAGTCAAACAATGTGGTAATGGAGGATTCCATCGATGGTTCTGGAATAGGTGTTGCTCTATTGGCAGCTTCAAACTCCATGTATAAGCATTACTTCTAGTCTTTTAGGGGCGTTTATTATCATCATTGTGAGAAAAAAAAATCTGAGTAGTTCAAGTATTATTTAATTATTGGAACCCTTTGAATAACCATTGAGTAAAAGAAATTGAAGAAATAGTCCTACTATCCAAGTATAAAAACTTCTCGTGTTTTGGTAAAGTTGGAACCTTGGAAGTAAGCACTTACTATGATAAAGAAAAAGATGACTTTGAGAAAGTTGAAATTTGAATATAATTAAATATTGCTATACAAGTTTTCTTAAGCCACAGGCAAATTTGATAAAGAATAGTTCTATTAAAAAGAAAAAGTTATTGCTTACTGTATGTGTATACAAATAGAAAGGTTGAAATTTGTAGATGAATAATATGTTCTTTGAAAAGAGTTTAATGTACAAAACAAAAACATTAAGATCTTGAATGAGTAATCACAACCTTTTTTCAAACATGTACCATTGTTTGATCAAGAGAAAATAAGTTAATAGAAAATGTCAAGATTTTAAACCTTTCTCCAATTTATTTAAGACTATCAAAGCAGTACTAAAAACACTGAAAATCTTGTTTTCATTGTTCCAACCCATCCAAACAAAGACTAATGTGACTTCATTACCATGTTCATTACAAATATTATTGTGAATCAAAATATTCAAAACCCTAAGCAGCCACCTCATTTGGATTTGGAACATAATATTTATCATAATAGAGGTAGAGCAAGCTAGTGTTAGACTCAACATGAAGTCCTGCCCCTCTTCCAAAGGGATATTCAAAAGTAACGGCACTAATGAGGGGAAGCATAATTCGGCAGTGGTGACTAAATGTGTATTTATGGGTCTGAAATTTAGACAAAAATAGAGAAAAATGAAGAACTTGTCCCGTAAGATTTTAAAATTTCACAATACAAATCCCTTATTTCTTTCTATTTCCTTATAAACTTACAAACATATCTAAGTAATTTGAGAAGGATCAAGCCCTTAATGAGGCCATATGAGATTTGTTTACAACCTTAGAAACAATTAAAAAAATATATATAAGCCCATTTGGAATGTTCTATCTTCCAAGTGAATAATAATTTTTTTTTATTATGTATAGTCATAACCATAATTTGTGTAAATTTTAACTTGTTCTCACTTTAAATTGGAGCAAATTTCTTCTTAACTTAATAAATTTTTTTGTAGATTTAATTAATCCATCAGTCCTTATAGTTTTATTAAATTTTCAATAAAGTCTCTACATTTTAAAAGTTTTCAATTGGATCCCTATATTAAAAATAATTGTTTAGTTGAGTCCCTGACCCCTTCACCCGTTACAAAAACATGAGTTAATAGAATATTCTTGGAATATTCTTCTACTACAATTTTATTTTAAAAAAAAATGAGTTAATATTCACTTTAATCCCTGATATTTCATACATGAGTCATTTTAATTCCTCACTTTGATAAAAGATATTGGTTGGGAGAATGTGGAGCTCTATTTCCCATTGGCCAATCTTTATGTCATGTTGGCCGAGTTCTATTTCCTATTGGCCAATCTTTATTCCCTGTTGACCGAGTTGTACATCATGCTGACCGAGCTTTATTTTCTATTGGTCGATCTCTATTCCTTGTTAGTCAAGCTCTATTTCCCATTGACTGAGTTCTATGTCATATTGGCTGAACTTTATTTCCTGTTGGTCGAGCTCTATTTCCGATAGTTCTGACTTTATGTTATGGCGAGATCTATTTCCTATTGGCCGAGTTTTATGTGATGTTGGCCAAACTCTATTTCTTATTGGTCAAGCTTTGTCTTGTCGGTCAAGCTCCATATCCACCGGGCACTTCTAAAATATGTGGGATTTTAAATACAAAATTATAATAAAAGAATATTTTGAGCTCATGTTTTTATAACAGGTGATGGGGTCAATGATCTAATTGCATATTTATTTTCAGTATAAGGATTCAATTGAAAAATTTTTAAAATGTAGGGACCCTATTGAAAATTTAAGAACATTATAGGAATTGACAGATTAATTAAATTTTTTTATTTATTGTAAGAAAAAAGAAAGTATTTTTAATTTGAAGTCAAGAAGGGACAAACGCCGTAGCCTAGCATCGTCTACGTCATTACACGGTAACTGCACTCCCAGTTAATTCAGTCAAAATAAAATAAAAAATAAAAGAAAAAGGAGCTGGAAAGTAAAGTCGTTGGTCTCATCTCATCTCATATCGTCGCATCTCTAGTCTAGCACTTGCAGGTGCAGAGCTAATTGTAACTTTCACCTGCTTCAATTCAATATTTTCTTTTCAATATTTATCGTTGGAAATGACGATCTTTCATTCTATCTCTTATAATCTCTTTTCAGCATATCCTATATTATCATTTTTTATTTACGATATTATAATTTTGGTATTGGAAAAATTGGCAGATCCGATTCATTCTGTTGCAGAACAGGCAGGGGAAGACCCGCTTGGCTAAATACTACGTTCCTCTCGAGGATTCCGAGAAGCACAAGGTCGAATACGAGGTTTGTACTTTAAACCATGTCTAAAAAGCTTATAATTAAAAAGCTTCCTTATGGCTGAGAAATTATCAATTGCCAAACACGCACTTAAATTCTCTTTAATTCCTCTTCTTTTTTTTTTTTCCAGGTTCATCGCCTCGTCGTAGACCGAGATCCCAAATATACAAACTTCCTTGAGGTCCACAACTTTCTCGAATTTCTCTCTCTTTTTCTCATTTTTTATGCAATCTTTTGCTCACAGAAAGTTGAGGACTTTTTTTGTTGCTTTCCATAGCGTAGATGTACTAATTTGACATCATTTGTGATGAATGCTCCTTCATTTCGTAGGCTCAAAACGGTGCGCTAGAGTAACGTACTTAGATAAACCTTGGGTTTATATTAGGTTGGCAATTCCTTGTCACTTCCACTTACACTCTTTTTTGTTAAATATTATCAAAATATTTTTTTTTATTTTAACAAAAAGAATGACTAGTTATGATTATTTATTCATTATCATTTTACTTTTTGTTCGTTTCATGCATTGATATAGCATTTTATGCCATTTTGTAAGAATGTTATTTCTATTTCTATTATTTATTTTATCTGTAGAAATCACAAATGTGTCTTTAATATTGATTCAGTCTAAAATTGAAAAAAGAGAGTGCATTTTTTGTGCTAAATAATCCAATGACGGCTATGCTTATTTCACTTAATTTATTTCATTGATTATTCAAATTAATCTTATGGTTAAAATTTACTCATAATATTTTCTTATATGAAATGAAGACTTTAGTGGTAAATGTTGCTAATCTTGAGGAATGAGGAGGAAGAATGTTAGGAAGACTTTTTAAAAGTTCAAATAAAGTTTTTATGGGTTTTATTTTCAAATTTTCCATTTAAGGGGAATGGAAGGAATTGGTATTGAATGGGACAAGTGCATCACAGGCAGAGTTTAAAAATTCTAAATGTGGGGGCGAGTAGTTTTTTTTTTTTTTTAAATGAGTGAAATGGTTTGTATTGTAAATGCAAAAAATTATTAATAGGATTTACAATGTAAAATTTCCAACACAAGCAGAAAAACTAACTTTGCATTATCTTTATATATTGGCGTGGGGCAATTAATTGTATTAAAACAATAATATAACTTTGCGACATTAATCCATACAATGAATAACCATGACATGTTTCAGAATATTAACACTCAAAAATTAATAACAATGACATGTTTCATATGGGGAGATATTAATAATAATGACATGTTTTCAAGTTTCATCAAGTATAATTAGAATGATATTATATTTGAAGAAAACTTGCTACCGAACTTCGAAAAATATATTATTTGAATATATGAAATACATGTGCATTTCTTTTACTCTTTTTTGTTTGATATTTTGGACATATTACATTATTTTTTAAATATCTACTTTATAAAGGAAAAGTTTTTAGACTAATATTTAATACTAATTATAATAATTCTCAAAAAATAAAAAATGCAATGCCTGTCTAATCGCTAGTAATAATAATAGTCTTAAGAGTAATACCAGAAATAATGCCAAGAATAATACTACTAATGCTAGTATTATTATATTAGTGGAAAACATAGTTATATTACCCTTTATATTTATATTTGACAATTTATTACAAATTATGATAGTAGTTTTATTCTATGAATATAGAACTCATTCAACATCAAGGTGGTAGTTTAAAGAGATGTTGTTGACACATGACAACTGGAGCCTCAGAAGTAGGGGGACAAGAGATGTATCTCACTCCATTAGCATCAAGACATAACCCAACTTCAAGTAATACCACACCATTTTTAGTGTTCGTGCATCGAAGCTCTAGCTCAACTTGGCCGATTCCATGTTTTATAGCCTTGGTGACATCTGTATCATTAAATGTTGCAGTTGCACTGGGGGCAAAACCTGCCCTTGAAAGGGCACTTAAAATATTCAACCTATCCTTAATATTGAGGGACAATTTGAAATAATTGAATTGACCAAACTTGCTTTCAGAACAAGTACCATGCTTTTCCCATTCAGATCTCCAAAACTCAGTATTTGTTCCTAGTAGATTTGGCCAATACTTATTTAATCGAGGTTCCAAGCTTTGAACCTGTAAGAATAAAACATTAAATCATGTAAAATGGATACAAATGCCTATGAGAAAAGCAACCAAAATAAATTTATGAGATAGATGAAAGTAAATATATGAAGACTAACTCACCAACTTTGAATCAAATTTTGTTTTCGTACAAAATGTTGGCCAAGGCCTGGTGGCATTGGTTGGCCACAGTCCATGAATTGTAAAATTTTGCACTGGTTGCAAGTTGGTACATTTTGAAACAAGACAAAGTGATTGGGGCCATTGCTCCACTAGTTTGAAAAACTGGTAACTACCAATAGAGGGTCTTGAGGAGAGAAGAAAAAATAATAAAATAAAGATGAGACTCTTCATGATTGTATTCTAACTACTACACAACCAATGGTTATGCCAACAGACATTTATAGTCTCATTCCTGCACTACAATTTCAAAATGGACAATGTGAAAATATGGGGAAAAAATTACAAATGTTTTCTAAAATTTTTTTGTACGCCGTTAACTTTTTTTTTTAAGAATACTCCTTCAACCTTAATTTTATTCCTTTATAGTTAAATATAATTGATTTTTCTTCTATCCTTTTCCTTTTTTTGTACATCACCAAAATATATATATAGTTACTTATATCGAGTGACAAATATACTATTGTTTAGATTCATATAATAAATTTCTTAATTTTTTTGGTGGCTTGAGCAATTTTTATTTATCGTTACAAGTAAATTAAAATATTTCAAATTTGTTATCCACTTTTCTTCTTCTTCTTCTTTATACTATTATTATCAAAAAGAGTAATGTAATGGCAATCACAAAATTACACAATAAATATACACCACAGACTTTATCATCATTAGATATAATAAGCGGTTCACACTCATCCCACTCACCCATCACATCCAATAGTGATAAAATGTATGGTGTGTATTTATTATGCAATTTTGTTATTCTCATAACATAACTCTATAAAAAGAACTACAGATGCTTCTTAAAAAGTTTTATACGCCTTTAATTTATTTTGGTAGAATATCCATTTAACCTTAATTTCATTCCTGTATAGTTAAATATAGCTATTTTTTTTTTTGCACTTTTTGCTTCTTTTGTACCTTGCAAAGAAAAAAAAATATAATTACTTTTATTCAATGACAAATATACTATTATTTAGATTCATATTATAAATTTCTTAATTTTTGTGATGTGTTATGGTATTTCTTATTTATCATTGCAAGTAAATTAAAATTAAAATTTGCTTCTTATCTATTATCATTAATATTATTACTACTAGTATTACTAGTATTATTCTTAATACTATTGTTAGTATTATATTATGAAAAAGCTACAAATGTTTCTTAAAAAGATTTCCGTCTTTAATTTTTTTATGTAGAATATCTCTTTAATCTTAATTTTATTCCTATATAGTTAAACATAATTGATTTTGTCATGCCTTATTTGCTTCTTTTGTATCTCATCAAGAAAAAATACATATAATTGCTTTTACGCAATGACAAATATACTATTGTTTAGATTCATATCATAATTTTTTTAAATTTTGTGATGCGTTAAGTTATTTTTCATTTATTATTACAAGTAATTTAAAATATTTCAAATTTGTTTCACACTATTATTATTATTACTACTATTGCTACTACTATTACTATTGTTGTTGTTACTATCACTATTACTATTATTCTTGGTATTATTACTAGTATGATTCATAATATTATTATTTTTATTATTATGAAAAACTTATAATTTGTTTCCTAGTATTATTTTTATTACTATAGTCAAATATAACTGATTTTTCTTCTTCCCTTTTTCCTTCTTTGTGCCTCACCAAGAAAAAATATATATAATTGCTTTTAAGCTATTACAAAAAAAAGTATTATTTCAATTCGTATCATACATTTCTTATTTTTAGATATGCCTTGAGGTATTTCTTATTCATCATCAAAAGTAAATTAAAATATTCCAAATTCATTACCTAGTATTATTGTTATTATTATAATTACTACTACTACTATTATTGTTTAAATTCGTAACCTAAATTTCTTTAGTGACGCCTAAGGGTTTTTTTTTATTTATCATTGCCAGTAAATTAAAATATTTCAAATTTATTTTCCAGTATTGTTATTATTAATACTGCCATCACCACTACCACTGTTGTTGCTGTTACTATTACAATTAGTATTATTACTACTAATATTAGTAGTATTATTCTTGGTATTATTTCTAGTATTACTCTTAATACTATTATTACTATTATGATTATTATTATGAAAAAACTAAATTTTTCTTAAAAAGTTTTATCTATCTTTAATTTTTTTTGGTGGAATATCTCTTTAACCTTATATTCATACCTATTTAGTTAAATATAATTGATTTTTCCTCCGCTCTTTTTGCTTCTTTTGTACCTCATCGAGAAAAAAAAAATGTAATTGGTTTTATAATACCAATATGACTGTTACATTGTTGTTGTTACTATTACTATTATTCTAGATACTATTATTTGTATTATTTTGAAAAAACTACAAATGTTTCTTATCTGTCCTAATTTTTTTAGTAGAATATCTCTTACTTATAATTGATTTTTCTTCTGCCTTTTTTTCTTCTTTGGTACCTAACTAAGAAAAAAAATATAATAGCTTTTATGCAATGAAAATTATACTATTATTTAGATTCGTATCATAAATTTCATAATTTTGTGATGCCTTATGGTATTTCTTATTTATCATTGCAAGGAACTCAAAATCTTTCAGATTTGTTTTCCACTAATATTGTTGTTATTATTATTATTACTTTTACTACTACTACCACTATTTTTGTTGTTACTATTACAATTAGTATTATTCTTAGTAATGTTACTAGTATTATTCTTAATACTATTATTAGTAATATTATGAAAAAACTACAAATGTTTCTCAAAAAGTTTTATTTGTCTTTTTTTTGGTAGAATATCTCTCTAACCTTAATTTCTTTCCTTTATTGTTGAATATAATTGATTTTTCTTTTTCCCTTTTTCCTTCTTTTGCATCTCACTAAGAAAAATTATATACATGTGCTTCTACGCAATGATAAATATGTTATTGTTTAAATTTGTAACTTAAATTTCTATAGTGACACCTTAAGGTTTTTTATTATTTATCATTGCAAGTAAATTAAAATATCTCAAATTTGTTTCCCAGAATTGTTATCATTAATACTACTACCACCACCACCACTGCTGTTGTTGTTACTATTATAATTAGTATTATTACTACTAGTATTAGTAGTATTATTCTTGGCATTATTTCTGGTATTACTCTTAAGACCATTATTATTACTAGCGACTCGACAGGCAAGTCGTATTTTTTACTTTTTGAGAATTATTATAATTAGTATTAAATATTATGTCTGAAAACTTTTCTTTTATAAAATGGATATTTAAAAAATAATGTAACATGTCCAAAATATCAAACAAAAAAGAGTAAAAGAAATGCACATGTATTTCGTATATTCAAATAATATATTTTTTGAAGTTAGGTAGCAGGTTTTCTTCAAATATAATGTCATTCTAATTATACTCGATGAAACTTGAAAATATGTCATTGTTATTAATATCTCCCCATATGAAACATGTAATTGTTATTGATTTTTGAGTGTTAATATTCTAAAACATGTCATGTTTATTCATTGTATGGATTAATGTCGCAAAGTTATATTATTATTTTAATACAATTAATTGCCATTTGGAGCATGCCAATATATAAAGAGAATGCAAAGTTAGTTTTTCTGCTTGTGTTGGAAATTTTACATTGTAAATCCTATTAATAATTTTTTGCATTTACAATACAAACCATTTTACTCATTTAAAAAATAAATAAACTACTCGTCCCCACATTCAGAATTTTTAAACTCTACCTGTGATGCACTTGTCCCATTCAATACCAATTCCTTCCATTCCCCTTGTGAACACCCGATTTTGTCCAGCCTGAAAACAAAAATCAAAATTGACATATTTTTAGAATTTAGCCTATTTCTAGACTGATGATAGTGAATTTAGTTTAGACCTTGTTTTTAGTTTTTTTTAATTATTATTGTTGTTTTACGTTTTGACCTATGTTAAAAAAAAAGTCCAAGTGTTTGAGTCCATTTCCAATTGCAAAAAAAAAAAAAATCAATTTAGCCCATTTCTAAAAACAAAAATTGTGTTCAGCCCATTGAATAAAAAAGAGAAAAACCAATCTATTTTGTTTCAGCTCATTTCCATTCTACAAAAAGTTTTCAACCCATTTCCGGTTGCAAAAAATAAATAAATAAGAATAAAAAAGGGAAAATAGGTTGGCTATCACGGGCTCCCACATTCCCTGTCTCCTACACTCCCTGCCAAAGACATGTGAAGCTAGGGATGATAGAAATCAAAAGAGTGGCAAACATGATAATAAGGTTCCTGTGGCTAATTGATGTTTTTTTTTTCTCTTTACAGATTGCTTGAGCTGGAAAAGGGGAGATGATTCTGGCATCAGAGAGGAATGAGGATATATACATTCATCACCAGCAACAAAGAAAAGGGGGGGGGGGGGAACGGACACAACAACAAAAACTCTAGACAACCCATAACCAATGTAACGCCCCGTTTTTCTCTAAACTTTTAAATGATCAAAATGCCCCTGAGGTCATTTTTACCTGAAACATGAGGACGACCGGCCTCGGCCATCCTCACAAGGCTTTTATGATATATGAAGGGGATTATATGTTTATGAATGTTAACAATTTAGAAAAATCTCGTTTCTGAGGTTTCTATGCACAAATGACCAAAATACCCCTAACTTGATTTAAGGCAGTTCTAAGTTTTGACTCCGACCCGGACTCGTCCCGGAGATCAAAAATGATGTTTTAAGGCATGAACTATGTTAGTTTAAGTCCCGGAGGTCCCGGGCAACTTTTGGTAAAAATTACGATTTTACCCCCGCTTAGTGCATTTTAAGCTTAACGAGTTACTTAACTCAAACCTAAGCAATATTAGGCTCTAATGAAAGGTTAATTAATTTCCTTAATTAACCTAGAGCTAAAATAATTAGTTAAGGTTGATTAGAACCTAAAATTGCTTAAGGAAATTTGCAACTCAATTCTAATTCTTTTCTTTCTTTAAAGAAAACGCAACTATGAATAGTGTTTTCACTATTCACATTTCCTTTCCCAAGAATGCTTTCTTTTTCAAGAAAAGTTGTCATACATCAATCAATGGTCATAAGAGTTTGACTCCATCAATCCTATCATAGTCTCTTAGTCCAAGGTATTAGGGTCCTAATTACCTAATTAGTTCACCTAAACACTTGGTTACACAACCTTAATTAGTGACCTAACCGTGTTTACTCCTAAACACTCCATTAGTACATGATTAAATTGAATGAAATCTTCCCTCCCTTGGCCCTATAATGATCAGCCACTTTTCCCCCAAAAAATTCAAAAGAATGATATTTTATGTAGTCAATCACATTGTCCATCAAAGCCACCCTAAGACCTAAAACCTATGACACCATGAATGACAACACAAGAGGTATTTTTCCTCATTCTTCCTCAAGAAGTTTCGGCCACTTCTTCCTTCCCTCCACTCCTTCATGATTCATTTGCCTATAAATACACAACACCACACAACTTCACTCCTTTGCTCACTTCTTGCAAAATCACTAAAAGTCTCAAGCTTTCTCACTTCTTTTCTCTCAAGCTTCCAAGAGTTCTTCAAGCTCAAGTTCTTCCTCTCCTTTTTCGAAAACCACAAGGTAGGGAACCTTTCTAAATATGTCTTTGATTCCTATGTTGAATCTTGTTGGGAAATGATGAAAGGTGGAACTTCCATGTTGCTTTTTATTTTCGGTTTCTTCCTTTTCTTTTCCTTTCATTTTCGACCTCAAGGCCTTGAACATGATGGCTTGATGATGAGTGCTCTCTAGAGGTGACCATGAGTTCATCTCACATGAGACCTCTAAAGCTTGAGTTTTTCTCAAAGAAAAGTTTCATCTTTTACAAGTTTAGTCAAGAATGAGTTTATGTTTCTCTTGAACACTTGAACTTTTCTCTTCTCCTTTATGATTCGGCCATGAAGGCCTTTGGTCCTTGGAAAAATGAAAGCTTGATGATGAGGGTGTTATGATGGTGTTTGTCACTCAACAACCCCTAAAGCTTGAATTTTTCACAAGGAAAGTTTCATCCTTTTTCAAGGATAAGTAAAGGAGGAGTTTATGTTTCTCTTGAACACTTCTTGGACTTTCCTTTTTCTTTCATATTTTCGGCCATGAGAGTTTCTAAAGCTTGGAAAAATGAAAGCTTGATGATAAGGGTTTCATGTTGATGCTTGTCACATGAACAAACTCTAAAGCTTGAAACTTTACTTTAAGCCAAGTATGGTTTCGGTTTTGCTTTCTTCTCTAGCATGAACTTTGTTTAAATGTTGGTTTTGAAGGAAGCTATGTACTCAATGATGAGGACTTAGGATGTTGATGTCTTAGATCATCAAGATCTTGGTCCCTAGTGCTTAAAAATGGTTCATTCTCTATGATGGAGATTCGGCCACTTCCAAGTTCTTTAAGGTTATGATTTATTTTGAGTATTCTAGCACTAGTAGTTTCCTTTTCTTGTGAGGATGAGGTTTGGGTTGGAACTATGTTCTCTTTAAAAGTTTTGCAAGAGCTCTAGACAAGATAAAAGTAACTTGCATTCACGTTTACTTTATGCTTTGCATATCACGTTTATTTTCTATGCTATCACTAAACCCCAAGATAAGGAATGAACTTGCATAATGCACGTTTAAATTCCAAGCTTTGCATTTCATGTTATATTTCAAGTCATCACTAAACTCAAAGATTAATAATGAAGGTGCATCTCATATTTATTTTGAGCTATCACTTTACTTTCTAATGGACTATAAAAATGGAATGCATAACACGTTTACTTTTATGCCATCACCTAAATAACTAGAGCTCAAAGACTTGCCCATTTCATCTTGAGAAAAGTTAAATCAAGAAGGTATCTTCTTGAAATGCATTCGGCCATGTGATGATGAAAGCTCTAAGATGAGTTTTTCATTAGTTACAAGAGCCTATAGTTTATGTTTTAAGTTTTTCCTAAACATAAGTGACATTTAAAAGTATTTTTGAGTATGCTCTTATATTTAGGATTTCAACCATGAGGAAAATTAAAGAGTTGCTGCCCCATGTATTTTATGAAATTTCTTGACAAGATAAATTGATTTCCAAGGTATTTTTGAAGTCCTAAAATTGTTCCAAGAGAAACTAGTTACCTAAGTACATGAAAAAGGAAGTTTACACATGATTTGATGACTTTGAGGTTTCAGTTCTGCGTTGCTCATTTCCAGCACCTTAAATCATGTTTTGGGTGGTCTAAATATGTTTAAATACCTTGCCAAGTATATGCTAATTGTTCTAGACATTTTAGAGCATGTTTAGTTACTTAAATTGCTTGAAATGTGAATTCTAGAACCCCATAGGCACAGAAAATATGAATTCTGTCCAGCATTATTAACATCCATGGAATCACATTATATGATGTCTAGATCAGTGAGAGTGACTCATAATTGGCTTAGGTATTAATTGTTGCATCATAGAAAAATTCGGATGTGAGAAAGGGTTTAAAACGCATCTTTTAGAACACCGTAATTCATCCTAGTTTAGCTTGCTGCCAATGCTGTCCAGCCATAATTAATTAGGTTTTAGGACTTAATAAATTATGGTAATGAGGTTGATTAATCCCTTAGAGGTATAAGAAAATAATTTGGAAGTTTGAGGTTACCCGATTAGGGGGTTTCACTCTTAAGGGAAAAGTTTAAGCATTACTCTATGAATAATGAATTGGTATTTACCTCATGACTTATATGATGCCATGTGAATTATTATTCCTAAATGATAGTTTTATTGCATGTGATTGTTCTTCAAGAACTTAGAGATGCCTATGTTGTAATCGTTGATACTTGACATGTATGAACTAAGTGGCTTCTCAATAAACATGCTAAGACTTAAGGTGACCTAAACTATGAGAAAATGATCCTTGAACCACCAAGTTAAGGGTGGGGATAAGGTGATTCTAGCTCCCTAGACCCGTACTTTAAGTCGGGACCTTTTAACTTATCAAAAGGGATAAGTCCATGTGCTAGTGACGACTAGCAAGGTATGAGCTCATAATCTAGAATTTTCTCCACAGGGAGATTAGTTAGGGTGGCCCCAGGAAAATAATGATGATGTTTTAATATCACCTCAAGTAACCAAGATATGTACATGTACCATGTTCCATGAACTATGATTCTATGCCCCATGATATAAGAAACCATGATTATATGAGTTTATGTGCTATGCCCCATGATATAAGAAGCATGAATTTATGAGTTTATGTACTATGCCCCATGATATAAGAAGCATGAATTTATGAGTTTATGTGCTATGACCCATGATAGAGGAAACCATGATTTATGATTAATGTACCATGACTTATGATCTATGTTTTATAATTTATAGACTATGTAACCAAGAGGTTTTCATAATTAAAAGGAACGGGCCTCGGAGGTTAATGTTTGCGAACTTCATAAATGAACTATTACATGCCCACGTTTTTACTAAGAAACTGAGGTCCCTGGAGACGTATATGATGACACTTAGATATGAGGAAAAACCCTACTGAGTTTCTTTAGTAAGAAATCTCACTCCCTCTATCTCTTTCTTTCCATTACGTCTCTAGATTCGGATGGCGACGTTCGTACTCTACGTTGAGAAACCCACGTGGGAGTACCACTACGATCCGGAGCACGGATCGTACCATTTTGAAGGCCACTGCATTGTTCGTGTCTTTATGTTTCCCGGACGGCCTTTCGCCCATCCTGTAGATAGCTACCTCTTCTCCCCAATGTCGCCTTATGGGGATGATATGATTTTTGAGCATGCACGTACACGCAACGAGAGGATTCTCCGGACGTATACTGCAGGTTCGGGAGCTATACCAGAGTACGTACCCCGCTCGCAACATTCGGAGGAGGACCCCTCGGAGGATCCACCCACCCACATGTATGGAGAAGACTCTACCCCTACTCCTCCACGGATGCCGGAAGGTAGCGAGGAGACAGTTAACCAGCCATGGAGGTCTCGGATGCCTGAGAGGTGACCCCAACACGGAGGTCGTGTCCGAGTGCCCACTCCTGACGCACTTTACCCGTGGATCGGCTATGTCCCCCCTTACCCGTGACTATAGCTGTATGGTTTAGAGGGTAGTCCTTAGTGCACACACGACACGTAGTTAGGATAAACCTTCTTTTGTGTTAAGGTTATCCACCTTAGATGCACTTAGGCATGGGTACCCTTCTGCATGCATCATTTATGTTTCGTTGTATCCTATGTATTGAACAAGCCCCACCATCATTGGTGGGCATTTTATATTCTAATGTATGAGGTATTCCAGTTATGTGTTCATGATGTTGTGTATGGAGCCTTTCTATGTGTTTATATTTCCGCACTTTACGCTATCGTGCAAATTACACTATACGCGGCTCATACTTTATCAAGGTTTTGTTAAAAAAAAATGGCTCGTATTTTCAGTAAGTAATTTCAAAGGTAATAGAACTAAAGCAAGAAGTAATGACTAATATTTGGCCTCAGTACATACTAGTAGTATTGGGTTGAATATTAGGGTGTTACAACCAACCCAACACACCCATTTCCATTCCACATCTTAAGTTTAAACCTCAGCCAAACACAGATTAAATCAAAACCGAAAACACAATCCAAAGTTTATCAATAGACAACAGTCCAATTCCACTTACAAAGTCTTAATCCACATATCAGAGCAAAATTCAACAGTGAAAAAAAAAAGAAATCAGAAGCTGCAAAGGTCGCTGGCGGCACCACTGCCACCGCCATGGCGACTGGCATCACCATTTTCCTTTCTTCCTCCTCCTCCTGCCACCGTTTTCCTCTTCCTCTCTCTCCGCGGACACATCTATCGGTACCATCATCTTGAGCCTCCTGAAAATTCCAATTTCAGATCATAATCAAATATAAATTCCATTTCTTTCAATAACCAAAAAAAGAGAACATAAACTAAACAAAAGAGAAGGAAAGGAAAGAAGCAAAAAATAGGAAGAATCACTGTGATCTCAATCGCACGAGGTCCCTGCCGCGCAAATTTGAAGTTTCCTCATGTGACGGCTCTCCTCCATGAATCACCACCATCATCAACACCCTTCATTGCTCAAAATCCACACACCCACACCACAAGCCTCCACTGCAGCTAGCCCCTAAGCTGGCCACCTAGTCTACACCACCGCGTGGTGGTCGAATCTTTCTCCCTCTAGCGCAGGCTTTCGCCTCCTTCCTTCATCATCGCAAAGCTCTCGCTGGCTTCCCTTCCTCGCCACTGCGCCGTGATAACCTTAGCCATCATCCTCTTTACGGCGTGGCCGCGCGTGCGCCGCGGTGGGCGGCCTTTGTTGCTTCCCTTCGCCGTTGCCGCGGATATCTCTTTCCCTCTCAATCTCTGTTTCTTTCTCTATTTTTTTTCCTTCTCTCTCTCTCTCTTGGGCTTTCTTTTTGTATGTGAATGTGATATTGTGTGTGTACCGCGTGTGTTAGTGTTAGTGTTAGTGCTAGTGCTGGTGTGCATGTGTATTGGAAGAGAGTAAGGGAATGGTAGAATTAGGTTGGTAAAATTAAATTAGGTTAAGTAAATTAAATTATTAAAATTAGGTGTAAAGAAAATAAAAGTGTATTGGTTTTTTTTTTGAAGTTAGTGTTATTTTCTTGGAATAAATTTTGAGTTTGTTTGTTTGGATTTGGTTTTTTTCGTTGGCCTGGTGTTTATTTTATTTTTAGGTTTGAGGTTTATTTGTTTAGGTTAAGTTTAGTTTGGGTCTAAAATATAAAAAAAAAAGTTTCATTCATTTTGGATTAAAAATAAATTCTAGTTTTTTTTTATTTTACTAGTTGTCTTATTTATTTGATTAATCGATAAATTATGTTTCTTAAAAATGGGATTAACTGAGTCGGGACAGCTTGTTAATTACATATTTTAAGATATTTTAGTTGTGACAGCTTGATATTTAAAATCTCTTTTCAAAAATGGGATTAATTTAACCGTGACGATTTATTAATTCTGTGTTTTGGAATGTTTTAGCTATGACAGCTTGATATTCAAATTTCTTTTCAAAAATAGAGTTAATTTAACCGCGATGATTTGTTAACTTTATGTTTCATAATATTTTAGCTGTGACAGCTTAATATTCTAAAACTCCTTTCCAAAATAAGATTAAACAACACACAAAATCATTTTCTATAGAACTATGTGACTTTGAATTCTCTATTGCATCAGGGGATACGTAGGAGCAGGCGATTTCGATACCTGTCAAGTCAAAATTAATTTTTCATAATTCATATTATTTGTAATTTTTTTAAATATTTTTTTACTTGCAATTTTTTAATGCAATTTCTGTATTTTATTGTATTTATAAATAATTTCTCTAATATTTTTTTTGAAATATTTTATTTAATATTCATTTATGTGGGGAATTTTAGATAAAGATGTTAATTTAGCCGTGACGGCTTGTTAACTTGATATTTCGGACATTTGAGTTGTGACAGTTTAATGATTCGAAAATTTTCCTAAAAATATTTGTTTTTCTTTTATATTTGTTTTTTTTTATAAAAATATAAAAAATAAATTTATTTTTTTATCTTATTTGTAAATATTTATAATTTTTATTTTTATTTTCGATTTAAATTTATTCATTTATTTATCAAAATTTTTATTTCAAATAAAGAGGTTAATTTAGCCGTGACGGCTTGTTAACTGGATACGTCGGAACATTTGAGTTGTGACAACTTGGTATTCTCATTTCTTATAATAAAATAAAAATAAATATGTTTCAAAAGATTATTAATAATTTGCACAAATCAATTAAAGGTACGTCTAAGAGCGGGTGTATTAGGGGTGCGCAGGATTAAGTTCCTACCTTTCCCTATGCATAACCGACTCTCAAACTCAAATCTGGTTTTAAAGACCATTTTCTGAAATAAAAAGGGTTTTTCCATGTTTTTCCAATTTAAATAAACTTGGTGGCGACTCCATAATTTTCAAAATAAAATTCTTTTTGTCGTCGTCCCATCACGATCCCGGTTGCGACAGATGGCGACTCCACTTGGGATAGGTTGAGAGTCAAGCCTAAGGTAATTGATTGTGCATATTATTATAACCTCACTTGTTCTTTCTCTTTCATTTTATTTTATTTGTTTAATTGTCTATTGTTCTCTTTTTATGCTAGAATATGTTGACATTGTATTTGTATAGCCTTTTTGTTTCTTTTATTATGACAACCCTAGGATAGACGACTTTTTATTTGTTTCTCTGTGAAAACCTTAGGGTAGGGGACTGTCGTTGGTTCTGTATATATTTGTTGTTTGTATTTATTTTGCAGGTATTTACCATGGATAGTTTTAGGATTTCAAGTTTGTATGCTCTCTTCACACACAATACTTACACGTTAATCACACACGAGTGGGGCCCTATACCCGGGTCTGAGTGCAACTTGAGATAGGTAAGAGATTGTGTAGTGGTAGCCATTTTGGATATTCATTTTGTTTGGTTATCACGAAAATCTCGTCTAAAGTGTGACTTTTTCGTGAATGTCCTACACTTAGCGGTTCACCTGCTGTTGTAGATAATATTTCAAAATGAGCCTTAACTCTAGAGGCTACAGAATCCTGAAAATATAGACCCACTTGGTGAAAATGTTCACAAAGTAGAACAACCATAGGACCTTAGGATTAGCCTCTATAGCTCACCTCAAATAGGACACAAAGGGAGCATGCTCTTTCTTTGACTCATTTCTTCTTCAACATGCTCAAGGTATTTATTCCCTCTTCTTTTTATCCATGATCTTTTTTTTTTAAAAAATAAATGATAATAAAAGTGAAAATTTCTTTTCCATTTGGGTTTGTTGTTCGATTCAATTGTTCAATTGACTAAGTTCATCCTTTTTCATATTTCTTTGTTCTTTCAAAAAAAATTGAAGGCTTTTGTTGAATAAAAGAAAGTATTAAGTTAGCACCATTTGCATAATCTTTGACATCATTTTATATACTTCTTGCATATAAAAATTAAAAATATATTTATTTTATCTCCATTTGAGCATCAAAATTTTGTTTTATTGTGTCCTTTAACCATTATGTTTTGATGATATTTTGTACTTATAAAATTTTTTGTATGGATTATTTACATTTTGCATTTTTTTCCCTTTTCCTTGATTTGGCACATTTCTGAAAGATAAAAAATTAAAAAAATAAAAATAAAAATTGCTTCTTTTGCTTCATTTCAAATATAAATAAAGTTTTGTGTTTTGCACTTAAGCATGAGTTTTCTGCATCCAAGATAATTTCTTTTTGTTCATCATAAAAGAAAAACAAAAAAAAGTTATCTTTTGAACCACTACATTTAGTAACTCTTCATTTCATATTGTTATAATTTGATGCATCTTTTAAAAAAAAAATCTCATTACATTTGTTCATGAAGCTTCACGTCATACCTTTTTTTTTATCTTACTTGATTTGATGCATAAGAAAAAAAATTATTGCATTTATCCATGGAGCTTCCCTTCACATCATTATCCTTGACTTGTAGCATTCTTTTTTTAAAAAAGGTGGTGAGAAAAACATTATCATTTCATCCATCCATGAAGTTTTGCATTATCTCATGTCATGTAGCCTTGATTTGTTACATGAATAACAAACAAAAAAAAGAGAGGAGAAAACACTACCATTGCATGAGGTTTTGCATTGTAGCATGTTTTTTACAAAAAAAAAAAAATCCTTGTACATACTCAAAAAGTTTGGCATCATATCATTTCCTTATCATTTTCATAGTTAGTTGGAAAAAAGAAAAAAAAGGGCATCATCCTTGTATCTTCTCACAAAGCTTTTTATCATATCATATTTTTAATTGTTGCATCAGTAGAAAAGAAATCCTTACATTTGATCATATATTTTTGCATTATATCATGATAATGTATTGTATTGATTTGTTGCATATAAAAAAAAAGAGAGTACACCCTTGAATGAGATTTGGCAATGTTTTTTTTTCTTATAATCAATGTCTTTTTCTCTTTTCCTAATTTTCTTGATTTGGTGCATTTTCTTTAAAAGAAAAAAGAATAAAAGAAAAAAAAAGAAAAAGAAAAATGTTTTTGAAGTTTTGCATTCTGTATTTTGGCATGGAATATGTTTGGTAGTTTGTCATTCCAAAGTTAGCTCCATTTGTTGAATTGCATAAAAGAAGAAGAAAATAACAAATCCTAGTGCTTTTCAGTTTAGCATGTTTGTTTTGCATTTGATCTCACATTTTTCTGTCATTATAATTTGCTATATTGTAAAATAAAAAACAAAGAGCCATTTGTATCTTTGTATCATTCAAGCGGAAAGTAGTGTTTGGGAACCGTTTGTTTCATGTTTTGTTACATTGAAAAAAAAGAACATCATATACATGTTGGCTTTCAATAAGAATTTGCACAATTCATCTGAAAATATTTCATTTTGCATTCGCGGAGTGTTCATGCTACATAAAAATTTGTTATTAACATGATTTTCTTGTATGTGTGAACTCTTCATGATTTTGTACTCATCTTAGCACATATTCAATTACTTATCATTTTCATTACCAAAAAAAAAATGAGAAGAAAAAAAGAGCTTCTTTGTACTTACTCTTGCATGTAAGAAAGTTTTGCGTTTACTCATTTAACATGGTCTTCTGACATGTTGATTTGATTCGTTGCATTAAGAAATCTAAAAAAAAAAGAAGAATAAGTGGATTTCAATGTCTTCCTCATGACGATGTTTGATCTTGTACATTTTAACATGATCCCATTGCATTTGAAACTTCTCATGATTTTGCATTCACTTGAGCACAATTTGTTTTCCATCTTTTGTAGCTCTTCATGTTCAAAAGGATGTGTGCCTTTGCAGTCATTCTAGATAATGAAACTTTGCACACTATATTCCAATATGTAATCATTAGTTTAGATAGTTCCTTATTTGATTATGTCATTTATCACTTCAAAAAAGAAAAAAACATTTATGTTCTAGCATAGGATAAGCTTTATATTGTGATTTTTTTTTTTGTGAATTAAGTAGTTTTCACTTAGGCATTGTCTAGATTTTGTTGCTTCATACAAAAATGAAAAAAGAATTGCATCTGTCATTTGTTCATCTTTATGCATTTGTCCACTTGTTTTGATTTTTTTAAAAAAATCCTTCCATTTCTTCGTTAAGCTTTTTCATTGCATAATCACCTTTTGCATTTGAATTGTTTTTTTTGCCTAAAATAAAAAAAGATAAAAAAAGAAAAAGAGCATCATTGCGTCTGTTTGTATTTGCTTTTATGTTTAGGTATTTGTCTTGAATTGTTGGAAAAATCTGTAAAGGTTTTAATCTTTATGCATCTTAGCATCCTTACATGTGTCATCTGTTTGTGAGGTTTTACATCATACCATACTTTGGTGCATTCTCTTGATTTGTTTCTGAAAAAAAAAGAGTATCCTTTCATTTGTTCATGAAATTTTGCTTCAAGGTAAAAGAAGAATAGCATTTCAACATTTTACCATATGATAATGTCTCATGAATGGAAGTTGTCCTTAACATTGCATCCACTCTAACATGTTCTTCATGTACATCATGGTTCATCATTGTCATATCATTTTGTTTTGTTAGTTGCAAAAAAAAAAAAAGGCGAGGCATTCATTTTTACTTTTTTTTTCATGTATATAGTGGCTTGTCATTTCCATTTCATTTTATTTGTTGCATTGCAAAAAAAAAAAAAAACAAGAATGATGAGTTCAAAAAAAAATTGAAAAAAACAATTGTAATTTTTCTGAGTTTGACTTCCTCATTGCACGGGTTTTCTATATTAGGAACCATCTCATTTGATTTGTAATGATTTGTTACATTTCAAAAAAACAAAAAAAAAAAAACAAAAGTTTTGCATTCCCCAATTTAGTTTGATTTTCTCATATTTAGAAATAGAGTATCTCTTATTTTCATTTTCACATTGCAAAAAAAATTCACATAAATAATGATTGGTGTTTATTCATGTCATGTCTTTGGAAAGTTTTGAACAATCTTTTGAATAGTAATACAAGATTATTGTATTTGGAATCTTTCTTTCAATAAAAAAAAATAGACCATGGTGCTTCTGAAGAGAGTGAATATTACCCAAATTCAAATTCTTGAGGTCATATCATAAAATTTCAAAGGAGATTAAGACGAATTTGGGTTATCAGTTGATGAAGCATGGAAAGGCACAATCATATGATTGAGAGACATGAAAACTAAAGCAAATTGTGAAAGAAAGTTTGGAGACTTTAGCAAATGAATGAAGAAATGCTGAAAATTTTGAAGAAAAATGAGGGCAATTTGAAGCTCCAATGTCATGGTTTAAGTAGAAATGGATGATTGAAGGAAAAATTGAGTTACTAGCAAATGAACCACATTCGGGACAAAATGAATCAAAAGCAAATCATGTATAATACATCCCCTAATTCATATCTAACAATCTCCCCCTATCCACTAAACTTTTCCTCATCAAACCTTAATATTTATCCTTTACCATGACAAACATGTTCACCCTTCACAACCATACACTTCTACTCAGTTATTTTCACCCTATCACATCCCTTTCATCTCGTCTCAATTAACCAAGGCACCTTTATTCACCAATGAAATCCATAAAACCAAAAAATGCTCTTGTCGTCTATCCCTTTTTGCATGATTTTTGCTTGATGATTCCTTTTATCTTGGAAAAGATCTAGAGCCTAGTGAAACCACCACTCCCAACAGTGGCTAATCTCAACCTTCCTAACCATTTTTATCCATTGGGAGAGTGTGAAAGTTTAAAAGATGTTTGGAGCATTAAATTCTTTCAGCTCTTTGTCTTTCAACCTAAGGAAAAGAAAAGGAAAAGAAGAGAATGTAATGTTTTCATGTCCTTCAACGATGTGGGATCCCTCAGTGATATTGGATTGATTCTCTTTTCAAGTGGATACCATGAATTGGTACCTCAAGCTGGTCAAAATTATGAGCTTTTGTTCACTTTCTTGAAGCATTAGAATAATGGATGGCATGGATTTCAGTGAATCAAATTTTTTCCATAATTTTGTTCATGTTGTTGCTGCCTAATGTTGTGTCCTACTCTTTCTACATCTTAGCTGTCTTGTTGCTATTGCATCACTTCATTCATATCAGTATTTTGCATATTTATCCATAGTGTCTTCCAAAAGTTTTCATTTCATGCCCTCATTCGTGCTAATCACTATATATTTTCAGTCCTGTCAATCATTATCATGTCCATTCATAGTGTCTTAGTCCTACAGACCCCTATCATCCTCACCTTTGTTACATATTGTCATCTCATTTTTGCCACAGTCTACATTATCCATTAAAAATGTCTTTTGTATTTCCTGGTGAATAAAATAATTGGAAACTCATTGGTTGAACATGGTAATCCATGGGACAAAAATAATCATGAAATTTGTTTGAGTACTGGGCATTGAATATGGCTGGCAACAAGTCAATTTCTTTTGCAAGAAAACAATGGAAGAAGGTGAATGAGCAGGAGTATGAAAGGCTGAATTATGCATCCACTATTTTTGTCTTGAAGTTGAGTTTTTTGGAAAATAAACAGTCACAATTTGAAATGATGTTTGACCATCTTTCTCTATCCCATGTTTAAGTAAATAATCCTTTGTCATCCCTTTTGAGCCTGAAATTTTCTTTCTTCAAAAGAAACCTTGGACAAGGATCACTCCAAAATGGGGCAAACACTACAATAAATTGTCAAAAGCAAAAAATAAAAAAAAAACAAAACAAAAAATAAAAAAAAGAAAACAAAAAATGGTAAAATCTACCCAAAAAAATAAACTAAAATAAAAAGTCAAAGATCCTTGATCATTCTGAACCCTTAAACCCTTGTTTGGGCCTTTTTATATCCTTTGTTTCTTAGCTATGAACCCTGGCCAAGTCACAACCTTTAAAAGCCCATTTTGATCAATGAGTGACTATTGTATTTTCCGTAATTCCAATTTTGAGACAAAGTTTGCATAATCTTTCACGCCTTTGCACAAATCCTTAAAAAAAAAAAGGAAGATAAAAAAGAGAAGGAAGTGTTAGGTTGAAAGCCTCAAAAGGTTAGCCTATGCGAAAGTGGGCAAAAGAATTGACGGTATCTCAAGCAATCCAAACTGGGACAATTTTGGTGATGATCAAGCCTCCTACCCAAGAAAATTGATACTGGGGAAACTTTTTATGATAATTAGACTTTTTGGCTATGCAGACCAAACTGGGGCAATATTTTATGATCATCAGGCCTCCTATTCAAGAAAATCGACACTGGGGTAATTTTTGTGATGATTAGGATTCTGGGCATTGCAAACTGAAAATGGGGCAATTTTCTAGTGATGTTTGAATTAAACAGGTATTGCATCAAGAATAAATGAATGGTTATGATGTCCAATGGATGAAAATTGATCAATCACTTGAGAACTAAACAAGAATCTATACTGGGGCAATAGTTGTTTGATTTCTTTCTCCTCTTTTGCATTTTCTTGTTTGGTTAGCCTTTGGAACACTATTTCCATGATAATATGTATCCAATAAGTTTCTAGGTCATCCGCTTGTATCCATATGCATCTATTGAACTATACTTCAAGTCTAGTGAACAAGAGTGAAATAATGTGAATTGACTAACTGGTAGTGATCCTTTCAACTCAGAGAATTGATCACATGAGAGCTAAAAAGCCTTTGCAATGGGTCATTATGAGAAATGATGTTTAAAAAAAAGGAAGAAGAGAATTTGAAAAAAATGCAATGAAACCATATTGCAAGGTAGCAAATTCAATGACAAAATTGAAAATGAGTTCGGGTGATGAAATCCTCTCTAAAGAAACTTATGGTTCAAATGTTTTTTTATGCTAAAATGATATTCTGTGACATATTCATCATTACAAGATTTCTTTCTTTGATTTTCAAAATCACTTAGGTTCTTGGCCTACTTTTTTTAATCCATTTCATGCTGTTATGATCCTTGATTCATTCACATGTTGTATATACATATCCTTGGCATCTCCAATTTAGCTTGATGTTTTTGATTCACTTTTGTTTTTGAAAAAAAAAAAGAAAAAAATTTGATTCTGCACCCAACCATCTTGAAAAAATGTATATGCTCCTTCAAAAAAAAAAAATGAATGAAAAAGTGTGCAAATCATTGGTTTTCAGTTGGCCTCAGATGCCAATTTACTTTTCTAGCCGATATCCTTGCCGCCAATTTACATTTCCAGTCAGTATACTTGCCGTCAATTTACTTTTCCAGTCGGTATCCTTGCCAATTTGCTTTTCAATTTACTTTTCAGTCGGTATCTTTGCCGGTTTAATTTCAGTCAGTCGGTATCCTTGTCGGTTTAATTTTCAGTCGGCCTCAGTTGCAAATTTACATTTCCAATCGGTATCCTTGCCGCCAATTTTAATTTTCAGTCGGCCTCAATTGCCAATTTACATTTCCAGTCGGTATCCTTGCCGCCAATTTACATTTCCAGCCAGTATCCTTGCTGCCAATTTACATTTCCAGTCGGCTTTAGTTGCCAATTTACATTTCAGTTGGCCTAAGTTGCCACTTTATATTTCCAGCTGGTATCTTTGCCGATTTACATTTCCAGTTGGTATCCTTTCCAATTTACATTTCCAGTTGGTATCCTTTCCAATTTACATTTCCAGTCGGTATCCTTGCCACTTTAATTTTTCAGTCGGCCTCCTCGCCAATTTACATTTCCGGTCGGTATCCTTGCCGCCAATTTACATTTTCGATCGGTATTCTTGCCACCAATTTACATTTCCAATTGGCCTCAGTTGCCAATTTACTTTTTCAGTTAGTATCTTTACCAGTTTAATTTCCAGTTGGTATCCTTGTCGATTTACTTTTCAATTTACTCTTTAGTCGGTATCCTTGCCGGTTTAATTTTCAGTCAGCCTCCTTGCCAGTTTACATTTCCATTCGGTATCCTTGCCAGTTTAATTTTCTGCCAGTTGGTATGCTTGCCGGTTTAATTTTCAGTCAGTCGGTATCCTTGCCGATTTAATTTTCAGTTAATCAGTATACTTGCCAATTTAATTTTTAGTCAGTCGGTATCCTTGCCGGTTTAATTTTCAGTCGGCCTCCTTGCCAGTTTACATTTCCAGTTGGTATCCTTGCCAATTTTCTTTTCAATTTACTTTTCAGTAGGTATCCTTGCCAGTTTAATTTTTTAGTCGGTCTCAGATTGCCATTTACTTTTTAGTCGACCTCAGATTGCCAATTTAATTTCCTATCGGCCTCAGATTGCCACCATTTATTTTTCGATCACTTATTGACCTATCCAGTGGGTCGCAAGGTTTGTAAATCCCTGTCAGCCCCCGTCGGCTTGTAAATTCTTGTCAATCTCGTCAGCTTGTAAATTTCTGTTACCCCCATCAGTTTTTAATTTCCTGTCACTTGTTGACTCATATCCAGTTGGTCACAAGATTTTTGATTTCCAGTCAGTTCCATTGGTTTTTACATTTCTGGTCATTTGTGGATTTGTGTCAACTTAGTTTCTTTTCTTTGCATAATTCATACAGTTAGTTTCTGAATTGCAGGTGACTTTCTTGAATGTTTGGTTTCTTTTAAAGTTAGAATTTTATTTATCTTGCATTTGCATCTTATGCATTGCCAAACAAAATCTATGTTCATGTCTTTACTTATTCCTTACAAAGATAATCTGTAAAACTTATATTTTTCATATTCTCTTATAAGAAATAAGTAAAGAGGGGCAACTGTAAACACCTGATTTTGTCCGGCCTTAAAACAAAAATCAAAATTGACATATTTTTAGAATTTAGCCTATTTCTAGACTGATGATAGTGAATTTAGTTTAGACCTGGTTTTTAGTTTTTTTTAATTATTATTGTTGTTTTACGTTTTGACCTATGTTAAAAAAAAAGTCCAAGTGTTTCAGTCTATTTCCAATTGTAAAAAAAAAAAAAATCAATTCAGCCCATTTCAAAAAATAAAAATTGTGTTCAGCCCATTGAATAAAAAAGAGAAAAACCAATCCATTTTGTTTCAGTTCATTTCCATTCTACAAAAAGTGTTCAACCCATTTCCGGTTGCAAAAAATAAGTAAATAAGAATAAAAAAAGGGAAAATAGGTTGGCTGTCACGGGCTCCCATATTCCCTGTCACTTACACTCCCTGCCAAAGACATGTGAAGCTAGGGATGATAGAAATCAAAAGAGATGCAAACATGATAATGAGGTTCCTGTGGCTAATTGATTTTTTTTTTCTCCTTACAGATTGCTTGAGCTGGAAAAGGGGGAGATAATTCTGGCATCAGAGAGGAATGAGGATATATACATTCATCACCAGCAACAAAGAAAAAGGAGGGGGGGTTAAAAAGGGGGGGAATGGACACAACAACAAAAACTCTAGACAACCCATAACCAACCCAGCATACCCATTTCCATTCCACATCTTAAGCTCAAACCTCAACCAAACACAGATTAAATCAAAACCGAAAACATAATCCAAAGTTTATCAATAGACAACAGTCCAATTCCACTTACAAAGTCTCAATCCACACATCAGAGCGAAATTCAACAGTAAAAAAAAAGAAATCAGAAGCTGCAAGGGTCACCGGTGGCACCACTGCCACCGTTGTGGCCACTGGCATCCCCATTTTCCTTTCTTCCTCCTCCTCCTGCCACCGTTTTCCTCTTCCCCTCTCTTCGTGGACACATCCATCACTACCATCATCTTAAGCCTCCTGAAAATTCCAATTTCAGATCATAATCAAATATAAATTCCATTTCTTTCAATAACCAAAAAAAGAGAACATAAACTAAACAAAAGAAAAGGAAAGGAAAGAAGCAGAAAATAGGAAGAATCACTGCAATCTCAGTCGTGCGAGGTCCTAGCCGCACAGATCTGAAGTTTCCTCATGCGACGACTCTCCTCCATGAATCACCACCATCATCAACACCCTTCATTGCTCAAAATCCACACACCCACACCACAAGCCTCCACTACAGCCAGCCCCCAAGCTGGCCACCCAGTCTGCACCACCGCGCTGTGGTCAAATCTTTCTCCCTCTAGTGCAGGCTTCCGCCTCCTTCCTTCATCATCGCAAAGCTCTAGTCGGCTTCCCTTCCTCGCCACTGCGCCGTGATAACCTGAGCTATCATCCTCTTTACAGCGCGGTCGCGCGTGCGCCACGGTGGGCGGCCTTTGCTGTTTCCCTTCGCCACCACCATGGATATCTCTTTCCCTCTCATTCTCTATTTCTTTCTCCGTTTTTTTCCTTCTCTCTCTCTCTTGGTCTTTCTTTTTGTATGTGAATGTGATATTGTATGTGTACCGCGTGTGTTAGTGTTAGTGCTAGTGCTAGTGTGCATGTGTATTGGAAGAGAGTAAGGGAAGGGTAGAATTACGTTGGTAAAATTAAATTAGGTTAAGTAAATTAAATTATTAAAATTAGGTGTAAGGAAAATAAAAGTTTATTGGTTTTATTTTTTTTTAAGTTAGAGTTATTTTTTTTGGAATAAATTTTGAGTTTGTTTGTTTGGATTTGGTTTTTTTCATTGGTCTAGTGTTTATTTTATTTTTAGGTTTTAGGTTTATTTGTTTGGGTTAAGTTTAGTTTGGGTCTAAAATATAAAAAAAAAAGTTTCATTCATTTTGGATTAAAAATAAATTCCAATTTTTTTATTTTACTAGTTGTCTTATTTATTTGATTAATCGATAAATTATGTTTCTTAAAAGTGGGATTAACTGAGTCGAGATGACTTGTTAATTACATATTTTAAGATATTTCAGTTGTGAGAGTTTGATATTTAAAATCTCTTTTCAAAAATGGGATTAATTTAACCGTGACGGTTTGTTAATTCTGTGTTTTGGAATATTTTAGCTGTGACAGCTTGATATTCAAATTTTTTTTCAAAAGTAGAGTTAATTTAACCGCGACGGTTTGTTAACTTTATGTTTCATAATATTTTAGCTGTGACAGCTTAATATTCTAAAACTTCTTTCCAAAATAAGATTAAACAACACACAAAATCATTTTCTATAGAACTACGTGACTTTGAATTCTTTATTGCACCAGGAGATACGTAGGAGCAGGCGATTTCAATCCTTGTCAAGTCTAAATTAATTTTTCATAATTCATATTATTTGTAATTTTTTTTAAATATTTTTTTACTTGCAATTTTTAATGCAATTTCTGTATTTTATTGTATTTATAAATAATTTCTCTAATATTTTTTTTGAAATATTTTATTTAATATTCATTTATATGGGGAATTTTAGATAAAGATGTTAATTTAGCCGTGACGGCTTGTTAACTCGATATTTCGGGTATTTGAGTTGTGACAGTTTAATGATCTGAAAATTTTCTTAAAAATATTTATTTTTTCCTTTATAAAAATATAAAAAATAAATTTCTTTTTTATCTTATTTGTAAATATTTATAATTTATATTTTCATTTTCGATTTAAATTTATTCATTTATTTATCAAAATTTTTATTTCAAATAAAGAGGTTAATTTAGCGATGATGGCTTGTCAACTGGATACCTCGGAACATCTGAATTGTGATAACTTGGTATTCTCTTTTCTTATAATAAAATAAAAATAAATATGTTTCAAAAGATTATTAATAATTTGCACAAATCAATTAAAGGTACCGTCTAAGAGCGGGTGTATTAGGGGTGCGTAGGATTAAGTTCCTACCCTTCTCTATGTATAACCGACTCCCAAACTCAAATCGGTTTCAAAGACCATTTTCTGAAATAAAAGGGTTTTTTCCATGTTTTTCCAATTTAAATAAACTTGATGGCGACTCCATAATCGCGATCCCAATTGCGACACCCCTTAAATGGAAAATCTGAAATAAAACCCACAAAAACTTTATTTGGGAAACTTTTAAAACCTCTTCCTAATATTCTTCCTCCTCATTCCTCAAGATTAGCAACATTTACCACTGATGTCTTCATTTCATATAAGAAAATATTATGAGTAAATTTTAATCATAAGATTAATTTGAATAATCAATGAAATAAATTAAGTGAAATAAGCATAGCCATCATTGGATTATTTAGCACAAAAAATGCACTTTCTTTTTTCAATTTTAGACTTAATCAATATTAAAGACACATTTGTTATTTCTACAGATAAAATAAATAATAGAAATAGAAATAACATCATTACAAAATGGCATAAAATGCTATATCAATGCATGAAACAAAAAAGAAAAGTAAAAACTAATAGGTATTTTATACATACATGTCGTTTTAAATTGTTGGTAGAGCTATCAACAATAAAATTGTGCAGCTTAAGGATGAAAAAATATTGCTTTAAATGAGATGAATCAGATGTAAAGAAGGAAATTCATAAAATAAAAAAAATAAAATCAGCAATTATTATAAAAAAAGAGAGAACTTGAATATACTTTAAAAATTGAGAAGAATAATGATACTAAATAGTAGAAGAGTAGTAGTTGCTTGGTAAATTCATAATAAAATGACATGGTGTAAAAATTTGAATCACAAACCATCATACCAGTATATCTCTAAAAGATGTTGATAACATATCACTCAATCCTGGATAACTGATTTTTATCGGACAAAGTAAATGTAGTTATATTGTTTCTCATAGGCAAAATTTGTTTGAATTTTATTTTATTTTTTTAACAAATGTTGCAAAAAATAGCCAAAAAAATTCCTATTTGTTTTAAGTTGTGTTTGAATACTTTATTTTTCCTTGTGTACTATTTGAATTTGAATTTTACTCTCATGATTATTTTTTTTGGGATTTACTCGCATGACTTTCCTAAAGGGGAACAAATTACGATTCTTACACACTGAAAGATGAAATGTAGACTGTGTATATCAAACCCAAAAATCAATTTTTTTTTTTAAAATAAAGAACAAGAACAAAATGGAAAAATTTCGAAAAAAATAAATTGGGAGTAAAAAAATGACTCAAATTATGAAAAAAGTTAAGAATAATTGTCTAATATTGAAAACCAAATGTAAACAATTTTTATCCTACCCAAAATCAATTACTTTCAATATATATATATAATGAAAAAAAAGAAAATGACCATCACCAACATGGCACTGTATCAGATGGCTTGAGATTTGCTCCACCACTTTCATTGTTGTTGCTCGGGGCCCTTCTCTTTCTTTTGCGTCGCCAGTATACTCGGCCATTTATAGGTTTTGGGTTTTTGGACAAAGGTTGATATCTGCTCCTACATTGCTTTTGCTGGTCCTTTTTTTCCTCCGCACCCACCAGCACAGTCTATACTTCATGTTTTTGGTCAATAGCATTAAAATTTGGCAACCGCCTTTGTAGTTCCTTAACAATTGACACAACATCATCATCCATAGTGTCTCTAAGCAATGCCTACACCAATCGTAATAAGCAATATATATATATATATATATATAAAATGAAACTTAACCAAAACTGAAAATTCAATTAACAGCAATACTTCTATTTGTCATCAACCACTACAATAACAGAGCAATTGAAGATAAAAGAATATATATCAAACACACCTCATCATATCCCCAGTGATAATAGCTTTGACGTGTTGCAAGAAGAACTCAAAAACAACAAAAAAGAAAAACAGTAACATAGTACTTTTTATTCACTAATTGTTTTTCACATCACTAACAGTGGCCATGATCTTAGGAATTTTAGCATATGCAGGAGGAAAACACAATAATTCAATTACTATGAACTCAAGAGATCACTTAGATATAATTTAGAATTCACATAAATAAGTTTGAGGACATACCTTAGAAATGAACAATGACTATTGTATACTGAATCATAAATTTCTCTTTACACTGCATATAATTCAAATTACAAACACAAATTGGCTATAATCAAAACCAAATAAGATGAAATTAAATTAAACTTAAGAACAATTTCAGTGAAATTAAAAGCATAATGGTACCTGAAATTTCAAGGCTACAATAATGCAAAGTTGTGAACTTGAACCTGATAGAAGAGCTCTGATTTTTTCCTTTGGTTCCATCCACAGCCATAACAAAAGAGAGGAACAACAACTTGTTACAATCTTGCACACACAATCGAAATATCAAAAAAAACATAATACCCACAGTTTTAGTGAAAGAAAAAGCACAATGGTACCTAAAATTTTAAGGCGACAACAATGCAAAGTTGTGACTTGAACCCAAAAATCGATGGAAGAGGCTCTGATTTTTTGCATTTTGGTTCCATCCGCAGCCGTAACAAAAGAGATGAACAACAACTTGTAGTGCATATCGAAATTAAAGAATTAAGAGCCACTGAAACAATCTATCACAAATCCTGACCTGATAGGGCTTTTTAGCCACTACAGCATCTTTTTTTCATCACACTATCCTGCCTTCCTTTTTGCCTTTCCTTCACAGTATGCAGCCACATGACCCATCTGACCATAGAGGAAGCATTTGTCATGTCCAGGAGTAAAGACAACCTGCAAGAACCCATTATTTACAAAAGCTTCAATCACTATCAAAGTTTGGTGGAAAGAAAAGAAACCTCTAAAAAAAAGCATAAAAAGTAATAATAATCATTCATCATTGTTAACATCATGTAATTATTTTACTATGCTGATTCACAATTAAAAACAAAAAAACAAAAGCAGTAGTCACAAACCTCTCTAAGAATTGAAAAATGGACTTCATGGGTAGCCAAAGCCAACATAATCAGATCATCATCCTATCATAATCCCCATAGTGTAAATTGAATAGACAAATCAAACCAGAATACAACCTAATTCATCAAAGCGAATAAGAGAAAATATCGCTCACTCTCTCTCTCCTCTGTGGTTCCTCATCTCCGCCATCTGATACTTCACCTACGCCACCTGATTCGCAACTATCTGATCTCCTTCTGGTGAGATCTCGGCCCAATGCGCCCACCATCGCCTCATCCTTCCTGTCCGCCGTCCGATTGTTCCTGAACATGTAGGCGCTGATCCCGCAACAATGCTCTTTCCTCACTCGATGATGTGGCAAATCGTCTTCCATGTTTGCGATGTCACCACTGATGACAGCGGTGGTGATTTGAAGTCCTGTCCGGCGGTGGTGTACCTCGACATCGTGGAGGAGGGAGATCAAGGTACCGCCTTGTGTTTGGTGTTTTTCTAATGGATCTTTTTCATGGGTTCGGGAATACTCTGACATTGATATTTTTGATTGCGATTGATAAAGGTTGTGGTTGTGGGAGCGAGATGTTGAAAAGAAGAGTGGAAAGAGAAGTTATCAAAAGAGAGGTTATGTTTCACGAAAGAGGAGAAAGATTGCAATGGACACTGGTTGTGTATGTGCTTGTATTGTGCGGGGTGGGTTAGGGGTGTGTGTGTGTATAAACGTGGGTGTGTGTTTGTGGAGTTTTTTTTTGCTTCTTCAAATGCTCAGGACTTTTGTGCTTTAAGGAGCCTCAAAACATGGAATGACCGAGACAAATTAAAATAGTTAGCGGACGTGAAAGCAAAATCCATTGCGGTTAGGATACACCAAGGAGGCAGTTATTTTTCATATCCATTTTATTTAATGGTCTTAAAGTCAGAAAGGTGAATAGTGTACAATTCCATGATTTAAAGAAATATGTTGGCATTTAAAATTCAAATTTGTTGAGTTTAATTCAAATTAAATGAACTTAACTCTTTTCAATGTTTATGACCATTCTTTAATCATGGTCTTGAAATGCCTAAATGCATGATTATCCACCTAAACACCTAATTACCTATTTTTAACCACTTCCTTAATTAAATCTACCTCTAATACACATCCTAAACTTCCATTAAGAAGGAACTTGCTCCCCAAGTTCCTCCAAGAAGCCGCGAAAATGCTCCCCTTCTTTTTTCATCCTCACATGTTGAAATTTCTCTATAAATACAACCTCAAGGCAAGCCACAAACACCATTTGCTCATTTCTTGCAAACTTGAGTTCAAGAATTCTTTCAAACTCTCTAAGCTTTTCTTCTTCCTTTTTCTTCAGAGAAACCACCCTCCACCACCACTTATCAACTCCAAACCACCATAACCCCACCTTAGATCAAGCTTTTTCTATGAGAGGAACAACCTTGGTAGGGAATTTATGTTGAGTTCTTCTTCTTTTCCTTGTTCTTTCTTTTTCAATTTTGAGCTTCTTCTTCTCCTCTATTTGTTCTTATTTAGTTGTTGTTAAATAGTTTAAAAACCATGGCTTGATGATGAGGATCTTTGATGTTGGTTGCATTACCATCATTTGTTTGACCTCTAAAGTCCAAGGTTTTGCTTATCTTTGTTTGGGTTTCAAAGAATGAGATATGGATGAAATGCTTATGGCTCCTTTGAAATGTTTTCCTTTTTGGATGTTCAAGGCCATAGCTTGATAGTGAAGGTTTTGATGTTGATTATGTTATCACTAAATGATTTTCCAAAAGTTCAAGACTTACCCTTTTCAACCTTAAAGTTGATCGATGTTTTAGAGTGGGTACTCTAAATAGGAGTCTTGGGCATTAAAACTAGAAAAATGACCTTGTTGATGATGAATCTTGAATTTCATAATTTGTAAAGGAGTTTTGAAAGATCAAAAACTCAAAAGAAGTGAAATAGAAGTTTAATCCTAAAGAAATTTGGCTTTATGTTTAAGACTTGAGTTTTCTTATTTTTGGGCCATGAATAATCGATTACCAGGGTAATGTAATCGATTACCAAAAGGGTTTGCCACACTCGGATGTAAATTTTTAGCCTGTGTAATTGATTACACGATGTCCTGGAAAACCCAGAACATGTTCTTGACCCTAGTAATCGATTACCCTTGCATGTAATTGATTACTCATATGTTCTTGAAACCCAGAATGCATTTTCAATAGTGATGTAATCAATTACAAGGATCATGTAGTCGATTCCTAGAACCTGAAATGTGTGAATAAATATTTCTCTACTTGAACAACATGATTTGGTGACCTAGCATGCTCATTCTTGGATTATGAACATGATGATTTATGGTTTGATGAATATATATATATATATATCCTATATGCATATTTGTACTGAAATGAACATGCTCCTACCCAGTATGCCGGAAGTCAAGGAACCCAGTATGCCGGAAGTCAAGGACCAGACTCAGCTAATGCACATGCTATGCATATAGGATATATATATATATATATATATATATATATATATATATATATACACACACAATGGATGTGAAGCATGCTTGTGATTGCATGACATGTTATGATTATACTCATTGATCGAGATGCATGATTTAAAAAGACTTATGAGCATGGCATATTGATTAACAAGTTATGATTGCATTGCATCTCTATTGAACATGTCATGATTAAAGGTGACCTAAAACACTCGGAAATGATCCTTTCATAATGAGCCGAGCTCGGCATAAGGTGATCTCGAGAAATTGGTTATCGAGAAGATAAGTGTATTTATTGAGAGGATAAGTATTTCTATGCCGCCTGTCCCATACTCTGAGATGGAGTTGGAAATTTGCTTATTGGGAGGATAAGCGTACTTATCCAGAGGATAAGTATAAGCTAGTGACAACTAGTGAGGTATGGGCTCATAATCTAGAATCTCCTGAGATGGGAGAAATTATAGGGTGGCCCTTAGATAGAATAGATAAAAACCTAAGTCACCTCTAAAATCATCGAGATGATGATCATGCTAGTATAGGTTGCATCTTGTATGTTGTGATGGATTGTTTGGAGCATTGGTGTGACTCATCATGTTGCATCTATGCATTAAGACGCATAATAAAATAGGCGGAGCTCGGATAAATAACATTTGGAACTTAACGATTGATCATCATATGCATGCCCACTATTTCATAATCAAACCCGAGGTTCCTGTAACACCATAACTTTCAACACAATACGCCTAGGACGTATTATGGTTAATCGTTAGTTGTTACTCCTTCGTCTCAAAATTTTACTTAATTTTGGGCTTTGAAAATAAGTATATGGAAAGTATGACCCATTTTTTTTTTCTAAAAAATCAAACTATGAGCTGTTCGCATATAAATTATAGCGTATGACTTTCGTCATATATCATACATACAGAACACAACAGAGTCTAGCATGAACTGATCACATCGTCATACCGTAACATTAACTTCAAGTATCAAGACAAATAATATTAATAGTGATGTTATAGGAATATTCCACAACCATACTATAATAATAATACCACATCAAACATACTGAGTCCACCTGTAGAGGTTGAGCATACAACAATTCAAAAACTAAACACAACTATGATGTAGCTAAGCTCTTCGTGACTAAGTTATGAGCTTATACGAAGGCGAGACAACTCTTAAGGTTGTGAAAGACTATGTCCTTACTTCCGCTATGCCACTCTAATCTCGACCATCATGCAACTTCTATGCTTGCACTTAGGGTGGTCCATGGATGTCGTTGTCAACCTTGTCTGAAGATGAAGATGGAAAAGAAAGGTAGAGGGAATGAGAAACTTATACAAGAATCTCAGTAGGGTTTCCCTCTCCACACACGTGTCATCATCATCATTCTCAGGAACCTCAGGTTTAATTATGAAAGTAATGGGCATAAATAAGATTCATTTGTTAAGTTTGCAAATACCATTAACTGAGGCCTGTATCTTTAAGCATGAATCTTAATGTATGAATGCAATAGATATCTCATGTATGCATGACAATGCCTTCATTTGTTAAGTTTGCAAATACCATTAACTGAGGCTTGTATCTTTAAGCATGAATCTTAATGTATGAATGCAACAGATATCTCATGTATGCATGACAATGCCTCAATGCATAAATCAACAATGTGTAAGTTCAAAGCACAAGATAAGGCTAAGCACATAAACATGAGATACGCTAAAGAACTAAAACAGTGGCAAGTAAATGGATGCATGATAGGGCAATGCTATGAGTTATATATCATGTAACATGCATGAGAAGGCAGGAGAACCTATGGTAATTTAGTCTCCATGAGTGAATTCTCAAGTTCATTTCTTATCAATTCCACCCTTTTACGTCATCACCAAAAACCAACCAACATAACTTCCCTAGCAATTTTTACAATCATCACCAAAACCAACCAACATAACGATTGCCTAGGATGAGCTCAACCTAACTAGTCGTCGCTAGATTTAACATGGGGTAATAGAGGGGGAGAGACACATTACTTACTTGGCTTTCTTGTTATGAATATGCAACTTACTTGGATCACCTCTCATAGTCTTTAAAGAGGGTCATTTCGCAAATTTTATATCTCTTATCCATGGCATGTTCTTTTTAGAGATGCAATGCAATCATAAATTATTATTCAGCTTATCATGCTTATAAACATGTAAATCATGCATCTCAATCAACTAAGCATCATCATGCCACACCATAACTCGTCAAGTAATAAACACATAAGCATGCATAACCTTCATCACATATATCTTTAAACATATCATATTCCAATATAACAATAAACATGCTCTTATCCTGTAACATCCTAATTTTTAACCCAATACTCTAGAACATACTTAGGTTAAACATTAGTCTGTTACCTCATAGTTCTCAATTTTACTTAGAAATACTTAGCGGAAAATACGGGTAAATTTTTTTTTGAAATACAAAGTGAGAGCCGCGTGATACGATAAGCGGTAAACCATGCAAAGTAAAACAATCGTCTCACAATCATCATAACATAAGGCACATCATGAACATCACTGAATATCATCCCATATATATATAACTTGCCCATTTATAAGTGTGGGACTTAATTTAGTACAAGGGAAATACATAAAAGGAAATACAACATAAAACATAAACATAATCTACTCCCCTACCCGAGTGCATCTAACAGGATAACCTCTAAACAAAAGAAGGTTTATCCCCATCTAAGTGGTGTGTGCTCTAACCGGGTACTCCATCGGACGATCGTCACCTCTCAAGGCGTCCATCTCATGACGAGGCGGATATCAGGAAGCTGGCGAGCTCTTCAGACGTGAAGAGGCGGAACGGGGATTGAGGGTGACCCCCACGGTATGGTCGCGTCTCCGGTCGTCGTGCAAGCTGTGGCTGAGTTACGGTATCCTCACTGCCCTCCCTTATCTGTGGTGGAGAGGGGGCAGAGTTCTCGCTATACGGATGGGTAGGCGGGTCCTCGGACGGGTCGGTCTCCGAGAAGTAGGTCCGGGGCACGTAGTCGGGATAATCTCGCATGGCTAAGGCGGTGGTGTGCCTACGGAGTACTCTCTCGTCATGCGTACGCGCACGCTCAAAAACCCGCTCGTCGTCGCCATAGGGTGCAGTCGGGGAGAAGTGATGGGTGTGCATGGGATGAGCGAAGGGGCGTCCTACGAACATGAAAATCTGCACCGTGCACTGCCCCTCAAAATGGTATGACCCGTGAGTCGGGTCATAGTGCACCTCCCATGTCGGGGTGTCCACGAACACTACGAACGTCGCCATCTGAAGACGTGACGGAAAGAAAGAGGTAGAGGGAGTGAGAATCTTGCTAAAGAATCTCAGTAGGGCCTCCTACTACCTAGGTGTCATCATCTACGTCCTCAGGAACCTTGGGTTTACTTATACAAAATGACTGAGCATGTATTCGGTTCATTTTAAACTTTAAAATATATTTTAGCCAAGGTCCATTCATTTTAGGATGATCTTAATTTCATGGATGCAACATATTAGAAAATGTATGCATGGCACTACCTAATGCACATACATAAAGCATAACATCAAGCATCATCATTCTTGGTGGCATAAAGTGGCAATAGTAACATTCATATGGGACAAAACTTAGTGACATAATCATCATCATGAAACTTCTCTTCCTCATGGGCCACCCTAAAAGACAATCGAACTGGGGGTGCTCGGCCGAACCGGTGTCACCCAGAACGTGTCATACATCTAGGCTATGAGCTCATACCTTAACTAGTCGTCACTAGTTCTTACTTACCACTTAACGATAAGCGTATCATAAATCCCGACTATCTGAGTACGGGTTAGGGGGCAAAACTCTTAGGGGTGCTTGGCCGAACCGGTGTCACCTAAGAGTATAAAATGGTACCGATGTCACATGAGTTCTATGGAGGTGCTCGGCCGAACCGGTGTCATCCTAGAACCCATCTTAGTACCTTAATTTTCAAAATCTCTTTAAGTCCCCAAATTTGTCGGAAATTCGGCGGCCCAACGGTCATTACACCGAATTTCCTTCCAAATTTGCTTTATGCCACATAAACATATAACCTCATAGATTCCTCATATGAATAACATCATCAACATTAGCATACTTCATGCATTATCATAAAACATCCAAACGCTTACCCTTACGATAGCTTATGCTTTGACCCTTACGGGTCTAAATCTTGAGATATAGTTCTCTACATCCGTCGTTCATATTTTAAGCACCTAAGGCTCATAATTAAACATAATTCATAATCCTCTCATTTTACTTTTAAATCTGAATAGCATAGGGTGGAAATCCTAACATGTGAATGCGGGGTTCTAGAACTTACGTTTTAGACCCTTTCTTGGTTCCGTTTTCGCCGAAGGCACTATATATTAAATCTAAATCAATTATGAGGCATTCCTATGCTTAAGGACTAATTATTAATCATGTTTACCATGTTGCAAGGGTGCTGGACAGAATCCAGAAAATTAAATGTTCTAAGAGTTCTATGTTTGCATTTTTACGGTTTTCTAGTTACTAGTTTCCCCATAGGTGCTAGAATTCAATTCTAACTCAAATGATACCAAGTTTTTCATGTCTAAACAATCTAAATCTGATTATGTCCCCATTAAAACAGTTTGGAAAAGTTCCATAAACAAATGGGTCAAAACTATGTTAAATTCTAGCTTTACGGTATTTCTAGTTAGCTAGTTCCTTACCTATCATGCATAGGATCGCTTCTACATCATCATATGATATTTTCTCACATTCCAACACATTAAAACATCATCATACAGCATCACATTCATCACATCAGAACCGAAAACATCTTGCCTCAATAAGAGAAGTAAATTGACATTTCTAGGTACATAAGTTAACTAGTTTCTCTTGGAATCATTCTAGAACTTCTAAAACTCTTTGCAAGACATTTTAAATCATCAAGAGGCTAAGTGAAACCTTAGGTCAGTGACCAAAACATATTCCATCCCCTAAAAGAGATTGGAATCACAACTTATAATGACATAACCTTATAAAGAATTGTAAAACTTTAAGGAACACTTAAAACATAGGCTATTGGTCCTAGTAGCTAGATGAAAACTCATTGGAAGTCCATCCTCACTACTTGGCCGAAAAACATACATTCAAAGTATGGTTTACATTCAACTTTAACTTGGAATGAAATGGGCAAGTCTTTGAGCTCTAGGTTCTTAAGTTACAACATAAACTAAACGTGCTCATGCTTTTCATTTTTAATCTTACTTACAAAGTAAAGTGATGACTTAAAATTAAATATGCAAGGCATAACTTAAACATGCAAGCTTGAAAGTAAATATGCAAGATTCAATTCTTTATTTTAGTGCTCTTGGCGCAACAACAATCGACTTTAAGGCCGAAATAGATAGGCATTCGAGAGATTAATTAGGTGATAATGCAAGTTCAATTCTTTATTTTAGTGCTCTAGGCCCAACAACAATCGACTTTAAGGCCGAAATAGAAAGGCTTCGAGAATTAAATTAAGTGAAGATGCAAGTTCCATTTTAATCTTTATGTTCTTAGGTGATAGCTTGAAAGTAAAATGCATAGCAAGAATGTAAATATGAATGCAAGCATAAGATAAATTATGCAAGTTCATTTTATCTCTCTAGAGCTCTTAGCAAGACTTTAAAGGAACTTAAACCTCAACCCAAACTCATCAAACCAAGACAAGGTAAAAGTCTAGAGTTCTTAGAACTCAACATAATATATTTAGAAAATCAAACATTTTGCATGTAGGAAGAAAGGTAATGGCCGAAACTTCAAGGAAAGACAAGAAATATTTGAAACTCTAGAATCCATGGTCTTGGTGATATATTAACACCAACATCATGAGACCTCATCATTGAGTTCATAGAGTCATTTTAAAACATTATCAAAGTTAAAGTTCTCAAGAGTTCAAGAAAGGAAAAACTAGAAACACTTTTGCTCAAGAACAAAGATCAAGCTCTAGAATTTGTTTCAAGTGATGAACATCATCATGAAACTCTCATCATCAAGCTCTCATTTCTTTGAACTCCAAAGGCCCATGGCCGAAACATAAAGAGGAATGAGGAGAAGAAAAGAAGTTCTAAAAGGAATCAAGAGAAACTATGAACATAAAGGTTGAAACAAGAACTTTAAAGAAAGAATACATGAAAGAAAATCCCTACTTGGTGTGATGAACTTGAAGATGGAAGAAGAAGATGAAGAAGATGAAGAACTTGAAGAACTCCAAGAACTTGAAGAACACAAAAAACTTTGAGAGAAAGAGAAAAGCTTTGAGTGCTCCTAAACTTAGCAAATGATCTAAAAGTGGTGCAAGCTCCTCAAGGCCATCTATTTATAGAGAAATGAAGCAAATGGAGGGTGTGAAGGCTGAAGGTGTTTTCGGCCAAGAGGTGCAGAGTGGAGGGTTCCATGTGTTCCATGAGGTGAGATAATGTGTTCTTGAGGTATGGTGAGGTATGGCTTAAGGTATGGTGAGGTATGGTTCAAGGTATGGCCTCAAGCATGGTTCTTTGAGTGAGAAAATAATTAAACATGTGGTCAATGGGGAAAGGTGCTGGCCGAAATGCATCAGCCCATGGGGAGGATTAGTTTGCATTTTAATTGTGGTTTAGAGTTGTGTTTAGGTGTATCTTTGATTATGCTTAAGATTAGGAATTTGTAAGAAAGTGTTTAGGTAAGGGAAATGGGTAATTAAGGTGGTCTAGACATAATTAAGGAGTGGTCTTGCACCATTAGAGAGTTAAATCCTCAATTTAGAGTCTAAACAACTCTAGACACATTTCCTTGATTTAAGGAATTGAGAGAGAAAACACTATTCAAGATTCCAAGACTAGGAATCTTGAGTTCTAAAAAGGGATTTAAGTTTAATCTAAGCAATTTTAGGTTCTAATTAACTTTAATAAATTATTTTGACTCTAGATTAATTAGGGAAATAAATTAATCTTCGTTTAGAGCCTAATATTGCTTAGGTTTGCTTAATTACGTCATTAAGCTCAAAAACACTATTCTAGGGGCAAAATCGTAATTTTGCACTAAAACTGCCCGGGACCACCGGGACTTGAACAGAGACCTCTAGGCACATGAAAACATGTTTTTAAACCTCTGGGGAAAGTTTCGGGCTCAAACGGCACGTTTACCCGCGTAAAAACGCTCTAGGGGTATTTTGGTCATTTTGACCCAAAACTGCGGAAAACGAAATTTTCGCTTCCGGAAGCATTCAAAGGCCATTCAATCCCCTTCAAACATCGAGTTAACCCTTCGAGGATGACCAAGTTGGTTACCCTCGAGTTCGGGTCAGGAAATGACCTCAGGGGCATTTTGGTCATTTCCCTCGGACAGAAAAATCGGGGTGTTACATTACTCCCCTCCTTAAAAAGAATTTCGCCCTCGAAATTCGCTACCTTAGAAAAGCTCGGGATACTTGTCTCGTATTTCTGACTCTAGCTCCCAGGTAAACTCTTTAGATTTGTCGCGTCCCCATGCTACCTTTACCAATGGAACAGACTTGTTCCTCAGCTGCTTGACTCCGCGGTCCACGATTCTCGTAGGGGGAAGATTGAAAGTTAGGTCGTCCCTTAACTGAACATGCTCTGGCTCTAAAACGTGGCTAGGGTCGGACTCATACTTCCTTAGCTGAGAGACGTGAAAGACGTCATGGAGATTAGAAAGATTAGGGGGTAAGGCTATTTTGTAGGCAACTGTTCCTATCTTTTGAAGAATTTGGAAGGGACCAAGGAATCGGGGGCTCAACTTTTTGACTTTCATGGCTCTCCCTATGCCTGTAGTGGGGGTAATTCTAAGGAACACATGTTCTCCCTCTTTGAACTCCAAGGGCTTGCGCCTCTTGTCCGCATAGCTCTTTTGTCTACTTTGAGCGGTGAGCATCCTATCCCGGATCCTCTTGATTTGTTCCGTCGTTTCCCTCACTACATCGGGTCCTAAGACACTTTGCTCCCCAGGCTCGTACCAACACAAAGGTGATTGGCACTTCCTTCCATACAACGCCTCGTACGGTGCCATACCGATGCTCGTGATAACTATTGTTATACGCAAACTCGATCAAAGGCAAGTACTTATCCCAACTTCCCCTCTGGTCTAACACACAAGCTCTTAGCATATCCTCTAGGGTTTGGACCGTCCTTTCGGATTGTCCGTCTGTTTGTGGGTGGTAAGCAGTGCTCAAGCATAGCTTTGAACCAAACGCCTTTTGAAAGGCTCCCCAAAAACGCGACGTAAACCGCGGATCTCTATCCGAGATTATCGTCGACGGTACTCCATGCAATCTTACGATCTCTTGGATGTATAACTGAGCCAATTTATCTAAAGAGTACGTCACTCTAATAGGTAGAAAGTGTGCCAACTTGGTTAGTTGATCCACTATCACCCATATAGCATCATGGCCAGCTTGCGTCTTAGGCAATCCTGTCACGAAATCCATAGATATGCATTCCCACTTCCATTTGGGGATTGACAGGGGTTGCAACAAACCTGAAGGTTTTTGGTGCTCGATTTTCACTTTCTGACATACCAAGCACTTACTAACCCAGGCGACTACATCCTTCTTCATTCCGGGCCACCAAAACATCTTCTTCAAGTCTTGGTACATCTTGGTAACACCGGGATGAATGGTGAAATAGCTTTTGTGAGCTTCCTCCAAGATCTTTTCTCGGAGGTCACCATCTTGGGGTACGCAGATTCTTCCTTCGAACCTCCATATCCCATCTTCACCTCTTTCGAAACCTTTCAACTTTCCCGCCTTAACAGCATCTATGATCTCCTCAAACTCCTCATTCTCTCGTTGTGCTAACATGATTCTCTGCTTAAATCCACTTGTCACACTAAGATAGCACATTTTTATTCCTTTATCGGTCACTGACATCCCTAGATTCATATCCCTAAACTTCTCTATCAACTCAACTTCTTTGATCATCATGTGGGACAGGTGTAACGACTTTCGGCTCAAGGCATCGGCGACTACATTAGCCTTGCCGGGGTGGTAACTTAAACCGAAATCGTAGTCCTTGAGGAATTCCATCCACCTTCTTTGCCTCATATTTAACTCCTTTTGATCAAAGAGGTACTTGAGACTCTTATGATCGGAGAAAACTTCAAACCTTACACCATAAAGATGGTGTCTCCACATCTTTAAGGCAAACACTACGGCGGCTAATTCTAGGTCATGGGTGGGGTAGTTAGCCTCGTGAGGCTTGAGTTGTCGTGATGCATAGGCTACCACTTGCCTATTTTGCATCAACACACACCCTAGTCCTTTGACAGAAGCAGCACAATATACCTCGAAGGGTACATGGGGGCTAGGTAAGACTAAGGCGGGGTCGTGGTTAACCTTTCCTTAAGCTCTTGGAAACTCTTCTCACATTCGGGGCTCCACTCAAACGGGGCATTTTTCCTAGTGAGCTTGGTCAAGGGTAGGGCTAACTGGGAAAATCCTTTGATAAACCTACGGTAGTAACTGCTAAACCCAAAAAGCTCCGTATTTCTGTTACGGTGGTTGGTCTATCCCAATTCATTATGGCTTCTACCTTACTAGGATCAACGGCTATACCTCCTTTCGACACAACGTGCCCTAAAAACTTGACCTCCTCCAACCAAAATTCACACTTAGAGAGTTTTGCATCTGACTTTTTCTCCCTCAAAATCTCCAAAACTACCTTCAAATGACGCTCATGCTCCTCGTGAGTCTTCGAGTAGATGAGTATATCATCTATGAAAACGACCACGAACTGATCTAAATAGGGTCTAAAGATCCTATTCATGTAATCCATAAATACTGCAGGAGCATTTGTCAACCCAAAAGACATTACCGCGAACTCAAAGTGCCCATACCGAGTTCTAAAGGCGGTTTTTGGTATATCTTGATCTCTCACTCTAATTTGGTGGTATCCTGACCTTAGGTCGATCTTGGAAAACACTACCGCTCCTCTCAATTGGTCCATGAGATCATCAATCCTAGGCAAAGGGTATTTGTTTTTCACTGTCACACGGTTCAATTGCCTATAATCTATGCACAACCTCATACTCCCGTCCTTCTTTTTCACAAACAAGACCGGGGCTCCCCAGGGTGAGGCACTAGGTCTTATGAAACTCTTCTCCAAAAGCTCTTCAAGCTGGGTTTTCAACTCGGCTAACTCCAAGGGTGACATCCTATAAGGGGCTATAGAGATTGGTCCTACTCCAGGAACCAACTCAATGGAGAACTCCACCTCTCTCTCGGGAGGGAATTCGGGTATCTCTTCCGGAAATACCTCGGGATAGTTTCTTACTACAGGTATATTCTCTAGGTTCTGCTCAAAGTCTACCTCGCTAGCGGCTAGGAGAACATATCCCTTAGTCCTTTTCCCACTACAGTAGACCTCTACGGCATTAAGGTAAAGTTTCAAGGTTTCACTAGTTTCACTAGGGGGAGAAGGAAAAATAACCATTTTGGTATCACAATCTAACAATACACGGTTGGCATGAAGCCAATCCATGCCAAGGACTACACCTATACCCTTCATGGGTAAGCAAATTAAATCTATGACAAAGGATCTATTTTCTGCAGTGAGATGGCAATTTAAACAGCAAAAGCAAGTATTTACAGGACGATTTGTAGGGGTGGAAACAATAAGATCAAAAGGAAGTTTGGAAGTTTTTAAGTTTAGAGACTCGACACTAGCATATGAAATGAAAGAATGGGTTGCACCAGAGTCTTAAAAATGCAGATTAAAGTCCTACCATCTATTTCGCACTTACCTTCTATGAGGCCGTTGGATCTTTCTGCTTCGTCCGCATTGAGGGTGAAGACCCTCCCTTGGTGTTGTGGCCTGGGGTTCTGGTTTGCCGGCCTCCCATTGGTACACTTGTTGGCATAGTGGCCGGGCTTTCCGCATCTGAAGCAAATGTTCTGCCCAGCCAAGCAGGGGCGGTCGCCATGAATTCTTCCGCATCGAGGACATTCCGCACCCGGTGCGGGGTTGGGGAAAGCAGCAGGGGCTCCTTGAGGCACCTTATTCTTGGCCCCGCTGGACCCTCCTTGTTGATAGTTGTTTCGTTGGCCGCCCGACCCTCCTTGTCGGTTATTGTTGTTGTTGTTGCTGTTATTTCTAAGGTTGTTGTTGTTGTTGTTGTTGTTTCTGAATGGCATTCTCTGATGTTGCCTCTGTTGGTGAAAGGGTGTCCTTTGTTGGTACTGCTGTGGCTTGAACTGGTTGGTGTGATAGGGGTTGTAGTGACTTCGTGATTGGTTTAGGTGTTGCGGTTTGAACCTCGGGGCTTGAGGTCCTAGCCTTTTGGCACGTTCCGCCCTTGCAGCATGGAGTTTCCCTTGTCCTTCCTCCAGAATGCGGCACTTGTTAACCAGGGTGGGGAAATCCCTGATCTCCATATGTGCCACGGCGTAGTTCAACTCCGGCTTCAACCCGGCCTCATACTTCACGCACTTCCATATCTCATCGGGGTTCCCTTGGAATACCCGCGAGAACTTGATCAGTTCTTCAAATCTTGCCGTGTACTGAGCAACTGACATCCCTCCTTGTGTTAGCTGCATAAACTCGATGTCCCTTGCATTCCTCACGGACTCGGGGAAGTACTTCTCGTAGAAGTAAGTCTTGAATAGCTCCCAGTCAATAGCAGTCCCAGAAGCTTCCAACAACCTTCGAGTGCCGGTCCACCAGAACTCGGCGTCAGACTCCATCATATAAGCAGCAAATGTGACCTTCTGCTCCTCTGAGCAGGCGACCACGGAGTAGATCTTCTCCATGTTCTTGATCCACTCATCAGCCCTGTTAGGATCCATGGCTCCTCTGAAAGTCGGCGGGTTCTCTTTGCGGAATTCACCAAATCGAGCTTGCTCGATCATCTCAGCAGTTGGGGGAGCACGTCCGGTGTCCCCTTGTTGGTTCATCCTCTCAAACATCCGCTCCATGGCTCTAGCCATATCACGGACAGCAGCAGCAGTTGCATCTTCTTGGTTTCCCTCGGTTGGGGTCCTATTCATGCTTTGGGTGCCATTGGTTCCTAAACACACGAGACAATAAACACTGAGGTGATCAGGCTCAATATTCCATGTAAGATGAGCTAGTTACCATGGCACACGCAAGCAGACAGGGGTCATGCATCCCTATCCTACAGCTTATCTCTACTATCCAAGCACTACGCATGATGTAGCTATCGTACTAAGCTTAGGAAGCATAGTCAGTCCAATCCTCAGGCTCCATGAGAATCGAACCGCTCTGATACCATAATGTAACATCCTAATTTTTAACCCAATACTCTAGAACATATTTAGGTTAATCATTAGTCTATTACTTCATAGTCTCCTTTTTACTTTAAAATTACTTAGCGAAAATATGGGTAAATTTTTTTTTTTGAATAATAAAAGCAAAGTGAGAGCCGCGTAACCCGGTGAATGATGAAGCACATAAAGAAATATAACAAATATCTCATAAGCATCACAACATAAGGCAGATAATGGCACATCATCAAGAAAACCGAACTGCATATATATATATATATATATATATATATATATATATATATATAACACGATATGCCCACTTATAAGAAGCGGGACTTAGTTTGGTACAACATAGAACAAATACAAGGGAAAAGAAGGTACATTAGAAAGGAAATTACTACAGAAAGTGAGAAGGAAAACTCCCTACCCAAGTGCATCTAAAGCGGATAATCTCTATCCAAGAGAAGGTTTATCCTCTCGTATGTGGTGTCTGCACTATCTCTACCCCGGAGCCCCAACTGCTAGCATGCCCTAAAGGATAGGGCGTATCAATCCAAGAGGCGAGGCACATCCGAATTGGGCACGCTCAAAACTTGATCCTCGTTGCCGTATGGTGATGTCGAATTCGCCTATCAAACGCGAAATCACGAACAATGCATCGGCCCTCAAAGGTATAGCCCATGCTCGAATCATGGTGCACTTCCCACGTCGGGGAATCCACAAAATCCACGAGCGTCGTCATCTCAAGACGTGACGGAAAGAAGAGATAGAGGAGTGAGAATCTTGCTAAAGAATCTCGGTAGGGTAACCTCCTATCTAGGTGTCATCATCTACGTCCTCGGGAACCTTGGATTTATTGTATAAAATGAGTGAGCATGCATCAAATTCATTTTTAAGTTACTAAACGTAATTAGCCAAGGTCCGCCTATTTTAGAATGAGTCTTGATGTTACGGATGCAAAGCATAATAAAGCATGAATGCATGAAGATGCATCAAGCATAAATCATTTAATCATCATAGAAGAATCAATATCACGTAAGTGGCATAAAGTGGCATATACTTCTCATGTAAAACATCTTTCTATAACTTGTGTGACATTCCAAGCATTGTACTGTAACATAGGGATCACCCTAAAAGACAATCGATCTGGGGTGCTCGGCGAGCGGTGTCACCGTAACGTGTCACATCTCTAGGTTATGAGCTCATACCTAACTAGTCGTCACTAGTTCTTACTTATCAATCCCGATAAGCGTAATCATAATAATAATCATAATCATAACAAAACGCGTCCCACCGGCATCAAGTACACGGTGAATATTGTCCTCTTCGGGGCGTTACGTATCGCCGTCCCCCTCAAGGATTTGTTTATGGGGCGTTACGTATCGCCGTCCCCGAGCAGCGTTTTCCGCGATGCTATGTCAGATTAAAAACTCATGTACTTTCAAAAGTTTCAAGGTTCTCAAGTGTATCAGAAATTCGGCAACCTAACAAAGAAGACACACGAATTTCTTCCAAACTTTCTTTATGCCACATTCATATCTTTACACAATCATTTATAATCATGTGTGTCATAAGCATCATCATCATATGCATCATAGGCATTGTAAAACATCGCACGCATCATAACGTGAGCATCAATAAATTAACATTGCATATCCTCATAAGAAATCATATGCCCAAGATATTCTCATAATAAAACATGTGATCACGTAAAACACTAAAGTTTATTATGCCCTTACGCCTATGGTGTCTTATGCTTTGACCCTTACGAGCCTTAAACTTGAGGTATAATTATTCTGACATTCTCTATTAACCTTTTATGCACCTATAGGTTCACAACTAATGATTTTTACTAATGTTTATGTTCAATGATGAATCTGGACAGCATCTTTCTTAAGGGCAAAATTACATCTTGGGATTACGGGGTTCTAGAAGCTACGTCTTAGACCCTTTTTTGGTTCCGTCTTCGCCTAAGGCGCTATAAATTAAATCTAAACCAATTGTGAGGTATTCCTAAGCCATTGAACTAATTATAAATCATATTTACTCCATTATAAGGGTGCTGTACAGAATCAGAAAATTCAATGTTCTAAGAGTTCTAGAATTACGTTTTTTTACGGTTTTCTAGTTACTAGTTTCTCTGTAGGCGCTAAAAATTCAATTCTAATCCAAATGTCACCAAGTTTTTCATGCCTAAACAATCCTAATCTGATTATGTTCCCATTAAAACAGTTTGGGCAGAATCCATAAAGAAATGGGTTGAAACTATGTTAAATTCTAACTTTACGGTATTTCTAGTTACTAGTTTCTCTATGGGTGCTAAAAATTCAATCCTATTCCAAATGTAACCAAATTTTTCATGAATAATCAATCCTAAACTGATTGTTATCATACTAAAACAGTTTTGGTATTAGGTATGAATGAATGGGTCAAAACTAGGTTGAAACACAACTTTACGGTTTTTCTATAAAGCTAGTTTCTTTCCTAACATACATAGAAAGGTTCCTACCTCATCATAAGTAATTTTCACACATTCTAACACATCAAAACATCATCATTCAGTAGCAATCTCATCATGAAAGAACCGAAATATCAAGCCCCAAAAAGATGTATAAATTGATGTTTCTAAAGCATCTAAATTGCTAGTTTCTCTTGGAATCATTTTAGGACTTCTAAAACTCTTTGCAAACCATTTTACTTCATCAAGAGGCTAAAAATAACCTTAGGTCAGCAACCAATTAAATTATCCTTTAGAAGAGGATTAACATCATGAATTTTGTTGGTCATGACTTTATAAAACTCATCAAGCTTAAAGAAAATCCTAGAACCTAGGTTGTTGGCCCTTGTAACTAGATGAAACTCACTCCAATCTCATCATCACTACATGGCCGAGATTATGCATTCAAAGAATGCTTCCATAGTAGACTTTAACTTGAGATAAAATGGGCAAGTCTTTGAGCTCTAGGTCCTTAAGTTATGACATAAAGTAAACGTGCTATGCTTTTCATTTTTAATCTTGCTTACAAAATAAAGTGAGGACTTAACATAAATATGCAAGACTTGAAAGGTAAATATGCAAGGCATAAACTTAAACGTGCAAGCTTGAAAATAAATATGCAAGACATAAACTTAAACGTGCAAGCTTGAAGGTAAACATGCAAGGTTCAATTCTTTATTTTAGTGCTCTTGGCCCAGAACAATCGACTTTAAGGCCGAAATAGAAAGGCATTCGAGAAATTAATTAAGTGATAATGCAAGTTCAATTCTTTATTTTAGTGCTCTAGGCCCAGCAACAATCGACTTTAAGGCCGAAATAGAAAGGCTTTGAGAATTAAATTAAGTGATGATGCAAGTTCCATTTTAATCTTTATGTTCTTAGGTGACAGCTTGAAAAGTAAAGATGCATAGCAAGAATGTAAATATGAGTGCAAGCATAAAATAAATTATGCAAGTTCATTTTATCTTTCTAGAGCTCTTAACAAGACTTTAGAGGAACTCAATGCTTAACCCAAACTCATCCAACCAAGGTAAAGTAAAGCTAAGAGTTCTTAGAACTCAACATAATATTTTTAGAAAACCAAAACATAAAACTTGGAAAAACAAGGAAAAAGGCCGAAACTTCAAGAAGGAAAAAGGAACATTTTATAACTCTAGAGTCCATGATCTTGATGATATATTAACACCAACATCATGAGTCCTCATCATTGAGTCCTTAGAACCATTTTTGAAACATCATCAAAGTTAGAGTTCTCAAAAGTTCAAGAAAGGAAGAACTAGAAATATTTTTACTCAAGAACAAAGATCAAGCTCTAGAGTTTGTTTCAAGTGATGAACATCATCATGAAACTCTCATCATCAAGCTCTCATTTCTTTGAACTCCAAGGCTCATCGCCGAAATGAGAAAGAACAAAGAAAAGAAAAGAAGTTCTAAAAAGAATCAAGAGAAACTATGAACATCAAACTTAGAATAAGAACTTTTAAAGAAAGAATACATGAAAGAAAATCCCTACTTGGTGTGATGATCTTGAAGATGGAAGAAGATGAAGAGCTTCAAGAACTTGAAGAACACAAGAGTTTTTGAGAGAAAAAGAAAAGCTTTGGAGAGATCTAAACTTTACAAATGAACTAAAGTAGTAAAATGTTCACCAAGGCAAGCTATATATAGAGCCTTGAGTCATGAATGAGTGGAGAGGAAGAGGCCATGTAGTTGTCTTCTAGAATAAGGGAAGTATGTGGAGGAGAATGAATGAGAAGTTGTCTTGGAGACATGGCCAATTGTGTGCCACACATTCAAACAACATGTGATGCAAAGTGGAGGGAAAAGTGGAGCCATTTTTTGGGCAACCATGGGGCCAAAATCATCTCCTCTAATCATGGTTTAAAGGTGTGTTTAGGTGTGTTATGGATTAGACTTAGGATTAAGGGTTGTTATGTAGGTACTTTAAGTAAACTAGTTAGCTAATTAAGGCTATAATCCCATAGGTTAGAAGTGATCATGTAGGTTTAGTGGAGTCAAAAACTTTTATGACTAGTGATGTGAGTGTGACAACTTTTCTTGGAAATGGGGGCATAAATAGTGAAAACACTATTCATGGATACTTTTTCTTTAAAGAAAGAAAAGAATTTAGAAAAGGGTTTTTAAATTTCTTTAAACAATTCTAGGTTCCAATTAATTTTAAATAATGATTTTGGCTCTAGATTAATTATGGAAATTAATTAACCTTTAATTAGAGCCTAATATTGCTTAGGTTTGCTTAATTATATCATTAAACTCAAACAGCACTATCCCGGGGGCAAAATCGTAATTTTGTACAAAAACTGTCCGAGACCATCGGAACTTAAACAGACACTTTAAAATAGTTGAAAATGTTATTTTAAACCTTTAGGGAAAGTTTCGGGTTCGAATGGCATTTCTACCCACGTAGTATGCTATAGGGGTATTTTGGTCATTTTGACCAAAGCTATGAAACACGATTTTTGTTTCGAAAGCACACAAAGACCATCCAATCCCCTTGAAACATTGAGTTGACCCTTCGAGGACTGCCGGGTCGGCTATCCTCGAATTCCGGGCAGAAAATGACCTCAGGGGCATTTTGGTCATTTTCTCTTAAACAGAAAAATCGGGGCGTTACATCGGCCATGATTCCTTGCCTCCCATTTACATAATATTTTATGCATTTTCAAGCCATGATACATGAACACAATTATGACTACACATTATGCTTTCTTTCTCTATGTTTCTTTAATTGAAAAATGAAATTAAAATCCCATTTTTCCAGCCTTAGATGCACGGTTTTATGGCCTTCCTTGGCCTATAAATAAGAGCTCTTCCATTGCTAAAAGGTTCACACAAACATCCATAGCCTTGGTGCTTAGTTACTTGATAGTTTTCTTGATCAAAGTTTGCTCAAAGTTCTCAAATTCTCTCAATACTTCAAGCTTTCTTCTTCTTCCTTATTCACATTCAAGAGCCTCCATTCCCAACCTCTAACCAAGCTATAAACCTCAAGCATACACATTCCAACCATAAACCAACTCCTAGACACATAACCTTTCCATTATCAAACACAAATCACAAGAAAAATCCTTCCTCCATTAGCCCTTGTCTTGGCAGCCATCATCATCATCTAGAGGAGATTTTCTTCTTTTCACTTCTTAAGACATCAAGCTTTAACATTTGAGAACAAGAAACAACTTGGTAGGGATTTTATTTCATGTTCTTTCCTTTATTTCCTCCTAATGACTTCTAATTTATGGCTTAATGATAAGACTATGGAATATGGTTCTTGGGATCTTGATAATAAGGACTCTAATGCTAACTTCCTTTATTTAAGATTGATTGAGCTTAAAGAGTTTAATTCTCTAAAAGTTTTGAGCTTAACAAGATAATCAAATGAAACTATATCCATTGTTTATGTTTCAAGCTCTTGCATATCATATTTAAATTTCAAGCCTTGCATAATCATATTTAATTTCAAGTCATCACCTTAAATCTTGAAGATAATAATATAAATTTTCATTCTCATGTTTAAATTCAAGTAATGCATTTTATGATTCAAGTTATCACTAAAGATCTAAAAATAAGCTAGCATATTCATATTTATATTTCAAGCTTTGCACAATTATATTTATATTTCAAGTTTTGCATCTTCATATTTATATTTCAAGTTATCATTTTAATTCTTGAAGATAATAATATGGACTTGCATATTCATATTTACTTTCAAGTTATCACGTAAATTATAAAGACCTAAGAATGAATTGCACCTTCATATTCATACTTCAAGCTTTGCATAATCATATTTATATTTCAAGTATTGCACATCATATTTATATTTCCAAGATATCACTTTATAATGATAAAAATGGATTGTATAGCATGTTTATGATTCTTGCCATCACCTAAACCTTTAAGGCTCAAAACTTACCTCTTTAATCTTAAATAGAAATTTTATTTTTGTGGATATATTTAAATTATGTTATTTCTTGCCTCTTGATGCTCTTGATATTAAGGTTGGCTTATTTTATTTCTAAGGCTTTGATATTGTCTTTAAGCTACTTAAATAATTTTGTTAGAGTTAGAAATCTAAAGATGTTTGAATTTATGCTTTTCTCAAGCTTTATGATTTGAAAATTATGCTACTGACCTGATTTAAATAAAATAGTTAGGATATTGATTTAAAGGCTTTGAATATTTATAAATTACTTATAATTGATGTAAGAATTGTTTTTAGCATTTTTGTGATAAACTAGTAGATAAAAAGGATCAAAATCGTAATTCTACAAAGCTTTAGACAATGAATTTTCTGAATTAATTCCTCACTGATTAGATACTGATCATATGTTTTATATACCTTAGAATTATTAGTATTAGATGTAAAAATTGTTTTTGGTATCTTAGAGGTTGAAAAGGATAATTATAAGTGTTAGTTTTGACCATTTTGTAAAATGTAGAAAGTTGTGTTTCTAAACTATCAATTATGTAATTTTGATGAAAGGATTTTAATTAGGGTTAGTGATAATATCTGATGTTATTATGTGTTCAAAATACTATTTATAATGCTTAGAAAAAGTTTTACAAGTATTGGTTTTTGATAAGTGTCAAAATAAGTAACTTTATACTTTGACCCCTATAATGTGTTAAATTTAGTCTATGGCCCTAAAAGGTTTTTATGATGAGTTTTGATGGTTTCTAATAGTTATATGCCTCTTGAATTGTATTGGTTAATGTTAGAGATCTTTAATTTATTAGTAGATGTTAAAAAGGGGTAATTATGTTTTGACCCGTAATCTTTGAGAAATTGTGATTTGACCCTTTGGGGCTTAAACATAAATATTGACAATATGATGAGATGAATATGAATGATGTGTTGTGAAGAATGAGTTGATGTGCTGAAATTTATATGGCTTATGGATATTTGCAATGACATATGATGCATGTTTATGCGATTTACATTATGGCATGTTATAATTATGTTTGATTCATTGATATGCACATGAAATAATGAATCAATGAGTTATAATTGTGATATTCATGTTTACATCTCCATATAACATGCCAAGATTAAAGGTGACATAAGACACATGGAAATGATCCTCTAGACTCCCCGAATTAAAGGTTATGAGAGGTGATCCGAATAGGAAGTGATCCTTTGGACTCCCCGAATTAAAGGTTATGAAAGGTGATCCTAATGCCCCCTATCCCGTACCTTAAGAGTTGGGAATTTAACTTATCAAAAGGGATAAGATTACGCTAGTGATGACTAGTGAGGTATGAGCTCATAACCTAGAACTCTCGAGAAAAGAGAGAATTATAGGGCGGCCCCCAAGGAAAAGAGAATGAAGAAGTTTAAGTCACGTGTAAGAATAATGATCATGATGTTCTTTATATTATATGCATCGCTTTATGGATTTTATGATATTATGTATATGAAATTGACATGCATCCATGACTAATATGTTGCATTCATGACATTAAGATTCATGCTAAAAGATACGGGCCTCGGCTAATGATATTTAGAACTTAATAAATGAACCTTATATATATATGTTCACCATTTTCATAATTAAACCCGAGGTTCCTGGGGACGATGACGATGACACTTGTGTTAGAGTCGGGAAGCCCTACTGAGACTCTTGTATAAGTTTCTCATCCCTTTTCTTTTCCGTGTCGTCTCCAGACAAGCATGATGAAGTAGTTCGTGGCTTTGAGTAATGGTCGTGGGAGCTTTGCTATAGAACAAGAGATTTAACGAAGATAGTTTCTCATTGGATATGTGCCTTTAGAGTGATTGCATCTTATTTATCAGTTTGTATTTCTATTTATGGATATGTATGTCCTTACGTTTATAGGACATCATTATTATGACACACTTATTGATATGATATTATTATTTGAGTTATGTTATGCCATGATTGTATTATGTGTTTACTTGTCATTTGTTTCTAACATTTCTCTTATGCAGAAAAGGTGAACGATGTTAGATACTTAGGATCTTGTGACTCACGTTTTGGTATTTAAGTTCAAAAAAAGATTTACTCATATTTTCACTAAAGTATTTTAAAGAAGTTGATTTAAATATGGAGCAAAAGAGTAATAACTAATAATTAACTTAAACGCGTCCTAGGCGTGTTGAGTTAAATATTAGGGTGTTACACTTGGTAGGACCAAAGAAATCCATATATAAAAGCTCATATGGTTTAGTGGTTGAAATCACATGTTTGCTATGGAAAGAAGCTTTATTTTACTTGCCTTTTTCAAAAAAATCACACGTTGAATCCTTATCAAATGTGATCTTTGGGACACTTTTAACGAGATCTTTCTGAGATAGCTCAGAAATAAGCTTCATATGAGCATGCCTAAGCTTCTTATGCCATAACCACTTATCATCTATGAAAGATACAAGACATTTTACATTTTGATCTCTTAAATCATCCAGGGATAATACATATGTATTGTCATGCCTTTTTCTAGAAAGAATTACTTTATTAGAAGTGGGACTTACTACTTTGTAGGTATGAGCATTAAAGATGACATTAAAACCTTGGTCACAAAACTGACTAATACTTAAAAGATTATAAGCAAAACCATCAACTAATAAGACATCTGAAATTTGGTGAGAATTATCCTTACCAATATCTCTTATGGTTGTGATCTTAGCTTTTCCTCCATTTGCAAATCTCACAAATCCTAATTTTTTCAGTCGCAGATTTTTGAACCACCTCCTTGATCTGGACATGGGTCTTGAGCAACCACTGTCTACGTACCATTTGTTTTCAGGCTCTATGTGCGTCCTTAGGCATACCTGCAATGAATGCATTTTTCATTTTAGGTACCCATATCTGGATGGGTCTTCTGGAGTTAGTATGAAATGAGGACTGTCCAACCTTTTTGATAAACTTTCTTTTCATAAAGTATTTGTCAGGTGGATGTCCCCTCTTAAAACAAATAGTGTAGGAAGCTTTTCTTTTAGCTTTATGAAGAAAAGTTGATTTTCCTTTTTTATCAAGCTTTTCTTTATATCCCAGTCCGTCCTTTTGAAAATGTGGTCTCTGACCACCAAGCATTAGATCAAGATTCCTTGATCCATTTACCATTTTTTTCAAGGTCAGTTTTGAGAAGCTTTAAGGTTCTTTCGAGCTCAAAGATAACGTTCTGAGTGTTTTCATTCGTATTTACAACTTTAGATTCTAAGCCTATAAGTTTTATATTTAAAATTTTTTTTCCTTTTTCACAACTTCCTTCTCCAACCTTAGATTCTCAGCTTTTGATTTGACCATTTTAAGTTCTAAAACAGTTTTTTTATGTTCCTTTTTCAGACTGAGTAATGAAAGGAAAGAGTTTTAGAATCTTCAAGCAACTTTTCATAAAGTAATAAAAGCTCATCATAAGAAAGATCAAAGTCAGCATTATTTACCTCAGAGTCACTTTTAGAAGAATATCTTGCTATGAAGCACATATTTGCAATATCCATTTCTTCTTGATCTTCTGATTCTTCTTTTTCTTTATCTAATTCACTCTAGGTTGCCAGCATGCTTTTCTTTTTAGGAGTGAATATTTTCTGTGGACCTTCAGGCTTAGGACATTCTGTTTTGTAGTGTCTTTTTTCTTCACACTCATAGCATATGATAACTTCAGGTTTCGGCCTTCCTTTTTTATCTTTCCTGAAGTTGAAGTCTTTTCTTTTCTTTGCTTTTCCTTTAAGTTTGGACATATTTCTAACTAGCATGGAGAGCTTGTTCTCATTTTCGTCATTTGTCTCTCCATCAGTTTCATCCTCTTCATTAGAGGTTTTAGCAACCTTCATTGATTGAGCTTTGTTGATGCTTTCAGCAACCTCCATGGTTTTGCTGTTTTTGTTGGATTCTCCATGCATCTCAGAGAGCACCACTTCATGAGTCTTAAGAGACCCAATGAGTGCATCAAAGCCAAGAGTTTGAAGGTCTTTAGCTTTAGTAATGGCTATGACTTTGGGCAGCAATTTTGCTGGAAGACTTCTTAAGATCCTTCTAACCATTTCTGAGTTAGAATATCTTTTACCAAGACCTTTAAGCTGGTTTATTATGTGCATAAATCTAGTAGTCATTTCATCAATATTTTCCTGATCAGTCATTTTGAACAGTTCGTATTGATAAACTAGCATGTTGATCTTTGTTTCCTTCACTTGATCTGTCCCTTCATATAACATGTGACGTCTATTCTATATTTCTTTATCCATGTCACAGGCTATAATTTTATCATATTCAGCCTTGTTGAGAGCACATGTAAGTAGGTATTTGGCTTTTGAGTTCAGTCGAACTCTTGCCTTTTGTTGGTCAGTCCATCTGCTTCTTGGGATATCTCTGGATACTGAAGGTACATAATCATTTCCTAGAGTTTCCTTCTTTGGAACATAGTCTCCTTCTTGTATGATTTCCCACAGGTCTTGACTTGTGTATTTTATGGATAACTCCATTCTATCCCTCCCATAAGCATAGTCTCCACCATCAAAGAATGGTGGTCTATTGATAGAATGCCCTTCAGCCATGTGAATGTTGTTTTGGGCCATGTATACCTCGGATCTTTACCTCTACAGTCGTTAAAATGCTCAACCCCTTAGAGGCCAAGCTTTGATGCCACTTGTAAGCAGAAAGTCACACGAAAAGGAGGGTCGAATCGTGTTTTTTCCTTTTTCTACTTTTACTGAAAAGCTGAAAAACTAAACTAGAAAGGCTATCACGATGAACTTGTAGCGCAGTGGAAAATAACGTTAAGCACTTTAGAAAACTAGCTTTCTGAACTTAAAGAAGTAAGATGATAAAGAGATTTTGAAAGCTTTAAACTTTAAATAAAGGGAGATAAAGGAAAAAGAGGAACAAACACAGAAGGATTTATACTTGCTCGGCCAATCCTGCCTACATTCAGTTCTCAATCACTGTTGAGTTTCACTGCTTCTTCCTCCAACTAGAGAAAGAGTCATGATAGTCTTTTCAATAACCTTCTCAAGCTTTGTCTAATCGACTAGTAGACACTTCTACCATCTCACAACAAGTAGTTCTTTACTAGCCTCTTCAAGCTGAACTGAGCAGCCTTGAACTAGCCTCTCTAAGCTAACCCATGACTAGTAAGAGTTGGTTATTGTCACGTTGTAAGTAGTATTTTACAAGCCTTTTCAAGCTATCTCACACTAATCTCTATTGAATCAAGGTTACATAGGTTACAAGTTTGGGTTGCCACTCAAACTAACCTACACTTAGGATTTCTTTAGATATACAATGAAAAAGATCTTGACAATCTTGAATGACTTCTTTCAAAGAAAATTCTTCCTTAGAAAAATGAATGAACAATGAAGTATTGAAAGAAGATTTTGTACAAGGAAATGATTTACAGCAAGTGATAAACTTATGCAAACAGATGGAGGAAAAACTTGACAGTGTTTTTACACTTTTGATCACTGTTAGTCTTCTTTCTTTTGAAGAGTGCTGCATCTTTATATATAAAGGTCTTCCTTGAGACTGTTGCCTTCAAAAAGTTTTTCCAAGGACACATGTTGATCATCTATTTATGTCTTGGAAAGGAAGTCTATAAGAGTATTCTTTCTGCTTTGTCAGGTCTGCCTCCAGAAGCCGTTGTGAGATAAAGGAGATTTATGATATTCTTCAGAAACTACCTTTTACTTTCTAAACTGTGGTTTCTGAACCTTTTCTTCTAGAGCGCATTGACAGTTCTCTTTGAAGGCAGAAGAGATGATTAATCGGTTCTGACACTGAGATTTGACTTTTCCATAAGCAATCTTGAATTTTAATTTCAAATTTTCCCTCCTTATGAGTGATGCAAAATTCACTGTTGATACGAGAACTTTCTTAAGCATAATATCATTTCCTTGGTGAATAAAGAGCCTTCACAGCTTCAATCATTTGTTCGTTTTGAGATACAAACATTCTGGATATAATGATTGATGCTGATGTGTTATGATTTTTTCATGTAGGCATACTTTCTGATGTCCAGAGATACTTTCTGAAGTTTTAATAGCTCATTTTTTTGAAGTGCTGAAGTCTTCTTCAATCGTTTAGCCTTCAATGCTTAGATAATGATATAATTTCACTACTTTAACAATTCAGATCTTTTATCAAGAGACAAACATGTTTACACATGCATAGTGAAGGTATATTCTCATAGGTATAAACCTTAAATGACAGAACCTGTTAAAATCTTACAAGAAACTCAAAAAGAAACATCAGTTGTTCTTCAAAGCATTTTTCTTTGAATTGGTTTTGTTGTCATTCAAAATACATGGACGCAAGGGTTCTGGAGCTAACATCTATATCCTAGCCTATTTTGCAAAATTTCTTTCTTTGTGTTATCTTGATTAAAAGAGAGATGTTGAGTAAATAGATATGTTTACTGAATACCTTGTTCCAAGAAGTATTCATGATGTCTTTTACTGAAGATCTCTTGAATGTTTTTAAAGTTTTTTTAAAAAATATGTTCTTCTTCTCCAAACATTTTCACATTTGCATAAGCATTCATGCATAAAATAATTCTAGAGATTCCCTCTTTGCAACTCTATTCTGGAGATTTAGCAAAGCAATCAAAAAAGATATACTCTCTTGAAGATGCTATATATCAGTTTGCGAGAACATCGGAAGCACAGTTTGCAAGACCATAGATCTTTGTAAGAAATGATGTATCAGTTTGCAATAATAGAAAGGAATCAGTCTGTTCTATTTGAAGACGGGTCAATCAAAAAGAAGACGATATGTTTAGAAGAAGGTTGTTGGTTAGAAAGAAGTTTTTAAGGATTAGAGAATGGAGGTTATATAGGAGCATCAAATCCAGAGCAGGAAGATGAGTTTGTGTCAAGTTATAAGGGCTTCTCAGCGGGTCAGAAAGTAAATCTTGAAGATTCAAAAATAACTCATTCAGAAAGTGAGATCAAAAGTCAAAAAACTCTCTTTCAGAAAGAATGATGGAAAGATGGGATTTTTCCCACTCTGATTGAGTTTCTCTCTCCCATGTCACTTTACCTTTAGTCACGTCATATCACTTAAAACCCCCACATCTTGCTTTTCATATTTAGCTTCATCTTCTTGGACAAGTTTTTCTTTTACTATCATCCTAACTTCAAACACTAAATCTTCCCTTTTGCTATCTCCTTCCTGAAACCCCTTTTGTTTCCTCATAAACTTTGCATTCAGTATTTGCAAACCCTTTTCTCAATATATCTTTACCTTTGCATTTTCTTGTTCTCTCTCCTATTTCACCAAACCGTGACTTGTTTCCTTTTTCCTCTAAAAGTATTTTTTTCTCATGGCTGAAGGATGAGAAATTGAAAAGGATTCATCTTGACAAGGAGCTTTCCTTATGTACAATGAGCTGCATATGCTGGGGGCATATGAAGAAGATTTCTCTTGAAGGATTATAGCTCCTGGAAAAAGGCGAAACAATGCCTCGTTAAATCAAGTTTAGATTCTTAAAGAGGCATTTACCTTCCAAGAATGGGAACACTTTCCAGACATTTTTGACAGAGTTTTTCTAGGAATGATCACTGCTTTTGTAACATCCTAATTTTTAACCCAATACTCTAGAACATAATTAGGTTAATCATTAGTCTGTTACGTCATAGCTTTCTTATTACTTTAAAATACTTAGCGGAAATACTGGTAAATATTTTTTTGGATTTATAAAAGCAAAGTGAGAGCCGCGCGACACGATGGTCTATAGAGAATAGATGGAAGTAAGGCAAACATCTCATCATAACACATAGCAAGTAAAGGCACATCACAATAACATTGAACTGCATATTTATATAATATATGATATGCCCACTTGTATAGAGTGGGGCTTAGTTTGATGCAACATGAGCAATACAACTAAAACAAGAGAAAGTGCAACGGAAACTATAAAAGCAACTCCCCTACCCAAGTGCAACTTGTAACGCCCCGATTTTCGCTAAACTTTCATAATGACCAAAATACCCCTGTAACAGAATTAAGGCAGTTTTAAGTTCCGTTTCGACCCGGACTTTGTTCTAGGTTCAAAACAATGATTTTAAGGCATGAACTATGTTTGTTTAAGTCCCGGAGGTTCCGGGCAACTTTTGGTGAAAATTACGGTTTTGCCCCTGCATATCGCATTTTCAAACAATGAGCCGTTTAACTCCAAACCTAAGCAATATTAGGCTCTAATTAAAGGTTAATTAATTTCCATAATTAATCTAGAGCCAAAACCATCATTTAGAATTAATTGGAACCTAAAATTGCTTAGGGAAATTCAAATCTCATCCTAGTCTTATTCTTTAAAAAAGAATAAGAATCTGTGAATAGTGTCGAATAGTGTTTCCACTATTCACATCAACTTTTCTTTTCAAGACAAGTTGTCACACCCACATCACTAGTCCTAGAGGTGTTGACTCCCCTAATCCTTCTAGACCACCTCTAACCTAGGGATTTGTGGTTTTAAATAACCTATTAGTGCACCTAAGTACCTACTTAGCAACTTTTAATCCTAAGCCTAATCTATGTCACACCAAAGCACACTTCTAGAACATGGTTTAAGGAGATATTTCTCCTCCCCAAGGCTGCCAAGAATGGCGCCATTTCTCTCTAGAAAATCATCAAAAAGTTAGTCTATGTGTTCAAGCTATCTTGTGACATATGTCTTGAACACTTTCAATCAATGATCAACTTTCAAGAAAAATTGTCACTCAAGACTCAAAGAATATTTTATATGGTCAATCAAGGCTTTCAATTCATTTCTAAAATGAAAATAATTATGTCTTTCAAACTCAAAAAGAATGATTTGTTTTTGTGGTCATTCAAGCTTTCCATCAAACTTTTTCAAGATAACATGTCTTACAACACATTACCTATGCTTTGGAATTTAAGTCTAGAAAATTTTCTCCTCTTTTTGGGCATGAGAAGCATGGTTTCTCTTCAGATTTTGCAGCCCAAAATTTTAAGTTTTTATGCATTTTTAAAGGTTTGAAAATAAGGTACATGCTAGCCATACTTTAGGACATGCATAGCTAGACTTTTCACCATGCTTTGAATGACTTTACACCATGCTTTGAACAAGATTTTTCCTCCCTCATGTGGCTGTAAAAGTGGCCGAATTCTTCCCCCCAAAAGGCCTCCAATATTCAATTCATTTCACTTCTCTATAAATAGGTAGCTTAGGGAACTTGAAGCACCTTTGTTCATTTCACTAAAGCTTTGAGTTAGAGCACTTTGAGTTTCTTTCTCTCAAGTTCAAGAGCTCATCCTCTCCAACCTCTTCATCTTCTTCACTTCCTCTCAAATCCCAAACTCTAGGTAGGGAGCTCTTCAAGAATGCTTTCTTTTATTTTCATGTTCAATGTTTATCTTGCTTGAAAGTTGTGTTGTTAGTAAGTTTTTCTCCCAAGCATTTTTTTTTTGGTTTCTTCTTTTCTCTTCCTTTTCATTTTCGGCCTTAAGGCCATGGTAGTGAGAGCTTGATGATGAGTGCTCTCAAAGATGAAACCATGAGTTCATCTTAAAGTGAGACCTCTAAAGCTTGAACCTTTCTTAAGAAAAAGTTCCATCATTTCTCCTTTTTCTTTCATTTTCGGCCTCAAGACCAAAATGAGGAGAGCTTGATGATGAGTGCTCTCTTGGGATAACCATGTGTTCATCCTAACATGAGACCTCTAAAGCTTGAGTTTTGTTTGAGAAAAGTTTTATCTTTTTCATGTTTTGGTTAAGACAAGGCTATGTTTTTCATGAAAACTCTTTTTAAGCTTTTTGTTCCTAGATGTTTCGGCTATGGAGGCTTAAGGTGCTTGGAAAAAATGGTAGCTTTGTAATGAGTGCTTCATGTTGGCCTTTGTCACATGAACAAACTCTAAAGCTTGAGTTTTTCCAAGAAAGGTTTCTCTTTTTCAAGTCTTGGTCAAGAATGAGTTATGTTTCTTTGATGTCTTGAAACTTTCCTTTTCTTTTGTTTAGGTTTCGGCCATGGAGTCCTCTTGGACTTGAAATATGAGAAGCTTGATGATGAGAGTTGTGTGATGATGTTTGTCACATGAACAATCTCTAAAGCTTGAATTTTCTAAAAAATAAGTTTACTATTTTCAAGTTTTGCTCAAGACATAGTTATGTTTCTCTTGAACCTTGAAAACCTCATTTCTTTTCCCTTGAGTTTTCGGCCTTGAAGGCCTTTGGGACTTAGAAAAATGGTAGCTTGATGATGAGGGCTTCATGTTGATGTATGTCACATGAACAAAACTCTAGAGCATAAATTTGGTTTCTAGGCCAAGTATGTTTCGGTTTCTTTCCTTTATGTTGGTCATGAGTTTTGTGTTGTTAATAAATATAGAGCATTGTAAAAATACTCAATGATGAGGACTTGAGATGTTGGTATTTAAATCACCAAAATCTTGGTCCCTAGAGTTCAAAAATAAGGTTGTTTCCTCATGATGAGGATTCGGCCACCTCATGGACTTTAAGGAAATGATTTTCTTTTATACAACTTAGCAACATTAGTGTTTTCTCTTCTTGTGAGGATGAGTTATGGGTTGAAACTTTGTTTCCTTTAAAGTCTTGCAAGAGCTCTAAACAAGATATAAAAGAAGTTGCATCCACGTTTACGTTTATGCTTTGCACTAGCACGTTTATTTCTTACGCCATCACTAAGACCCAAGATAATGAATGAACTTGCACAATGCATGTTATGTTTCAAGCTTTGCATCTCATTTTATATTTCAAGTCATCACTAAACTCTAAGAATAAGAATGGAGATGCATTTCATCTTTTACTTTGTGCTATCACTTTTTTTTCTAAAGGACTATAAAATGAAATGCATAGCACGTTTATTCTATGTCATCACTTGAAACTTTAGAGCTTAAAGACTTGCCCATTTCATCTTAAGAAAAGAATTAAATCAAGGAGGTATCTCCTTGAACATCATTCGGCCATGTGGTGTAAATGGCTCTAGGATGAGTTTCATTTAACTACAAGGGCCTATAATGCATGTCTTAGAATTTTTCTAAGCTTTGATGCACTTAACCAAGGTTTTAAACATGTTCTCAAGTTTTGAATCATTGTCAAGAGCAAGCCGAAATGGCTGCTGCCCTTGATGTTCCATGATGAGTTTTGGCAAAATAAACTTTGATTTTTCATGGTCTTGAAGTCCCAAAAAGGTTCCAAGAGAAACTAGCAAGTTATATGGTTGAAAGAAAGTTTTTTCTCATGATTTTATGCCTTAAAGGTTTTTGGTTCTGCCTTAGTAATTTCAGCACCTTAAATTCTGTTTTGGGTGGTCTAAATATGTTGTAATACCTTGCCAAGTATGTGATAATTGTTCTAGACTCTTTAAAGCATTATTAGTGACTTTGTTTGCTTAATATGTGAATTCTAGAACTATAAGGAATGGCAAAATGAGTTTCTGCCCAGCCTTGATAAAATATTTAGAATCACATTAGATTATGTCTAAATGTGTGGGAGTGACTCATAATTGGCCTAGGTATTAATTATTGCACCATAGAAAAAGTCGGATGCGAGAAAGGGCTTAAAACGCATTTTCTAGAACACGTAATTCATCAAATATGAACAACTACATAAAGCTGTCCAACCATAATTAATTAGGATTTAGAACTTAATGGATTATGGTAATGAGGTTAATCAATCCCATAAACATACTAGAAAGTAATGGGAAAGTTTGAGGTTACCCGATTTAGGGATTTTTACCTTAAGGAATGATTATGCGCTTCTAAGTTTGATGATGAATTGATGTGTTAGCTCATGACGTGTATGGTGCCATGTGAACTATTATCCCTATGTGATAGCTTGTATTAACATGTTATTATTTCTTTAAAAGAACTTTGGAGATGCCGAGGTAGTAATTATGTGCTATGCATTAATTATGTGGCATCTTAAAGAAACATGTTAAACTTAGGATGACTCAGAACATAAGAATGTAATCCTTTGAAACCTTGAATTAAGGGTGGGGACAATGTGATTCTACGCTCCTAAACCCGTACATAAAGTCGTGAACTTGACTTATCTAAATGGATCAAGTCTAGATGCTAGTGAGGACTAGTGTGGTATGAGCTCATAACCTAGAGTTTTCTCAAAGGGAGAAATATTAGGCGGCCCGATTAAGTAAAGGTTCTTATGTCACCTAAGTAACTTGATTATATGATTTATGTTCCATGTACCAGTTATATGATTTATGTTCTATGTACCAAGCTACATGATTTATGTCTATGATTTTAGTATATAGCCTATGTAACACAAGTGCCATGTTAAAAAGAACGGATTCTCGGAAATGAGATTTTGGAAAACTCATAATTGAACCTATGTATGTCCATTATTTTATAAATAACCCGAGATTCCTGGAGACGTATATGATGACACCTAGGATAGAAGGAAAACCCTACTGAGTTTCTTTAGTAAGAATCTCACTCCCTCTATCTTTTCCTTTCCATTACGTCTTCAGAGCGAGATGGCGACCTTCGTCTTATTCATTGACACTCCACGGTGGGAGATCCACCACGACCCGGAGTATGGGTCCTATCATTTTGAGGGCCGATGTACCTTACGTGTATTCATGTTCGTTGGACGGCCATTTTCGCACCGTGTCTATAGCTACCACTTCACCCCGGCATCCCCCTACGACGATCCCGCGATTTTCGAGCATGCACGACCACAATGGGAGTAGAACCTGTGGGCCCCCTCTGACCGTTCAGCCGATATGCCGGTGTACGTGCCGCTGACACAATAGTCGGAGGAGGACCCTATAGGGGATGTCCCTATGGGTCATGAGGACTCTGCCCCCACTCCACCGCAGCGACCGACGGGCAGCGAGGAGACGGTTACGCAGCCACGAGGGCTCCGGCACCAGGACCACGACCTCGACGTGGGCGGCCCATCCAGTCCCAGGGCATGCCTGCACCGGCCGAGTTCCGCCCATGGATTGGCTACGTCCCTCCATACCCATGATCTCATTGCATAGACGGAGGGTAGACCTTAGTGCACGCACACCACTAGTATGGATGAAACCTCTTTTGTGTTGGGGTTATCCATCATAGATTGCACGGGGGTCGAGATGTTTTCTTTCAGCTCCTTTTGATGTGTTTCTGTATTCTGATGTATTTATATTTACATTATGTACTTGAAGAGTCCTGCCCAGTGGGTAGGCATTTTATCTATGAGGTATTTCAGTTATGATTGATGTTATGTTCGATGTTATGTTTTGGAGCCATTCCTATGTTATCGTTCCGCATACTATGATATCGACTCGTGAAGTTACGCGTGGCTTCTATTTTAAGTAATGATTTAAAAAAAAAGTTGGCTCATATTTTCGTTAAGTCTATTTTCCAAGGAAATGAACCATGTCAGTAAGTAACGACTAATATTTGGCCTAATTACGTACTAGTAGTATTGGGTCGAATATTAGGGTGTTACACAACTAACGGGATAACCTCTAAAACAAAAGAAGGTTCATCCCCATCTAAGTGGTGTGTGCTCTACCCGGGTACTTCATTGGTCGTACGTCACCTCCTACTGACGTCCATCTCGCGAGCGAGACACATATCCGGGAAACTGGGCGAGCTCCTCGGGCATAAAGAGGCGAAATGGGGATCGAGAGTGACCCCCGCGATGTGGTCGCATCTCCGATCACCGTGCAAGTCGTGGCTGAGTCACGGTGTCCTCACTGCCCTCCCTCATCAGTGGTGGAGTGGGGGCGGAGCTCTCGCTATACGGATGGGTAGGCGAGTCCTCGGACGGGTTGGTCTCCGAGAAGTAGGTCCGGGGCACGTAATCGGGATAGTCTCGCATGGCTGAGGCGGCAGTGTGCATGCAGAGCACTTTCTCATTATGCATACGCACGCGCTCAAAAACCTGCTCGTCGTCGTCGTAGGCTGCTGTCGGGGAGAAGCGATGGGTGTGCACGGGGTGAGTGAAAGGACGTCTTATGAACATGAAGAATCGCACCGTGCACTGTCCCTCAAAATGGTATGACCCGTGATCCTGGTCATAGTGCACCTCCCACGTCGGGGTGTCCACGAAAACCACGAACGTCGCCATCTGAAGATATGACGGAAAGAAAGAGATAGAGGGAGTGAGAATCTTGCTAAAGAATCTCAGTAGGGCCTCCTACTACCTAGGTGTCATCATCTACATCCTCAGGAACCTTGGGTTTAGTTATACAAAATAAGTGAGCATGCATTAAGTCCATTTTTAGGTTCTAAAACATAGTTTAGCCAAGGTCCGTTCATTTTAGCATGATTCTTAATGTCATGGATGCAAACATATTAAAGGATGTATGCATGACTCTACTTAATACAAGAATAATCATCATATCTTTAAGAACACCATAATAGTGGCATAAAGTGGCAATTAAATTCTCTTTGTGACATAATCATCATAACTTCCTTATAGGCCACCCTAAAAGACAAGCGCTCTGGGGGTGCTCGGCCGAACCGGTGTCACCCAGAACGTGTCACATCTCTAGGTTATGAGCTCACACCTCAACTAGTCATCACTAGTTATTACTTATCAATCTCGATAAGCATAACATAATCATAAACATAATCCCAACTTATCCAGTACGGGCTAGGGGGCATTTCTTGGGGGTGCTCGGCCGAACCAGTGTCACCCAAGAATTAATCTTGGTACTGATGTCACATGAGTTCTCTAGAGGTGCTCGGCCGAACCGGTGTCATTTGAGAACCCATCTTAGTACCTCATAAAAATTTCATAGGTTTTCAAAAACTTTCTGAGTCCCGAATTTGTCAGAAATTCGACGGCATAACTGTAGCATGCCGAATTTCTTCCAAATTCTTCTTTATGCCACATGAGTCAATCAAACATGCATCCATCATCATAGTTTCATGCATTCACATAATCATCCTCATACTTTCACAAGCAACATTAAGGATTCGTTATGCACTTGGTCCTACGGTATTTTATGCTTTGACCCTTACGGGCCTTAAACTTGTGATGTAGTTAACCTATCATCTCCTATCAAGCTTTTATGCACCTAAGGGTTCTCTCTTAACAAAAATTATTATTATCCATGCTCTCTATTAAATCTGAACATTATCATTCCCTAGGGGCAGCGTTATAAACTTATGATTACGGGGTTCTAGAACTTGCGTTTTAGACCCTTTCTTGGTTCTATCTTCGCCTAAGGCGCTATAAGTTAAACCTAAACCAATTATGAGTCATTCCTATATCAAAGAACTAATTATAAACCATGTTCTCTACATTATAAGGTTTCCGGACAGATTCTAAGAATTAAATGTTCTAAGAGTTCTAGAATTGCGGTTTTACAGTTTTCTAGTTCCTAGTTTCTCTGTAGGTGCCAAAATTCATTCCTACTTCAAATGTAACCAAATTTTTCATGATTAATCAATCCTAATCTGATTATATCCCCATTGAAACAGTTTGGGCAGTGTCCATAATTAAATGGGATAAAACTATGCTCAATTTTGACTTTACGGTTTTTCTAGAAAGCTAGTATCTCTTTTAACATGCATAGAAGTGTTCCTACCTCATCATACATAATTTCCACACATCATAACACATCATAACATCATCATACAGTAGCAAACCCATCATGGAAGGACCGAAACATTAAGTCCCAAAAAGATACCTACTTGATATTTTTAAAACACATAAGTTGCTAGTTTCTCTTGGAATCATTTTCAAGACTTTTAAAACTCTTTTGCAAACCATTTTATCTTGTCAAAGGGACTAAAAACTTCCTTAGGTCAGTGACCACTTAATCCCTCCTTAAAAGAGAGTTAAATTCATGGAACCTTGTTGGTCTTAAACTCAAACAAATTCATGAGATTTAAAAGGATTCTTAAAACTTGACTTATTGGTCCTTGAAGCTAGATGAAACTCATTCCAAGTTCATCATCACTTCATGGCCGAAATCATGCATTCAAAGAATGCTCCCTCATTAAACTTTAACTTGAGATAAAATGGGCAAGTCTTTGAGCTCTAAGATCTTTTAAGTGACGACATAATTTAAACATGCTATGCACTTCATTTTTATTCTTTATTACAAAATAAAGTGAGAACTTAAAGTAAACATGCAAGACTTGAATATAAAAATGCAAGGCTTAAAATAAATATGCAAGACTTGGAATATAAATATGTAAGGCTTGAAATATAAATATGCTAGTTCATTTCTTTATTTTAGTGCTCTAGGCCCAGCAACAATCAACTTTAAGGCCGAAATAGAAAGGCTTTGAGATTTAGTTAGGTGATAGTGCACGTTCTTTAGTGATGAAAAGTAAATATGCTAGACAAGAATATAAATATGAGATGCATTCCATTCTTTAGCCTTTAACTTTGAGTGATGGCTTGGAAATTAAATATGAATGCAAAGCTCAAATTGAACATGCAATGCATAAGCTTGAATTTAAATATGAATGCTAGTTCATTTTATTTCTTATTAGAGCTCATACAAGACTTTAAAGGAACTTAAACCTCAACCCAAACTTATCATAACAAGGTAAAATAAAAACAAGAGTGAACCTCAAGGGTTCTAAAAACACAAAGTTTCTTTTCTTGAAATGTAAACATAGATAGCATTTTTATTAAAACTCAAGCTCTAGAGGCCTCATTGTGATGAACACATAGTCATCATCTAGAAGCTCTCATCATCAAGCCATTGTGAACTCCCTTGGCCAATATGGCCGAAACCTTAAAGAAAGAAAAGGAAGAAGAACCGAAATTGTTGGAGAAGAAAAGAAACATTTGGAACTCTAGAGACCATGATCTTGATGATGCATTAACACCAACATCATGAGCTCTCATCATTGAGTTCATGTTAACCATTTTAAAACATCATCAAAGCGAAAGGTTTCAAAGATTCAAGAAGAAAGCTAAAAACATCTTTAACTCGAGAACAAAGATCAAGCTTTAGAGATTATTCAAGTGATGAACATCATCATCATGGAACCTCATCATCAAGCTCTCATTCCCTTGCTCTCAAAGGGCTCATGGCCGAAACAAGGAGGAGAAGAAAAAGAAAAGAAGTTCTAGAAAGGATTCAAGAGAAACTATGAACACATAAAGAAATTAGGAATTTTAAATGAAAGAACTCTTAAAAGAAAATCCCTACCTAGTGATTAGGAGGTTGGAATGAGAGAAGAGGATGAAGAACTTGAAGAACTTGAAGACTTGAACTTGAGAGAAAAAGGAAGCTTTGAAGTGCTCTTTGAAACTTACACTTAGCAAATGAACCCAAAATGATACAAGTTCACCCAAGCAAGCTATTTATAGAGAAATGAAGCAAATGAAAGGTACCAGGAGGGGGAGGAGCTTCGGCCATGCAGTATGGAGGCAGCCCATGAGTTCCATGAGGTGAGATAATGTGGTCTTGAGGCATGGTGAGGTATAGTTCAAAGTATGGTGAGGTATGGTTCAAGGTATGGCTTTAAGCATGGTTCTTTGAGTGAGAAACAATTCAACATGTGTGGTAAAAGAGAGAGAGAGGGCTGAAATGCATCAGCCATGGGGGGGAGGATTTCTTGCATTTTAATTGTGGTTTAGAGTTGTGTTTAGGTGTATCTTTGATTAGGATTAAGATTAGGAATTTGTAAGAAAGTGTTTAGGTGAGAAAATGGGTAATCAAGGTTGTCAAGACTTAATGAAGGAGTGTTCTTGCATCATTAGTAAGTTATAAACTCATTTTAGTGTATAAACAATTCTAGACACAATTCCTTGATTTAAGGAATTGGAGAGAGAAAACACTATTTAAGAATCCAAGAGTGAAATCTTGAGTTTTAGAAAGGAGATTTAAATCTAATCTAAGCAATCTTAGGTTCTAATTAATTTTAATAATTTATTCTGACTCTAGATTAATTATGGAAATTAATTAATCTTCGATTATAGCCTAATATTGCTTAGGTTTGCTTAATCACATCATTAAGCTCAAAAATACTATTCTAGGGGCAAAATCGTAATTTTGCACTAAAACTGCCCGGGACCACCAGGACTCAAACAGATGTTTTGAAACATGTAAAAATATGGTTTTAAACCTCTGGGGAAAGTTCCAGGCTCAAACGGCACTTTTACCAGCGTAAAAATGCTATAGGGGTATTTTGGTCATTTTGACCCGAAACTGTAGAAAATGAGACTTTCGCCTCCGGAACCACTCAAGGGTCATTCAATCCCCTTCAAACATTGAGTTGGCCCTTCGAGGACTGCCGGGTCGGCCATCCTTGAATTCCGGGCCGAAAATGACCTTAGGGGCATTTTGGTCATTTTCTACTCGGACAGAAAATCGGGGCGTTACAACTTTCTATTGCTTTTTGGAAGCAAAGAATCGAACCACTCTATCAACCATAATCATGGATTTCTTCATAGAGATAGAGCTATCTGACTTGGCAACTATAGTTAAGGCTCTTGTTATTGGAGTCAAGTATTTTACTAACGAAGATTGGTTCAATTCCCTTGGAGTAAGTGCTGAAGAAGTGTCAAAATGCCTCACAGATTCCAAAAAATACAAACCTAGTAATATTACTACTGCCCTACTCAGTTTTAAGGTAAGGAAAGTATTTTTTGTGGTACAATTTACTATTCTTCCTAGGCAAGGAAGTACAGATATTCTACTAGGAATCGACTGTATGCTACTTTTCTATTTGATAATCAAATAAAAAGTAAACTTGCCGAAGCTGATAATGAACTACATGCTCAGTGCCATCACCAAGGATAAGAGAAGAACTACAGTAGTACCTTACAGAATGCTATTAACAAAAGTTTTTTAGCACTTCTGATATCCTTTTATAGAAGAATAGTTTGAGTACACTCCAGGAGTAGACTATGCCATCAATTCCTTCAAATCAAAGAAGAAGACTCATTCATTTCTTGTGAAAATGAGCTCAAGAAAGACAAGCTTTCTGGTTGAAAAAACCAATCTAGAAAGAAAGACTGTGAAGAGGAAGAAAGGAACAGAAGATCAGAAGAAAATAAAGACTAAGAAAATTCTAGTCCTCTCTGAAAGCAACTCAGACAGTTCTGATGAAGAAGAACAGACATCTTTTGAAAAAGAGTATGAAGAGACTTTATCAACATTATCTCAGAAAGGGAAAGGAAGGTCTACTAAGAGACAGAGGCTCTCAAAGCCTCAAAAGCAGCATGACAAGGAGGTGAAAACATCAGAAAGTGAACTTCCTCAAGCAGACCTGATAAGCTCCTAATTCAAAAGAAAGTTTAAGAAAAAGAGGCATGGTCTATGCCTAAAGGGGTTCAAGGAGCTGTACTCATTTTGAAAGATATGAGTAAAGCAAAACATACTGCTGCAACAACCAGGGAGGCTGAGATTTCTGATGATGAAGTAATGGCAGACCTCGTACTTAAAGAGCAGAGAGTTCTGCAGGAGAAAAGAAGACTTGAGGATGCAAGGAAAAGGAAAGAAGCTAAGGGAATTCAGGGCATAAGCAACAAAGAAGTAAACATTATTCTTGAACCCTTTTTGGTCATTGAAAAATTACCCTCTTAACCCATGACTTAACAATTTGGGTATAACTCTGGTTCTGCTCCTGCTATTTCAGATAAGCCTGCTTTTGGTGACTCTGAAGACTTTATAACTATTAGCCAAGTATTGGAAATCATGTCAAGGTCTAAGGATCCAAAGCCACACTCAAAGGAAAATGATATGGATGACCTGCATTTCTTTGTTAATAAAGTCTTCTTCAGTATGGAAATAATTATAGAAGAGCCTAAGGAAGAAGCATCAGCACCACAGATACCAATAATCCTAATGGTTCTTCAACCTCCATCTTCCATTCGCATTGCCCAAGTGGAGGAAGAAATGGTTAGAATATCTGAAGCCAAACTACCTTCGATTAAAGATGCTGCTGCTTCAGTGCCAAATCAAGATGTTCCTCTTTTTTCTGCTCCTGCTCAAGAGGTTGTAGCCCCTACATATGTTCATGCCACCACTGTTTTTGCTCCTGTCATATCTGCTATATCCTCTCCACATTAATATGCTGCACAAGGTGGTACCAGGGCTGAGTCGCCCAAATAAGGAGAAACTGTACCACTGAGCATTCCTACACCATCTCCTAGAGCTGCTCCTGGACCTATCAATATACCACTTCCATCTTCAACTACACTTCGGCAACCTATCAAGTCATCCTATGAAGTCTAAGAGAGATTTCTTCTAGATAGGACAGATTTGAAGCAACCTTGTTAGCACATAGTGCTCAGCTTAGATAGATGGAAGATCTATAACTTCAGATGTTTTGTAACATCCTAATTTTTAACCCAATACTCTAGAACATATTTAGGTTAATCATTAGTCTATTACTCTTTTAGTCTCATTCCTTACAACCTTTCATTAAAATACTTAGCGGAAAATATGAATAATTTTTTCTTTTTGAAACTTGAAAGCAAAATGCGAGCCGCGCACTAACCTAACGTTCGTCATAACCATAACGTGCAAGAAAAAGTAACCACACCATTGATAATCATGAAACATAGTATTATACATAACAATCATAATATCATCACATCTTCATAGATACATAGACTACTAATATCATTGTACCATCATTTACATCAAAACACCCCCATATATGTGAAGTCATCCTTATCTACCTATGAGGTTGGATAAGTGTCAACCCAAAAAGCTAAGCTATCTATGCTCCCGCAGTGACCCTCCGCCCCGTCTTCTAGTGTGATCCTTAAGCACGAGCCTTAGCAGAAGTCACGAACCTTGTTGTAATCCTCGTCTAGAGACGACATGGAAGAAGAGGAAGGGATGAGAAACTTATTCAAGATTCTCAGTAGGAATTCCCAACTCTAACACAAGTGTCATCGTCGTCGTCCCCAGCCACCTCGGTTTTAATTATGAAAAAGGTGTACATGCATAAGGATTGGTTTTAGGCTTTTCAAATCTACTTATCCGAAGTGGGTGTCTTTTAGTATGTGTCTTAATGACATGAATGCAACAGATATTTGATGAATGCATGACAATACCATATGCACATTAACACGAAAGTCGTAATACTTGGGCACATCATAAGGAAACAAGAATCATATATATGGCATAAAGAGGCATAGTAATTTTCATGTGATATCTTTCTTATAAATAAAACTCTTAAGTTCTTTTTCTTAAAGACCACCCTCTTAACATATCCACCAAAAATCCAACCGATTCACCGGCCCGGCGATAATCTAGTCACCAAGCTACATCTCACCTATCGCCTAGGAATGAGCTCAATCCTAACTAGTCGTCACTAGATTTAATATGGGCTAATAAAGGGGGTATACATAACTTTCTTGGATCACCTATCTTAGGATCATTTCCTTCTTTGAAACGCTCTATTGGTATCTAATACACAGTGAATTGTCCGCTTTGGCAAGCTCAATGTCAATACCCTCACGGATTTGTTTCCTCCCCGCCGTAGTGGGAGGAATGCATCTCAGTGTTACGTCACATCTGTTCTGGGGGTGCTCGGCCGAACCGGTGTCACCCAGGAGTTTTCACAAGCTTTTTTTGAAGTACTCAAGCTTGATGGGAAATTCGGCAGCGTAACGGCATACACTGGATTTCCATCAAACTTGCTTTATGCCACCAACCATATAGAGCATGCATAGCCATTCAATACCAACATAAGGCATCATAATCATCGTATGCATCATAAGCATCATAATACCATAATTTTGCATAATGCATCATGGCGTGAGCATCAACACTATATACTCTCATAAGAGATCACATGCTCAAGTTGTTCTCATAATAAAACATACACTTGCATGAAACATTAAAGCTCATTATGCTCTTAAGCCTATGGTGTCTTATGCTTTGACCCTTACGGGGCTAAATCTTGAAAACTAATTACGCTATCATCCATTTTTATTCTTTCATGCACCTATAGGCTCACAACTAATAATTCTTACTAATTTTTATGTTCGTCAATGAATCTGGACAGCCTTACACTTTAAGGGTAGAAATCACATCTTGTGATTACGAGGGTTCTAGAAACTACGTCTTAGACCCTTTCCCGATTCCGTTTTCGCCTAAAGCGCTATAATTAAATCTAAGCCAATTATGAAGTATTCCTAAGCCTTTGAACTAATTATAAACCATGTTTACTACATTGTAAGGGTGCTGGACAGAATCAGAAAACTAAATGTTCTACGAGTTCTAGAGTTGCGGTTTTACGGTTTTCTAGTTACTAGTTTCTCTATAGGTGCTAAAATTCATTCCTACTTCAAATGTAACCAAATTTTTCATGATTAATCAATCCTAATCTGATTATATTCCCATTAAAACAGTTTGGGCAGATTCCAAAATTAAATGGGATAAAACTATGCTAAATCTTGACTTTACGGTTTTCTTAGAAAGCTAGTTTCTTCCCTAACTTGCATAGAAATGTTCCTATTTCATCTTACATAATTTTTTACTCATTTAAACACATCAAACATCATCACATGGCAGCAAACACATCATGGAAGAACCGAAACATTAAATCCCAAAAAGGTACATAACTTGATATTTTTAAAACACATAAGTTACTAGTTTCTCTTGGAATCATTTTCAAGACTTCTAAAACTCTTTTGCAAACCATTTTATCATGTCAAAGAGACTAAACACATCCTTAGGTTAGTGACCACTCAATCCTTCCTTAAAAGAGTGTTAAATTCATAGAACCTTGTTGGTCTTAAACTTAAACAAATTCATGAGCTTTAAAAGGATTTCTTAAAACTTGACTTCTTGGTCCTTGAAGCTAGATGAAACTCATTCCAAGTTCATCATCACTTCATGGCCGAAATCATGCATTCAAAGAATGCTCCCTCATTAAACTTTAACTTGGGATAAAATGGGCAAGTCTTTGAGCTCTAAGATCTTTTAAGTGATGACATAATTTAAACATGCTATGCACTTCATTTTTATTCTTCATTACAAATTAAAGTAAGAGCTTAAAGTAAATGTGCAAGACTTGAATGTAAAAATGCAAGGCTTAAAATAAATATGCAAGACTTGGAATATAAATATGCAAGGCTTAAAATATAAATATGCAAGTTCAACTTTTTATTTTAGTGCTCTAGACCCAGCAACAATCGACTTTAAGGCCGAAATAGAAAGGCTTTGAGATTTAGTTAGGTGATAGTGCAAACCTCATTTTAGATCTTTACGTTCTTTAGTGATGAAAGGTAAATATGCTAGACAAGAATATAAACATGAGATGCACTCCATTCTTTAGCCTTTAACTTTAAGTGATTGCTTGGAAGTTAAATATGAATGCAAAGCTCAAAATAAATATGTAATGCATAAGCTTAAATTTAAATACGAATGCTAGTTCATTTTATTTCTTATTAGAGCTCATACAAGACTTTAAAGGAACTTAAACCTCAACCCAAACTCATCATGGCAAGATAAAGAAAAACAAGAGTGAACCTCAAGGGTTCTTTAAACACAAAGTTTCTTTTCTTGGAATGTAAACATAAATAACATTTTTATTAAAACTCAAGTTCTAGAGGCCTCATTGTGATGAACACATAGTCATCATCTAGGAGCTCTCATCATCAAGCCATTGTGAGTTCCCTTGGCCAACATGGCCAAAAATCATCAAGAAAGAAAAGGAAGAAGAACCGAAATTGTTGGAGAAGAAAAGAAACATTTGGAACTCTAGAGACCATGATCTTGATGATGCATTAACACCAACATCATGAGCTCTCATCTTTGAGTTCATGTTAACCATTTTAAAATATCATCATGGTGAAAGGTTTCAAAGTTCAAGAAGAAAGAACAAAGAAAACACCTTTAACTTAAGAACAAAGATCAAGCTTTAGAGATTATCCAAGTGATAAACATTATCATCATGGAACCTCATCATCAAGCTCTCATTCCTTTGCTCTCAAAGGGCTCATGGCCGAAACACAAGGAGGAGAAGAAAAGAAAAGAAGTTCTAGAAAAGATTCAAGAGAAACTAAGAACTCATAAAGAAATTAAGAACTTTAAATGAAAGAACTCTTGAAAGAAAATCCCTACCAAGTGATTTGAGGATTAGGATGAGAGAAGAGGATGAAGAACTTGAAGAACTTGAAGACTTGAACTTGAGAGAAAATGGAAACTTTGAAGTGCTCTTTGAAAACTTACACTTAGCAAATGAACCCAAAATGATGCAAGTTCACCCAAGCAAGCTATTTATAGAGAAATGAAACAAATGCAAGGTGCAAATGAAGAAGGAAATTTCGGCTATCAGCCTCATGGGCAGCCCATGAGTTCCATGAGGTGAGATAATGTGGTCTTGAGGCATGGTGAGGTATGGTTCAAAGTATGGTGAGGTATGGTTCAAGGTATGGCTTCAAGCATGGTTCTTTGAGTGAGAAACAATTCAACATGTGTTGTAAATGAGAGAGAGAGAAGGCTGAAATTGCATCAGCCATGGGGAGGGTTTTCTTGCATTTTAATTGTAGTTTAGAGTTGTGTTTAGGTGTATCTTTGATTAGGATTAAGATTAAGAATTTGTAAGAAAGTGTTTAGGTGAGAAAATGGGTAATCAAGGTTGTCAAGACTTAATGAAGGAGTGTTCTTGCATCATTAGTAAGTTATAAACTCATTTTAGTGTATAAACAATTCTAGACACAATTCCTTGATTTAAGGAATTGGAGAGAGAAAACACTATTTAAGAATCCAAGAGTGAAATCTTGAGTTTTAGAAAGGAGATTTAAATCTAATCTAAGCAATCTTAGGTTCTAATTAATTTTAATAATTTATTTTGACTCTAGATTAATTATGGAAATTAATTAATCTTCGTTTAGAGCCTAATATTGCTTAGGTTTGCTTAATCACATCGTTAAGCTCAAAAATACTATTCTAGGGGCAAAATCGTAATTTTGCTCTAAAACTGCCCGGGACTGCCGGGACTCAAACAGATGTTTTGAAACATGTAAAAACATGGTTTTAAACCTATGGGGGAAGTTTCAGGCTCAAACGGAACCTTTACCCGCGTAAAACGCTATAGGGGTATTTTGGTCATTTTGACCCGAAACAACAGAAAATGAGACTTTCGCCTCCGGAACCACTCAAGGGTCATTCAATCCCCTTCAAACATTGAGTTGGCCCTTCGAGGACTGCCGGGTCGGCCATCCTCGAATTCCGGGCCGAAAATGACCTCAGGGGCATTTCGGTCATTTTCCACTTAGACAAAAAAATCGGGGCATTACATGTTTCAATGGATACAATGTGCGTTTCTTAACACTCCACCTTTTTTATGATGCCAAAAAGGGGAGAAGTTTAGTTTGAAGAAAATCTATGCCAAAGGGATTCAAGGGGAGCTATGCTCAAATGAGAGCGATGCTAAGATACTTAGAGGGAACATATGCTAAGGAAGAGCCTAGAGAATTTTTTTTTAGTATGTCTTTTTAGCATGTTGTCCTTTTCACTTTTTCTTTTGTATATTTTTGAACTTTTTTGTTATGTTTATATAAGCCTTTTGTTTCTCTCTTAATCGTTATTTCTTTATGTCTTTTATGCTATATATCTTCCTAAGCTCATGTGTTTGATGCACACATGTTTATCATGCTTCATGTTTTGCTTTTTTTTTCTTAGGTCCTGAATCATATCAATACTTTATCTAAGCTCAGCTAATTACATATATCTCTATCAAATGTTTGCTTCTTATCTTGAATGCATATGCTTTGACATGTTTATTCATATACGTTGGATATTAGCTTATATGTTTTCTGTGATTAGTCTAGGCCAAGTATCTTTAGGAGCACAAGATGGTTGTTGCTCTAATACTAGTTTTATAAATTGAGTCATGATAAACATGATGAGTTTAACAGTTTTCTTTATCCTTTACTCTTGCAAGAGATGGTTTTCTAATATGTTGTGTATAACTTGATCAAAGTCTAGTTGTATATAATTTCTGACTTGTCTTCAAAAACCTACGGTTACACGTGTTGAAAAGACCAAGATCAGTTAACAAGCTTAAGAAATCTCTCGAAGACCAATGTCTTAAAATGTGTTATGTTTTTCTACAAAATCTGTTTTAAAAGATCATATGTAACATCCTAATTTTCAACCCAATACTCCTAAAACGTATTTAGGTTGACCATTAGTCTATTACTCTTTTAGTCTCATTCTTTAAAATGTTTCTTTAAAATACTTAGCGGAAAATACGGGTAAAATTTTTCTTTTTGAAAGGAAAGATAAAACATGAGCCATACACATGCGTAAAGTAAACAACGTCATTGTCTTGCAAGAAAATCAAGAGGGAGATATGTCATATCAAAGGAACATGATATCCTAAAAGAAACTGCATCATGATCTAAATACACAAATAGTCACACCATATACCAGAAATAGTAGTAGTTCATACAGTCATCCGTACATCATAAGAAAAACATAAAGAAAGTACATCTGGAACTCCCACCTACAATAGTGAATCTAAAAATAGATAACCTCTAAAACAAAAGAAGGCTACCTTAGTCGTGAAGGTGTGTGTGCACTAGAATCAGCTGCCAACTCCTACTCCAGCTCGTCGACGGGAGATACACATCCAACCCACTAGGCCAACTCAGCCGGGCTAGCCAAGCGGTGAGAGGGTCAGGCATTTGCTCCTTGGCGGGGTACCATCCTCACTCTACCTCCTCGGAATGGCTGTGTCACTGTATCCTTACTACCCAACTCCATGGGTATGGTAGGGGAGGAACCCATAGACGAGATGTCCATCTCGGAGGGGTCGAACTCGGAGAAGGCTGGAGGTGAACGGGAAGACGTACTCCGGATAGGCGTAGATGGCAGAAGCAGGGTCTGGGGTGAGGCAAATACGCTCTCCTTGGGGGGCGTGCACTCGAACAATAGGTCATCAGTGAAAGGCGAGGTCAGTGTAAACCGGAAGCTTGTGACTGGTTGAGCAAAGGGGCAATCCAGAAATAAGAACATGCGGACGGAACAACGGCCTATGAAGTGATAGGATTGGTGTATGGCATCAAAATGCAACTCCTATGTCGGTGCATCAATGTATATCATGAAGGATGCCATCGCCCTTTGAAGACGTGATGGAAAAAAAAGATAGAGGGAGTGAGAAACTTTCGAAAGAATCTTAGTATGGAAATCGTCCTATTCTAGTGTCATCATCTACATCCTCAGGAACCTTGGGTTTATTATAAAATAGTGTGCATGCATAGAGTTTGTTATTAGGTTTTTAAAAATAATCATCTAAGGCCCATTCATTTTAGAATGAATCTTAATGTCATGTATGCAACATAGCAAAGCATGAATGCATGGTAATACATTATGCAAGAAAGCAATAGAACATAACATCAAGAAACATCATATAAGTGGCATAAAGTGGTATGTAACTCTTCATGTGGAACTTTCTCTTTTCTCAACTATGTGACATTAAACCTTACACTTTGTATCATGGGGGCCACCCTAAAAACATCTCTAGGTTATGAGCTCATACCTAACTAGTCGTCACTTGTTCTTACTTATCCTATGATAAGCGTAATATAATAATTATCCCAACTTCAAGAGTACGGGCTAGGGGGCATAAGGATCACTTATCATAACCTTTAATTCGAGGAGTCCATAGGAATATTTCCTTCTTAGAAACACTCTATTAGTATGTAGTATGCAGTGAATTGTCCACTTTGGCAAGCTCAATGTCAATACCCTCACGAATTTGCTTTCTCCCCACCGGAGCGAGAGAAATACGTCTCAGTATTATGTCACATTTAAAATCTTATGGAGTTTTCAAAAACTTTCTTAGGTCTTCAAAACAGGAAATTTGGGGGCTTTGGTAATCGATTACATGAGTCTTGTAATCGATTATATAGCTTCAGGTTTTCAAAACAGGAAAGTTGAGGGATCTGGTAATTGATTACATGGATCTTGTAATTGATTACAACAAACTTGGGCCCCAAGAACATCTGAGTAATCAATTACATGGAATGGTAATCGATTACCAAAGTACTAGCACGTGTAATCGATTACATGATGTTGTAATCGATTGCACATGCCAAAAGTTCACATTTGAGTATGGCAAAGCCCTCTGGTAATCGATTACATGGGTCTTGTAATCAATTACCAGTACCTTTAAATTAGAAATTTTCAGTCTAAAACATCTTCTAAGTTATTCCTTCTTTCTCAAACCATTTTGAACCTTGTTCCAACACTTACTTTGTAATCAAAACATTTTTGTAAAGGTAAATGCTCATAGTTCCAAGATTAAGTTGAAAGAGTTAAGTCTTGAGCCCTAGATCTTGATGACATAAACATAAATGTGCTAATGCAAGTTATATTTTAATCTTAGCATTATAAAGTAATGGCAAGAAAAGTAAATGTGCAAGGCTTGAAATTAAACATTAAAATGCAAGTTCATTCTTAGTCCTTAAGTTTAGGTGATGGCTTAAAACATAAACATGCAAGACAAGAAATGTAAACATGAAATGCAAGTTCATTCCTTATCTTTAAGCTTTAGGTGATGACTTGAAAAATAAATATGATATGCAAGTTCAATTCTTTATTTTAGTGATCTAGGCCCCTTAGAGTTTTCACTCTAAATCAATAATCAACTTTAAGGTTGAAATAGGTAGGCTTTGAGATTAATTATTTTGGTGATAGCAAGGAAAATAAATATGAATGCAATCCATTTCTTATCTCTTTGAGTCCTAGGCTCAAGATCACTCTTTACAACAATATAGGGCTTGTTTGGAACAGTTTTTTATTTTCTGTTTTATAAAATTGTTTTTCAAAACAATTTTTAAAAACAAGGAAACAAGAAAACAAAAACTTGTTTGGATATAACAACAAGTATCATAACCAAGATCAACACAACAGCAACTACAACAAAGATCATAACAGCAGCAACCATATACAAAGATCATAACCAAGATCATAATAACAAAGATCAACACAACAACAATCACAACAAAAATCAAAGAAAAACAGTGAGATCAATCAACAATTTTGTATCAATTTACAAATAACAACAAAAATCAGCACAAGAAAAACTTGAAGCCTTTGGAAGATCAATTCCCCGGTTTCCCTTTCCCTTCCTTCTTTGAACCCAAAAAAAAAAAACATCAACACAAAAATCACTGTGGTGAGAACCATAGAGAGAAAAGGGGACTTGGTCGTGGGGTCACAAGCGAGGTCGCGGTGGTCACTTGGCGAACTTGGTCGCGAGGTCACAGGCGAGGTCGCGGTGGCTGGGTCGCCAGGTTGCGGTCGCCAGCTCGCGAGGTCGCTGTCGGTGGTTGCCTTCAAAGCTGCGAAGGTCGCAGTCGCCAGCTCAGAGTCTATGGTCACCAGGTCGTGAAGGTCGCGGCCGCCTGCTCATGGTCACCAGGTCACTAGGTCGTGAGGTCGCTGTCGGTGGTCCCCTTCGCTTGGTCGTGGGGTCACCTTCGCTTGGTCGTGGGGTCACCTGGTCGCGAAGCTCTCACAGTCGCTAGGTCTCGGGGTCGCCTGTCAGTGGTCACTAGTTGCAGGGTTGCCATCGCCGGCGCCTGGCGGTGGCTTTTCTCACCGGCGCCCGGAGAGGTTGAAGAAGGATGGAGGAGTTGGGAGGAGGAGTTGGGTGGAGAACTCAAAAACAAGAAAATTGTTTTTGAAAACAACTTAAAACTGATTTCCATCTTTTGTTTTTAAAACTCAAAACTTGTTTTTTCATTTTTAAAAACAATCTAAAGAAAACAACTAACCAAATAAGTTTTATTAAGCTTTTGTTTTTAAAAATAGAAAACTGTTTTTAAAAATAGCTTCCAAACATCCCCATAGTTTTTTTTGTTTGCTAAAAACTTTTTCAAAAGTGAAACCTTCAAGCTTTAGAGGTCCAATAAGTGATGGTTTTACAACCAATACCCAAGATCCTCATCATCAAGCCATGGTTTCTTCCAAATCTAGGCCATTTGGCCAAAAACAAAGGCAAGTAAAGGAAGAGTAAAAATCAAAAAAAGAAAGTGGAGGAGGAAAAAAGCAAGAACATTGTGTCTTTACAAACTAAGGGTTAAACAAAGAAAAGAATAGTGATCTCCACACAACTCCCTACCTTGGATATGATCCTTGATTGAGAAAGAATTTGCTCTTGGGAAGAAGAAGAAGAAAAAAAAGAACTCCTTGAGAGAAAGAAAGCTTGGAGGTATAAGAGAATGAGCAAAATGATTTCTTGGGGGCTTTTCCTATTTTTAGAAAATCAAAGTGAGGGGAAAAGAGGGGGAGGAGTGGCTGGCCAATTTGGAGGGAAGGAGGGAGAGAAAATATCTCTTTTGTGTGTGTCATTCCAAGGTATGACTAGGTATGGTTAAAGGTATAGTTGGAGATATGATTCTTTGAGCGTAAATTGTTATTAAAATAAATCAACATATGATGAATTGGGGGGGAGTGGCCATGTGGTTTAATGGCCATGGGGGAGGAAAATTATTTCATTTCATTTGTGCTATGATGTGGTTTAGAGGGTAGGTTTGATTAGGTATTTGATTAGGAGTTTGTGGTTAAGAGTTTTGAATGGGAAAGTAGTTAATTAAGGTAATTCAAGACATGGTTAATGAGCATTCTTGCCCATTAGGAGAGTCAAACCATATTTAATCAAGATTCTCAATCACATTCAAGGTTCTTTAAATCATGGAAATTAAAAAGAAGAATACTATTCATTGATTCATGACATAATGTCTTGATTTCAAGAAAAGGATTTTGAGTTTCTCTAGTGGTTTGGGGTTGAGGAAGGGTGGAGGGTGGTGGTTCTTGAAGAATGAAGAAGAAGAAGAAGAAGAAGAAGAGAAGGATTCTTGGAGATTAAAGGAAGAAAGCTTGAGGTCGCAAGAATGCGCAAAGGTTCTTGCAAGCATTCCTTTGGTACCTATTTATAAAAAAATGAAACACATGGGTGCATGAGGGGGAGGAGAGTCCGATGGCCTTTGGGAAGGAAAGGAAGAGAAAATATCTCTTTTCAAGGTACAGTGTAGGCATGGTTTAAGGTATGGCTAAGTATGGCTCAAGGTATGGTTCTTTGAGTGTATATTTTAATTGAATTTCAACATGTGATGCATGAAAATAGAGAGAGAATGGCCGGCCATATTAAGGAGGAATGGGGAAGAGAAAATCTCATTTTAATATTGGTTTATGAGTATGTTTAGAAGTTGATTTGGTTAGGTCATGGATTAGGAGTTGTAATTAAGTGTTTAGGTGAGAAAGTGAGCAATTAAGGTGGCTCAAGACAAGATTAAAGAGTGTTCTTGTACAATTAGTGCAAATCCACCTTTATTAGCAAGGAATCTCATCACATGACCATTTCCATGATTTAAGGAATTGAATAGAGAAAATACTATTCCAAATTGACATGACACTAATTCTTGAATTAAGAAAAGGGTTTTGAGTCTCTTTAAGCAATCTTAGGCCCTAATTAACCTCAATTAATTTATTTTGACTCTAGATTAATTATTAAAATAAATTAATCTTTGATTAGAGCCTAATATTGATTAGGTTTGATTAATTATATAATTAAACTCGTTATGCCCTTAATTAGGGGCAAAACGGTAATTTTTCATAAGAACTTCCCAGGATCACCCAGGCTTAAATAGATGTTAGACATCCCTTAAAAATGGCATTTCCAACTCTCGGGTAAGGTCTGAGCCCAGTTGGGAATTAATTATGTGTCAATTGGACATAGGAGCATTTTGGTAATTTTGCGCGCAGGAACTCAAAAATGAGATTTTTCTACTCTATTATCACATATAACACATGTAATCACGCATAATCCCCATTCAATACTAAAACAGCCCTTCGAGGATAGCCGGGGCCGGTTATCCTTATTCTCCCGGTAAAATGGCCTGAGGGGCATTTTGATCATTTGTACACGGGAAAAATTGAGCCGTTACATTACATTTGATTTCAAAATCAAAACATGATAAAAGTGCTTGCCATTTTGCAAAAATATGCTTTGAAACAAGATGTTTAACATCTTTTTGTAAGACATTGGGAGCTGCCTTACAGTATGTTTGTATCGAAAGTATTTTATTAAATAAATCATCTTGAAACTTAGTGATACATAACACTATAGATAAAATCTCTTTTTAAATTGTTGAATACTTTTGCCAAGTTGGATGCCAAATACCTGAATGATATTTGACGACTTGTTCTTTTATTGATCCTAGAAGGACTTGTTTAAGAACACCACCATAACCAAGGTCGAAGGCGTTAGTTTCAACTATTAATGATGTAGAGAAGTTTGGTATTCCTAAGCATGGAAGACCCTTAACAATACTCTTGACTTTTATGACTATTTGACCCATTTCTTTATCCTATTGTGGGGGATTCTTTCTAAGACGCTTGTATAAAGGGGCATAAATAGTTCTTATATTAGGAATAAAATCTACTACATAATTAAGACATCCTAAATCTTTGTAATTTCTTTTTATCTTTTATTTCACTTGGAAATTTTTCTGTAAATTCCATTGATCTCTTATTTGTTGTAATGGTTCCTTGATAAATCACATATCATAAAAATCTTACCTTACTTTAATATTTTCATTTTTCTTGCTGATACAACTAATCCATTTTCTTTTATAATTTCAATAAATTTTTCTAAATGTTGTATATGCTGATTAATTCTTTTAGAGAATATCAAAACATCATCTAACTATACAATAGAAAATTCCATGTATGGATAGAAGATGTTATTTATAATTTTTTGAAATTCACTTGGAGCATTCTTAAATGCTTGAGGTATTACGTTCCATTCATAATATCCAAAAGGGACTACAAATACAGTTTTATACCTATATTCTTTTTTCACAGATATTTGATAGTATCCTGACTTCATATCAAATTTTGAAAATACGTTAGCATTATTCAACCTTTTAATTAGATTACTTTTATTAGGTAAAGGATATCTAATCCATTTTAAGACTTTAATTAATGGCTTGTAATTGATTACTAATCTGGAGGCTCTTCTCTCTAATTCAGATACTTTCATAACATAAAATCCTGAACAACTCCAAGGAGACTTAGAAGGTCTTATTAATCTTTTTTCTAGATATTCTTGTATTTCTTTTCTACAATATTTTAGATATTCTTCATTCATTTGTATTGGGTTAGCTTTGGTTGGTATATCTTTATCTTTAAATCCTTCTTCACATGGTACAGCTATTTTATGTATTTTTCTATGATGGAAAGCCACTAAATTATTATCACAAATTTCTTTTTCCATTTTATATTCAAACTCTTCTATTATTTTTTACATTTTAGGAGTTTGTATCTGTTCTTCTATTCTCTTATAATGGATTTCTCTATTTAGTAAATTAATTTGCTTTTGTTTTTGGCTTATTAATGCTCCTTTTATTTTTTCTCCTAATATTTTTTCTCCTTTTTCTGTTGTCCAAAAAGGGTACAAAAGAATTATAAAGGGGGTTCCTAATATTATTGTGTTCATAATATTTTTTACTAATACAAATGAAGTTGTAAAGCAAATTTTATTCTTGCAAACTTTTATATTTGAAAGCTTATAATTTATTTTTAATCCTATTCTACTTGATTCTGAAACTTTTTTAGTTGACTTTTCATAATATTTAGTTGGTATTGTGCCTCCTTGTATAGCATTAATATTTGCGGCTGAATCAACTAAGGCTGTTAATTCGAATCTTTCTTCCTTTACAATAAGACTGATTTCTATCCACCATTTATGAGTGGTTATTAAGCTTAATATATTAATAAAAGGTATAGAACTTTCAGCTTCTTCAGGTTCTTTTATAGTTATCGATTTGGGTTTTTGTGTATTTATAATCTGTTCTCCTTCTAATTTTAATAATATGAATTCTAATGTGATATTTTGCTATCTTAATTCCAAAATCTCTTGTTTTAATATTTAATTTTGTTTTGTAAATCTTTTACCGTAACAATTTCTTTAGGAATTTTAAATCTACTATAGACTTCTTTTATTTCCACTTATCTTATTTCTTCTCAATGTTTTTCTTCTTTTGTAATTAATTCACTTAATTATTGTAAGAATTCATCTTTTAATGGAGAATCTTCTAATATGTCTATTATTGATATTAATGTTGTTGTTTGATCTTTTGTTAAAACATTCAATATTTTTCCTATACAATTCTCACAAGTGTATAAACCTGATCCTAAACAATAATTTTTTTCTTCCTCTATTTCTGATTACTTTGATGAAATTTTATCTAATTGGTAGATTTCATTATCTATTGCTTCTTCTTCTTCAAATTCTGGTAGTGGTTCAGAATTAATTAATATTGTTAATAAAGTTTGTTTTAACTCTTCATTAGTTAGTTCATTTATTTTTTTTGTACCTTATAATTTTTTGCACAGTGTGCTAGTTTTCCATATCTCTAGCACACATTTTCTCCCTTACTTATTGTTTTATACTTTCTCTTTGTAGGGGTTGGTTTGCTTTGATAAGCTTGTGGAGGTCGCTAATTTACCTTTTATAATATCTTCTGGGATTGTTGGCCTTTATGGGTTTAATTTGTTTTCTTATTTGTTTCTTTCTTTGACTACTAGGTGCTCTTAACGGTTGCATTCCATATTGTTGCAAAAGGTTCCTAATTCTTTTTTATTATTTAGTTTCTCTTTCCTTATTCTGTCTTGTAACTTTACATCAGTACAAACTTCTATTCTTGTTTCTACTATAATATTTTGTGTAATATCCTAATTTTCAACTCAATACTCCTAGAATGTAACTAGGTTAATCATTAGTCTATTAATCTTTTAGTCTCATTCTTTAAAAAGATTTCTTTAAAATACTTCGCAAAAAATACGGGTAAGTTTTTTTTTCTTTTTGAAAGGAAAGACAAAATGTGAGCCATACGCATGTGCTAAGTAAACTACGTCGTTTCCTTGCAAGAAAATCAAGAGGAAAAACACATCATATCCAAACAAATACAATATCATAAAAGAAATATAGTAGTCATGCCATAGTTAATACAGCCATCTGTACACCATAAGGAAAACATAAATAAAGTACATCTGAATCCACCATCTACAATATTGCATCTAAAACTAGATAACTTCTAAAACAAAAGAAGGCTAACTGTGTAGGTGTGTGTGCACTGAAGTCAGCTTCCAGCTCCTACTCCTGCTCGTCGATAGGAGGTACATATCTAATCCATTGGGCCAACTCGCCGAGGTGGCCAAGCGGTGAGAAGGTCGGGCGTGTGCTCCGTGGCGGGGTACCATCCTCACTCTACCTCCTCGAAGTGGCTGCGTCACGGTATCCTCACTACCTAACTCCATTGGTGTGGTAAGGGAGGAACCCATGGACAGGATGTCCGTCTCGGAAGGATCGATCTCGGAGAAGGCCTAGGGTGAACGGGGAACGTACTCGAGATAGGTGTGGATGACAGAAGCAGCATCGGGGGTGCGATGAATGAGCTCTCCTCTGGGCACGTGCGCTCGAATAGGAGATCGTCAGCGAAGTGTAACGCCCCGATTTTTTTTTTGTTTGAGGGAAAATGACCAAAATGCCCCTGAGGTTATTTTCTACCCCGGAATTCGAGGATAGCCGGTCTGGCAGTCCTCAAAGGGTTAACTCAATGTTTGAAGGGGATTAGATGGTCCTTGAGTGATTTCGGAAACAAAAATCGTGTTTTCTGCAGTTTCGGGTCAAAATGACCAAAATACCCTTATAGCGTTTTGCATGAGTAGAGGTGCCGTTCGAGCCTGAAACTTCCCTTAAAGGTTTAAAATGAATTTTTTATGTGTTTAAAAATATCTGTTTAAGTCCCGGTGATCCGGGCAGTTTTTGTGCAAAATTACAATTTTACCCCTGCCATAGTGCCATTTGAGCTTAATGATGTAATTAAGTAAACTTAAGCAATATTAGGCTCTAATCGAAGATTAATTAATTTTCATAATTAATCTAGAGTCAAAGTAAGTTATTAAAATTAATTAGAACCTAAGATTGCTTAGATTAAACTTAAAAACCCCTTTTTCTTTTAAAAAAATTCAAGTTTCCAAGACATAGAATCTTGAATAGTATTTTTACTATTCACTCTCCATACTCCAAGAAGCCTTAGGTAGAGTAGAATTTTGACCCCACTAATGGGCTAGAGTGCTCACTAATCATGCCTTAAAATAGCCTTGATTACCTATCCTTTCACTTACACACTTACTTACAAGTTCCTAATCCTAAACTTAATCAAAGCTACACCTAAATACACCTCTAAACCACAATTAAATGAAAGATTTTCCTCCCCTTAGATCCCCAAAAAGTGGCACCACCTCATCGCCTCTTGCATTACAAATTTGTTCACTCACACACTCAAAGAAGCATGCTACACCATGCTTAAACCCATGCCTACACCTTACCTTGAAATGACATAACCAAGAGATATTTCCTCCCTCCTTCCTTCCCTAAAAATGGTGCCATTCTCCCCCCCCCCACTCTCACCCCTCATGTTTCATTTCTCTATAAATAGCATGCTTGGATAAACTTGAAGCACTTTTGGTTCATTTGCCAAGTTGAGTTTTCAAGAGCACCTCGAAGCTTTCCTTTTTCTCTCAAGTTCAAGAGTTCCTCTTCTTTAACTTCTTCATCTTCTTCTCTTATCTTAACCTCCAAATCACTTGGTAGGGATTTTATTTTAAGTGTTTTATTCATTCAAAATTGTTATTTAGCTATTTGCTTTATGATTTCTCTTGAATTTTTTAGTTCTTCTTTCCTTCTCTTTTCTTTCTTTTTCAGTTTCTTAGCTTCATTTTTCTTCCTTTTAATTTTGGCCATAATGGCCTATCTTGGAAGGAAAACCATGGCTTGATGATGAGGTTTCAAGATAATGGACTCATGATTACCTTTGAGAAACCTCTAAAGCTTGAAACTTAGTCTTAACCTCAACATATTTTGGGTTATTCCTTTCTTTTCTTTCAATAGTTTTGGTGTCTTTTCCTTTTCCTTTTTTTGTTTTGGTTTCGATTTCTCCTTCTCTTTTCCTTGCTATGGTTTCAGTTTTGATGGTTTGTTTTTGGATAAAAATGACTCAAGGATGAGAGCACATGATGTTGGAGTTTATGTGTCACCAAGATCATGACCTCTAGAGTTTTAAAGTTTTATTCTTTTCCTCCTCATGGCTTCGGCCTTGCTTTCCTTTGGTGTTCAAGGTTTTGTTTTGAATAATGTTGATTGTTAGTTATTTTGATCTCTTGATCTATTTCCTTGAACTTGATGATGATGTTCAAACCATAAGGTTTCTTTGACACCTTGGTACAATGAACTCTAAAGTTCACTTTATCTTGCTATGATAAGTTTGGGTTGAGGTTTAAGTTCCTTAAAAGTCTTGCAAGAGCTCTAGTGAATAATGTAAAATGAACTTGCATTCATATTTATTTCCCTTGCCTAGCATATTTATTTTTGAGCTAATCACCTAAAACGTAAAGATTAAAACAAGAATTGCATTCTCATATCACCTAATAATTAATCTCAAAGCTCACCTATTTCAACCTTAAAGTCAATTGTTGTGGAGTCTAGAGTACTAAAATAAAGAATTGGACTTGCATTCATATTTATATTTCAAGTCATCACTTAAATCCTAAAAGATAAAATGAGCTTGCATATTTACTTTCAAGTCATGCATATTTATTTTCAAGTCTTGCATATTTATTTTCAAGTCTTGCATATTTACTTTTAAGTTTTGTATGTTTATGTTTCAAGTTCTTGCACCTCATATTTACTTTGAGGCTCTCACTTTACTTTATAATGAAGAATAAAATGGAATGCATAACACGTTTATATTTTGTCATCACTTAAAGAACCTAGAGCTTAAAGACTTGCCCTTTTATCTCAAGTTAAAGGTGGCTATGGAGACATCCTCATAGATGCATATTTCGGCCATGTGATGATGATGAACTTGGTGTAAGTTTCATCTAGTCACAAGAACCGACAATCTATGTTTTAAGATTTTCCTTAGACTTCAAGAGTTTTATAAAATTATTACCAATGAGATTTATGAATTAAACCTCTTTTAGGAATGTTTTAAATTAGCCACAGCCCTATGGCCATTCTTAGTCGCTTTTGTGAAATAAAATGGTTTTCAAAGAGTTTTAGAAGTTCTAAAACAATTCCAAGAGAAACTAGCAATTTATATGTCTTGAAAATATGAGATTATGTGTTCTTTGGAACCTATGCTTTTTGATTCTGCCATGGTGTGGTTGCTGTTGTATGATGATGTTTTGACATGTTAGAATGTGTAAAAATTATATATGTTGAAGGAGGAGCCTTTCTATGTATGTTAAGAAAGAAACTAGCCTTACAGAGAAACTGTAAAGTTGAGTTTTAGCATAGTTTTGACCCATTTATTTTTAGCCACTGCCAAAACTGTTTTAATGGGATAACATTCAGTTTAGGATTGATTAATCATGAAAAACTTGGTAACATTTGATTTAGGATTGATTTTTAGCGCCTACAGAGAAACTAGTAACTAGAAAATTGTAAAAGTGCAATTCTAGAACACTTAGATTATTTAATTTTCTAATTCTATCCAGCAACCTTATAATGTAGTAAAAATGGTTTATAATTAGTTCAAAGGCATAGGAATACCTCATAATTGGTTTGGATTTAATTTATAGCGCCTTAGGCGAAAACAGAACGTAGAAATGGTCTAAAACGTAGTTTCTAGAATCCCGTAATCACATGTTTTAGAAGATGGCAGATCTGTATAGGGCTGTTTGGTTTTTCTCCTAGGCATAAAAATTAGTGAGGATATTAGTTGTGAACCCATAGGTGCATGAAAGATTAATAGCGGACGTTAGAATAATTATATCTCAAGTTTAAGACCCGTAAGGGTCAAAGCATAAGACATCCTAGGTTTAAGAGCATAATGAACTTTAGTACTTTGTGTGGGTGTATGATTTTATTATGGAAATTCATGATGACTGTGATGTTCATGATTATGTATATATATATATATATATATGAATGTGGCATAAAGCAAATTGGAAAGAAATTCGGTGTGTGGTTGTTATGTTGCCGAATTTCTGACAAATTTGAGGAACTTGGAAAATTTTAAAAAAGATATGAGTTTTGAATGTGACATAGTACTGTGAGAATGCGTTCTGGGGGACGGTGATACGTAATGCCCCAGAAACAAATCCTTGAGAGGGATGGCGATACGTAAAGCCCCGAAGAGGACAATATTCACCGTGTACTTGATGCCGGTGCGACGCGTTCTGTTATGATTATTATTATTGAGATTTCGCTTATCAGATGATAAGTAAGAACTAGTGATGACTAGTTAAGGTATGAGCTCATAACCTAGAGATGATTTTAGGGTGATCCCTATGTACAGTACAATGCTTTGAATGTCACACTGTTACAAAAAGAGAAATGCTTTTACATGAGAAGTATATGCCACTTTATGCCACCTGTATGATGTTGATAGCTCTATAAGTGTTTAATTGATTCTTCCTGTTGCATCTCCATACATTCATACTTTATTATATTGCATCCATGACATTAAGACTCATCCTAAAAGGAACAGACCTTGGATAATTAAGTTTAAAACCTAATAAATAAATTTTATGCATGCTCACCCTTTTCCAAAGAAACCCAAGGTTCCTGAGGGCATAGATGATGACACCTAGATAGGAAGCTACCCTACTGAGATTCTTTAGCAAGATTCTTACCCCCTCTATCTTTTCTTCCCATCACGTCTTCAGATGGCGACATTCATGGTTTTTGTGGATTCCCCGACGTGAGAAGTGTACCATGATCCATAGCATGGATCGTACCATTTTGAGGGTTGATGCACTGTTTGTGTCTTCATGTTTGTTGGACGGCCCTTCTCTCATCCTGTACATACTCATCACTTCTCCTTGCCAGCACCATATAGCAATGACGATTGAGTTTTTGAGCTTGCCCGCACGCATAACGAGAGGGAGCTCCGTATGCACCCCGCCGCCTCGGCCGTGCACGATTACCCTGACTATGTGCCACGTACGTACTTCTCAGAGACCGATCCGTCGGAGAACCCGCCTACCCACATGTATAGCAAAAGCTCTGCCCCCACTCCACCACTGATGGGAGAGGACAGTGAAGAGACTGTCACTCAGCTGAGGCTGGCTCGAAGGTAGTCCATGCCCCCCCGTCGAGGAGCTCATGTCCAGCCACAGCGAGTCCCCACTCCAGATGTGCTTCATCTTTGGATTGGATATGTTCCACTCTTTCCGGGATCCCAGCAGTAGTGGCTCATGGGTAGAGATAGTGCACACACTGTGTAAATGCAGATAAACCTTCTTTTGTTTAAAGGTTATTCATTCTAGATGCACTTGGGTTAGGGAGTTCTCTATTTCGCTTTCCATTGTACTTTCATTTTAGCTGTATTTGTTCTGTGTTGTACCAAACTAAGTCTCGGTTTTCTTGAGTGGGCATATTACATATCTATGTATGTGGTTTATTTTGTCATGTTGTGCAATTACATGTTTTATGATCGAATATTCATAAGGTGTTTATTTAGATTTGTGTTTTATTTCTTTTATGCTTCATCGTTCGTCGTATTGCGCGGCTCTCACTTTACTTTTACGTTTCAAAAAAAAAAAACTTATCTGTATTTTCCGCTAAGTATTTTAAAGTGAAGAGGAAACTATGACATAATAGTCTAATGATTAACCTAAATATGTTCTAGAGTATTGGATTAAAAATTAGGATGTTACACGAAAGGTGAGGTTAGAGTAAACCAAAAGCTAGTGACTAGCTAAGCAAAGGGATGATCCAGGAACACAAATAAACGGACAGAGCAACGGCCTATGAACTAATAGTGCTGGTGTATAGCATCAAAATGCAGCTCCCATGTCGGCGCATCAATGCATATGACGAAGGATGCCATCATCCTCTGAAGACGTGATGGAAAGAGAAGATAGAAAGAGTGAGAAACTTACTAAAGAATCTTAGTAGGGAAATCCTCCTATCCTAGTATCATCATCTATGTAACACCCCGATTTTTCTGTCCGAGGGAAATGACCAAAATGCCCCTGAGGTCATTTCCTGACCCGAACTCGAGGGTAACCAACTCGGTCATCCTCGAATGGTCAACTCAATGTTTGAAGGGGATTGAATGGCCTTTGAATGCTTTCGGAAGCGAAAATTTCGTTTTCCGCAGTTTCGGGTCAAAATGACCAAAATACCCCTATAGCGTTTTAAGGCGGGTAAAGGTGCCGTTTGAGCCCGGAACTTTCCCCAGAGGTTTAAAAACATGATTTCATGTGTCTAGAGGTCTCTGTTCAAGTCCCGGTGGTCCCGGGCAGTTTTAGTGCAAAATTACGATTTTGCCCCTAGAATAGTGTTTTTGAGCTTAATGACGTAATTAAGCAAACCTAAGCAATATTAGGCTCTAAACGAAGATTAATTTATTTCCCTAATTAATCTAGAGTCAAAATAATTTATTAAAGTTAATTAGAACCTAAAATTGCTTAAATTAAACTTAAATCCCTTTTTAGAACTCAAGATTCCTAGTCTTGGAATCTTGAATTGTGTTTTCTCTCTCCAATTCCTTAAATCAAGGAAATGTGTCTAGAGTTGTTTAGACTCTAAATTGAGGATTTAACTCTCTAATGGTGCAAGACCACTCCTTAATTATGTCTAGACCACCTTAATTACCCATTTACCTTACCTAAACACTTTCTTACAAATTTCTAATCTTAAGCATAATCAAAGATACACCTAAACACAACTCTAAACCACAATTAAAATGCAAAGAAACCTCCCCCATGGGCTGATGCATATTTGGCCATCACTCCCGAATTACCACACATATTAAATTGTTTTCTCACTCAAAGAGCCATGCTTGAGCCATACCTTGAGCCATACCTCACCATGCTTTGAACCATACCTCACCATACATCAAGAACACATTATCTCACCTCATGGAACTCATGGAAAGCCTCCAATCTGCACCCTCATGGCCGAAACCTCCTCCTCCATGAGCTCCCTCCATTTGTTTCATTTCTCTATAAATAGAATGCCTTGAGGAGCTTGCACCACTTTTAGATCATTTGCTAAGTTTAGGAAACACTCAAAGCTTTTCTTTTTCTCTCAAAGTCTTTGTGTTCTTCAAGTTCTTGGAGTTCTTCAAGTTCTTCATCTTCTTCATCTTCTTCTTCCATCTTCAAGTTCATCACACCAAGTAGGGATTTTCTTTCATGTATTCTTTCTTTAAAGTTCTTGTTCTAAGCTTAATGTTCATAGTTTCTCTTGATTCTTTTTAGAACTTCTTTTTCTTTCCTTTACCTTTTCATTTTCGGCCATGGGCCTTGGAGAACAAGGAATGAGAGCTTGATGATGAGAGTTTCATGATGATGTTCATCACTTGAAACAAACTCTAGAGCTTGATTTTTGTTCTTGAGCAAAAGTGTTTCTAGATTTTCCTTTCTTGAACTTTTGAGAACTTTAACTTTGATGGTGTTTTAAAATGGCTCTATGAACTCAATGATGAGGACTCATGATATTGGTGTTAATATATCATCAAGGTCATGAACTCTAGAGTTTTAAAATGCACTTTTCTCTTCTTGGAGATTTCGGCCATTTCCTTGAGATTTTCTAAGTTTCATAGTTTGATTCCCAAAGATATTATGTTGAGTTCTAAGAACTCCAAGCTTGACTTTACCTTGTTTGAATGAGTTTGGGTTAAGGTTTAAATTCCTTTAAAGTCTTGTTAAGAGCTCTAGAAAGATAAAATGAACTTGCATAATTTATTTTATGCTTGCATTCATATTTACATTCTTGCTATGCATCTTTATTTTCAAGCTATCACCTAAGAACATAAAGATTAAAATGGAACTTGTATCATCACTTAATTTAATTCTCGAAGCCTTTCTATTTCGGCCTTAAAGTCGATTGTTGTTGGGCCTAGAGCACTAAAATAAAGAATTGAACTTGCATTATCACCTAATTAATTTCTCGAATGCCTATCTATTTCGGCCTTAAAGTCGATTGTTGTTGGGCCAAGAGCACTAAAATAAAGAATTGAATCTTGCATATTTACTTTCAAGCTTGCACGTTTAAGATTATGCTTCGCATATTTACTTTCAAGCTTGCACGTTTAAATTATGCCTTGCATATTTAATTTCAAGTCATCACTTTACTTTGAAAGCAAGATTAAAAATGAAGAGCATGAGCACGTTTAGTTTATGTCGTAACTTAAGAACCTAGAGCTCGAAGACTTGCCCATTTCATTCCAAGTTAAAGTTGAATGTAAACCATACTTTGAATGTATGTTTTTCGGCCAAGTAGTGAGGATGGACTTCCAATGAAGTTTTCATCTAGCTACTAAGACCAATAGCCCATGTTTTAAGTGTTCCTTAAAGTTTTACAATTCTTTATAAGGTTATGTCATTATAAGTTGTGATTCCAATCTCTTTTAGGGGATGGAATATGTTTTGGTCACTGACCTAAGGCTTCACTTAGCCTCTTGATGAATTAAAATGTTTTGCAAAGAGTTTTAGAAGTTCTAGATTGATTCCGAGAGAAACTAGTTAACTTATGTACCTAGAAATGTCAATTTACTTCTCTTGTTGAGGCAAGATGTTTTCGGTTCTGATGTGATGAATGTGATGCAGTATGATGATGTTTTAATGTGTTGGAATGTGTGAAAATATCATATGAAGATGTAGAAGCGATCCTATGCATGATAGGTAAGGAACTAGCTAACTAGAAATACCGTAAAGCTAGAATTTAACATAGTTTTGACCCATTTGTTTATGGAACTAATCCAAACTGTTTTAATGGGGACATAATCAGATTTATATTGTTTAGACATGAAAAACTTGGTATCATTTGAGTTAGAATTGAATTCTAGCACCTATGGGGAAACTAGTAACTAGAAAACCGTAAAAATGCAAATGTAGAACTCTTAGAACATTTAATTTTCTGGATTCTGTCTAGCACCCTTACAACATGATAAACATGATTAATAATTAGTCCTTAAGCATAGGAATGCCTCATAATTGATTTAGATTTAATCCATAGCTTTCAAGTAAAAACGGAACCAAGAAAGGGTCTAAAACGTAAGTTCTAGAACCCGTATTCACATGTTAGGATTTCCACCCTATGCTATTCAGATTTAAAAGTAAAATGAGAGGATTATGAATGATGTTTAATTATGAGCCTTAGGTGCTTAAAATATGAACGACGGATGTAGAGAACTATATCTCAAGATTAAGACCCGTAAGGGTCAAAGCATAAGCTACCGTAAGGGTAAGCGTTTGGATGATTTATGATGATGCATGAAGTATGCTAATGATGATGATGTTATTCATATGAGGAATTTATGAGATTATATGTTAATGTGGCATAAAGCAAATTTGGAAGGAAATTCGTGTAATGACCATTTGGCCGAATTTCCGACTAATTTTGGGACCTAATGAGCTTTTGAAAATTAAGGTACTAAGATGGGTCCTAGCATGACACTCGTTCGGCGGAGCACCTCCATAGAACACATGTGACATCGGTACCATTTTATACTCTTAGGTGACACCGTTCGGCCGAGCACCCCTAAGAGATTTGCCCCCAACCCGCACTCGGATAGTCGGGATTTATGATTTATGATACGCTTATCGTTAAGTGGTAAGTAAGAACTAGTGACGACTAGTTAAGGTATGAGCTCATAACCTAGATGTATGACACGCTCGGGTGACACCGGTTCGGCCGAGCACCCCAGTTCGATTGTCTTTTAGGGTGGCCCATGAGGAAGAGAAGTTCATGATTATGATTATGTCACTCGCTTTGTCCCATATGAATGTTACTATTGCCACTTTATGCCACCAATGATGATGATGCTTGATGTTATGTTTTATGTATGTGCATTAGGTAGTGCCATGCATACATTTTCTATTATGTTGCATTCATGACATTAAGATCATCTTAAAATGAATGGACCTTGGCTAACGTATATTTTGAAGTTTAAAATGAACTAAATGCATGTTCAGACTTTTCGCATAATTAAACCCAAGGTTCCTGAGGACGTAGATGATGGCACCTAGGTAGTAGGAGGCCCTACTGAGATTCTTTAGCAAGATTCTCACTCCCTCTTTCTTTCCGTCACGTCTTCAGATGGCGACGTTCGTAGTGTTCGTGGACACCCCGACATGGGAGGTGCACTATGACCCGACTCACGGGTCATACCATTTTGAGGGGCAGTGCACGGTGCAGATTTTCATGTTCGTAGGACGCCCCTTCGCGCATCCCGTGCACACCCATCACTTCTCCCCGACCGCACCCTATGGCGACGACGAGCGGGTTTTTGAGCGTGCACGTACGCATGACGAGAGAGTACTCCGTAGGCACACCGCCGCCTTAGCCATGCGAGATTATCCCGACTACGTGCCCCGGACCTACTTCTCGGAGACCGACTCGTCCGAGGACCCGCCTACCCATCCGTATAGCGAGAACTCTGCCCCCTCTCCACCACAGACAAGGGAGGGCAGTGAGGATACCGTGACTCAGCCACGGCTTGCACGACGACCGGAGATGCGACCATACCGTGGGGGTCACCCTCGATCCCCGTTCCGCCTCTTCACGTCCGAGGAGCTCGCTCAGTTTCCCGGATATCTGCCTCGATCACGAGATGGTCGCCAGTAGGAGGACGAGGATGGCCCGAGTTAGAGCACACACCACACAGATAGGGATAAACCTTCTTTTGTTTAGAGGTTATCCTATTAGGTGCACTCGGGTAGGGGAGTAGATTATGTTCATGTTTTATGTTGTATTTTCTTTTATGCATTTCCCCTGTACTAAACTAAGTCCCACACTTATAAGTGGGCAAATTATATATATATGAGATGATATTCAGTGATGTTCATGTTGTGCCTCATGTTATGATGTTGTGAGATAATTGTTTCACTTTACATGGTGTACCGCTTATCGCATCACGCGGCTCTCACTTCTATTTCAAAAAAAAATTACCCGTATTTTCCGCTAAGTAATTCAAAGTTAAATGAGAACTATGAAGTAACAGACTAATGATTAACCTAAATATGTTCTAGAGTATTGGGTGAAAAATTAGGATGTTACAATCTATGTCCTCAGGAACCTTGGGTTTATTATAAAAAGGTGTGCATGCATAGAGTTCATTATTTAGGTTTTCAAACATAATTATCCAAGGCCCATTCATCTTCGAATGAATCTTAATGTCATGGATGCAACATAGCAAAGCATGAGTGCATGATGATACATTATGCAAGGAAGCAATAGAGCATAACATCAAAAAAAAAAAAATCATATAATTAGCATCTAGTGGCATATAACTTTTCATGTAAATCCTTTATTTTTCTTAACTGTGTGACATTAAACTTCATACTTTTCATCATGGGGGCCACTCTAAAACATCTCTAGGTTATGAGCTCATACCTAATTAGTCGTCACTAGTTCTTACTTATCCCTTTTGATAAGCATAATGTAACACTCTAATATTCAACCCAATACTACTAGTCTGTACTGAGGCTAAATATTAGTCATTACTTCTTGTCTCAGTTCTATTACTTTGAAAATTACTTAACGAAAATATGAGCCAATTTTTTGTTTCAAAACTTTGATAAAATATGAGCCGCGTATAACGTAATTACGTGATAGTGCACAGTATGGAAATGTAAACATAAAAAAGGCTCAGTAAACAACATCATGAACACATAATTGAAATACCTCATACAACAAATATAAAGGATGCCCACCGAGGATGGCGGGACTGTTCAGTACATAAAGAGCAAATACAACAGAAAACAGGAAATACATGAAATTATAAATAAAACACGAAAGGAAACACCTACACCCAAGTGCATCTAAGGTGGATAACCTCAACACAAAAGAAGGTTTATCCTAACTACCTGTCGTGTGTGCACTATGGACTACCCTCCAACCATATGACCAAAGTCACGGGTAAGGTGGGACATAGCCGATCCATGGACGAAGCTCAGCAGGAGTGGGAACTCGAACATGTCCTCCACGTTAGGTTTGCATCTCGGGCATCCGGGCCCTCCATGGCTGGGTGACAGTCTCCTCGCTGCCCACTGGCATACATGGAGGAGTGGCGGCAGAGTCCTCTCCATACATATGGGCGGGTGGATCCTCCGAGGGATCCTCCTCTGAATGCTACGAATGAAGTACGTACTCAGGTACAACGCCCGAGCTCACAGTGTAGCTCCGGAGAATCCTCTCATTGCGTGTGCGAGCAGGCTCAAAAACCATATCGTCACCATAAGGCGACATCAGTGAGAAAAGATAGCTATCTACAGGATGAGCAAACAGCCGTCCGAGGAACATGAAAACACGAACTGGGCAGCGGCCCTCAAAATGATAAGATCCGTGCTCCGGATCATGGTGGAACTCCCATGTAGGTGTCGCAATGTAGAGCATGAATGTCACCATCCGAATCTGAAGACGTGAAGGAAAGAGAGAGATAGAGGGAGCGAGATTTCTTACTAAAGAAACTCAGTAGGGTTTTTCCTCCTATCTAGGTGTCATCATCTACGTCTTCAGGAACCTCAGTTTCTTAGTAAAAACATAGACATATAATGGTTCAATTATGAAGTTTGCAAATGTTAACCTCCGAGGCCCATTTCTTTTAATTCTAAAACTTCTTGGTTACATAGTCTATAAGTCATAGAACTTAAATCATAAATCATGGTACATAAAATCATAAATCATGGTTCCTAATAGCATGGATCATGGCACATAAAATTCATAATTCATGGTACATAGAAGCATAGTTCTTGGAACATGGAACATGGTACATGGTAGTTTATCTTGGTTACTTTAGGTGACATTAAAGCCTCATCATTCTCTTCCTGGGGCTACCCTAACTGATCTCCCTTTGGAGAAACTTCTAGGTTATGAGCCCATACCATGCTAGTTGTCACTAGCACATGGACTTATCCCTTTTGATAAGTTAAAGGTCCCGACTTAGAGTACGGGTCTAGGGGGCTAGAATCACCTTATCCCACCCTTAGTTTGGTGGTTCAAAGGATCATTTTCTCATAGTTTAAGTCACCTTAAGTCTTAGCATGTTTTATTGAGATGGCATATAGTTCATACATGTCACATACCTATTATTACAACATAGGCATCTCTAAGTTCTTGAAGAACAATTAGATGCAATAATAAAACTATCATTTAAGAATAATAGTTCACATAGCATCATACAAGTCATGAGGTAAACACCAATTCATCATTCATAGGGTAATGCATAAACCTTTCCCTTAAGAGTAAAAACCCCCAATCGGGTAACCTCAAACTTCCAAATTATTTCATTACACCTCTAAGGGGTTGATTAACCTTATTACCATAATTTATTAAGTCCTAAAACCTAATTAATTATGGCTGGACAGCATTAGGCAGTAAGCTAAATTAGATGAATTAGAGTATTCTAGAAAATGCGTTCTACATCTTTTCTCACTTCCGACTTTTTCTATGATGCAATAATTCATACCTAAACCAATTATGAGTCACTCTCACTCATCTAGACATCATATAATGTGATTCTATAGACATTAACTAGGCTGGAATAGAATCTATAATTTTTGTACCTATGGGGTTCTAGAATTCACATTTTCAAGCAATTAAAGTAACTAAGCATGCTCCAAAATGTTTAGAACAATTATCATATACTTGGCAAGGTATTTAAACATATTTAGACCACCCAAAGCATGATTTAAGGTGCTGGAAATAAACAAGGCAGATCCGAAAAGAGCTTGTCATAAATTCACGAGTAAAGCTTTCTTTTGAAACACATAGTTCACTAGTTTCTCTTGGAACCTTTTTGGGGCTTCAAAACTTCATGGAGGAAAAATTTATCTTATCAAAAACCATCATAAAACACATAGGGCAGTAGCTATTTGATTTTGCTTTTTGAACAAGATTAAAACTTGGGACCTCATTTATAACTCTTATTAAGTACTTCTATGCTTAGGAAAATCCTAAGACATTACTTATAGGCCCTTGTAATGAAGTGAAACTCATCCTTGAGCCACCTTTACCACATGGCCGAATATATATATTCAAGTGGATACCTCCTTGATTTATCTTTTCTCAAGATGAAATGGGCAAGTCTTTGAGCTCTAGTAGTTTTAGGTGACGGCATAAAAATAAACGTGCCATGCATTCCATTTTTATAGTTCATTAGAAAGTAAAGTGATAGCTTAAAGTAGATATGAAATGCACATTCATTTTTAGCCTTTGAGTTTAGTGATGACTTGAAATATAACATGAAATGCAAAGCTTGGAATTTAAACGTGCACTATGCAAGTTCATTCTTTATCTTGGGGTTTAGTGATAGCATAGAAAGTAAACGTGCTACGCAAAGCATAAAATAAACGTGAATACAAGTTACTTTATATCTTGTCTAGAGCTCTTATAAGACTTTAGAAAGAACAAAGTTCCAACCCAAAACTCATTCTCACACGAAAAGAAAATTATTAGTGCTAAGAAAACAAAAGAAATTATAACCTCAAAGAATCATGGAGATGGCCGAAATCATACTTGGTTTAGAGTCAAAAGTTTCAAGCTTTAGAGTTTGTTCATATGACAAATGTCAACATGAAAACCCTCATCATCAAGCTTCCATTTTTCCAAGTCCTTTAAGCCTCCATGGCTAAAATGTTAAAGGAAAAGAGAAATCCAAAAAGTGTTCAAGAGAGGCATAAACTCATTCTTTCTCAACTTTGGAAAAGATGGAACTTTCCTTTTAAGAAAGATTCAAGCTTTAGAGATTGTCCAAGTGACAAGCAGCCTCATGACATCCTCATCATCAAGCTTTCATTTTTCCAAGTGCCAAGGCCTTCATGGCCAAAACATGAAGAGGAAAAGAGAAGTTCCAAATGTTCAAGAGAAATATAACCTCATCCTTAACTAAACTTGTAAAAGATGAAACCTTTCTTTTAAAAAAACTCAAGCTTTAGAGGTCTCATATGAGATGAACTCATAGTCACCTTTAGAGAGCACTCATCATCAAGCCATCATACTTAAGGCCTTGAGGCCGAAATCTAGAGGAAAAAGAAAGGAAGAAACTGAAAAAGAAAACATCATAGAAGTCCAACCATTCATCATTTCCCAACAAGATTCAAACATAAAGATTAAAGACATATTTTTAGAAAGGTTCCCTACCAAGTGTTGATATCCTTGAAGATGGAGAAAGGTTAGTCCTTTGAAGTGAAAGAAGAAAAATCTTCCTTGGAGCCTTGATATGTTTTCGGCCAAAGGAAGAAATGGAGGAAAAAGATGTGTTTGAGCTTGGTTGTATGTAGGTGGATAAAAGCAAGATGAAGAATAGAGGAGGAGGAGGTGGCGGTTTCTTCTTGGAGCAAGGAAAGAAAAAGGAAAACTTGGAGAAAGCTCTAGAGAGAACTAACACCACTCTTGACTCAAACTTTGCAAATGGTTGAAAATGAAACAAGGTTCGCCAAGGTAATGTATTTATAAGCAAATAAATCATGAAGGAGTGAAGGGGGGAGGCATGGCCGAAACTTCTTGGACAAGGAGGAGGAAAAAAAATCTTCTTGAGTTGTCATTCATGGTGTGATTGAAAGCATAGTAGGCATGGTTCATAGGGTGGCTTTGAAAGAAAGCTTGATTGACTACATAAAATATAATTCTTTTGAATTTTTGGGGGAAAAGGTGGCGGTTTTGATGTAGCCATAGGGGGAGGGTTTTGATTAATTTATCAAGTATCAGAGACACATCTAGAAGTAAGCAAGGTTATGCCACTAATTAAGGTTGTGAAATCAAGTGTTTATGTGAACTAATTTGGTAATTAAGGCAATGAATATCTTAGATTAAGAGTGATCTTGTAGGATTAATGGAGTCAAAACTCCTATGACTAGTGATTAGAGTATGACAACTTTTCCTTGGGAATGGGAGTGTGAATAGTGAAAACACTATTCATGAATGCTTTTCTTTAAAGAAAAAGACTAGAAATGGGTTGAGTTTCCTTAAGCAATTTTAGGTTCTAATTAACCTCAAATAATTATTTTATCCCTAGATTAATTAGGGAAATTAATTAACCTTTCATTAGAGCCTAATATTGCTTAGATTTCGAGTTAAATAATTTGTTAAACTTGAAATGCACTAAGCAGGGGTAAAATCATAATTTTTATCAAAAGTTGCCCGAGACCTCCGGGACTTAAACAAACATAGTTCATGCCTCAAAAACATCATTTTTGATTTCCGGGATGAGGCCGGGTCAACCAAAACTTAAAACTGCCTTAAAGCTGTGCAAGGGTATTTTGGTTATTTACGCGCAGAAACCTCGGAAACGAGATTTTTCTGCTTTGTTAAACACTCATATACATATAATCCCCTTCATACATCATAAAATCCCTGTGAGGATGGCTGAGGCCGGTCATCTTTGTAACATCCTAATTTTTAACCCAATACTCTAGAACATATTTAGGTTAATCATTAGTCTGTTACTTCATAGTTCTCATTTAACTTTGAATTACTTAGCGGAAAATACGGGTAATTTTTTTTTGAAATAAAAGTGAGAGCCGCGTGATGCGATAAGCTGTAAACCATGCAAAGTAAAACAATCGTCTCACAATCATCATAACGTAAGGCACATCATGAACATCACTGAATATAATCTCATATATATATAACTTGCCCACTTATAAGTGTGGGACTTAATTCAGTACAAGGGAAATACATGAAAAGAAATACAACATAAAACGTAAACATAATCTACTCCCCTACCCGAGTGCATCTAATAGGATAACCTCTAAACAAAAGAAAGTTTATCCCTATCTATGTGGTGTGTGCTCTAACTCGGCCATCCTCGACCTCCCATCGGGCGACCATCTCGTGATCGAGGCGTATATCCGGAAACCGAGCGAGCTCCTCGGGCGTGAAAAGGCGGAGTGGGGATC